>CM068289.1:57467072-58067072 GCA_034703905.1 Chenopodium berlandieri
AAATATCAAGTTTTTATAATTTTCACTTATACATTCCGAAAAATTCATGGTCAAAGATTTTCATTGGGGACCGCGCAAAGCAAAGTGAGTCGAACTTTCAAGAACGAAGGAGGTATTATTTTAATAAAAATAGAAAATCAGTAAAAATAAGTTTTAATCAGAAAAAATAATTTTAGTTTGGTAAAAATACTTTCAGTTCATTAGAATAATTTAAGTGCAATAAAAAAAATATCATGTTAAATAACATAGATATCAATTTAGAAATAGAACTACAAAAAGTACACTATTATATAAATAAGCGATATGATATCGTATGTTTAAATATTTTAAATTATCAAAGGGGTTATATGATCGTATTTAACATTCAAGCTAAAAAGTTTAGGACAATCCGGGCATCGCCCAGGCACAAAACTAGTCACTAATAAATAAAGTCGGTCTCCCAGCCAGGCCACAAGACAGTGACACTTGGCATTCTA
Organism: Chenopodium berlandieri; assembly: GCA_034703905.1. Taxonomy (NCBI): domain Eukaryota; kingdom Viridiplantae; phylum Streptophyta; class Magnoliopsida; order Caryophyllales; family Amaranthaceae; genus Chenopodium; species Chenopodium berlandieri. The sequence continues at coordinate 57,467,549 of CM068289.1, forward strand.
GTTTTTCGCCAAGTGTCGAGCCACGTAGGCGACAAATAATAGATATTATTGTGATTAGATTAGATGTCATATTAGATTAGATTGGATAGATTTGTTTAGGACAAAAAAAATATACATAAAATAATTTATAATTCTTTTGGAAAAAAAAAAAAATTTCCTCCGTTTCATAATGTTAGTCTCATATATTATTTTGAGCGTTTCATAAAGATCTACCCATGTTGAATATGTTCCATTTTTAACTTAATTTTTTTTGGAATTAATTGGTTGTGGATTGATGACATGACTCTAAGTAAGAAAATCTCTACCTTAAATTATGCAATTATGACTTATGTTTTCCCAAAACAAAATCAAAAAACTTAAATAAGGTAAACTAATTATGAAATATTTTGTACTTTAATGTTAGATTCCAAATATTCTTCTTTTCTTATTTTGTGTGATTGATTCCATATGGGACTAACAATATGAAACGGAGGGAGTATATTTTTTATTGACAATAGAGTAACACACCGCATATTATAATTAATATGAATATCCAATTAACAATAATTTTACTCCTATAAGAATAACCATGTAATTATAATTATAAATATGGTCAAGTATCATTAATTTTTTTATCTAACTTTTAAAAAAATATAAATACTAATAATAATAATTATTATTATTATTGTTATTACTATAATTATAAGAATAATACAAAACACGCCCACAAATAAGTTCATTCTCTAAAATGGTATCCGGGGCTACGTCCGAGGCACGTACTAGTGTATATATATGACCACACCGTGTGACCGCTTGTAAAAGAACAAAGTAATAACCCTAAAACACTCACCAAGTAACCCCTGATTAAGTAACCCCTATAACACTGATGGAGTAACACCTGTAACACTAACAAAGTACCCCTAAACACTCATCAGGTAACCCCTATAACACAACGAAGTAATCCCTATTATGGTTGGCCACACCATGTGGCCAGCCACATATAAGAATTTGTGATATTCAATTTATAGGTATATAATTTTGAAAAACAGCGGTTGTACTAATTAAATTTATTTGATTGTATCTCAACTTTTAATTTTTTTTTTCCTTGATATAATGCTATGCTATGTTCACCTTAGTTAATTTTTTTTCATTGCTTAAGTTCATATAAACTATGTTTAGCTAAGTTTACATCAAAGAAATATATAAATAAATAAGGTTAGATTTGGAAAAAAATAGAGCTAGATATTTAAATATGATGTATAAAGAGATAACAAAGATAAATTAAACTCATCACAACTAAAATAAGTTATATAAATTTCATTAAAATTTTCAAATAATTTCAATTTAGGAAAATTAATTTAAATTATTTCTAATAAGTTATGTTTGAATATATAAATTCAAATTAAATTGTGAAAATTAAATGTAGGTGTGGATACCCATGTCCCATGTGGAGGTAGTTTGGAACGAGGATAGATGATTTTAAGTTATACCCATCGGGTCAGAGATAGGGATACATTTTGCACCTGCCGTAAAGATAGAGATGAGGATGAGTTTGAGAATGCTTTTTTTTTTTTTTTGTGTGTGTGTGTTTAGAGAGCCATAAGAACGGGTGATGAAAATCGATCTCAGAATCTCCTGAAATCGGAAGAGAACCTCTATCGACTTGAGCTATCCCTCACTCTCTGAGTTTAAGAATGTTAGTCGACGAGGGATGGGGATGGGATGACAACATCCTCCCCTATTTGCCTCACCTGCTATTAACTTCCCTACATGTAATGGTGTTGGACAATATAGATAGTGTGTTCAAAATTAAAAATCTTAATTTGAATATAAGTATAAAAAAAAAAAAAAAAGATTAATACGGAGTAATAATATATTTGATGGGATCTTAAAAGTACCTGGAGGGTCTTATTATTCCGTTGACTTGATGGAGTATATTGAGGGTCTTCTTGTTTGATGGTGCCACACGTACCAACCCTAAAATTGCCTGTCATGGTTAATAGACCAAATCACACCCATTTTTTTCTGAGCCCAAATTTATGATCACACATTCACACCAATTCCTTCTCTTGCGCTGAGAAGTGAGTGGAAACTTAAAAACACTCCACTTGATTAAACAATGCTCTTACAAAGCAGTTTACCAACATATATTAGAACATATATTAAATTCTTATGCATATATGTTAGCCTTAAATAAATGTTGTCTTGCACAAATTAAATGCAAGACAAGATTGGATAAGAGTTACACTGTTCTTAATTACATACTCTTGTCCTTTTTCTTGTTGTATAGATACTACAATCATGTAAAGAGGTTTCGTTGCTAAATTTGATTATCAATCACCCGCCCATAAATATTGCTTAGCTTCCTACACATTCTTTTTTAATTTTATACACTTTAAATCTTACAGTCTCCAATACATATCGTTGGCCATTTAATCATGTATATTTCAATAAGATACAAGTAAAGTTTAAAATTTTGATATATAGATCAGAATACATTTTAATTTTTAAGTCAAATGTAAGGTAACGAGATTCCACGACATATGGTTTAGTTGTTATTCATAGTGAATATATCGACAAAGTTTAAAAAATTGACCATAAAAGTTAAAATTTAAAGAATAAAAAGGATAAAAAAAGTATTAAGAATTTGTAAACGGGAATCAACAAAGTTGACCACAAAAGTCAGAATGTAAAGAAAAAGGATATGGATGGAATAAGCTTACTCACCTTCTTTCTCAGCACAATTCCTACCCACATTACACAATACTCCACCTTTAATTGCGTAAATGCATGTCCATGCACAAACAATTTTTGTTTTAGTAATCTTTTTTTCGTTGCACAAAAACAAATCCCTAGCTTGTTACTTCGTATTTGTTAGCTGATAGATAGAGTATAAGAATCTACTTAACATACAAATAATGTGATGGGGACGTACTGTCTTTTATTCTTTTTCATCTATTTGAAAAATTCATACGTCGATAATTTATATGAGATCAAAATTAGTGCGCTAAAAGTATAAAAACATTAAACAGATCATAGCATGCATATACATGTATTTTCATTTTTGAATAACAATTTGATATAAAAATTCTATTCGGTTGCAAAACTTTATTTTTTAAAGTGCAAAAGTTTACCTCTAAGGAGTTTATGGTAGAGTTAAATAAGGTGGGTAGAGCTCTACTACCAACATGCACATCACCTTTCACTGATAAATTCTCAAATCTCACTTCAATTTTTGGTATCTCAACTCCTACCCTACATGAACATACATCTTACGTTAGTATATAGACATATGTTGTGTGATATTAGCATATGCATTAGAAAAGGTATACAAATATGTACAATATGTTGGTATTTACCGGATATGATGCACAGGCTTCTACGGGTGCATGTATGTGCCCGCGCACACATAGACACGCGTGCACATACACATACATGCACACGGTAATTATACATGAAATGCAACTCACCTATCAAAACGGTCTCTAATTTGCCTTTGGAAGTTTTGATGATCATCCTTAGCTAGTAAATTATCAACCAACATCTTCATTTCTTGCCTCCCAATCTTTTGAACATCAATTTTCTTCTCATATATTTTTAACTTCTCCTCTTCTTTCTCTATTTTCCAGCTTCCTGGAATACCTGAATCATATGCACTCATCTTCGTAATTGCTATATGATGGCTATGCAGTTATCAATTTGCATATATATTATATTATATTGATTATGTATATTTAAATGTATATTCTAAAGAAGGGTCTTATTTATCACTATTGCGTATAACCTGTTATTAGTTATTTGTTATAGCGACTGGCCCTTGGAATATTGTCGATATATGGGGGTCCTTTGGAATCAACTTTTGTCAATGGTATGGTAGCATCCATTAGAATATGCCTTGAATTTTTTTTTTTTTTTTTTTTTTTTTTTTTTTTTTTTTTTTTTTTTGGAGGAAACAATATGTCTTGAATTAGTTATACCTTTTCAAAGGATTATGACATTTTCCATTATGTGGGCTATGATTTTCTGTTTTTGGGCCTATTTTGATAATTTCGGTCTATTCAGTTTTAGGTTTTTTGGGATTTCTATATAAACAACCTTAGAGACTATGTGATCTATAATTTCCACATGTACAAGATCAATAAAAAATTTCATCTCGCCTGGTCGTCAAGTAGGGAATTGAATCACGTAAAATCTATGTTTTTGTTTGTTGATTTCTTTAATTTTTCTTCATCATTCGTGTTAACTAGCAAACTTGAGTTGAGGTAATTACATGAACTTAAACTTTATAAGTGACATTTAAGTCCCTGTACTTTAAAATGTGAAAGTTTGGTATGGAAACCTTTAAATTTAACTAAAATCTATAGATTTGTAATAACGTATAAATTAACATTAGTTAGAAAAAGACAAAAAGATCGAGGTATTGTTCATCAGCAATTAATTTAATAAGACAAAAATAATATAATAGAGGTCTCATTCCATCAACCGACATAAATATACATTTTTTTGTGTAAAAAAAGATGACGATAAAATAATTAATTGATCAATATTCATTGAGCTTTATAAAAAGGGCAAAAAGTTACACAGTGGTGTCAAAAATCAATCAATCTGATTCAATGTGATCGATATAAATGCGTCTTGTTGGAATAAAGGAAGGAATAATAGCCCGATCGGGCGAGCAGCGCTCGACCGTGCGCGAGAAGGGTCGTAATTCCTGAGTTCGATCGCCCGACACCGGGCGCGAGAGGATGCTTGGAAAATGAAGATGTGTTCGCCCGACCTGGCGCGAGAGCAGCCAATCTTTTGGCTGGATGCTCGCTCGACCGGGCGAAGTTCCAGCCGACCGGGCGCGGGTTCGGCTGTTGGGTTGTCTAGCTTCCTTGGATTCTTTGCTTCTTCAATTACTTGTAACCCCTCACTTAAGAGGTGTTTTATGATGATTAAAACACATGTTTTATTTCTGATTCTTTCTACCTTTTCACTTCCTCTTGATCGTCCATCTTCCCTTTTTGTTCTATATATTTGTGATCAGATTTTCTGATGTGACACAAGAAAAACTCATTCACAAGTAGCCAAAACACATTAAGCTAAACACAACTCTATTTCTCTTTGGGCATAAGTTTGCGTAGACTCCACCTCTCATTCTAAAGTGCCTTAGCGTGAGAGTGGTTTGTAACCTTAGGTAACGATCCGGCGAATACAATTGAGCACCCCGGTTGCGCCGGAATTCGTTTTCAAAGGCAGTGATTATTCACGCCACACCAAATTTCCTTCTTTTATTTTTGTTCTTGTTTCTATTGTTGCTTTTGTTTTAGACACCAATTTTACAACAATTTTGAAAACAAATTATGTTTATTACAAGTAGCATTTTGAACAAGACTCTTCCCGACCTCTCTAAGTTGGAACTGCTTGATGGTAACAACTATAAGAGGTGGTCACAAAAATTGCTAATCTTTTTTGAACAATTGGAAGTTGACTATGTGTTGATTGAAGATGTCATTAAGACCCTCAAGAATGCGGAAGAAGCTGCCAAGACCGCTACTGAAGCAGTCCCGGCGGCCATAACGGAAGCTTTGAAGAAGAAGGAGAAGGACAACAAGCTTGTTCGTGGCCATCTCCTCAACCACATGAATAATACTTTGTTTGATTTGTTTGTTAATTTCAAGTCAAGCAAGATAATATGGGACTCCTTGGAGAAGAAATATGGATCGGATGATGCCGGTAAAAAGAAGTACGTGGTGGGCAAGTGGATCAATTTTAAGATGGACGATGAAAAGCCGATCATGTCTTAAATCCATAACTATGAGAATTTAGTGACTGAAATCCTTGGTGAAGGCATGAAGATGTGTGAGACTCTTCAAGCCAATGTTCTGTTGGAGAAATTCCCTCCTTCTTGGAATGACTACCGAAATCTATTGAAGCACAAGAAGAAGGACATGACCTTCCAAGAACTCATTAGCCACATGAGAACCGAAGAGGCCAATCGCCTCAAGGATAAGTTTGAAACTTTGTCTCTTAATTCTTCCAAGAATCCAAGGCTAACCTTGTTGAGTCTTCTTTGAATGTATCTAAAAACAGGAAAATCTTCAAGAAAAAGGGAAACAACAAGTCCAAAGTCAATTTCACTCACAACAACAAAATCCAAAAGTCTAAAGCGACGTGCTATGTGTGTGGAGTTATAGGTCACAAAGCCTACCAATGCACCCGTAGGCATGGAGTTAAGAAAGATGGTTCTACCTCCCAAGCTAATCTTGTTGAAAAGGAGGACATCATTGTAGCAGTGGTGGTTGAAGCCAACTTGGTGGAGAACAAAGCTGAGTGGATTTTGGACACCGGAGCATCGAGGCATTTTTGTGCTAACAGGGCTTTGATAAATGAGTTTGAAGATGTCATCGACGGCGATCATGTCGACATGGGCAATAGTAGTACCGCCGGAGTCCTTGGCAAACTAAAGGTCCATCTCAAACTTACCTCCGGAAAAACTTTATTTTTGAATAATGTGTTGTATGTTCCCTCTCTTAGGAGAAATCTTGTTTCGGGAGCCCTTCTCAACAAAGCCGGCCTAAAACTTGTCTTTGAGGCCGACAAGATTGTAATTTCTAAAAATGGAGACTTTGTTGGGAAAGATTACCTCAATAATGGTTTGTTTGTTTTGAATATCATGAATGAGAATGGAAGTACTTCTTTTGATTATATTGTTGAGTCTTTGGATGTTTGGCACAACCGTTTGGGACATTTAAATTCTTCTTATTTGAAAAAGTTAAAGGACATGAATTTGATTAATTTTTCAATGTATGATAAACTTGACAAATGCCAAATTTGTGTTGAGACCAAACATACTAAGAAACCATTTAAGCAAGTGGTCTCAAGAAGTACAAAATTACTTGAATTGATTCATTCGGATTTAGTGGACTTTAAAAATTGCACTAGTAGGGGTGGGAAAAACTATTATATTACCTTTGTTGATGATTTTTCTCACTATAACAAAGTTTATTTGCTTAAAACAAAAGATGAAGCCGAAAGTGCATTTTTAAAGTACAAAGCCGAAGTTGAAAATCAATTGGACCTAAAAATCAAAAGAGTTAGGACCTATAGAGGTGATGAATATGGTAAAGATTCTTTAAAAGATTTTTGTGAAGCCAATGACATCATACATGAAACAGCTCGCCCGGTCAGGCGACGAAACTTAGGAATTATGAACCTTCTTGCGCTTGGTCGGGCGCCTGGGTCAGGCTAGTTTGGATTCCTTCCTGAAATGAACTTGTTTTTACTAAACAGAAATTATTTTTGCGCTTAGGAATTACGACCCTTCTTGCGCTTGCGCTTGAATTAATTTTACTGAAATGAACTTATTTTTACTGAACAGAAATTATTTTTACTAAATACCATTTTCTTAAGGTGAACTGAACCGAGCCTTATTATGTTAATTGTTGCTTTAAGATTAGTAATTTAATGACTCGCCTTGCATTGTGAAGTCCTCGATGTGGAAAAATCAAAATATTTTACTAACTTGTATTAAGTTCGAATGTAATTAGTAGGGTAGATTTGCCAAAAATAATAATTAATTAAACATGTAATTAATCATGCATGTAGTTTATTTACATAGATAATAGATGTATACGATATTAATAATACAAAATATGTATTGACAAACATGATACTCTCGACATTACAATCTATACTAATATATTAAAAGGCATTTATAAAAACGTCCATGTGCCACGTAGATTCTTTTAAATTACGCCTCACTTCACAAATAATTCATGACGTCACATCACCTACCCAACATCTCTTTATGCCACATAATCACCAAAGCAACTCATATTACTTCATATAAAAATATAAAGTTAAGGGATTCGAACACCCAACCACTTATAACAAAGTTGGTTATTTAACCATTTTAGCTCATCAAGCATGTCATAAATTTGAAAAAGAAATGTACATAAGTGTAAACCACATGATTTAATTATCAAAAAACACATTCAATAATGTCGATTTTAGATTTCAAAATCCTTAAAAATGCCCAATGCACGATTACAAAAATAGCAACCGGGGACAACGCCCGAACTACTCACTAATTTTAATAAAAACAAAGGTCGAAGGAGGTATAAAGAACAAACAATATACGGAGTACTTAGTATGAAAAAATATTTAATTGAATGTATAAGGTTAAATAAATTAGCGCTCAAATTTTATTCTTTACTTATGTATTCTTCTTCTTTTTTTTCTTCTTTTTTTTCTTTTTTTGCATTCTCTTTTATACGTTTATAACAAATCCAATTAGTTATTTGATATCTTTTTTCTATGAGATAATGAGTTAAGTATAAGATTGGGGTCTATCTTTTCAAGTTTTTCACCTTTTGAGATCTCACTTATTTTTTTTCACCGTTTGGGACTTCATGTGTACTTTCCGTCCAATATTTATTGGGTTGAGTTAAAAAGATAGTCCCTTGGGTTAAAAACTTAATCCCTTAAAAAGTAGCAAAAAAAAAGATAGTCCCCTACTAATTCAATCCCAAACCCAGGTTAGTTATAATCAATTATTCTATTTTATTTTATTTTTCTTACCTTTTTTTTGTCAATAATAATAGATTTATACACCATGAATATATAGTTGTATTTAGGGGTGTGCAAAAAACGACCGAGACTGAAAACCGGATCGGGACCTGACCGGAATTGGACCGAACTGGATCGGACCGTTGGATTCCTGGTTGGTCTTCGGTTCTCACAAATTGGTGATTCCGGGTTTTCGGTCCGGGTAAAAACCAGAATATTCCGCTCCGGACTGGAATGGATCGAAAAATGTATTTTTTTATTTTTTGGGTGAAAATTTTAAATTTTATGTTTAAATTTCTAAAAAATTAAGGTACAAAACTTGTAATTTATAAATTATAGGTGCAAAATAGAAAAGCACGCAAACAAAAAACAAGACGTCAAAAAATGATGTATATATAAAGATATTAAAATGCAAAAAAAAAAAGAAAAGGAAAGAATATAACCGGTCCATTCCAGTCCAAAATCGGAACGTACCGGAATAAACAGGTCTAGATCGGAACCCAGACCGTTTGATTACGATCCGGTCTCTGGTCCGCAAAAAACAGGTGATTTCGGGTTTCGGTCCATTCTGGTCCCGGTCCTGTTTTGGACCGGTGCACAGCCCTAGTTGTATTATCCAACACGTTTCCGATTACCCACTAATTAATGTTTGGTGATTATAATTAGAGCTGACATAAGCCGACAACATGTGACAAACCAAACACAAAAAAATCGGGTTAGTGTTAAGGGTTTTAAACATATTTAATTAACGAGTAAACATGGTACGACACGTTGAATTAAACTTAACCCATTTAATTAAACAAGTCGGGTTAGTGTTGAGATTCCCAATACGAATTAACACGAATTAATCCGTCTAAGAAAAAATCCCAATGCTTTATGGAATTATTGATTAATATATTGCATGTGACTAATAATTTTTCATATAACACGACACGAGTCGCACGAAAAAGTGCAGGTTAATGTTAAAGATTTCTAACACGCTTAATTAAACGGATCAACACGACACGACTCATATTTAAAAGGGTCGGGTTAGTGTTGAGGTTCCCCAACATGTTTAGTTTCCGACACGAACATGAAGACAAACACAACACGATTGTCAGTTCTAATTATAAGAGAACAATCAATTTTATCATAAAGCAATTATTTTTAGAGAAGAGGTATTACAAGTATTAGTCTATTTTTAAGAAACACGACTAGTTTTTGGATATTTATCAGTTTAAAAAAATTTAGTTAATTTCCTTCAGTAATTTTGGATGAGATTAGATTTAAGGACCTGTGTTTTTTAGAATTGAAAGAATTTATGAAGGGGCTAAGTTTTTTTTGCCAAAATTTAATTGAAGGGAATAAGTTTTTTTCAGGTGAGTTAAAGGTGGGTTAACTAGCTGGATAGTTATTACATATGTCAAAAAGTAAAAATAAAACATTGAGGTCCCAAAAGGTAAAAAATGTAAAATCTTAGACCCCAATCTTGACTTAACTCATGTGATAATATACAAGAAAACAGTGAAATAGATTTCAATCGAAATTTAAATATTACCATAGATTTTATTCTTTTGTTTTATTGGATAGCAATCTATTTATTTGTTTGTTTACTATTACCAAATCCTGCTAGTTGGCTGATTTATACAAGAAAACGGTGAGAAAAAATCTCAATCAAGATTTGATTGAATACTTTATTGTCTTTATGGGTTTAATGCATGTATACATACATTGTCTTCTGTACGGCTGGTCATACCGTGTGACCGCTTGTAAAAAAACTAAAGTAATCCCAAAAATACTTACTGAGTAACCCCTATAACACTGATTGAGTAACCCCTAAATATTGATCGGGTAACCTCTATAATACTAACAAAGTAACCCTATAATTATAATTGGCTATACAGTGTAGACAGCCACATATAAAATTTGTGTACATTAATTAAATACGCCAAATATAGCGGAATGAGAGATAATAATAGAAATATATCTTTGAACTCAATAGAAATTATTACTTGAGATAATGAATTTATAAAGAAAATAACAAGCAAGATAATTGTAACCTATCTTTATCAATAAAATTTTAATCAAGTATAGGACGCTTGAAAATAATGATTAAGCATAAAATTTGATTAAAAAGCCATAAACAAGACCATTAGCTAATGGATTAGATTAAACTTCGTAAAATAAATATGGTAATCAAAATATCAGAAAATACGCATTATAGATTTTTGTGTGCGACTAGCTGCATCATGTGACCACTTGTAAAAAATAAAGTAACCCCTGTAATACTGATTGACTAATCTCTATACTCCGTAACATTGACCAAGTAACCCCTATAACATTGATAAAATAACACCTGTAGCACTGACCGAGTAACCTTAACACTAACGAAATAACCTTTATGATGGCTGGTCACACGGTGTGACCAACCACATATAAAATACAAAAATTGTAATTTATAGAATAGAAAACATAACGAATCTAACAATATGTTATATGAATACGCATTTTATAAGAATAGATAAATTGTTAAACTATTAGATTTTGTTTGCATTGAAATCTGAAAGATTCCAAATACGACTACCATAAAAAAAGGGGGAATATATTTTCCGATGACATATTGTCCTTGCTTTGATGAGCTTGTGAGATCTTCATACACTTTGTAGGGAGAAGGGAAGATTTTCTAAAGATTTGGAGTGTAGTCGTGTAGAGGACATGTATGCACGAAACAAATACTGCAGAATTGACTTTCAATCATGCAATAATTAACTTAATTAGTATAACATACAGGTGGAATGAGATTGTATTTTATGTATTCCTTCACAAAAAAAAAAAAAAAAAAAAAAAAAGAGGTTGTATTGTATGGAGTATGTATTATGCTATATTTCATCTATTTTTTATTATTGACCATCTTTATACTCAACTTTGATTATTGAAATACAAATGAGTTGTTTTTTACCTCTAACAGTGATACCCAACCCCCTTCTTAATTTAGCAACTCATGTGAAGTCTAATTTTCCAATAGTGACTCTCTAAAGTATACTAATATCACTTTCAATTTATGGCTTACCAAATCCATATTGTAAGTTTTTCAAAAAAAAAAAAAAAAAAAAAAATAAATAAATAAATAAAATTAAATAAATTACAAAACAAAATATATTATTAGAGATAAAGGGTCCACACTTTTTGTCAAATGAGACTCAAAGTTGAGTATCTAAACTTAGCAACTTTCTTTTGGAGTTGCTAAGTTTGGATACCAACTTTGCAAAAAATACTCTCTTTTCCTAAAAAAAACTCCCTCAAGTCTCACTATTGGAGATGTATCATATCACTAATAAATAAAACCAGTCACGCAGCCAGACCACCGGACAACGACACTTGGCATTTCAGTTTTTCGCCAGGTGTCACGCCACGTAGGTGACAAATATGTATTATTGTGACACATATGATGCTAAGTAAGCGACAAATAAAGCTAGTCACGCAGCCAGACAACGACAACTTGGCATTTCAATTTTTCGCCAGGTGTCACGCCACATAGGTGACAAATATGTATTATTATGACACATATGATGCTAAGGGGTTGTTCCGATTTACTAAAAACAACTGAACTGAACTGAACTGATTGGAACTGAACTGAACTGATTGGGGCTGAGCTGAACTAAAGTGAAATAAATTAGCAAAAGAACTGAACTAAACTGAACTGATTGGAGTTGAACTGAACTGAACTGAACTTAAATTAAGCTCAACAGAACAGGCCCTAAGTAATCGAAATATGAATAGATTTTTAAAGATAAAAATATGTATAGAGTTTTATTATCGACATAATTCTAATATTCATATGTACAAAATTAATCATAACTTTTAATAAATATCTTATAACTTGGTACTATTTTCATCACAGAATTCGTTTTAAAAAGTTCTTTAAAATAAGATGCATTTATTATATATTTAATTTATTTACAAAAATGATAGAGAATCAATGAAAATAAGTTTTAATCAGGAAAAATAATTTTAGTTTTGGTAAAAGTAATTTCAGTTCAATAAAAATAATTTCGGTTCAATAAAATATAATTTCAGTTCAGTATGTCTAAATATCATGCATTATCAAAATAGATTATATGACCGTATTTAACCTTCAATCCAAAAAATTTATCCTAAACTTTTATCAACCATCTGGACATGATCCGCACACAAAACTAGTACTGTAATATTAACACATTAACGGTGCATCACTATTAAGGGCCTGTTCCGATTTACTGAAAACAACTTAATTGAACTGATTGGGGCTGAACTGAACTAAACTGAACAGAACTGAAATTAAGCTGAATAGAATACACACACACACACACACACACACACACACACACACACACACACACACACACACACACACACACACACACACACACACACACACACACACACACACACACACATATTTATCCCTAACCCCTAAATTATAAGTAGCAAAAATACTGTTCATTTCTTTACTGTAGCTTAGTAATTATAAATTTCCCCATACCCTTACTCCTTAATCTGTTTGGGTGTGGTGCCAGGTGTATGGTCTTCTTGTCTCCTTTTGTTTTCTCTATTCTACATCCTGGTTTTTGAAAGGATAGAGGAGAAAGGCTACACATACAACCATTGTACGTGGAGCCTACATATAATTTGATATGGCTTCTTTTTATTGGTTATTGAATTGGCCCCCAAATTCCACTCATTTTAAAATTTCATTTAAATTTAAATGAAATTTCTGGTAACCTAATATTTGAAATTCAAAATATTTGTCATTTTCAAAGTCTCATTTAATTTCTAAATTTATTTTTTTTTTCAAAAAAAAAAATACTATGCATTTGTCTTCAATGGAACTACAAACCTTCCTCCAGTCAGATTTCCATGGTAAACTTGATTTTTTTTTTTTTTGAAATGATATATCTTGTCAAATGTGGGTCGGTGACCTCAATTTTTTTCAACTTCATTGACATACCAGGATCTAACACATATTCCTCACCAAATCAACTAGTCAAGCACTATATTCACAAGTAGTTGGGCAAAATTGACAAATGTTAAGATTTCAAGGCAATCAAACATCAAATCATGATCAACTAATCCACAATATCTATCATCAATAACCAAGAATCAAAACAATTTCAAAATTTTTTTATCAAGGGGCACAGGGAAGCATGATTTATAATTCATTGGAACGTATTTTTGGATTTTTTTTAATTTTCTTTTGAAAGCAATAAAAAAACTAACCTAGAAAGCAATAAAATCTAAACTAATAAAGCAATAAAAAACTAGACTAAGAAAGAAATAAAACTAAACTAAGCACACCAAAGAAAATAAAAAGAAAAGGAAAGAAAGAGTACCTATATATGTACAAGAAATCCCCCCCCCCCCAAGCTGAATTAGACAATGTCCTCATTGGCTTAAAGGGAAGGTATTAATCCAAGCGACTACCCCTCATCATCAAACTCGTAGTATCCACCACCATCCCAAGCATCACAATTCATCACTTTGGTACAATTTTGAGCAAGAAAGAAACAAAGTGTTAGTAGGGAAAAAAAAAAAAAAAAAAAAAAAAAAGAAGCAAAAACGAGTCAGGTATATAAAATTTACCTACTCTAACAGGAACATCCTCTAAAACATCTAAAGGGTATTTAATAGAACGGTCGGGCCATTTGCAGAGTAATATTGGTAGCTTTTATTTTACCCATGTTTAATTTAGAGCTCACTAATAATGGAATAACACTTACACTAGCACCCAAATCACATAAAGCTTTTTCAATCATCATATTACCAATATGACATGGAATAGAAAAACTACTTGGATCTTTTAGTTTAGGTGGAGATTTATTCTGTAATATAGCACTACATTCTGCAGTAAAAGCAACTGTCTCTACCTCACTAATAGATCTTTTTCTAGTCAATATTTCTTTCATAAATTTAGAATATGCAGGAACTTGAGTAATTAATTCTGTGAAAGGAATTGTTACCTGCAAATTTTTGATAACCTAAACTTACCAAACTGCTTATCTAACTTACTCTTAAGATGTTTATTTGGGAATGGAAGTTTGATAGCAGGACTCTGCACATCTTCGATCTTATCTTTATTTTTACCCTGCAATTTATAATTAGAAGAGTTAGTTTTACCCTGGGGTCCTGCAGGGCTAGTAACAACAATATTTGGTATAACAGAATCAGGATTAGCAATATTTGTAATGATAAGGTTCATCATCTTTGGGCATAGAAGGCTCATCGTATTTTGAACCACTTCTCAGGGAAATTGCATTCACGTGATCTGTAGGTTGTACTGGCTGTGCTGGCAGGGCTCTCTCCTGGAGGGTTTGCAGAGTAGAGGATGTCTACACAATTTGATTATCTATAGTTTTATTATGAGATAGCATCGGATCAATTTGCGCATCCCTACTTTGCATGTGCTTCTGCATATTGGCTAACATAGTTTTGATTTCTGATAGGCCAGAATCAGATGGAGGAGTAACAACCTGTTGTGGTCTCTGATGTGGAGGTTGGTAGTACCTCTGTTGTGGTTGTTGTACCTGTGGTGGGGGGTTAAGCACATTCGTGCTATTGTACGACATATTTTGCTTATTTTTAACCCTGCATTGTAGGTGTTAGAGTCTGGACTAATTTGCTTATAGGTCTGAAAAGCATTAATCTTCTCAAGTGAACACTTACATTCCTGCACCCAATGACCTACAAGACCACAATTTTCACAAAATATTGCAGAGTTAGTACCAACAGCAGAAACATTAGCTACGGAAGCAGGAATAGCAGTACTAATATTATCTAATTTATGACAAATAGAGGTTAATTGAGCTTGCACAAAGGATACGGAATCGACATTATGTTTCCCTTTGTTTGCAAAACCTCTAGGATTCCCATATTGGAAATTATGAATTGCCATCTCTTCAATAACTGTTCCTGCTACATCCTCTTGAAGATTCATAAATCTTCCGTTAGCTGCTGAGTCCAGGATTGATCTTGATGAATTTCCAAGCCCTTTGTAGAAGGCTTGGATTATCTGCGACTGTGCTATCCCATGATGGGGGCATTCTCTCTGCAAATCCTTAAATCTTTCCCAAGCTTCATATAAAGTTTCATCCACTTCTTGGGAAAAATTTAGGATTGAACTCCTCAACAAAGCTGTCCTCTCTGCAAGGTAATATTTATTATAGAAATTCATAGCAAGAGAATTCCAGTTAGTAATACCAAGGGCAGTCTTATTCAATCCATTATACCATAATTTAGCTTTACCAGATAAAGAAAAAGGAAAAAGAATCTCCCTGATTTGGTCCTGCATGACCTCAGTTTGTCTGATGGTGTTGCAATATTGACAAAAATCCAAAATATGAAGATTTGGATCTTCACTCTTAGCTCCGCTAAATTGCTTCCTTTCGATCATAGTAATAAATTGGGGTTTAATCTCGAATTGTACACCCTCGAGATTTGGTGGAGGAGCAAGGTGTGGAAAATCTGTCAGGGACGGCTGCGAATAATCGCTAAGCTTGCGAGGTGGTGGTGGTGGCGGATTCGCCATCTCTAATTCTGGTTCAGAAGAAACTTATGTGTCGCTAGAATCAGATGGGGGTTCCAAAGGTGTATTACCCTCTGAGTAGCTCATAATTGTCTGAAAAGATTCTTCTATCTATGAAAAGAATGTTCGATTTCAAGGTCGAATGGAATGTAACCTGATCTAGAACTCCTGGGCATAAACACAGAACTAAACAAACAAATATGAGAAACTGTTCCAAAGAACTAGCGTTCTCTGAGACGAAATAAAATAATCTAGACTACAAAAATAATCTGAAATAAAATAAAACCGTTACCCCGGCAACGATGCCAAATTTTGACAGGCTAAAGTCGTATCAATTAATCAAAAGTAATTCCTAAGACCTCTAACTAATAATATAGATAGGGAAATAGGGTCGAATCCACAAGGAAACAACGTTTTTCTATTCTAATTAATTATTATAATCTAAATTATTAGGGAACAAGTAAGATTGTGGGAATTGTACTATGACAATAATTAAATAAGGGAACAATCAATAATAAAAGGCCTAGGGTCACAGGTTCATCGATAATCAATATTGTGGGATAAAACATAACAAATTAACGATTAATATTGCAAACATAACATGATTAACAGGCTCTCGCAATTTATTAATCAACATAGACCTAACAGGCTCTCGCAATTTACTAGATCTAAGTTCCTATTGAAAATAGCCTTTAATATCAAATTAACATCTGCTCGATTTATCTATTCAATATTGCTATACTTTTACAATCAAATTATATCTGCTCGATTCATAATCCAATTGTAAAGAATTAAAACAATCCAATAAGAAATTCTTATGCAATATCAATAATCAACCAACACAATTTATCCCTTCATATTAATTATGGATCCCCTTAGAACCTTAGAAATTAATTACTCACACATAATTAAATCTAAACTAATCAAAGCATATATAAAAAGTATGATTGAAATCAAAGCAATTAAATAAAACATGACTGAAACCAAGAATAATGGAAACTAATAATAAAACTTAATTAAAAACAATAATAATAAAAACTCATATGAAAACAATAACAAAACTAAAGCTAAAGTAAAGCAGTTATAGTGAAAAGCTAAAATAAAAGCAAAAAAGATTCTAACAAACTAATAAGCTAAAATAAAGAAGTAACAAAGATTAAAAGCTTATAATAAACTTACGAAAACAAAGAAAACGAAAAGCCAAAAAGTCTAACCAAGTTACCTACGAAAAACTAGTACTTCGTAAAAAGGAATCCTCTAAAAAATCAAACTTATAAAACTAATTCTCAACAACTAACTAATAAAAGCTGCCCCTTTGCTCCCAAGTGTACGGGTTTTTATAACCCAGAAAAAATATCAAGACCGACTTAACGAAAGCTGCAAATTAAAAGAAGCTCGCCCGATCTGGCATTGGGTCGCCCGATCGGGCCCGGTTGGCAGCCGTGGGATTGCATTTTGGATTGTAACTTGGGCTTTATATGAAACGGCCCAATTTCTTCTACTCGTACTTGGTCCATTGATTCATAATAATAATTTGAACCTCCCTCTTCTTTAATTGAGCCCTTATTCACCAAACTAAATTACTCTAGTTCGGTCTTGAGCTTCAAATATACGGTCACAAAATACAATCATCAAATTCCAATATCTTCATAGTGGCTCAATAAGCTCGGAAATTATAATACTTCTGCAGATACCTACAAAATAATACCAACTCTATAAACACACTAGAAAACGTATATTAGTAATAAAAATAACTCTGCAGAGCTCAAATAAGCACAAATATGACCGTGGGATGGGGAATAAAAATATATATAAAATAGACTCATCACATACGCGCGTGGCCCATGCAGCAGCACAGCGCACGCTAGCAAGCCTTGCTAGCATACGCTGGCTGCTAGCCTTGGGCACTGCTCTCACTAGCGAGGCCCAGGGAGCCTTGCTGGCTGCTGACCCCTTGCTAGCGAGGGCCTGCTGCTAGCCCGCATGCGCTAGCTCGGCAGCACACGCCCAGCCAAGCAATGCGATGCTTGCTGGGCCTGCGGCCAAGCATGCGCCATGCGGGCAGTAGCCCGGCTAGGCCATTGCGAGGCTAGCACTTTGGTGCACGTTTACTTGTTGTTTGACTGATTTTTCCGTCTCGTCGATTTCTAATTTCGACTCGACTTTCGACGCTCGGCTTCGACGCTCTAAGCTCGGAATCCGACGTCTTAGTTCGTAAAGTCTCTATCGACTCATTTAATCCTTCAGATTAATTCGTCGCTTTGGTTCGGTTACACGATTCGGTGTGACCCGAAGGGTTCAGTCAAGAGCAAGTTGTAATATTAATTATACATTAATATTATTGATCGGAAGCGGCCTCCAGCTAGGCATTCCGATCACTTGACCTCATTGAATAATTAGCTTTCCTAATTAATTCCAAACCCTCTATCGGAATAATACACTTGTTCAAAGGACACCATTCCTTTCAAGTACGTGATCAATTACTATGCAGTGAAGAATAATATATATTTAGTTTGAAAAATGTTTCCATGGTGAATATCCCGCAATGTTGGTTACTAACACTACTTATAAATTGTTACACAGGAAATTTGGTACTGGTTTCGAATCCCATTCTTAATCACAACATTTTCTCCCCGTGTTCTTGATATGAATTATCTAATCTTCCACATAATTAACTGGTAACGGAAAATAAAAATATAGTATCCAAAACTAGATATTAAATGCATAAATGACACTTTTTTTAGTAACAATATTTTATTATATATACTACCTCCGTTAACTATTATTTGCAACAATCCCTTTTTCACGCTTTTCGATGAGTTGATTAAATTAGGTAAACGAATTAATTAAGCTATGAAATTTTACCACCGATAAGAAGAAAGGGATAAGTTGCTACGGTTAAAATTTCATAGCTTAATTAATTCGTTTACCTAATTTAATCAACTCATCGAAAAGCGTGAAAAAGGGATTGTTGCAGATAATAGTTAACGGAGGTAGTATATAGAAATAAGTCGTAAACACATGGGATATTTAATAGTAAGTGACAATAATTATATTGTGTGTAACCAATTGTGATTTGATTTAAACTCTCAATGATTTGATTTAAACCTTCAAATGTATAAATTAAATATTACAACACTTGATTGTAACTCTCAAAGGCCTCAATATATCAATTTTGATGATTATAATTGAAAATGCAAAGTAATTTTGAATGCTATTACGTACAACGATTGTTGAGGGGGAAACTAATTAATTTTCGTATAAGTCAAATATAATTTCACAAAATCAAATATTTTCAATACCATGCATGACTGTTGGTTAGGGAAACAAGTTGTAGAAATATGAGCGATTTTATAGTAAGTTGACATATTTGTATGTATTCCGATCCAAAGGGATTTGTTTCTAGCCCTCCCATTTTTTTTTTAACCCTTCAAAAATTTATTTTTACCCTTCACCCTATGACTTTTGTACCTTCATTGGGAACATTTTTCTAGTAACAAACGTTTTGATTAATGAAATAAGTTGTAAAATTATAGTTAATTTGTATAATTGTATCTAACATCTATTAATTTTTATACAAGTACTTTAAATATATAACTTAAATTTTGGGTTTTATGAATACAGACGTCGGATATCGAGCCTAGGGCGTCGAGACCGAGAGTCGCAAAATCACAAAGCGACAAGTATAAAAATAGCCCTAGCACCACACTGGCCTAGCCATGTGGATGCTAGGCTAGTTCGAGCTAGCATGCACCTAGCATGGCTAGGCGCAAGCCTAAGCACACTAGGTGTGTTGGGCGCACCATCGCAGCCTATGCGCACCATAGCAGCCTAGGCACCCCATCGCTGACCATCGCAGCCCTAGCATCATGCCTAGGCGCTGACGCAGCCCTGGCATGATGCCTAGGCACCATTGCGCACCATCGCAACACAGCAGGGCCACACACGCATCAAGCACAGCCATCGCGGTGCTAGGCACTGACGCATGCGCATGTGCGTGTGTGCGTGCCTCGCACCAAGCATAGCAGTGCTAGGCACTGGCTGATGCGTGCTAATGCGAGGATGCCTGGCAACATCGCCCAGCACGCATGCTAGGCCTTGCGTGCGTAGGCTCGCTGGCTGGGCTAGCAATGGCGCGAGGCTGGTGCGTGGTGCGTGGTGCGATGCGTACTGTGCGTGACTAGTGCGCATGGTGCGTGGCTAGTGCATGTGCTGTGAGGCTGATGCGCATGGTGCGAGGTAAAGGGGGCCAGCATGCGTGGCTCGCTAGCAGCACGCATACTTGCCTAGCACTGGGCAGCACCAGCACCTAGCATCGCCCAGCACCAAGCATGCGAGGCTGCTAGGCAGGCTGGTGCTGCTGGCTGGGCTGGCTGGCACTGCTAGCTGGCGTGCTAGTTGGCAGCAGCCCAGCAGCCCTTGTTTGAGCCGGTTTTGCATGTGGGGACCATTGCTTGGAGCAATGGCTTGGGGATCAAGGCAATGGTCCCCCCAAGCCTTTGGTCCTCACTTGGCTTTCTCTATTATTATGCCATGTGTCGATTTGTGATTAAATTGATTAATCATTTAATTTTGGAATTAAATAATTATCATTTCACCAACTCTCCCACATTGATGGGAGATTGAAAACCAAGGACCCATTTCCCTATAAATACCCTTCAAGGGTGTTGGGAAATGAACAACCTTGAGTGGAATTAAAAAGGCAACTCTTGTAATTAGAGTAAACCTTTGATTCATAAAACTCATAGTTTTGTTTTGTCCGGGACTTGACTAACCTTCAAGACTTAGGACGCTCGCGTCGGGTCAAGGGTACGATCCGTCGGAGATCTCGTAGTTTCGGGATTTTGAAGTAAGAGCTCTTCGGGAGCGAAGCATGCAACAAAGGTATAATTCTTGTTCTTAGTCTTGTTTGATTAAGTTTATTATGCTTGTTAATTGCTTTAATTAAGGGGCGGGTCTTGGGGGGTTTCCTTCTGCGTAGTGTCGGGTCACTACGAAACCCTACAATATCATCACAGGATCATCTTCATCGTCTTCATCTTCCTTTAAACCTTGAGTTCTTCTTTCAGCTTGATCACAATCTTTCTTACAAACACAAATTTGAATGCTTTCGGAGTTAAGCGAGATCATTTTTCATTTAACACTCTTCTACCTGCACTAAAGCCAGACATGGAAGCAACGGATGAAGCGGGAACTGCAAGTATATATTTTGCAATTCTCGCCAATATAGGAAAACTTGTTTGATGTTCTTGCCACCATTTTATAGTTGTTGTTGGTCTCATGTTGATATGACAAATAATCATTAATAGCAAGTGTTGAAGAAGATGATGATGATAATGATGTAGATGCTTTGTGTTTTTTTTTTTCTTCATAACTTTATCAAGAAAACCAAATCTAGAATCGGAAGTGCTAGTAGTAGTTGGTGTTGCTAAATCAAAACCATAAATAGATGCATAATGATCATAAAGGTCTCCCAAAACAGATTTGCATTTGTTAATAATATATTCACTAACATCATAATCGATACTTAAACTTGTATAATAAATTTCTAAAAGATTTTCCAAACCTTTAGCTTTGACACCGGGGTCAAGAATAGCAGCAATTCCATAAATAATTGGAAATTTACTAAAATAAGTATGCCACTTACGTTTCATGCTATCAAGAACGGGACGAAGTCCATCAATCTTCATATGCTCTTCGATGGTGTGAACAACTTTAACACACTCAATTATGACTAAATGAATGTTAGACTCATAAATATAAGAGAAAATATGAGTTGCATTATCAAAAGCATTTAAAACATCACGAACAGAAGAAGCATTAGTCCAATGACTTTCGGTTATTAACTCAGTAGGATCAACACAAGTCTCATAGTAAAGTTGGGTCAAAATGTCACGATACTTTATAGCATCATTCAACAAATTGAAAGTAGAATTCCAATGGGTAGGGCTATCAATAGACCATTGTCTTTTCTTAAGACCTCTCTCATTACACATAGCTATGTACTTTCTTCTAACTGACTGAGTAATCCTAATCCATTTTATAACTGTTCTAATTGGGTTTAGCAATGGTTGCAACTCAGCGAGACCCTCTTGAACAGACAAATTCAAAATATGAGCACAGCCATCTAACATGCAAGAGACTACCACCCAACAACAAATGCAACTCGGAGTCATTTTTCAAATAGTCAATATACTTTGTGTTTGCAGTTGCATTATTAAGAGACAAAGAAAAAACTTTATTATTCAAGTGAAATTCTTTTTAACAATCCAAAATACGAACTTTGATGTTAAAACCAATATGCCTTTCTTCCATAGCTTGAAAACATAGTATACGTTTTTGAATAAACCAATCATCATCCACCCAATGAGCAGTAATGCAAAGAAAAGGTTCGCCAAAACTAGAAGTCCATGTATCACATGTAAAACTAACACGACCATCAAAAGTACGAAATAATTCAGTTAAACCACTCCTATACTTATAATAAGAAGTTTGTGTATAACGTCTTAGGGTATTTCGGGGGTCACGAGTAAATGCAGGTTGTAATGTAACTTTATTAAAATGCTAAACGTTTGTATTTTCACCGTAACTAAAAGGGTATTCATTAGCAATAACTAAAGTACTCATTTCATCAATCATTCTATCTTTATTATAAATGAAAGGTGTACCTCCGCCGGGTAAATGGTTCATGTATCCACCCAATTGTGTTTGGACGGGCAACCCACCTCCCGAAGGACGGGGGCCATTTTCGAACAAGTCGTGCTTATTTTGCAAATACCGACTCAAGTTCCGGTTCCATCTCCCGTTTTCCAGCTATATGACTTGACATTTGCATCTAGCGCCTTGCAAACTAGGCATGTACACGTGAACCTCTTTGGTTGACCGGGTTGCCATCCCGGGGGTGTGACGTCAACTCGTTCAAAATGTTTCCACACCAAAGAAAATTGTGCTCGACCTCTACTTTCACCGCCATCACCTTTCATAACTCAAATTATTGAAATTAATTTTTAAACGCTATTCATGAAAATAAGCTTTTAAATTTTAAATATTCTAATTATAATTATTTAAACGCATTTTTTAAGGTAATTATAAATCATAGAAAATTGGAAACTAAACTAACTTTATAATCATTAATAATAGTTTTTTTTAAATATTCATAACAATAAAAATTAAATTAGAAATTACCTTGAGATGAAGGTTGAGATGTTGGTTGCGATTGAGGTGACATAGTTGAACTCGATGATTGGTGGGAGAAATGTTGTGGTGGAGACGTTTGAATATTTTACCCATCTCCTAAATCATAATCTCCATATTCATTGACAAATTGGTTTAAATTTTCCGTATTAAATTCATACGAAAAATTTGCATCACCACTTCGACTCCTTCCTATTCCTCCTCTTGAGCCCATTTTTTTATTTTTTTTATTTTTTTTTAATTTTTTTTTATGATTACTAATTATAATATGGAGAAGAACTTTTTTTTTTATTTTTTTTTATAGAATCTTAAGAATACTAATAATAATATTAAGGAGATTTTTTTTAACGAAAAAAAACTCTAAATAACACTTGAGAATTTGAGAACAATTAAGAATTTTTGAGTAAGAGAGAAAGAAAGCTTGAGTTGTGTGGAAATTTGAGTGAAATGGGAATTGGTATTTATAGGAAAAATTGAGGGGATGATCATACAATACAAAAAAATAGCCAGTACACTCAATAACCTAGTTGTTACTAACAATTAAAACTAGCAGTTAACTTTGTTCATCAAATTCATAAAAAAAAAGTAGCCGTTAATTTTGAAAAAATATTTGGAATATGGTTGTTAGGCTAGGCGGGTTGGGTGGGTGGGTGAGCCATGCGTGGGTGGGTCGTGCGTGCGGGTGGGCTGAGTCGTGGGCCGTGCGGGTTGGGTGTGCAAGGTGGGTTGGGTTGCGTGAGGTGGGTCGGGTTAGGTGGGTTCACGGGCTAGGTGTGTCGAATTAAATGGGTCAAAATGGGTCGTGCGAGTTGGGTCGAATCAAACGGATTAAAACGAGTTGGGTTGAAATGGGTTGTGTCGAAAATTTTAGACCCACGATACAACCCGGGTTAAATCCGGGCTGTGCCGGGTTAGTAAAGGGTTAAAACCGGGTCAGACCCACGTGACCACCAGCCGTGCGGGTTAGGGTGGGCTGGGTCCAACCCGGCCCACTGGCCACCTCTATCCCCAGGAGAGAGGGAAAGGTAGGAGGTTTAGATTTCCGAAGATCAATTTGGAGGGAGACTTGGCTGCCACCAACGCTGACGACGATGACGCGATATCTAAACCAGATGAGATAGGATGCGGTGAGTGACAGATTCGAGGTTTGGTCATCGGTTCGTCTCTTCCTCTTTCCCCTTCATTAATCTCATCTACTACTACTTTGTCGGACCTTCAATTTCCTCAACTTTATGGGACTTTTTGGTGATTTTTTTTTTTTCAAAAGCTACGAGATTTCAATTTTAGGTAACTATTTTCTCAATTAATTTACAGTACTCTGGTTGGGCCTTTAGTGAATTTCTCAATTAAATTTACAGCACTTTATATTTGGCGAAATTCCAATTGTAATAGTATTAATTCGAGTTTTGATTCTTATGCTATACGATTATTGCGGTAGAAGCAGCTTATTGGATGGTATCCTATGCACCATTTGCAATTTCAAGATGTTTTGATTCTTAAGTATACTCCCCCTATTTTTCTTCTACAAGTTATATGAATTTCGACAATACTTCCAATTTTCTTTGTGATTTGAGGATTCTATGTGATGATCAATTTGCTTTGGTTTCAGAGAGTTTTATAAAGTTGTTCATTTTTGTCGCTTATTGCTGTTTTAGCTGGTTATCACAGGTTTCATGATATTAATTTCAATTATTCAATTTCAGGTTATCATAATTTTATATGAGTTGGGGAAGTTGGAGTATCTAATGTGTTGAAATTTGAACTTGTTGCTGCTCTTTTGATCTATCTATTGGTGTATTCCTGTTGTATTCATGCTATTCCAGTTTAAAAGCTCGATTTCTGGTTGCTATTGGTTTTCCCCGACTGGAGATTATTGCTGATGAAAGAGACAGGGGTTTTATTCTGCTGGAGCATGGCTCTGAAGCTGTGAGTTCATATATATTTATTTTACCAAGGGTAAAAAAAACATTTATTAGTGGTTGATAAAATGTATGCGATGAGTATGTTGCCATTGAAGTAGCGTTATAGACACTCTTGCTGGTTGATACATCTGATCCAGTAGTTTATATTCTAATCTGAACACTAGCTTAGCTTTTGAAAAACTATTTAGGTTAATGTTTTATCTTTATAAAGATCACGATGTGTAAGCTGTGCTTGATTGTGACGTCTGTTCTCTGTTTTTGAGGGTTTAGCTACAGAGGAGATTACTTGTAATCAGCCTGAGAAGGCAGAAAAAATGCAGGTCAATTTTTATTGTGTCGGCAATGTGTTAATTGCTTTTGGGCCCAAACTTTTTCCTTGTCTTACTATAAAATTCTCGGTTATTAATTTAATGATATATCCATATAAGCATTAAATATATTATTAAAATGTTATAAGTTTGAGAATATATTATAAATCACATGTTAATTGGTGTTATTAATGCTTAATAATTTTTAAACTTCCCTTTTTAGTTTTATTATATGTTATCATTTTCATATAATTTTGAATATTTTTCTACTTTTGAAATTGCTGATGACTGATGCTCTTTGCAAGAGGTGCAGTGTGTGAAAAGTTAGTCTTTTAGATAACTAGATATCATACAAGCTGGTCATGGTGATCACTATCAGGTCAGTATGATTCCTGAGAATTTAATCTATTATAAAGCCATGGGTGCATTTATAGATATTGTGCTTACGTCATTGTTCAAGCTTAACAGAGGCCATCGACTATAGTAATTCCCCAGGAAAATGACCATTCAAGATTAACATTCATAAAGATAAACAGCGTCTGGTTTAGGTGGGTTTAATTGAGGTCTGACATTACAAGTGAGATATTGCAGGAGATTCAAAAGACTTTAATGTCCAAAGATAAGTTGGTTCAATGCTTGAAATGATAGGTTTGGTTCCTGAAGGTGTTGATGTGATGGCCATCTGCTGATTGTAGAAGTAGGTTGTGCATATTCCTAAAGAAAGTTTTTATTGATTATGAAAGGTCTACTAGATTCAATGATGGGAAGCAATTAGGCTCCTCAAACTGTCATGTCAGGTTACTGAAAAATCTCAGTAGTTTACAAAACATAAGGGGGAGGAATTGGGTGTAAAGATAGACCTATCCACTTAGCTTATCCAGCAAAGATTCTAAATGATAATTGGTGTGAACATAAAGGATGTGTAGCTCAAAAAAGTTCTTCAATTAAAATGGCATGCCACTTGACTAGAGTAGAAGGACTAAGGTCTAGCTGAAGGTGTATCTTAAAATGAAGCCATAAAATATTCAGTCTGAAGTGTGGGAAAGACACATGCGCTATATGTTCTGTTACAGAAGCGTGGAAAAGCAATGTAGATAAATGCCTTGAAATTCGGAATAAATTGAAAATGTGTTAGCTGAGCTGTTTATAGGGCAAGGGAATATATCCATGTTTTCTTCTCTGGTGTTTGTTTCTCAGTTTGTTGTTCCTTCAGAGTTTAGCTCTTAGGTACTACATAAAGAGGATTAAATTATAATATAGCACTCTATGTAGAGTATTTGAGGATCTTGGTTGCATTCACCTTATTTCTGGCTGATATTTTTCTATTAATTGGTCCATGAACCGTTTGACGTGCTCACTTAGTTTTACTTTAGTTTCTTGGAAGTTACTATGTTGAATCATAAATCCGCTAGTGTGTTGTGTTACACTTAAAGAGTTAAGACTAAAGCCTATCTGCTTCTTTTGGTTTATATGAAGTGCTTTATATTTTAACTCTACCAAGTGGAAGTGACCTATTACTTATTCCTATTGTGACTCCAGGCTGAAGAGTGTAATTGATCATTGTAGAGGGAAAAAGAATTTGCTCGCCTTAGAATTGGTATGTTTGAATTGCTTAGTTTTGATCCATGGCTTGTTAGATTTGTTAATATGCTGATAAATGCAACCTTGAATAGGAATTGGGTGGCCTCCTGGTCAAATGGACCCCAAAGCATTTCTGCTCCAAAAGTTCAATTCATTGGCAAGAGAGCGGGTAAGTTGGATCATATGCTTTGAAATTCTATATGACCTGTCTACACAAGCTTCTTATGTAGTAGAACTAGGAATTATATGTTGGTTGGATAAAGGTAAATTAGAGAAATCCTAAGTTGGACTTGAAATTATATCTTGGTTTCTTGGTTCTTTTACTCTGTATTTTGTTCTTCTTAAATTCATGTACATTTTCATTTTCGATGCCCATATCCATTTTAGACCATAAAAATCTGAACACTAATATATCTGATGCTTGTAACATGCTGCTTGTTTCTGTAAACCATAAGCTTATTTTGGTCAAGGCAGTGGTAGACATTATATATCCTTTAGACTTAGAGTTACTACTTTTATAAAGCTACTTTACAGAAAATCTAAGTGGTTGGTTAGTAATTGTGGATCATATCTATCTTGCTTTAGATTGGTGCTATGTATTATGTGTGTGTATGATTGTTTTAACAGGACTCAGTATTACTACTTTAATATGTTATTATGTTGTTTGATTCCGATTATGCATTCTGAACTTTGATACATGTGATTCCTTTCAATGTGATGGTTTATAATCTTTATTCTATAAGCTAAGAGCAGAGATTGCTTTTAGTAAATTTACATGGTTAGTTTGTCACTCTGGATCAGATCTTGTTTTAAAAATGGTGTTTTGTATTATGTGTGAGTTGTTGTTTGGCGAGTAATAAGTGTTAAGTTTTGAGTAAATTGCTATTTGGTTTGATCCTGATTATTGTCCGGTTATCTAATAGTCTATGTTTTTTTGATAGTAATCTTTTGTGCTTGTGAATCTTATGTCATTTTGGTAACTGGTAATCGCTATTTGTTCTAATTGTTGGATATCTTTTGTGATACCTTAGGCAAGCTAGAATTTCCGTAAACCTTAAGCTTTCTGATACACTGATATATATTGTTTTCTTATTCAACTAGATGGGAAGAGCAAAGGTCTCTTAACCACAAAACAGAATGAACAAGAGTGGGTGGAGTACCCAGATGTGATGGTAGAAGTAGTCAAGAAGAGTTGACTTGACAAGAGCATCTTCTATGATCTTTAGAGGCAATCATGATAACTTGGATGTGGCTTTCATTGGTGGCAGCTTTGAATTTTTTCTTTCAAACTACAGTCTAAATGCCGAGGCAAGAAGAACTGGACATATAAACAGTGTCACACTTCAGGTTAACTTCTTGTTATCACTATCTGGTTTCCTAAGATTATTCAGTATATGCTGCGTTTATCTTAGGCATAGATAATGTCAAGAATGTGGTTGTTGATCAAATTTCTATGAATTTTCGACAAGTCATTAAAATTATACTTTGAAAACAATCAGTGAACAGAGTTGGATCAAGACAGGATGAAGTATTTTTATAACAAACTATCATCTAAACTGAAGGTTTTTTCACTTTGATATCTTTGATAATGCTTTAGCTTACATTAATAGAATTTACGCTGCATTATGCAGAGATGAACATTGGTATTTTTTATCATTTTTGGAAGTTATGTGCTTGAAACGAGTATGTATGAATGTGTACTTGAGTGTATAGAGGATTGTATTGGTGGTTATTGGTATTATTATCATTAAGATCAAACAAAATATTTTAAAAGTTTTCTTAAGCTAAATTCTTAAGAAAGATCACTTGAGAGAGAGAGACCATTTAAGAAAATTAAGGCAATTATAGATTAGAAAAACGCAATTACCTTAGGAAAAGACTAACTAAAATGCTACAGAAAGAGACCACTTATGAAAGATTACTTTATTTACTTAAGAAATCAGGGCAATTAACTTAAGAAACTCATGATGATTAGTTTAGAAGAGAGAGGGAGAGATAGAGCACTTAGGAAATATTGCTTAAAAAAAATCAGAGCACTTAGCTTAGGAGAAAGAGAGATAGCACTTGAGAAAGATTACTTAAGAAAATTATGCCTATTAGTTTTTTTTTTGGGGGGGGGGGGGGGGGGGGAAGAGGAGGGGGAGAGTACTTAAGAAATATCACTTAAGAAAATCAATACAATTAGCTTAGGGAAGAGAGATAGGGATGATACCACTTAAGAAAGTTAAGGAAATTAGCTTACGAAAACACAATTAGCTTACAAAAATGCTTACTAAAATTCTTCAGAGGGAGACAGAGTGAAACCACATAAGAAAGATCACTTAAGAATATAATGGCAATTAGAAAAAGAGAGACCACTTAAGAAAAGATCACTTAAGAAAATCGGGTCAATTGGATTTGGAGAAAGAGACCAATTAAGAAAGATTACATAAAAAAAATCAAGGCAATTAGCTCTGTGTGTGTGAGAGAGAGGGAGAGAGACCACTTTAAAAAAACCACTTAAGAAAATCAGGGCATATAGCTTAGTAAAACACAATTAGCTTACAAAAAGACTTACTAAAATGCTAGACAAAGAGAGAGATCTCACTTAAGAAAATTAGAGTAATTATCTTAGGAAAAGGCTTACTAAAATGCGAGACCACTTAAGCTGATTACGTTTTTTTAAGCAAATTTCTCAAGAAAGATCACTTGAGAGAGAGAGATAGAGAGAGAGAGAGAGATCACTTATGAAAGATCACTTGATAAAGAGAGAGAGGGAGAGAGGGGGCGGGGGGTGATAGGTCCTATTTTGCACATATTTTAGGTGGGTATCTAAGCTCATTTGATTACAAAATTAGAGATCTTTGGTGCATATTTGCATTATTTGCTTAAGTTGTGCTCTACTACTCTTCGTTTGTGTGTTTTGATGAATTTCAGGTGATTTATATGCAAATGGAGTATGGTTGGCTAACCTTGAGTATAATAATCATGGAGTATGAAAACATATTGCTTAAGAATATCAAATCATGTGTTCGAGACGAACTTGAGTGAAAATGAAGCAAAACGTTGATGAAATACTTGACAAATATGACACCTGTTCACTATTATGCTCATAACTTTTGGTATACAAATGATAATGGAGTGATTCAAATTGCATTGGAAAGTAGACTTGAAGACCTTTCCAACGATATATTACACGCCTCAAACGGAGCTCCGGATATGAAGTTATGACTGATTTAAGACGAGTGATACGCGCAGCAGGGGAGGCACGTCCGTGCTTCAGTCAGGCACGTCCGTGCCTGGAAGACAGACTCAGCAGCGTTTTTATTTTTAGAGAGGCACGTCCGTGCCTCACACTAGGCACGTCCGTGCCTCCTGGGATTCTTGTGCGCCAAGGCTTAGCCGACTTTCTTATCTTCCTAGGCCTATATATACATTAAGTAGTGTTTTATTATTAATTAAGTTTTATTCTAGCCTTTTATTTTACATTATTAAGAACTAGTTCTCTCCATTTATTTTCTTTAGTTTTTGTAATTCAAGATTCAAGATTGAAGCTTTCTACTTTCAATTTTATTCAAGATTTGGTATTTATTTTTCATCCTTTGTTATTTAATTATGTTTTCATTATTTATTTTTGGGTTTGTTTCTTTAATCATGTGTGAGTAGATTCTTTAATTCAAGATCTAATGAAGCCCTATTATTATTGATGCATGAATTAAAATTTTAAATTCTTTAATAACTTTAACAATTGAATTGCTAAATTGATTGTGATTATGCCAATACTAGGTTAGACGTAACTTTAGTATTGCGATTATTCCATTGTTTCTATCACAGCGAGAGTTGCGTTTAAACGGATTTGAGTAAATTAATTTAGGGTTTGATTCTCAACACGAGAGTAGTTGGGTTTGATAATTGGGAAGTGAGAGTAATGTGTTTAATGTCTCTTATATGCATGACACCATGAGAATAGGATTGATTGTATGTTAGGGAAGCCATTGATACTCGAGAGAGATCCTTGGTATTTATTAGGGTTTACTTTTCCCCGTTCGATTGAAATCGTATGTTAAGGGTAGAATTACAATTGCATCGATAATAATTGTGGTGAAACTAGATCTTGGATGTTTTAAGTACTTGATTTAATCATCTTATTTAGTTTATTTTCGAATTCTTCTCATACTTAGTTCCATAGATAATTGATTATAATTGATTCTTGCTTAGTAGAAATTCGAGTCTAATTAATTATTTTTGAACCTTAGTCTCTTGGGATCCGACCCTTACTTGCCAGTCTACATTAGTATTGGTCTGTTAGGTTATTTTTGATAGGTACGCGACACGCCTACCAAATTTTGGCGCCGTTGCCGGGGACTAACGGTTTCATCTAGTTATTTGTGATTCGTTTTTGCTAAGCTTTTTGTTTGTTGCTTCGGCTATTATTAACTTCTTTTTCTCTTATGGGTTGAAGATATACATGCCTTGGAGATGGATGATTTATTCTCACGTCTTACATTTGGCAATTGTTCTTGTTGTTATCTTTATCATGAAAATCCTGATTGCCCTTATAGTGAGTATTTTGTTCGAGCTCCGGATGATTTTAGAATCTTTCCGTTTATATATGATTATTCTGAAAAACGGTTGGTTACGAATGAAATATATTGGAAGATTCATAATGAATATTATCATAATTTGTATAATACACCGGAGGAAGAATCATTGGTTGAAAAACCGATGGTTAAAGAGTCATTGGTTATAGAATCAGTGGTTGAGGTATCATTGGTTCCAATAGAAGAAGAATCATTAGTTGTAAAACCTTTGGTTGAAAAGTCATTGGTTGTAGAACCAGTGGTTGAAAATTCTTTTTCTTTTGCTAATGAACTTATTCGCGAGCGTAAAATAATAGAGTCGTTATTAGGTGATGATAAAGAATAAGACTACCTACATATTAATTCTGTTAATTCTAAACTTTTAGCGGATGAAGTAGGAGCTAGTGGTATATTTTTATCTCCCTATTTAAATTTCTCTTTTTACCTTGAGTTATCTTTGTGTGCTCCTAACCTTTTCTATGTAAGGATTATTGTGCTTGCAATTAAGCCCTATATAGTGCTCAATGAAATGTTTGCAGGAGCGTATGATAAGTTACTCAAGGCGTTAAATTCTTCCGATGGAAAAAGAATGGTCAAGCTTAAGACCTTGATAAACTAGCGCTTTGCGGGAGGCAACCCGTACTTCATTATTTTAATTTTTATTTTAGTCTTTTCTAATTTTTGTGTGTTTTCATTTTTCTTTGGTTCTTAGAGAGGTAAGGAGAGTACATCTTATGCTTGTGGGAGTTCTCTTGGTGCAGATTTTGATCTAGAAGGCTGATTTAAAAGGAGAAGAATTCGCTGGACTGCGTTCGAGTTCGATCAGGAAGAGCTCGCCCGATCGGGCGCACGTACGGATCAGCAAAA
This sequence comes from Chenopodium berlandieri, assembly GCA_034703905.1. Classification (NCBI taxonomy): domain Eukaryota; kingdom Viridiplantae; phylum Streptophyta; class Magnoliopsida; order Caryophyllales; family Amaranthaceae; genus Chenopodium; species Chenopodium berlandieri. Next base: position 57,500,049 of record CM068289.1, read on the forward strand.
CTGCTCAACTTCGATAGGCCATAACTTTCTCGTTACTTATCGGATTTTTGCGTGTGACCTATCGTTGGAAAGATATTTAAGTATACTTTCCAACCCAATTGGAATCACTGCATTATCTTTTATACAACAAAAGTTATGATCAGAATAGTGCACATGACTCAATTTTAATCTTTTTCCCACTAACACTTTGTTTCTTTTTTGCTCAAATTTGTTCCAAAGAGATGCATTACAATCCTTGAGGCTTTGGTGACATTATTTTGGGTGATGATGATGATGAGGTTCGACTACTAGCTTCCCTTTGAGACAATGAGGACATTGTCTGATTTAGCTTGGGGGAAGTTCTTGTGTACACAAGGTATATCTCTCACTCTTTTTTTTCTATTTTAGTGTGTTTAGACTATTAGTAAGATTTAGTGCTTTTTTTAAAAAAAAAAAAAAAAAAAATTCCAAAAATACGTTCCAATGAATTATGAATCATGCTTCCTTGTGCCCCTTGATGAAAATTTTTCGAGATTGTCTTTATTCTTGGTTATTGATGATAAATATTGTGGATTAGTTGATCATGATTTGATGTTTGATTGCTATGAAATCTTAACATGCCTCAATTTTGCCCAACTACCTGTGAATATAGTGCTTGACTAGTTGATTTGGTTAGGAATGTGTGTTAGTTCCTGGTATGTCAATGAAATTGAGTATTGGTTTATAACTCTTAGTAATGTCTATATGACTCATTATTATGCACATTGAGGAGGACGAAGGCATTTGTTCTTTTAGGTAGCCTTCAGAATTATTAGATACATTTGTTCCCTTCTTGCTACCCATGTTGTTGCTTGTGCCCTTTTATTGTTTATTTAGCCACATTACAAGCCTAATTTGCCCCATTGGTTACTAGTCCCAAGCTTGGCCTGGGGGAGCTATTAGCGAGTGAGGTGAGGGAGTTTGTAGTGTGCACATAATTTGCACAATTTTGGGTGAATGTGAGAGTTATTTATTTGTTCTAATTTTTGTGGATTGGAAAAAAAGAATTGAAAAAATTATCATTCAAAGTTGAAAATTTCCAATGTGAGATAAAAAGAGGAAAAAAGAGCAATTGAAAAAAGAAATTGTTTCAATGTTCAAGTGTTCTAATGAAGGTTGCTCAATAGAAAGAAAGAAAAAAAAATAAAGAAAAATTCAAATTGAAAAGAAAAAAAGAGTTCAAAGTTCGTTTGTTCACTCTAGTTTTATAGTGCTATATTTTGAATATATGAGTGAAATTGTAAGTGTTGGGAATTTTTATTATAATTGGAGGTTTGGTGATTTTTTTGGTAGGGTTGAGTTGTGTTGGAGATGATTTGGTCATTATTTAATTTTGACCTTGGTTTTATTTATTAGGATTTGGCTCCCTTTAGCATGGCTTTACTCTCACATTTTCCCAAATATTTCCTACCCTTTACCCTAGCCTTACGTTACTAGCTTTAAAGACCTTCCGACCTTTGTGCATAGAGTTGTATGAATGTGAAATTAGTTGTTTGTCAATGCAAAGAATGATTTGATATATTTCGAGTCGACTATTAGGTTGAGTGCTTGTTTTCTTAAACACACGAGTGCGTGAGTTGGGAGGGCAATGTTCACATATAAAGGGGTGGTTGGAGAGCGATCGAGTACATCTTTTACTCGCCACATAAATGAGAGTTGAGTGTGTGAGCACTAGTTTTGAATTCTATATGCTCTTGTGGTTTGCTCTATTTGGCAATTGTTAGGGAAGATTGGTATTTAGATGGATGTGATTGATTGACTTTGATACATGTTTATCGAATTTGCCTTGAATCGTATTTATTGGTTTGAAACATATTTGGGGTGAAGTATTGATTTATTTATTCATTGTCTTGCTTGAGGACAAGCAAGAGTTTAGCTTGGGGGAATTTGATAGGTCCTATTTTGCACATATTTTAGGTGGGTATCTAAGCTCATTTGATTACAAAATTAGAGATCTTTGGTGCATATTTGCATTATTTGCTTAAGTTGTGCTCTACTACTCTTCGTTTGTGTGTTTTGATGAATTTCAGGTGATTTATATGCAAATGGAGTATGGTTGGCTAACCTTGAGTATAATAATCATGGAGTATGAAAACATATTGCTTAAGAATATCAAATCATGTGTTCGAGACGAACTTGAGTGAAAATGAAGCAAAACGTTGATGAAATACTTGACAAATATGACACCTGTTCACTATTATGCTCATAACTTTTGGTATACAAATGATAATGGAGTGATTCAAATTGCATTGGAAATTAGACTTGAAGACCTTTCCAACGATATATTACACGCCTCAAACGGAGCTCCGGATATGAAGTTATGACTGATTTAAGATGAGTAATACGCGCAGCAGGGGAGGCACGTCCGTGCCTCAGTCAGGCACGTCCGTGCCTGGAAGACAGACTCAACAGCGTTTTTATTTTTAGAGATGCACGTCCGTGCCTCACACTAGGCACGTCCGTGCCTCCTGGGATTCTTGTGCGCCAAGGCTTAGCCGACTTTCTTATCTTCCTAGGCCTATATATACATTAAGTAGTGTTTTATTATTAATTAAGTTTTATTCTAGCCTTTTATTTTACATTATTAAGAACTAGTTCTCTCCATTTATTTTCTTTAGTTTTTGTAATTCAAGATTCAAGATTGAAGCTTTCTACTTTCAATTTTATTCAAGATTTGGTATTTATTTTTCATCCTTTGTTATTTAATTATGTTTTCATTATTTATTTTTGGGTTTGTTTCTTTAATCATGTGTGAGTAGATTCTTTAATTCAAGATCTAGTGAAGCCCTATTATTATTGATGCATGAATTAAATCTTTAAATTCTTTAATAACTTTAACAATTGAATTGCTAAATTGATTGTGATTATGCCAATACTAGGTTAGACGTAACTTTAGTATTGCGATTATTCCATTGTTTCTATCACAGCGAGAGTTGCGTTTAAACGGATTTGAGTAAATTAATTTAGGGTTTGATTCTCAACACGAGAGTAGTTGGGTTTGATAATTGGGAAGTGAGAGTAATGTGTTTAATGTCTCTTATATGCATGACACCATGAGAATAGGATTGATTGTATGTTAGGGAAGCCATTGATACTCGAGAGAGATCCTTGGTATTTATTAGGGTTTACTTTTCCCCGTTCGATTGAAATCGTATGTTAAGGGTAGAATTACAATTGCATCGATAATAATTGTGGTGAAACTAGATCTTGGATGTTTTAAGTACTTGATTTAATCATCTTATTTAGTTTATTTTCGAATTCTTCTCATACTTAGTTCCATAGATAATTGATTATATTTGATTCTTGCTTAGTAGAAATTCGAGTCTAATTAATTATTTTTGAACCTTAGTCTCTTGGGATCCGACCCTTACTTGCCAGTCTACATTAGTATTGGTCTGTTAGGTTATTTTTGATAGGTACGCGACACGCCTACCAGGGGGGGGGGGAGAAACCACTTAAGAAAGATCATTTGAGAAAGACCACTTAAAAAAATACGAGAAATTAGCTTAGGAAAAAGAGTTACTAAAGTGCTAGAAAGAGAGAGACCACTTAAGAAAAATCATTTAAGAAGAAAATTACTCAAGAAAAAGAAAGCTCGAGAAGAAAGATCACTAAGAATAGAAAAATCACTTTAGAAGTAAATCACTTGACAAAAAGAAAGACCACTTAATAAAAGAAAGATCACTTAAGAAAATCAAGAGGCCACCTAAGAAAGTTAGTGCGTTAGCTTAGGAAAACGCAGGAAAAAAGCTTTCGAAAATGCAAGAGAGAAAGAGAGACTACACAAGAAAGATCACTTAAGAAAATTATGTAAGAGAGAGAGAGAGAGCACTTAAGAAAAATCACTTACGAAAATAAGGTCAATTGGCTTTAGAGAGATAGGAGACCAATTAAGAAAGTTCATATACAAAAATCAAGGCAATTAACTTAGAAGAGAGAGAAACCACTTAAGAAAATTATATAATTATCTTAGAAAAAGGCTTACTAAATGAGAGAGAGAGAGAGAGAGAGAGAGAGAGAGAGAGAGAGAGAGAGAGAGAGAGAGAGAGAGAGAGAGAGAGAGGGGGGGGGGGGGAGAGAGCGCACTAAAGAAAGATCACTTAAGAAAATCATGATAATCACTTAAGAAAATCATGATAATTAGCTTAGAAAGAGACATATTGAAATGCTATAGAGAGAGAGAGAGCACTAAAGAAAGATCACTTAAGAAAATCAAGACAATTAGCTTAGAAAAACAAAATTAGCTTAGGAAGAGACAAATTGAAATGTTAGAGAGAGAGAGAGAGAGAGAGAGAGAGAGAGAGAGATCATTTAAGAAATTTGAGCAATTAGCTTGGGAAAGCGTAATTAATTTAGGAAAAGGCTTACTAAAATGATAGATCACTTAAGCTAATTGTGTTTTCTTAAGCTAATTTTTTAAGAAAAATCATTAAGAGAGAGAGAGAGACCACTTAAGAATTATTATTTGAAAGAAATCACTTAAGAAAGATCACTTAGAAAAAAGAGAGAGTCCACTTAAGAAAGATCACTTAAGAAAATAAGAGAAATTAGCTTAAGAAAAAGAGTTACTAAATGGTAGAGAGAGAGAGAGAGAGAGAGATCACTTAAGAAGAAAGATAACTTAAGAAGAAAGAAAATCACACATGAAGAAAAATCACTTAAGAAATGAAAGATCACTTAATAGGAAAGATAACTTAAGAAAAGAAAGATCACTTAACAAAAGTAGCGCAATTAGTATAGGAAAGAAAATCAAGGCAATTATCTTAGGATAGGGAGAGAGTGAGAGGGAGACTACTTAAGAAGATCAAGAGACCACTTAAGGAAGATCACTTAAAAATCAAGAGACCACTTAAGAATGATCACTTAAGAAAATCAAGGCAATTAGCTTAGGGAAGAGAGTGAGAGAAAGAAAGAGAGAGAGAGAGTAGATAATGAGGGTGTGCTTTGAATGTGGCTATACCACTGATGCACATACATGTTGTGATTTGAAGATTTTATGTGATGATCAATTTGCTTTGTCTCAGAGACTTTATAAAATTGTTCATTTTTGTCGTTTATTGCTGTTTTAATGAGGGTGAGCAACGGAACTTTTAACCTCTCTTTTAATTTCTTTTTGTTTGTCAGGATGCTGTTCCAAGGCCAGTTGCAAGACTGCTTGTAACTGTAGCTGCTGCTGTTTCTCTTTTTGTGCTCGGTCTTTTGTGTCTACAGTTTTCTTCCACATTGGTACGTATGTAGGCTGTGTTTCCTGTTGAATCATCTCATAGTAGCTCATACCTGTTATCCCTTTGCGTCCTTGGTGTCTGCTTAAGTTTACAACAGGCAATATCTAGCGTTTAGGATCTTGTGTAGTTCATGTGCAGCATAGGATTATCTTCCTCTGCATAAATTGTACTTTATGTGATTAGTCTGAGTTTCTTGCGGGGAAGTGGTAGTAATAAGATGTGTAGTTCATGTGGCAGCATAGGATTATCTTCCTCTGCATAAATTGTACTTTATGTGATTAGTCTGAGTTTCTTGCAGGGAAGTGGTAGTAAGAAGTATTTTAAGATGATTTATTACTCTCTGCACTAATTTTATTGGTTAATTCCAGTGTGTGTACATGTGGGCTTCAAACAATACATGAGGGTTATCAGCTTTCTGATTTTTGTAGGATTTTTGCTACTTTGTATTTTAAATGAACACAATCAATGCTCATGGGGCATTAAAATAAATATTTTGTTCTGAATATGTGTTTTTTTCTTCCTAAAATTAGGTGGGGAATTGGAAGGATGAGTTGGCTTCTGTTAGCTGACATTTTGAAGCAAAATAAAGTAAATTATTCAAACATGAGATTTGATCCCAGGGCAAGGACAGCTAATTCCGATAGGTTTATAGCTGACTATGAGAATGATCATATTTCCTTTTGTTGGTCTGCTTTGTTAAATTTCAGAGCAAAAGAAGAGGAGATCAAGGAAGGCTCTTTTACGAGTTCAAGCTCAATGAATGCTGAAAACTCAAAGAGTTCAGGCTCTTTACCCTCCTATGGAGTGTGCTGCAGAATCAACCTCAGAATGTGCATCCTATCAAATGGCATTAGCAAAGGAGTTAAATTTTTGTTGGTTTATCGAAAGCTTAATATTCTACTATATTTGTTGGTTTATAGAAGCAAATTTTTGTGTAATTTGCAGCTATATGATTCTTTGTAGATAGAGTGTAATACATACCTTCAACTGACGTGTAATACTTTCGCTGTAGTTAGAATCTAATACATACCTTCTGTTGTGTAATGCTTTATCTGCATTTAGAATGTAATACATACTATCTTCTGATGTGTAATGCTTGCTTTAAATACTGCCCCTTACATGGAGTATTTAGTCTTCTTTAATTTATAAAGGTGGAGCCATGGGGAAATTGGGCATGGTACTCTTCTACTCTGTTTCTTTGCTATCTTGGGAAGATTGTTATATGAAAGTTAGCAACTATTTGTTCATTAGTTTAGTAAAGTTGCTTAATGGAAGATTAAAACTTATGCCTGCCTAACAAATTCCTTTTTATTTAATTTTAGGTTGGATTGCAGCTAGGTGAGCTAGGTATATATGCACAGAGGAATTCACTATAAACTTTGCAAATTTATACAATATGTGAGAGAGGGGTCGAGAGATAGGAAAGGGGCCGGGAGACAGAAAGTTGCCAAGGGATATAGGCAAGCTAGGAGAGAAGAGGATGGGGCACACCCAAAGAGGAGAGAGGTCAGGAGAGAGAGAAAGAAAGAGGGTTTAAGAGAGAGAAAAAGGGTTTGGGAGTGAGGAGCCGAAAGAAGAGAGAGAGATAGAAAGAGGAGTTAGGAGAAAAAGCGAGTGAAATAAAGAGAGAATGAATAAGAGGGCCATGAGAGAGCGATAAGGGTCGGAAGAGAAAGAAATAGAGCAATAAAGGAAAAGAGGGGCTAGGGGAGAGAGAGAGAGAGAGAGAGAGAGAGAAGGCTTGAGAGAGAAAGAGATAAAAAAGCCGGAAGAAAGAGGCAGATAGAGAGAATATACGAAAACTAAAGGGGACTGGGGGGAGAGGGAGGGAGCTGAGGGGTTGGGGGGAAAAGGAGCAAGTGTAATCTATAATTTTCAAACCCTTTAACAGGATGGAATTGGTAAAAAAAGAATTAAAAAGAAAGAAATAGACTAAGAGAAAGAGTATGAGGCCATGAGCGCGCTAATAAAGAAATGAATGAGCGATACGGGAACAAGTTTGATCTATATTTATTTCTACTATGTTAGTTATTATACGTCGATTTTCGTTTTTTAAGTTTCAATTTGTGAATTTTATATATGATAATCAAGCTCATTTAGTTTGAACTTCTATTGAAACATAAATTGAGATTTCTTCTCACCAAAAAATAAAAAAAGAAATTGTTTTATTATTTCTTCATTCGGATTTTGTTATTCTCTATTTTAAATAACCTCAGCCAAGATTTAACAGTACCAACCTTTTTTTCTCACAGGACAAAGAAGAAGAAAAACAGAACTAAACGTACATAAACCAAAACAGTAATATATAAAAGGTGAAAAAATAAAGCAAATGACATTTTCTATATATTTTAATACCAGAAAAAGGCACACCATAAAAATTGTTTGAATCCTAGAGTAAATATCTTCTTTTCTAAGAATTTTATAATATATAAACACAGCCAAACTAAGGACAACTCCTAATTAATTTACCAATTTTAAAGTACCAGGTACACAAGAATACTATACCAGTCCTTGTATAAACACTGTGCTTGAATAGTAAACAATCCAAAGCCAAATTCGATTTCCAAGTGTACTCATTAATTAGCCAACTAAACCAAATTCGAAACTGACCCGAAACCCGAATTGACCCAATCCAATCTGAACCCGACCTGAATATTGATTGGCCCAACCCGTACCCGACCCGAACGATGCGTTTGTCAGGTCTAGTCTAAACTGACTTGAGCTTTGTAGGGGTTTTCCTCGGACATCCTCTGAGACCAGTTTACGAGCTTTATTTGTGCAAATCTCGTCATCGGAACGACGTCAAGTCAGCAGCTTTAGGCCCACATCATTGTTACTAATTGTTATTATGATGGACTTTGGGGGTCAGTCTTCGGGTCAAATATCTAAATGAAAAAAAATAGAGTTTAGAAGGGAAAATATGATATCAGTGATTCAGCCAAGGGGCAGAGGGAAAAATGCGGTATTTCTCTGTTCATAAGAAACAGTTAAATTGCTACAGCAATTGTGCTACAACAATTTTGGTGATTTTGTTACAGCAATTTTGGTCAAATTTCTACATCGACATAGACGAAGATTGACCCGACCCGAATTGATCCAATTTGAACTCGACCCAACAATTGGACCCGAAGATTGACCCCAAAATTGACCCGTCCCAAACTGGACTCGAAGTGTTGACCCGATACTTGACCCAACCCGAATCACCATTGACTCGAAACTGACCCGAAACCCGAATTGACCCAACCCGATCTGAACCTGACCTGAATATTGATTGACCCGACCCGAACTAACCCGACTCGAACGACCCGTTTGTCAGGTCTAGTCTAAACTGACTTGAGCTTTGGAGGGATTTTCCTCGCACATCCTCTGAGAACAGTTTACGCGCTTTATTTGTGCAAATCTCGTCATCGAAACGACGTCAAGTCAGCAGCTCTTGGCCCACATCATTGTTACTGATTGTTATTATGATGGACTTTGGGGGTCAGTCTTCGGGTCAAATATCTAAATGAAAAAAACAGAGTTTAGAAGGGAAAATATGATATCAGAGATTGATTCTTTAGTATTAGTTATAAAAGAATAAATTAAATGCATATACGGAGTATTTCATGCTACTACTTTAGCAAATTACAAATAGTACTTGGTAGTTGGTATTTCCAAATTAAAAATGATTAGATAATCAGATTAAGTGAAGTATACTTCGATAGGGGTGGTTAACAAAATTGCACCGCTTCTAGATACTCACTTAATCTCACCTCGCGTCCTTACCCCTCTTTCTCTACTAGTACCCTTCTTCCTCAAATAAATCATTATTACATACGTACATTACACTTCCATTTCAAATTCCCCTCAAACTTAAAAAAGAAAAGAAAAGAAACCCAGGAAATCAAGAAAAAGATTTCACAATGAGAACTTCCAATAATCCCTTGAAGCGAAAACAGCCTGCATCTGCCCTAACTGATCATCAGAAACGACGTGAATCTGCTGTTACTACTGAACAACAACAACCTGTTTCTGCTATCACTGATCATGATGAACAACAAGCTTCTTTGATTCAGGTTTCTCAAATTTTAATTTCGAATTTTACCTGTTTCGAATTTTAATAAGTATTATAATTTAAATTGTCCTATTGCAATGCAGGTTTGTCCGAGAAGAGGTGCTAAAATCAGGATTAACAGAAAAGAATTCAAAACGAGAACTTCCAATAATCCCTTTTCGGTTCTTAGGAAGCGAAAACAACCTGAATCTGCCCTAACTACTGAACAACAACGACCTGTTTCTGCTATCTCTGATCTTGATCAACGACAAACTTCTTTGATTCAGGTTTCTCAAATTTCATTTCTTAGACTTAATTTCGAATTTTATGTGATGATTATTGTTGTTGTTGCTGTTTCTCCCTTTAATTTCTTCTTCTTTTCTAGTTGCGTAATAATGCTTGAGTTTCTTGAATTTTTGAATTGATTCCAAAATTCCGGCTCAAAAGAATTGCTAGCTGTTTTTGCTATTGATGAATTCTTGTTACGTAAACAAACTTCTTTGATTCAGGTTTCTCAAATTTCATTTCTTAGACTTAATTTCGAATTTTATGTGATGGTTATTGTTGTTGTTGCTGTTTCTTCCTTTAATTTCACATGTTATTTTCTAGTTGATCTTTTCAGACGTTTCAATTGTTATAACTTAAAGTGCAATTAACTATTGATAGTAAGTATTATAATTTGAATTGTTCGCTAAAATCTAGATTAACAAAGAACATCGAGATTGCTGGGGATTGAAGCGTTCCTTGGCGCACAAATGTGTGGCAGGTTTGCCATACGTTAGAGGGCATTGCCCCAAGGAACTGAGGTTACCTTGGAAATTTGTTAGGCCGTTCAACCTGTTTTTTGAAGCCTATATCAAGAAACAACCCCTCAAGAAGCAACCCTTCCAAGGTCCCTCTCAAGGCGAGTATGTGAGTGCCTTGGTCGCTTGGGCTAATCTTACTCGCGAAGAGAAGAATGAGTATGTGATAAAGGCTGCAGATATGGCTAAGGCAGAAGGCATATACTTTTGGAAAGAATTAGCATCTAAATACAAGTTGATCAAACTGTTAAACAAACTGAGAAACTACAAGGCTGCTGCACGAGTTCAACAGAAGGCTGATCTGTTGTTGGGAGCTACAAAACTCATACTTGTTGCCAACCCAAATGGGCTGAAACAAGCTCTAGATAGGGCTCCAACCGGGTGCAAGTTCAGTTTTGCATACCATGTTAGCAGGAAAAAAAAGCGAGCGATGTGGTATATAATGAAATCTGATGTGGGGAGATTAATTGAGCTTCATGATTATTTCGGCTACAGCAGTTCAGATTCCAGCGATGAAGACACATCTGAATCGTCATCGTCATACTAGACTATTTGTGATGTTGCGTGTGTTGGTTGTTCATTTGGATTCAAGATTCTAATTGATAGTGTTATGTTCTTTTACGTAGTAAATGACTTTGCTTTGTATTATGTTGTATAATTGTTTGAAAAACACAATGGATTCCTTCCCTCCCTTTTCTATTCAGCATTCATATTTGAATAAACATGGTACATAAATATCAGTTAATCTTCTTTTACGATTTTCACCTTCAACATTCCATTTTTTTTTTTTTTTTTTTACTTTTATGCTTAAATTACAAATTAAAATAAATTTGTGTCGACATTTCTCAAGTGGGATTAATTGGGATTATCCTTGTAAGGTATGTGTTGACATTTTTTTTGGTGCATTGTTAATTAGTTGACATTTAATTTGATTATAAGTTTGTTGTTTATATATTTTTTTTTCCAATTGAGTAGTTTGAAATATTTACATTGTTAATTAGTTGGATTGTGAATAATATGATTAATATTAACATTATCTTTCCTCTATAAAAAAATATTAGCGTTATCTCAAGTATTAGTATGCGAGTCTAGATTACTTTGTGAAGATAGAAATTTTACGTTTGTGATTTTTTTTTTTTTAAGAAATACTTTTGTGATTTTAATTTTTATTTTTTAACATTAATTGTTTATTTATTTATATATTTTTTTTAATGAAGTAGACGATTTTTTTTTTTTTTTTTTTTTTTTTGAAGTAGATGAATTATATATTAGTAGTCTTTCTTTTATAATGCTTCAAAACAAAGTATGTCTTATAATACAATGAAACTAATAAAATTTCTTTTTTAATGTAGATGGATCCTCCAAAAGACTTTGAATTGAATATTGAATACTCAAATAGACAAGATGAAAATGAACTAGTGTTTAATTTAGAAGATGAATGTGATGACTGTAATGATGAGTTTGATCTAAACTTTGAAAATGGAGAAGACATAAGCTCTAATTTTGATGACGATGAAAGAACAAAATGGTGATAATTTGGACAATGTGATGCATGAAGATTTGTGTAATGAAAAAAAAGATATCATTCCTCCGTATGTTGGGATGGTGTTCGAATCCACCGATAAAATGATAACGATAAAATGATTTATCATTGTCATGAATATGGGCATTATGTTGGATTTCAAATAAGAATTAGAAGCTCTAAGAAAATAGAAAAATCGGAAATTATGACTCCTGATTATGTCATTGAACGAAATCGACATATATAAGACTATAGTGATTGTAAGAGATTAAGTTTAGATTGTACAAAAGAGGGCAAGTTTAAATCAAAGTCAAATAATCCTCAACGAGCAACTAAATCTACAGTTACGGGATGTCAATTCAAGGTAAATGCATTACTTTGTTCTTATGGTTTATGGAAGTTAACTAAAGCTCTCTTGGAGCATAATCATCCACGTAATCCAAATAAATCCAAATTTATGGGAAATTTTAAATTTATTAGTGAGAAAAATAAGAATGAACAATTTTGGAAAATGATACGGCCGTTGGTGTTCCTATTGCCAAGAACTATAATTCATTTGTTGTGAAGTATGGTGGTCATAACAATGTTCCTTTTGATGAGAGGGATTGTCGTAATTTGATAAATAAGACAAGAAGATTAAGTTTACAACATGGAGACTTTATTGCGATGAGGAGACATTTCTCCGAAATGATATCAAGCAATTCGAATTTTTTTTACATGTATGACACTGATGAGAGTGGTTTATTGAAAAATGTCTTTTGGGCAGATGGTAGGAGTAGAGCGGCATACTAAGATTTTGAAGATGTTGTGTCATTTGATACTACTTATCTCTCAAATAGATATAAGATGCCATTTGCTCCATTCATTGGAGTGAATAATCATGGTCAATCGATCCTTTTTGGTTGTGCATTGTTGGCCGGAGAAGCGACTGATAACTTTGTGCGGTTGTTTAATGCATGGATGACATGCATGTCCGGGAAAGCTCCTAAGGGCATCCTAACCGATCAATGTCAAGCAGTGAGTTAGTATTTCTAATATATTATATTCCATAATAATTTGTGAGTTCTCTACTTTTTTTTGTGGACGGTTAGACATCATTAATAAAATTATATGAACGTATAAAATGTAGGATAAAAGCTCAATCATATTAACTTATTTTAGAAAATTGATAAATGCTTCATTAATATTGGAAAGAAAAAAAAGAAGAAGAAGATAACTACAACTACTAACCACAAATTGAACATATATGTATCAAGCCTTCTTACTGTATGCATTAATCTTATATCTTGCGAATGATAGATTTTTTATTTTTATTATTATTTTTTTATTTAGTGGACCTGATTTTGAGATTTTATTAAGATATATCATATATATTAAAAAATTAAATAAAAAAAAAACAAAAACTTTTCATATTGAATTTCTTTATCAGGAGAGGTGATAGACTTAGTAAAATAGATAATGAGTGACAAATTTAACTTTTATGTACTTTGTATCTTTTTCCGCCAAATTTTATTACTTATTTTTTTTAATAAATCTTGATAATTTTTCAATATTTTTTTTTTTAACGTATTATATTATAACTTGTTATGTTGGCAAAAATTTTTTATAGTTATAAAATGAAACGTAAAATATTATACTAACGTAATTTTTATATGAAGTATTATAACTTTTTATTTTATTATTTTTTTTAATTTTTTATTATTAACACAAAATAAGCGTTATATTGTTGTGTGTTTACTTAGTGCAAAGTAATGTAATACGAAGTATGAAGTAGGATTGATTGATTGATTTGAGCAATTACTGGAAATTGGTTTATGTGTATATATGAGTACAACAGTTAAAAGCTATTCCGACCCAAAAAATTTACCCGAATCTGATGATTAACTGACTCGTTTGAATCAGAAAAAATGGTGATCGAACTCGATATGACCGGACCTGAAACCAATTCTAGATCCGAGTTAACTCGAGTATTTGAGACTCGAACCCGAACTTGACCGACTTGGGGATGACCCGACCTGAATATAACACGTAAATTATTGACGTGAACCGAACCCGACCTGAAACGAGACTGACCCAAACCTATTTTAACCCGTCAAAACCCGAATTTAACCCGACTAATTTCTAACCTGACCCGAATTCAACTCGACCTGTTACTAACCCGACCCGAATTTAACCCGACCTGTTACTAACCCGATCAGAAATTTATCTCGATCTGTTACTAACTCGACCCGAAATCAACACGACTTGTTATTGACCCGACCCAAATTCAACCCAAATTGTTTCTGACCCATTTCAAACTCAACTTAACCTGTTATTGACCTGATCCGATTTCAAATCACTTAAATTCAATTTAGACCACCTTATTAATATATAGTTATATAGTTACGTTGTCACTTGTGTAGTTGTGTGCTTGTGCAAACGAGTTAATATGATAAGTTCAATAGTCAATAGTTCAATACATACGACTCCTTACATAGACTAATTATAGCTATTTGCTCATTTCTAATTGATAGAATGTATTTAGTATAAATATTCTCTAATTATTGTATATATCTTTATTATTGTAGATATTAATTAGCTAAATAAAGATATATACAATAATTAGAGAATATGCTAAATATGGTCTAAACCTATTTTATTCGAATTTATATGAACTTATTGTATTTTATCTAAACTTATTTGAACATGTCATCTCGAATATGAACTAATCTGAAATTGTTATCCCTAAAATGAGTGGAAACAATTTGAATAGATCAGAATATGGTTTGAACTTATCTTCAAAAAATCTAAACTAAACCTATTACTAGAATTAATAATTAATATGAACTTATTATATATATTTTGTCTAAACTTATTTGAAAATATTAACTCGAATATAAATTAATCTGAAATTTTTTCCTAAAATAAGTAGAACCAATGAAAAATAGATCAGAATAGGGTCTGAACATATCTTCCAAAAATCTTAACATAATCTATCTTATCGGAATTAATATGAACTTATTATATCTTATCTTAAATTTACATGATCTCGTTAGTTCGAATTTGAATTTATATGAAATTATTTATCCTAAAATAAGTGAAAAACTTTATCCTAAAATTAGTGAAAAACTGTAATAAATGAAGAAATTAATAATGATTAAACGTAAACATCAAAACATGAACTATTAACAAACCGACTCGAAAAATGTACCCGAACCCGATATGACCCGACTTGAAATCAACCCGAGACCCAAATTAACCCAATATTTGAAACCAGAACCCGAACATGACTAGACTTGGAAATGACCCGACTTGATTATAACCCGCAAATTATTGACTTGAATCGAACCCGACTCAACTCGAGAATGACCCTAATTCGTTTTAACCCGAATTAAACCCGACCTATTATTGACCCGACTTAAATCCAACCCAAACCCGATAAGATGTATGACTCGACGTGACCCGACTCAAGCAAGACCCAACCCGAACCCTACCCACATAGGTTACGATATCAACCCGAATTGACCTGACCCAACCCAGACTAAACTGACTCAAACCCGACCCGTTTACCCGAATTGGCACCTCTATATATGAGTAATTATTAGTAATTACCCGAACTTAATGGTATATAGTTCTATTGCTACAAAACAAATGGAAGATCGATTCATCTCCAACTTACAAAACCTGTTACACGACGTCACGACATGCATCGATTTGGGGAGTAGTTTGTGGAGTGGTTAAATCTGGTATACTTGCATTATATGGTCATTTTCTTTCTCTGATTGTTATTTCCTCTTGTTTATCATAGCCATGCTCAGCACTAAAATTTCATGCTCTCTTCTATTTTTTGAGTCTAAATTGTTATTGAATCAAATTGCTAGGATTAATGTTTTGAAAACCTTTTTTTTTTGTCTTTATTTTATTTCTATTAAAATTTGTCCTATTAATATGATATTTGTATGGAAAAATTTATGTGATAGCACATGTATAACTGATTAGTATGAATGTTTGAGTTGGAGTATATGCGTTTTTTTTTGTAGGTACAAATGGTTAAGCGGAAGATGATAAACCACTGGTGGTTTGCTTTGGGGAAATGCTGATAGATTTTGTGCCCACAACTGCCAGGGTGTCGCTAGCTGAAACGCCCGCATTTGCTAAAGCTGCTGGTGGTGCCCTTGCTAATGTTGCTGTTGCAGTATCGCGATTAAGAGGTAAATGTTTGTAATTCGAGCTAAAATCTGAATTAAGATACTGATATTGTACAAGAAAGTCAGCTATCAGCGAAACTTCTAATCAAAAGCTATAGCTTGTGCAGCGTATCGCCTTATATTTTAGTCCTTTACACAGCTTTGAAGCGTTAATTGCAAGGAGCAAAAGCTATAGCTTGTGCACCGTATCACCTTATATTTTACTCCTTTACACAACTTTGAAGCGTTAATTTCATAAGCATTCTGACAACTTTACTGAGTTGTTATTTAGCATCAGATAATTTGTATAGCTTATCTTCTAATTTCTAAAATGACATCCAAATTATAGGTTCACTTGCAGGATGACCTAGGAGCATTTCATGGCATTCAAGCAACATAAGTAGAAAACCAATACTGGTAAAAGTTGACCAACGACATGGGATACAAGCATCGCTCCAATGGGCACTAGAGGCTGTTAAGGTTGAAGCTTGAAGGCCACTAGACAAAGGATTCAAAGGGTAAAGTCCCTGCTACTCATTTTGGCAATAGAGTGGTCTTGACTTTTTGACGACTGAGATTAGAGAAATAATGTCAACTGCCTATTCCATTGGCACCATGCTCCGGAGAAAAAGCAAACCCAACCCCTGACCTTTATAGCAAGGAATTATATATATTTGGAAGTTTGATAATTAATGTTGAAATAAAGAAAGGAAATTCAAAGTAGTCTGCTACGGGCGCCCGACCGGGCAAGCACCGCCTGACCGGGCGTGAGAGGAATTGAAAAATCTGGAGTTCCGTCGCCCGACCGGGCGCGAGAGCAACCCAGATTTTGACTGGGTGCACGCCCGACCGGGCGCGAGAGCAACCCAGATTTTGTCTCAGTGCTCGCCCGACCGGGCAAGCTTCGCCGACCGGGCGCAAACTCGTCTGTTGGACTCCAACGACTTCCTTGGATTCTTCTTCTTGTTTGATTTCTTGTAACCTCCCATTTAAGAGGTTATTTATAGTGATTAATTCGGTATGTTTATTCTGATTTTGTTCCTCCATTGATGATAATATTCCTCTATGATCTTCTATCTTCCTCCATCCATCATTATAAATTGAAGGATGATTTTTTTCTGATTTGACACTTGGAAAAATATCAAACCCAAGCTAAACACCTTTGTTCTTTGGGCATAAGTTTTCATAGTCTCCACATCTTACTCTAAAGTGCGTTAGTGTGAGAGTGGTGTGTAACCTTAGGTGGCGATCCGGCGATTACAATTGTGCACCCTGGTTGCGCCGAAATTCGTTTTCAAAAGCAGTGATTCATCACGCCACACCGATTTTGTTCTTGTTTATTTATGTTAACTTTTGTTTTAGACACCATTTTACAACAATTTTGAAAACGAATATGTCTATTGCAAATAGTATTATGAACAAGACTCTTCCCGACCTGTCTAAGTTGGAACCTATTGATGGTAACAACTATAAGAGATGGTCACAAAAATTACTAATCTTCTTTGAACAATTGGAAGTAGATTATGTTTTAAATGAAGACGTTATTGAGACTCTCAAGAATGCAGAAGAAGCTGCTAAAACCGCTACAGCCGCAATTCAAGCGGCCACAACGGAAGCCTTGAAGAAGAAGGAGAAGGACAACAAGCTTGTTCGTGGCCATCTCCTCAACCACATGAACAACACTTTGTTTGATTTGTTTGTCAATTTAGGTCAAGCAAGGTTATATGGGATTCTTTGGAAAAGAAATATGGAGCGGATGATGTCGGGAAAAGTACGTGGTGGGCAAGTCACTAGGCGAAAAATGGTAATGAGCACCGGTTCAAAACCCCCCTTCGCACCGGTGTAGATTTGAGGGATGCTAAAAAAAAATAAAATTTAGCACTGGTTCAAAACCGGTGCTAAAAACAAACAATTCGCACCAGATCTTGCTGTGAACCGGTGCGAATAATGGCCCAAAAAAATTAAAAAAAAAAACTTTTAGCACCGGTTCTGTTTCAAAACCGGTGCCAAAAATGCCCCAAAAAAATAACCTTTTTTTTTTTTTTTTTTTTTTTTGCATTTTTTTCACTTAAATTGATATAGAAACACTAACATATATATAAAGTTACATATTTTCATTAAAAAAGGCTATAATATTACAATTTTTGTCCAATAAAATAAAATAAAATAAAATACAAGATCACACACAAATAAAATTGAAAAAAAAACAAATTTATAGTAGATTCAACTTTAAGCTTTTCATCATCACTACAATCATCCCCTCCATCTCCAACAGAATCAAATCCAACACCAAGAAAATTTCTCAATGCAAAGACAGCAGCAGCTCTAACCTGAAAAGTAGGCAAATAGGCAATGTCTTTATACATGGAGAAGATAGTATTTTTATTTTAGAATGAAAAAACACATAAATTACTATGGTGTACGATAGGCTTACCTAAAATTGGGGCTTAGGCAGTAGAGATGCTGATATCACAGCATCACCGGCGTGTAAACTTACTATCTGAGCCTCTTTAAAGCCCTCCCACATTTTTCTAAGACAGAAACAAAGCCACTGAAGAAGTAAGGGCTCAGATTGAGCACCATTCGGAGTTGAATCTTGAAGGCACACATCAAGTAAACCAGCTTCCATACAAGTCTCTTGTCCTCGTTTATGCCCATCTACAATGATGGCTAAAACAAATACAGCCATAGCATGATGCTCAGGTTGGGGTTCTAAGTTGTCAAGATATCTAATAAAAGATGTATGACCTTCAACTTTCACTAGATCAACCTGACAAGACTGACATTCCAGCAAAAAAAAACATCTTCTGAAGTACAAATCCAATATGAACAGATTACTCAGACAGAAGTACAGAACCTTCAAACGTATGTAGAGGAAAGAAAAATGAAGGTTGTGAACAGTTCAAGCATAACTCAAGACTAAAATACACAACTCATCCAATCTACCAGTTCATGCAGAGAAGGCTTATTGTATTATAATTATAACAAAAACACTACATTCCTGATGAAGTATTCAGTACAACGCGAGCAAAAAAAAACAGTCACATAACTTAAGACAGCCATATATTTGCACACACAATCTGCGAGCAAGATACATGAAGCTAATTCCATTTGCAAAATAAACAACACACTCCTGTTGTATTGTCTTCACCACATAAAAAAAAAATTCCCACCCTCCAAGTTGACAATTTATAAACAAATCAGTTATTGATACCTACAAGAAGATTACTTAGTGTCTTGGTTAGCAAGCTGTTCTCATGAAGCAGTCTGAAACTATTAGTAAAGTGTGTGCTTTGATGTTTCTTTTTTATTTGATCATCTTTGGCAGTTTGACCAGCATTATATATGGGATATATATTTATGAGAAAAGATGAATAAATAAGATAAATATTAAGATGTCAGTTTACTAACTAATGCAAGAAATTATGTATGAGAACAATGTGCACATTTAAAGGTCTTAGATGTCCCTATGCATCATTAATAATAAACCCATAAATCAGTTCACAAATCTGCTCAAAAGTCTCAACAAATCAAACATAAAATGTATTGATTGGAATCTAATGGCAAATAGGTGATGATTATCATTTGGGTGTACTATCTTATATATTGGACTTTCATCATAGACATATGGACAGGAGAAAAAAAAAAGGGAGGCCATTTAAGAGTCTTAGTTACCCCATAACTATCACTGACAACCCACCTTCTTCCATGACTACCAATTCTGCCTAAAGACTACAATCCCATAACACAAATGGTTCATGGGAGGTCAATGGCAAATATTATTCATCATTGACAACAGGGACAGACATATCGATAGTCAATGGGGTAAAACAGGTCCAGACATATGGATAGACATTGGGGTGAAACAGGGACAAGCATCGGTTTGTTATATTGGGGTCAGTTAAAAAGGGACATAGTAAAGGAGTATATTCCAAGCAACATTAATCAAGGGACATAATCAAGGAACATATTCCAAGCAACATTAAACAATGGACATAATTAAGGGACATATTCCAAATAACATTAATCAAGGGACATTAAAAAGGGACATAATCCAAGAAACTCAGGCCACACACCAACATCAATAGCAACAACAACATATCACAATCATACATCCCCTGGCCAGCAACAGATCACAGTTGCTGGCAACCATTTATCAACAAGCAACACACAATCTTCCATCTCAGTCAACAATAAATCAGAACAACAACAATAATCCAGCATTTCAACCAAAACAGGCTAACTTCATCACACTCCTGCATTTCATAACCAAAACAGAATAGCCTCAACAGCAAATCAGAGAAAAAAATAATTCAAAATAACAAATACAAATCGAATTAAATCTTTTAGGTCAAAATAAATTCAGACAAATCTCCGCAAAATCGAGTTGTTCCTCTTCCTCTACTGCAGCTCTAAAGCTATCCGTTCTCAATCTTATATTTACACAAAAGGTACCAAACAAATGAAAAACTCACTACAATTCACTAACTGAAACACTAAACCTGAACTTGGTACTGATCTAATATTATAAAACCAATGAAGAAGATCCAAAGAAGCTAAACATAAACTGGGTCATAGAAGGCATATTATTGGAAGTAGTCAGGGGCCTAATTCCAGAAGTTGCCTGCATTGGTCTTTGCTGGTGAAGAGCCGAAGGAGGAACCCCACCAGGCCGTATCTGAGAGCCTATTATCCCCATGCTCGGCATTCCATGCATTATAGGCCTTGCCTGCAAAACATTACCACAAACAACTTAGCATATGGTGATCACAAAACATGAAATGAACACAATTAAGCATGATCAATTATTCCTTCATCAATTTCGATTTCTAACATACAAACCAATTCTAGCTCAAACTACATCAATCTGTAAACATCATATATCTAGGCTTTCCTCAGCAAAATATCAAATTTCAACCAAAAACCTAAAGCAACCTTCAACTTAGACTCCTACATAAATCCAGCATCGACCCATCAACAACAGAAACCCAAATTTCAGTATTCGACATCGATCAATCAAAAACAAATCAACCCAATTCATGAAATCACAAAACATAAATCAATCAGAAACACAAACATGAACAAATTACCGGAGAAGGGGAGGAAGAGGAGACAACAGAAATCGCAAAGCCTAGACGATGAACAACAACAACAATAGCGAGGAACCACAAATCTCATCGAATTCCGAATATCAACACAACAAATCAACTTGATTAACAAACATTAAAACCCCCAAAATCAGAATCAATTCCTAATCAAGCTTCACCTCCGCGCAACCCAACGTAAAATCAATTTGTGAAAAACAACAAATCAACAGATCTTGAATGAACAAAGAATACAAAGCAACAGATTAAAGAGGAAGAGATAGTAAAAATGGTGGGATTCGAGCCCTCAAAATCGGCTCAAAATCGCGCCCTCATAGAAGATGAGTGTCCGCCCGACCGGGCGCGAGAGCAACCCAATTTTTTTCTGGATGCGAACTCGTCTGTTGGACTCCAACGACTTCCTTGGATTCTTCTTTTTGTTTGATTTCTTGTAACCCCCCATTTAAGAGGTTGTTTATGGTGATTAATTCACTTTGTTTATTCTGATTTTGTTCCTCCATTGATGATAATATTCCTCTATGATCTTCTATCTTCCACCATCCATCATTATAAATTGAAGGATGATTTTCTCTGATTTGACACTTTGAAAAATATCAAACACAAGCTAAACACCTTTGTTCTTTAGGCATAAGTTTTCATAGTCTCCACCTCTTACTCTAAAGTGCCTTAGTGTGAGAGTGGTTGTGCACCCACGTTACGCCAAAATTCATTTTCAAAGGCAGTGATTCATCACGCCACACCGAATTTCCTCTTTTGCTTTTGTTCTTGTTTATTTCTGTTAACTTTTGTTTTAGACAGCATTTTACAATGATTAATAATAGAACAACTTGTTTTGGAGTTTGAGGTTATCATATAATTGTTTTGTTAGTTCACTAAACGATTGCCTTTGGGTTCCAAAAATTCGAACTCCATATGGGGAAGGAACGTTGTTGTTTGCCGGGTCTCGATCATTTACATGTCCATTCCATTTGTGGGAATTTGATGATCTATAAACCATCCTTGACTTGAAATTTATCCTAGTATAGCTAACGTGGTCTTTATAAAGTAACTACCACAATTGTTTTTAAGAGTTATCTCTAGAGTTAAGGATGTAACACTTTTAGAACTTACTAAATTAAAGAATACAAATGGGGGATAGGGGATAATAGGATTAGGATTACTAAAATATTGAGCTTATAAAAAAAAGAGAGTTGTAGGGAAGGAGGATGAGAGAGCAAGGTAGGGGGGGAGAGGGATATAAAGGAGATTTGAGATAGGGAAGAGGGAGAAATATGAGAAAGATGATACTAGATGAAGAGGGAGGAAGAGATTACAAGGACTAAAGGAGGTGGGAGTTGCACCAAGAATTGACATTATAATACAAGCTAAGAAATACACGTAATGTGTGCGAAATTTTAAAACTGTTGATTAGTTTAAGATTAATAAATATTAGTAAATAAAAACTTTTAAAAAAAATAAAGATACAGTTGATAAAGTCATGGATTACTTTTTTTGTTGAGTAATTTAAAAAACGGATGATAAATTGTACTCTGTATTATGTTGAAAAATAGGATAGGATGATAGGTTTTATTTATTTATTTAAGGTGGTAATTTAGAATAGTGAAATTTATCACCCAAAAACCCTCTTTTCTTTATATATCATTACAGAACAACAAAGGTGATAACACTAGTAGAAAATTTGAAATAGGCACCCCCCTTTAGCACCGGTTCTTGAAAACCGGTGCCAACATAAATGGGCGGGAATGGAAAATTCATAGTTGGCACCGGTTCCCACCTAAACCGGTGCCAACTCATTTAATTAGCACCGGTTCAAACCGGTGCCAACTAAAAATAAAAAAAAGTTAAAAGAAATCAAAGGAGTTGGCACTGGTTCGTCTTAAACCGGTGCCAACTTTAGTACTTAGCACCGGTTTGAACCGGTGCCAATTTTTAAAAAAAAATCCCGGTTTACAATGTTCTTCTTCTTCGTTCAATTCGTTCACTATTCAATTCCCACGCTTTCCCTCTTCTCTTTGCTCCACCCATACGCTTACTCCATTGAAGTGAGTTCGAGCTTTCTCACTTCCATTGAAGCATCTGCTTCCGCACGCACGCACCACGTCACCTGGCCTTCTTCTCTTCAGTACTCCATATCCACCTCCCTCCATTGAAGCAACTTCGAGGTAAGTAATAACGTACTCCATATCCACCTCTCCTCCATTCACTTAGCTTACTCCATTAAATTAAAACCCATTGTTGGGTTTTTTGAGGAATTAGTCTTTAGTTTAATAATTGTAACTTTCTTGTAATCTAGGGTTTGTCAATTGCTACTTACTCCATTAAACGCGCAAGGCTCCCCCTCCATTAAACGCGCACGGCTCCCCCTCCACAAATGTAAGTCCTTATTAGTGTTATATGCTGTTGTTGTTGTTGCTGTTTGCTGGTGTTTCTAGGTTAGTAACGTACCTAGGGGTGTTGGGGTGCTTGGAATGCTTTTTATGAGTTGCTTCTTAATAACTTTGATTTGTGCCATAATTTTATTTAAGAGTTTGTTGTTTGTTGTTTGCTGCTTTTTAATTATGAGTTGCTTCTCACTATATATGGATTTCAGGCTAAGACATGGGTGTCAAGGGCTTCTAGGGTAAGATCATCAGTTTGGAGAATGGGCGGAAAGCATCCTGGTATTTTACTTTGACTGTCCTTGTTCTTGCTCACTAATATCATTCTTATCTTTTCCCTTAATTTGGTTTTCTGTTTGTGTTCTATATAGGCTATAATGAAAATGATTTAGGGGAATTTTTGGGCGAAGCATTGACCTTCTAGTTGAGAGTGTTGAGACTTTATAGGTACTCAGCATTGACCTTCGTCTGGATGGTACTATTAGTGCTATGTTGTTGTGATGTATAGTTGTTGTTGTGCTATTGCTTTTGTTGTTGCTTTGTCGATATATAGTGTTGTTGTGTTGCTGTTTTGCTGTTGTTGCTGTGTTGCTGTTGTGTTGAGGTGCTATGTTGTTGTTGTGTTGCTGTGTAGTTGTTTATGTTGTTGTTCTGTTGCTATGTTGCTGCTTATGTTGCTATTGTGCTGCTGCTGTTTCTGTTGTTGTCTTCCTATTTCTGTTGCTATGTTGCTGTTCATGGTGTCGTGTTGCTGTTCTATTGTCGTGTTGCTATTTGTGTTGCTGGGTTGTTGTGTTGCTGCTCCTGTTGCTCTTCCTGTTGCATTTGCAAATTTCACTGTTGTTGTTTTTCGGAGGGGCAGAGCAGTCAGCTACGTACAACAACAGCAGGCTGAGCAGTCAGCAACACAGCAGCCAGGCAAGGCAGTCAGCAGGCAAGCAGAGCAGGCAGCGAGGCAGATCAGTCAGCAACACAGCAGCCAGGCAGACCAGACAGCAGGCAGTCTGCAGGCAGGCAACAGGCAGTCAGCAGATCAAAACAGCAGTCAGCATAGCAGGCAGTCAGCAGATCACAGCAGGCAGTTAGCAGATCAGACAGTCAGCAGATCAGAACAGCAGTCAGTCAGCAGATCAGAACAGCAGTCAGCATAGCAGTCAGAACAGACATTCAGCAACAGCAACCCTCAGCAGCTCACCATAGCAATGAGCATCAACAGCAACCTCTCAGCAACACCGAGTCAGCAGCAGCTCAGCAATAGCAGTTAGCAACACAGCAGATCAGAACAGCAGTCAGCAGATCAGCAGGGGTTGTGTTGCTATTGCGACGATTTTGCTTGATGTTGCGACGATTTTTCTTGATGCCGGTTTTTTCTCGGTGATGTTGTTTTTTGGCTGCTGTGTTGCGTCCATTGTATTGCTGTTATCCTTTAATTTTTTTTTAGTTTAATTTACTATTTTTTATAAACTTTTATCCTATAAATAAGTTCACTTGACTAAAAATGTAGGAAATAGGCATCCTAGTAGTCAAAATGGCCTAACTTGGGCCATTTTGGTTGAAAATGCGTTCTAAAACCCCTAAATTGCTCTTATCTTGTAATTTCAAGCCATGGCCACCTATAAATAAGTGATAATGACATGTTATGACTATGTTTGAGTTCACTTGACAAGAAATGTAGGAAATAGGCATCATAGTAGTCAAATAGGCTTTACTTGGGCCATTTTGGTTGAAAATGCGTTCTACAAACCCTAAATTGCTCTTTTCTTGTTATTTCAAGCCTTAGCCGCCTATAAATAAGTGATAATGACATGTTATGACTATGTTTGAGTTCACTTGACCAAAAATGTAGGAAATAGGCATCCTAGTAGTCAAAATGGCCTAACTTGGGCCAATTTGGTTGAAAATGCGTTCTAAAACCCCTAAATTGCTCTTTTCTTGTAATTTCAAGCCTTAGCCACCTATAAATAAGTGATAATGACATGTTATGAATATGTTTGAGTTCACTTGACAAAAAATGTAGGAAATAGGCATCCTAGTAGTCAAAATGGCCTAACTTGGGCCAATTTGGTTGAAAATGCGTTCTAAAACCCCTAAATTGCTCTTTTCTTGTAATTTCAAGCCTTATCCACCTATAAATAAGTGATAATGACATGTTATGACTATGTTTGAGTTCACTTGACAAGAAATGTAGGAAATAGGCATCATAGTAGTCAAATAGGCCTTACTTGGGCTATTTTGGTTGAAAATGCGTTCTACAAACCCTAAATTGCTCCTTTCTTGTAATTTCAAGACTTAGACACCTATAAATAAGTGATAATGACATGTTATGACTATGTTTGAGTTCACTTGACAAAAAATGTAGGAAATAGGCATCCTAGTAGTCAAAATGGCCTAACTTTGGCCAATTTGGTTGAAAATGCGTTCTACAAACCCTAAATTGCTCTTTTCTTGTAATTTCAAGCCTTAGCCACCTATAAATAAGTGATAATGACATGTTATGAATATGTTTGAGTTCACTTGACCAAAAATGTAGGAAATAGGCATTTTAATAATCAAAATGGCCTAACTTGGGCCTATTTGGTTGAAAATGATTTCTAAAACCCCTAAATTGCTCTTTTCTTTTAATTTCAAGCCTTAGCCACCTATAAATAAGTGATAATGACATGTTATGACTATGTTTGAGTTCACTTGACAAGAAATGTAGGAAATAGGCATCATAGTAGTCAAATAGGCCTTACTTGTGAATGTATTTTTACATGCATATATAACCTAAGTAATTCACTCCTAACTTACGTTTTGTGTATTCCAAGTTTTGCAAGGGACAAACGGGACGTCCGTTCACGGGCGAAGAGCTTAATGAAATTCGAGACATGTTGGCGTAGTTCATCACATTTAATTTGTAAATAAATATCATTTCTGTTTGAACTTGTGTACTAAATTACTGATTAATATTGTTTGTAATTATGACACATTTTTCTAATTAGTATTATATTTTGGGATTGTTATCAATATTGATGTGTTGTTATTATTTCAATCACTCATTATGAATATTATAATAATAATTATTATTAATATTATAATAATTATTATTATTATTAATTATTGTTATTATAATGCAGGATGTACATGATCCCATTATTATTATATTTATTAGTATTAATATTATTATATATTAATGCCGAAAAAAAATAATCAAGTTAAAGGCACCGGTTCATGCTTAAAGCTGGTGCGAATTACATTTAAAATAATAAAAAAAAAAAAATTGGGGCCATTGTAGTTGGCACCGGTTAACCGGTGCCAAATGCTTTAGTTGGCACCGGTTTTGAACCGGTGCCAAATTTTTAGGGATTTGGCATCCCTCAAATCCTTAACGGTTCAAAACCGGTGCCTTAGGGGGGATTTGAATCGGTGCCTTTTAACCTTATTCGTCTAGTGTAATTTAGAATAGTGAAATGTATCATCCAAAACCCCTCTTTTCTTTATATATCATTATAGACCAATAAACTTTAAAAAAAAAATGAGAGAGAATGATATATAAAAGAAAAAACACTCCTATGATCATCTTAAAGATAATTTTCATAGAAAACATTGAGTGTTTTTACTAAAGCCATTATTAGAGTATGATTTGTTTCATGGAAAAAACATACTTCCTCCGTTTCTATTTAATTAGTTTACACGTTTAATTTAAGCATACATATTAAGGAGAAGAGAGAGAATGATAAAGTAAGTGGGGTACACTAATAAATGTAAGGTATAAAACTTACCCAAAAAGGAAAAATGTCAACTAAAAATAAACTTCTTAAAAAGGAATACATGTCAACTAAAAAAAGCGGAAGTAAGCATTAAGTAATTTATGTGATACCAAAACCATAAAAGAGTAAGTTAAAAGGGGGTAAGGGGAAGGAAAAGGATCAAATTTTATAAAGGATTTTTTAAACTGGCTAAATTGTAAACAAGTGAAAAGGTAAGGGAGAAAAAAGACGAGGAAATAAATGCGAGATAATGTGGGTTTAGAGGTTAATCTATATACTCAAGATAATTGTTCAATGAATACAACTTATAATTATCATTAATCAGTTCATTGACTTGGATTAAGCATTTATCAAAAAGAAAAAAAATTAACACAGAGAGAGAAAGAGAGACCTATAAGGTATGAAGCTATTAAAAAACGAGGGGTAAGGAGAAGATTAGAGCGCAAAAGGTATTGAAACAGGGAAAAAAAAAAGAGAATTTTTGAGAAAATAAATGAGGGAAAATACTTTTTGGAGTGTAATTGGGTAAGAAGATGAGAATACTTTTTAGAAACTTATAATGCACAACATCATAAATGACGAGTGAGAGTAAGAAAAAGTTTAAGGGAAGAAAAAACCGAGTGAGCTAGAAGGGGGAAAAATAACTCGACAATTAGAGTTGGACATGCTTCTTTCAATAAATGTAATTACTTAATCAACATGGTTATATGACAATTATACGAACGTTAATCTAATTAATAGCACCTTTAGAATTAAAATTTTAATCTTATAGTAGTACCGTGTTATATTTTTAAGTAAGTGTCTTTTTTTTCGTATGTGTGTATAATCATAATAGAGAGAGAGAGAGAGAGTGTGTAGGGAATTTTTCAAACTCAATCTTTGAGCCCCACAGTGATCATGTTTTTAGGCATGATGGCTTCCAAAGTGAAGGAAGTTAGAGATAAAAGAGTCGCCAACAAGTTTTAGAAACTTGTAAACCGTTCATGGGTGTGAAGTTTACACCCCATTCACGATCACGGAGATCGCTAACTCCATAGTGGTCCGGAACTATGACTGGATATTTGGGGATGATGGTAAGAATCCAACCTAAAAGAGATTGAACTCGCCCTAAATCGGCCTCTACTTAATTCTTATGATATTCATGTGCGCTTTTCGATCAACATACATTCATAAAATTAATTCGAAGCATATCTAATCTACGTTGGTTGATTATTAATGCACAATCATATCTGTTATTGGTGATCACTTGAATTAAAATCATATTAGCCTAAACCAAATTATTAATTATATTATTAGGCGTGATTTCAAGTACAAATTCCCTTTAAACCTGCAGATTGGGCGTGATCAAGCAATAACAATAAATCATGAATAACCAAGCAACATATGATTAACACAACAATCATCATCAAAACATAATTAGCAAGATCCTAGGCATGATACTAAACGGATTAATAACAAATCCTAGCATGTCACTAATAAAAATCAAAGATTTAGCCTAAACATGATACTAGCAACATGATATAAGAAATATTAGTTAATACCCTAAACATGATACTAGGAATCAAAATCATCATCCTAACATGATACTAGGAATCAGAATCAATGTCTAAACATGATACTAGGAATCAATGTAATATTATAAGCGCGATTTCTATATGAAAATAATAATTAAGTAATCGAATTACCTATTTTGATAACTCGTATTTCTTTCTATCAAAACAATACACACGTTAGTAAACTCCTAGAAAGATTGAATTAAATAAATAAAATATGAATTGAAATATAGATTTGGGACTAAAGCCTCAGAACTATCAACCTTTCACGTCAAGGTCGAAGGCAACGTCGAGGAGGGCTAGGTGTATTCAAAACTCGTAAATGAGGTATGGTGACTAATCGGGGAGAATCTCAAGGATGTGTGTTTGGGATGTGTTTAGGCTAGATTAAGAATATAAAGAATCAAGAGAGAGAGAAAGTATTAGAGAGGGGTTTGATGATGATTGTTGGTGATTGAAAACGGGGTGAGACGACCTCTATTTATAAGGAAAAAGAGGGTCGAAAGATCAGAAAGAGTCAGAATCCGAATCGGAATAAAACAGGTTCCATCGCGGCGCGATAGCTTTATCAGGACGCGACGCGGCGCGATGGTTTTGAAAAGATAGAATTCGTACGAAATCCGATTTCCAATCGGATTGGGTCAATCAAATTTCCGTACGTATTCTATTTTGACCGGGATTAGAATTATCAAAAAAGTGATGTTTTATTCAAAGTGAAATTCTTAAATATTTATCCTTAGGGAAAAGGATAAATTAGAACCTTCTAGAGAATTCTAGAAACTCACAATAAATCCTAATGGATTTGGGATTGAAAACAACCTTCTAGATGATTCTAGAAGCTTGTAACAAATCCTAATTGGTTTAGGAATGAGATTAAGGTAATTGGACCCTCCACATGATCATTAGGCCGCAGGTAAGACTTGGTTCGGACTCGGTTTAGTATTTTTGGGCATATTCTTTGATGCACCCTTGTACATCTAAGCTGGCTGCACCACTCATCAAATACCCCATTTTATACACCAAACACACATATATACTATGTACTACTGGAGTACTGGTATATATTACTTCATCTTCTTCCTTCAATCTTCTTCCTATTTTATTTCTTTTCTTATTTCTTAATTTTTACATAAATTTTTCTCTTTTTTCCAAATTCTTTACTTATTTCTTAATTTTTGTTGAAATTTTCTCTTTCCACTGTGTTTGGCATTACCTTCTTCTTTTAAGATTTTCTCCCTCCTCCATTTTTTGTATTTTCGTCGATTCGTGATGGATTTAATTGGAATCTTGAAGAGATTGTTGATATAAGTTAGTTTATGTTATCAATTTGTAATTTGGTTTAATTGGTTATATTTTCTTAATTTGTGATTGATATTGCATATATAATTTTTGGGTAATTTGCCAATTTGTAATAGGTGATGAACACAAATTGATTGTAGTACTTTTCTCATCACTTTTCTTTCCTATAATAATTTTAATCAAAATTTTCTTCAAAATTTCGATCATAATTTTTGTTTTGGGGTTTTTTGATGTGTCTTGCGGGAGAGTTACAATCCTGAGTATGCGCGTCTGACTGCCTGTACCTGCAAAAGCACGGAAAATCCGGTTGGTGGGAGTTCCGCCTCCGATGATCAAGTTAGTACTTGTGGGTGGAGTAAATAGTGCAGAAATAGTAAATAATTCCCTCTGATTCAGAGAGATTATGCAATTAGGTATTGCTCGGGTTTTGTGTTTGATTTTGTGAATCCCTAATAAATGCATATTTCCCTTCTATTTATAGTAGGGAAGACATGCTCCCTGATTAGGGTTTTATTGCCACGTGTCAGCATCCTATTGGATCCATGTTGGGCCAATGATGGGCTTCCACGTGTCAACATACTATTGGGCCACGATGCCTAGGGTATTTTACCCTAAACATTTGCCCCTCACAGGTGGGACGTGGCTTTACCACGTGTCACCTGTGACAGGTGACATGCAAAAGGGAAGGCGACGGTTGGTTGTCTTCCCCCCCTTTTTTGAATTTTGAAGTTTGGAAGGGTTCAAGGCACCAGGTGACGATTCACCTCCTCGTTTTGGCCTATAAATAGCGAACACCCTCTCTCTCCTTCTCACTCTTTGCAAATTTTTCAAAAAATCTTCAAAAAGTTCTGATACCGGCTGCTATTTGTGCATTTTCAACCTTTTCTTTGATGCATCCGGATTCCGCTTCAGTTCTCCTTCAATCGTCTTCTTAAGTTACCGGTTAACTCTTGACTTAATTTGAATAGAATCACAGACGGTCTTACACCGTCTGGGATATCTTTGGACTTTTGACTGCATTTGATGGACACACACACGGTTTGATTCTGTCTGGGTTTTTTTTTACCATGGCCTTCAAAAACAGACCCACAGACGGTAATAGGCCGTCTAGGGTATGCTTCGCAACTTTTCCATGTATGCATTGTTTAGACCCCCAGACGGTTAGGTACCGCCTGCGAAAAATCTTGTACATTTCTTTTGCCTTGAAGTTCCATTCAATAGACCCACAGACGGTAATAGGCCGTCTGTGGTATCTTTACACAGTTGCCTTTAAATTGTTCCATGCATCTGACCCTCAACCGGTAAGA
The DNA here is from genome assembly GCA_034703905.1 of Chenopodium berlandieri. Taxonomy (NCBI): domain Eukaryota; kingdom Viridiplantae; phylum Streptophyta; class Magnoliopsida; order Caryophyllales; family Amaranthaceae; genus Chenopodium; species Chenopodium berlandieri. Next base: position 57,531,207 of record CM068289.1, read on the forward strand.
TTCCGCCTGAGGCATCTTCAGACCATAGTCTAATTTATTTGTATATAATAGACCCTTAACCAGATGGGTTCCGCCTGGGGCATATTTGGACCATATCCTTGATCATTGCATGTTATGAACCCTCAACCGGAATGATTCCGCCTGGGCATTTGTAGATCATAGTTTTTCAAAACAAAACCCCCAGACGGTTATGGACCGTCTGGGGGGTCTTTGAACAACTCTTCATGAATACCGCTCGGAGCATCTCTGAGAAGTCAAACAACTTTTTAACAGACCCTCATCCGGAAATGTTCCGTCTGGGCATTTCTAAGCAATCTTCAAAAAATTCCTTTGCAAACTGGCTTTTTGCATTTTGTTGCTTTAAGGACCCTCAGACGGTTAGGTACCGTTTGAGGTATGTTTGAGTAACCTTTTACAAATCATAGGCCCTCAGCCGGTCTGCAAACCGTCTAGGGCATTTGCAAACCACATTTAGCCTTCTAGTCCTAAGACACTCAGGCGGTCTTTGTGCCGTCTAGGGGGTCTTTGAACAGACCCAAATGATATCGCTTGAGGTATCTTTAAATAACACTTTGCTGATACCGCCAGAGTGTCTTTGAGCCACTTTCTTGAAAAGTGTCTCACACTTGTGCTTTTGTTTTCGATTTCAGCAATCTCCAGCAACCGGAAGTGCACCGCTTGTGGCATCTTCAAGCCACATTTCAGATTTTCAAATCTTCTCCAAATCTTCAGTTAAACAAGGTATCACCCTTGCCTTCTCTTTGACTTTTGAGTTTACCGGTTGCATAGGATAGAGAATAATGGACTCTCCCAACTCACACACGGCATGGCCTAGGGCAGTCAACCAGTCACCGGATACGGCTGAATCTAGGAATGGGGATGCCGTCTGGGGGTGTTTGGACCACCCTTCTTTTTCTGAGAACCCGACCGTCTCTGTTCATGAGTAGGACAGAATGGCTCGGACAAGGAAAACGGTTGTAGACCCGAGTACCAGTCTGAAGGTTCAGCCGGAACTCCGGTTGAGGAAGCACCCTATAATCAACCAGGCGTTCCTAGTACGCCTGGAGATGAAATTCTAGATGAGTCAGGGAACTCCAGTGGGGAGAAGTCCGATCAAGGAGCCGGGTCTAGTGATTATACAATGACACCGGATGCCCCTCAAATCAATGAGGAAGCATACAACTGGCCTTCCATGAACAATCCAATGGAGGCTATTATGAGCGCCCGGGATGTCGTGACTTTAAATGCAACACTTCCCGGTTTTTTGAAAAATCGCCCGGTTAGGAAGAACTGGAAGATAATTGTTCCACCGGGTGACTCATCAGTCGTTTGGGATGACGACTTAAAACATTCTGATAACTACTTCGGCTGCTACGAGGCGGCATTCAAAGCCGGCCTCCGGTTCCCTTTACACAGATGCATCAAAGCCCTGCTGAAAGGCTATGACTTGGGAGTATGGCAGCTTACACCCAACTCTTGGGTGAACATTATAGGATACATTTCCGCCTGCGAGATGCAAGAGGTGACGCCTAGCTGGGAGGCGTTTGCCCACATGCATTACCTTAGCCGGGCACCGGGTGGGTGGAACGCATGGTACACACTTATAACCCACCCGGAATATATGATGACATTGGAGAAGCCCTCCAAATGGACAAGCTGGAAGAGCAAGTTTTATTATGTCTCTTCCCCATCTCCTAGGGAAGAAGTGCGCCCTACCCAGAGTTCCGCCTGAGGCCTGGGATGCAATAATAGAGACTGGTCTTTTCACCAAAACAACTCTACCATTAGATGATGGGACTCAAGTCATTGTCCCCAAATTCTAGGTCCCTCATTCGGACTGGTTAAGAACGAGGCGTTTCTTTCCGCCTGCGGTCTCAACAATTTTTGGGACAGACGTAGGTTTACTACTTCAACCGGCATGTTGTGCCGCTTGTATAGTGTTTGAATATTTTTCTTTGTTATTTTGCAGAAAAAGGTCTCGAGATGACTCCACCAGAAATGACTCAGGCTAAGTCTGCAGCCGAGCTAAGGAAGGAGACGCTCGAAGCCAAACGGGCCCAACTGGCGGCCAAAGAAGGCGGGGTAAGCTCCGGATGACTTATCAGTCCCTTTTGCATATTTTTAATTTCAGCAGTTTTCTAACTTTGATTTTGTTCTTTTGCAGTCGGGTAGCCAAAATGTGCCGCGCTCCGTTCGCCAACTAGTCAGGAGACCGGGTGAGGAGCTTCCTCAACCCGCCTCTCAAAGGCGAAGACTCTCAACCGGGCCTGCCCCGGTTTCTACCGAGAGACCCACTACTGCAAGAAAGAGTCTGCAGATCCCGTGTGGTAACTCGGGACCGTCTGGGGACCGCTCTAAGGAGCCTGAGGTCCATTCTAGCCGGGTTCCTGCTATAGCATCCAGCCCTAACGCGGCTGGGGGTGGTGGCACCCCACAGCCTGAAAATCAAGGTATGGATCCTCCTTTTGACCCCCCTGGCCGCTTGGGCCACTTCGAGTAAAGTCTCACTCTTCTCAGTCAGGAGAGTCATCCGGCAGCCGGCTGAATATAGGGGCCGCCTATACCCAATACTTAACAAATAAATCTCCTGATGCAGATACCACGTCTCGCTGGCCTGACATGCAAAATTATGCCAGGAGAATGCCGAGGACCCTCACCGGATCAACTCTTTGCTGGCTGAGGTAAACACACCGGTTGGGGTTGAAAACCGGATGGGGTAGCTTTATGCAAAACTATTGTTTGCCTATTTGCTTGACTGAAACTAACCGCTTTTCCGGCTGTTTCTTCAGGCGTTGCTGAGGGTTGATGCAATGAAAACCCCCTTGCGGAAGAAGCAAGAGGAGGTAAGAGATGCCTAGAAACGGGCAGCCGACTTAATTGATGTCTGTCAATACAAGTCCCTTATGTTTGAATTCAAAACTAAAGCCAAGGAGATGAAACAGGAGAAACTCATCCGGGAGCTGACGGATGCTTGTGAGAACGCAAACAAAGCTGCCAACGACCAGTAGCTCCAAATAGACCAACTACAAAAAGACCTTGACGCTTTGAAGGATGCTGCCAAGGAAAATGCTGGGTTGAAGGATGAGGTCTCCCGGCTAGGGAAGGAGCTGGACCAGGCTAAGGGTGATTTGGTGAAAACCAAAAAGGAACACCTGGACCAGCTGGCGGCTGAACAGAAACGGCTGTGGATGAGAATGAGCGCGACTGCGAAGCGCGCATGAAGATTGCATGGTCACTGATCCATCCGGAGACCGACTATGCCTTTTTCGATTTGAGGTTCAGATACGCCACTGAAGTATATGACGCTCAAATTCTCGGGCTGCCTCAGCCGACATCTTTTGATGATTGGGCCGGGGCTGAGGAGGAGCAGGCGGCAGATAATATTCCGGGTGGGGCTGATGAGGCTCAACCCCTGGAAACTCAAGGCGCCCCTGCAGTCGGCGTGGACCAGCCGCTTGAGCAGCAGCAGCAGCAGGAACAGCAGCAATAACTTTTTTCTCTTTTTTTTTTTTTTTTTTTTTTTTTTTTTTTTTTTTTTTTACTCATCCGGCCTGGGTGCCGTGTATCCATGTATCTTTCTCCGAACGGGGGTCCGGCTGACATTGAAAATTTTATATATGCTTTGAGTACGCCGATTGTGTCGGTTTGATTTGTCAATGCTTTAATTTTTTCAATTTTTGCAATACTTTGAAATTTTATGCTTTTGAATTTTGTGATGGGCCGGATGCATTGACACTGTCTGCCCCTAGATGGTTGTTTGCTTAAGTTTCCAACTCTAAGCAGGCAACGGCCCATAAGCATCCGGTTAAACGAGCAGACGGTCCTTAACCGTTACAAAATAGGATTTACCAGTTGATTCTGCCGGCTGTGCCGGCTAAGTCAAACTAGGGTTACACGCTTAACTGGCTGCTGGTATTCAGCAAAAACCGTTGCGGGCAGGCAGGCGGCCTGTGGTTTATTCGACAAGGATTGGACCTTGGTTTTTTGAACGGGTGCCGGCTGTATTGCGTTTTTGCAAATGCCGGCTGAGGATCAAGAATTTATCAACCGCTTGTATTGTATTGGGGCAATAATCGGTTAAATCTTGATGTTTTACAAGGTTGACCTTGTTTACAAAAATGGCGGCCGGCTGTATTGCTTTTTGGCAAACGCCGGCTGCAGATCAAGATTTAATTCACCGGTTGTCCTACTTTGGTGCAGGAGACGGATGTATCTTGATTTCAATAGGTCATTTGAATGGTTGAGTTTTCTTTAACCTAACCGGTTAAAGCCGTCTGAGTTTATGACGCGTAGAACAATGTACCACCCGAAAGGGAGATGTTCTCTTCGACGAATTCACCCAAATGGGCGTCGCCAGATGACTGCTCTCGTGTAGAGCAGGCGGTTTAAATGTGTGTTGGCTTTATGCCTTTACAAATAACTAAGTTGGGTACTTAGCCTCTACTCATTTTGAGCAAACAGGTGCCCGGCTGTGTATCGCACGGATGGGACTTGGAAGATGCCCGGTTGTGCATTGCACATGGGACTTTGGAGATGCCCGGTTGTGCATTGCACATGGGACTGAATGTTGCCCGGATGTGCATTGCACATGGGACTTTATAAGATGCCCGGTTGTGTGATGCACAGATGGGGCTTGATACAAACTTGTAAAAATTTAACTGAAATAAACATTCTTTAATAAATATAATTTATTTACAAGAATTACAAATCCTTAGTAGTAGTACTTTTTCAAGTTGTCTACATTCCAGGTTCTGGCTAGCTGCCTGCCGTCTGGTGTTTCTAGGCGGTAGGTGTCGCCTCTTACTTCTTCAAAAATCCGGTAGGGGCCTTCCCAATTGGGGGTTAGCTTCCCTTGCTCATTTGTCTTACCGGTTGCCTCCATTTTGCGTAGCACAAAGTCCCCCACTTTGAGGGGTCGTTTGTGTACCCTTTTGTTGTAGGCCCTCTTCATTCTCAGACGATATATCTCATGACGCAAAGCAGCGTTGCCCCTGCGTTCCGGGAGTGAGTCCAATGCAAGCCGCATGGCCTCCCAGTTAGCCTCTTCATCATAGAGCATGATTCGGAGTGTTAGCTCGTGGAGTTCAATTGGCAAAACAGCCTAAGTGTCGTATGTCATGAGAAACGGGGTTTCACCGGTTGCCCCTTTTTCAATTGTTCTGATGGCCCAAAGGACGTGAGTTAACTCATCCGCCCAAAGGCCCCAGCTCTCTCAATCTTCTTTTTTATGTCGTCTGAGATGAGTTTGTTGAAAGCTTCTACTTGACCGTTTGCCTGGGGGCGGCCAACGGATGCAAAACAATGCGAGATCCCCTGATCTCTAAACCAACTTTTGAGGATAGGCGTTTCAAACTGAGGACCATTGTCAAAGACCATAGACATAGGAACCCCAAACCGGGTGATGATGTTTCTCCAAATGAAGGAAATTACATCCTTTGCTTTTATGCCTTTGACCGCCTCTGATTCAACCCATTTAGTGAAGTAATCTACAGCCACTAGAATGTATCGTCGCCTGCCTGAGGCAGGCGTATATGGACCCAAGATGTCCATGCCCCACTTTGCAAATGGAACTAGACTGTAGATAGCCGTCAGGTCTGTTGCCGGACGATGTATGAGCCGGCCAAACCTCTGGCACTTGTCACATTTCTTCACCAATTCCATGGCGTCTGCCTCGAGGGTGGGCCAAAAGTAGCCTTGCCGCCTGGCCCTCTTTGCCAGAGTTCTGCCGCCTATATGTGAATCACAAAAGCCTGCGTGCAGATCCTCTAGTACCTCTTTTCCCCGCTCGGGGTTAACACACTTCAATAACGGCTGGAGGTAACCCTTCCGGAAGAGTTCACCTTTGTACATTTCGAAGCTTAAAGATCTCTTTTTCAGTGTTGCCGCTTCTGAAGGGGTATCCGGCAATGTGTCGTCTACCAAGTAATCCCGGATTGGGTCCATCCAGGTAGAGCTTCGGTCCAGAACTCCAATGGGATCATGTTCAATACTTCTTTTTTCCATGACTTCCCAAAATACTGACCTAGGCGTATCACAAGTGGCAGATGATGCCAGTTTGGACAAAGCATCCGCCTGATTGTTTTCTGACCGAGGCACTTGACTCAGATGAAATTCATCAAGTGTTCCGGCTTCGTCTTTGACCGCCTGAAGATATTTGATCATTGTCGGATGGGTGGCTTCATAGTCACTGTTGAATTGGCTGACGATCAATTGTGAATCAGAACAGGCGTCAACTTTCCTAGCCCCTGTTGCCTTACACATGTGTATACCAGCTAGCAGGGCCTCACACTCAGCTTCATTATTTGAAGCCTGAAATTTGAACCGTAGTGCATATTCATATGTATCCCCTTCCGGAGATTTGCAAATTACGCCCGCACCACAGCCATTCATAGTAGAGCTCCCGTCTACATGCAACTTCCAAACCTGATCAATATTTTCCGGATGTGCCGGTCTTGTCATTTCGACGATGAAGTCGGCAAACGCCTGACCCTTCACCGCCTTTCTAGGCTCGAAGGAAATTTCTTGACTTTGCAATTAAATAGCCCATTTAAGCATTCTGCCGGATGACTCCAAGGTTGTCATTGGCCGCTTGAGGGGTTGGTCTGTATAGACCACTACCAGATGTGCCAAAAAGTATGGTTTCAACTTTTTGACTGCCATGAAAAGAACGAGGCCAAATTTTTCAACCAAAGGGTACCGGAGTTCAGCATTTCTAAGAATGTGGCTGATGAAATATACCGGGAGCTGCTTGCCGTCTCTCTCAGCGAGGAGAACGGCACTAAGGGAGTGATCTGAGACGGCTAGGTACATGTAAAGAGCCTCCTGAGGTAGGGGACTCACTAGCCTTGGCAAAGAGTGCAAGTGTTGCTTTAACCTCTGAAATGCCGCCTCAGCTTCTTCTCCCCATTCAAACCTTGTTTTCTTTTTTATTGCCTGGAAGAAATAAAGGCATTTGTCACCTGACCGGCTGAGGAATCTCCCCAATGCCGCCAGACAACCGGTGAGTTTTTGGACTTCTCTGACAGTGCCAGGTGACTTCATGTTAATCACCGCCTGTACCTTGTCCGGATTAGCCTCTATCCCTCTTTGATCAATCAAGAATCCGAGAAATTTCCCAGACTCAACACCAAAGACACACTTTTTGGGATTAAGCATGACTTTATGCCGCCTGAGGGTGGTGAAGGTTTCTCGGAGATCATCGAGGTGACCCGTCTAGAGTTTTGACTTGACTATTATTAAATCATCAATATACGCCTCTACAATCCTCCCGATTTGGTTGATGAAAACCGCGTTTATCATTCGTTGGAAGGTAGCAGGCCCGTTCTTCAACCCAAACGGCATCACCGTATAACATAACAACCCTTGATCAGTGACGAATGTCGTCTTCTCTTGATCATTTTCCACATGGGTATCTGATGGAAACCTGAGTAGGCATCCATGAAGCTCATCAATGCATGACCGGCTGTAGAGTCGACTAAGCTGTCGATCTTTGGAAGGGGATAGCTATCCTTTGGACATGCCTTGTCTAGATCCGTGTAGTCAACACACATCCGCTAGGTACCATTCGGTTTTTTAACAAGTACAACATTGGCCACCCAATCCGGGTAGTAGCATTGCCGAATGAACCCGGCATCCATAAGCTTCTTGACCTCGGCGGCAGCCGCCTGAGACCTCTCCTCATCGTGGTTCCTTTTCTTTTGCCTAACCGGCTTCTTTTTTGGATCCACGACAAGTTTGTGGACAGCAAGATCCGGGCTAACGCCTGGCATCTCTTCCACTTCAAAGGCAAAGATGTCTTTGAATTCTTTCAACAGTTGGTGCAAGTCTGCGCGCAACTTTTCAAAAGCAACCGTCCCAACTTTGACAGTTCTATCGGGCCGGCTGTCGTCTAGGACGACATCAATGCTCTCACCAGCCGGCTGAGGTCGGAAGTCATCAGACCTTTCCCCGGTCAGTGATTGCTATTTTTCCTTATTGGCGGGGGGCAGTTGGTCCGCCTTTCTCTTTTTACCGGCTGCTTTGGGAGCAGGCGCGGCATTCTCTTCGAGGTTAGTGGATTCCTCATTATGACCGGCTGTTACAGCAGTCGGCCTGACGTCTGAGAGATAGCATTCTCTAGCCGTCTTTTGGTCACCACTTAGAGCACCTACTGACCCATCATCCCTCTGAAACTTGACCAGCATGAGAGAAGGGATGATGACCGCCTTGGACTCGTTGAAGGTAGGACGGCCCAAAATAAGGTTGTAGGCGGTTAATTCCTCAACCACCAAGAATTTTACGACCATGTGCCGTCCTTTCCCCTTATTTCCCAACCGGATGGGTAGGTCAATCCCCCCTACCGGATGCACCACCCCTCCCCCAAAACCGACTAGGGGATGAGAAGCTTTGTGCATACTACTAGGCTTATACTTGAGCTTTGTCAAGAAATGGTAGCTGATTAGGTCAAACGAGCTCCCGGTATCGATTAAGATCCGGCCAACTCGTTGATTGGCAACTTTGCACTCGATGACAATGGGGTCATCATGGGGTCGCCTGACTGTGCCCCTATCCTTCTCAGAGATAAAGACCTCAGGGAATGTGTCTTTCGACGCCTGGCCCTCATCCTCTGGGTTGGAAAGTTTCCGGAGATTGTCTTTGTTACCCTGGATGGTAGGATCTCCGCTGGCGAAACCGCCCGCTATGGTCATAATATGTTCTTCGTCCGTATCAGAGCTAGCCGCCTGCGTTTTTGGCGGTTGCCTGCTGGTGTGTTTGGTGTTATCTTTTAACTTCACCAGATAGGACTTGAGAGAACCCTCATCTGCTAGACGGTCCAACAGCCCCCTGAGGCTATAGCAACCGTTGGTGTCATGGCCAATGTCCTCATGGGATTGACAATACTTGCTTTTGTCTCTGTTTTTAACAGAGCTTTTCATCACAACTGGTTTTTCAATTGCCAACTGGTCTTTTATCTCCATGAGGATAGAGGAGCAGTCTTTGTTGAACTCGTACTTAGGAACGTACGGTTCAAACTTCTTTTGTATCTTTTGGGACGACTGACCTGGGCGGTCAGCTGCCCAAACTTCCTTTCTTTTCTTTTCTTCCTTTTTAACCGGCTGGGTAGGCCGGTTATCCCTCCTATCGGACCGCTTGGGCTCCGACGGCTGCTTGATAGCACAAAGCTCGGTTGCCTGTATGTAGGCCTCCGCCTCCATCAGCGCCTCATGGAGGGTAGCCACCCTCTTTCGGACCAAGTCAAACTTGAAAGTTGACCCATCCTTCATACCTTTAAAAAAGTCTGTATATGCAACTTCGTCAGACTGCCCCTGAATCTGAATTCTCATCAGATTGAACCGCCTGACATAGGACCGAAGTCCTTCCTTGTCACTCTGCTGGATAGCCCCTAGGTCGAGACTCGTCTTTTTAGCAGGGATATTCATGGAGAAGTTAGACGCGAATAATTATGCAAGCGTCTTGAAGTTGTTGACGCACCCAACTGGCAGATTGTCAAACCATCGTTGGGCTATGCCCTTCAATGTAGCCGGGAAGCATCGGCACCAGGCGGCGTCATCCAACCCCTGAAGGTACATAAGGTTGGTATATACCATTAGGCGATCTTCCGGGTTGGTGGTACCGTCGTAGGTACCGACCAACACATTCTTAACCTTGGTCAGCTGCGCCGCCTTGGCTATTTCCTGGGAGAAGGCAGAGGGTTGTTCCCCGAGGTTAAGCAGCCGTAGCTTCCAGTCCATAGGTTGGACTTGGTATGCCGTCTGCCCCCCGAAAGGTGTCGACTGCATGAAAGGAGATCCATAAGGAGCGTATTGCTGCTGGGGCACATACGGCGCCTGCCGGATCACATGAGGAGCAGTTCGTACAGACGTGCCGTGTGACTGGCTCCTTTGATTTGTTTCCGAATGCTTCATAGAAGTATTGCGAAAGCTTTCTGGGTATGTTGACGTTGAGGCCGACTCAGACATTTGCTGACTTTTCTTCTGTTGGATGAACATCCAGGCGTCAGAGAAAGTCTTCTTGGACCCATCCGGCTGTGTATGCCGGATGGCTTTCCGTTTCCCTAGTTCAGGGAAACGAAGTTTTGAAAGGTCGATCAGGGGACCATCCGTCCCTTTAGGCTTGGGGTGAGGATTAGGCACCCGGTCTTTGACTTGCTTTTTCCCAGAAGCCTTTTTTGTCGTCTGGCCCTTGCTAGAACCGACTGACTTTTTTAGCATATCTGTAATGTCCCCCTTGAAACTCATCATGAGGTTCATGAGTTCGTCTCTGGTGACGGGGGCTGTGCCCTCCGCCGCCTGGGGTTGCCCAGCAGGCTTGCCGCCTGGGTTGCTGGGACCAGCTTTATCTTGGCCTCGTTCCCTTGTTTCCTTGGAACGGGTGCGCCTGGAACGAAAAGACCCGTCTGGGGCCATATAGGTTTCGACTTCGTAGTCGTCACCGCTGACACTTTCGTGGTTCGCATGGACCTCAGGTTCACCCGTAGGCCGGCTGACCTCTACGGGCGGTACAGTATCAGATGCCATCTCAGAAGTACTCTCCCCACAGACGGCGCCAAATGTTTCGGGGTTTTTTTATGTGTCCTGCGGGAGAGTTACAATCCTTAGTATGCGCGTCTGACTACCTGTACCTGCAAAAGCACGGAAACTCCGGTTGGTGGGAGTTCCGCCTCCGATGATCAAGTTAGTACTTGTGGGTGGAGTAAATAGTGCAGAAATAGTAAATAATTCCCTCTGATTCAGAGAGATTCTGCAATTAGGTATTGCTCGGGTTTTGTGTTTGATTTTGTGCATCTCTATTAAATGCATATTTCCCTTCTATTTATAGTAGGAAAGACATTCTCCCTGATTAGGGTTTTATTGCCACGTGTCAGCATCATATTGGATCCCTGTTGGGCCAATGATGGGCTGCCACGTGTCAACATACTATTGGGCCACGCGGCCTAGGGTATTTTACCCTAAACAATTTTCATCAAAATTTTAATCTCCTCTGTTTTTTCCTCTTTCGTTCTTCATTTTCTCTCTCCTCTGTAATTGTATTTTGTTTAATTTCTATCAATTTGATCTATGTATCAATTTCGATTTTTTTTTTTGTGGTGATTTTGTAATGAATTTTGATCAATTTGATTAGGTTTGTGAACATGCAATTCATATGAATTGAATTTACGGCCTTTAATTATGTACATAAGAAAATTGAAGAAATAAAAAATAAAATGATTATGAAACATACGCATTATAAGTATTAAAAATATGAACATATGCACTAAAAATATAAATATATGCATTTTAGAAAATGAACATACGCATTCAAAATATGAACATATGCATTGGTTCATTTTTTGAATGCGTGTGAACATAATTAAGGATTTTAGAAGGTGAACATATACATAAAAAAATATGAACATATGGATTTCAGAAAGTGAACATATGCATTTCAGAAAGTTTACATAAGCATTTCAGAAAGTATACAAAAGGATTCAAAATATGAACATAAGCATTTAAGAACGAAAGTGAACATATGCATCAAAAATATGAACTTATGCATTTCAGAAAGTGAACATAAGCATTCAAAATATGAACACAAGCATAAACAAAACAGACAAAATGAGAACATTTTATGAACATTAAGAATATTTGTCATATGAACAACAAATAATAATATTATGAACATTTTAAAACATTTTATGAACATAAGGTATCCGCTTGATTACATTAAATTTTTTAACAATTCCAATAAAAATTTCGAACAATAGAGTATCGAACAATATTCAAACAAAATTAAGTGATATTCATATAAATTCAAACAAAAGTAAGTGAAATTTACATAAAATTACCTGTTTTTGGGAGAATCCGTTTGATTTTCATCTCATCTCAAATATCCATGGTTGTTTTGGATGAAAGAGAGTGAATTGGGTTTGATTGTAAGAGAGAGAAAATCAAAGAGATGAGTGATAAATTTCAGAAATTTAAGTTTGAGAGTGACGATTTTTTTTAAATTACATTTTAAAAAAATAAGTAGCAGGTGGAAGTGATGGTTTTGTATAAATGATAATTGGGTGGGGTAAATTTTAAAGATATGTTTAGTTTTTTGGGTGGGCTTGTTTTAGTTTGGGCCTTTTTTTAATGGGGCGCGTTTGAAATTGGGCTTGTGGGCTGGTGTTGCAGCTAGAATAGCTGCACAAGGGTTCAACTTAGACCAATTGGTATTTTGGCCATAACTTCTTCGTTATAAGTCGGATTTGGGCTTATAATATATTGTTGGAAATCCCTTTTTCAAGCCCCATTCAACTAAACAATAATTGGACCCTAATCATGGACCAAAATAGACTGGTTTGGACATTTTTATAAATTGGACACGAAATGAATGATTTTCAAAGACACAAAATGAATGATTTTGGTTTAAAACATATAAGGAAAGGTCATAAATGGTTAAGGCTAAAAGGAATTCACGAGACTCTTCAACTCTTCACCTAACTCAATAATCAAAGACGTGAAAGATACTCATCGGTGGATTTGGTTTTTGGGGAGACAGAATCAGGTGTCTACAGAGAGGGAGAGAGAGAGAGTGTACAACCTATAATAATAAGGTTGAGATTAGATAGATTTTCTTATAAACGTGACACCAAATGCATGAGTATATATACAAGAGGAATTAACTATAAACATTGCAAATTTATTATAAAAATAAAATAAAAAATAAAAATAAAAAAAATAAAATAAAATGAAAACAGAGGTATGATGGAATATAAACTTCTTAAAAAGAGATTACTTAAAGACAATTTTTAAAGAAAGTAAATGGAGATACATATGATATTCAAGAGAGAGAGAGAGAAAGGAGCACAATAAGAGGAGCAAGTACAACTTATCAGTTTGAAAGTATTTAAAGGAATGAATAGCTAGGGAAAAGGAATAGGAAGGACAAAATACAGTGAGAGAAAGAGGTTGGGATAGTAACGGAAGGAGTCGGTAAAAGGGGAGCAAAAACGACCTATAATTTTCAAAGCCATAAAACAATAGAGCAGGGAGACAAGGCCAAGGGGAGGAAAAGGGAAAAAGAGAAAGGGATACTTTAGGGCAGTAGAGGAATGAAAAGTTGGGACTTGTTGCCCTCTCACTTGCTTCTTACCACGTTTTTTAATTTGATCCCTTTCTTCCACTTACTTCCATTTTAGTCTGCTGTCCAAAACTAATGGGACACTTTGTAAAAGACAAGTGAGTAGTCTTATGAGAAAGCAAATGTGTTGCCATGCATTTCTTGTTTACACATCAACCGCTTTTTCATAGAACAATACAACGACATCCTATTTATATTATGTTAATTAGAAAACAAACTTGGAGATTATTATTAAGTAAAAATAACTTATAATTTTCTAGGCCTGAGATTATAGAATCTGTTTCGAAATTTATCATAGAATTTAGTAGCTTAGCTTCTAGCAAAGTTAGGGCTAAGGAATTAGAATGGATTAAGAGTAAATGTTTAGGGGCTTATATTAGTAGCCTCCGTGTATGATTTTTTTGAGTGATTAATAAAATTTTGCCTTTCTCAAAATATATATACATATATATATATATAATATATATATATACGGGGAGGTTCCGCTAAAAACAGGGCTTATGGTGAAAACTAAAAATAGAAAATCTCAACCATCCATTATTACTAACAAGATCTAACGGTTTAAAAAAAATAAAATAACGTAGAGTCACTATATATAAAAATAACGTAACTATATACAAAAATAGGGTAACTATATTAATTTTTTACAACATTTGTCACTATATACAAAAATAGGGTAACTATATCAATTTTGATCCTATTCATAGAAGTCATTATATACAAAAAAAGGGTAACTGTATCAATTTTTACAACATTTACATTAAGGTCGCTATATACAAAAATAAGGTAACTATATCGACTAAGTTTTTGACACCATTTACATATAGGTCACTATATATAAAAATAAAGGTCACTGTATGTAAAAATAAGGTAGCTACATCAATTTTGACAACATTTACAACATTTCCATGATACTAAGGTCATTATATACGAAAATAAGGTAACTATATATATACTTCTGGTAATTATATCAATTTGACACCATTTACCCATAGGTCACTATATATAAAAATAAGGTAACAATATCAATTTAACATTTATACAGAGGTCAGGTTAATATATTAATTTTGACTACATTTTAAAAGATCACTACATGTAAGCCTATGTAGGATTCGAACCCACATCATGTGCACAATATAAGTACACAATGCTCGACCAATTGAGCTAATAGACTTTCGGCACACAAAAACAATAAAGCTAATAACTCATAAATTTTGCTTAACGAACCACACAGCATATATGTAAAGCTTTTCCAAATGTACTACAGTCATCCCAAACAAATATATCAACCTTTTCATTATAATTGCGTCAAAAATATCCGAAGCCATAGTTTATGCGGTACCAACACAGGGATCATATTTACACCAAAATCTCCCAGCTTAACCTCCACCATTTCACAGGATCAGTTATCACAATAACCACCGCAACACAATAGTCCAAATGAAATGAATCTCAAAGAATGCCATACCATTAAGTTGAATCACACATAATTACCCAAAACCTAGGCATGCTAATCTCTCTCCTCCTATACTCAACACAAACACAAACACAAACACAATACAATCCATATGCAAAGTACTCTGAAATATATATTTGACAACCCACAACTTCAACAGAACCTTTGTTTTCTCACTGCTGCTTAAGATCATAATATTATTGGCAACAAACACAAAAATGTGCTCCAAATAAGGTTAAGAACAACATGAGTAAGAGTATCGAGAAAAACTTACGCTTACAACCTAATATACCAAAATCAAGCAAAATTACACAAAATTCAACTCAAAACTACTACTGCCAAACTAAAATTGAAATCGAAACTAAAAAAACAATTTGAAAAAAATAGTCAAAAATTAAACTAAAAAATAGGAGAGATAAGAACTTTGACTTGTAGAGATGCAAAAAATTTTACTTGATCGTTTGAAAAATTGTTGTAACATTAGCTTCTACAAAGATCAAAAATCTGAAATCTCAAATAATCATTAAATTACACTAAGAACTAGCCACTTTGGATTTCCACCATTATAATTTTATTTCAGCTTAATTTTAGCAGAATTACACTAAAAATTAACAAAATTCACACTGATGCAAAGAATCTAAACATCGCAGGAATTGAACAATCGACAAACAAATTGATTAACAATCAAAGGAAAGAAACAAATCGATTAACAGCGAAAAACAAATTGATCGATAAGTACGATAACCAGTAAAATCAAATTAACATGATAGTTAACCTAACCAGAATCGAAAAATAATAAAAGAAAAAGAGGCGGATAAACTTACAAGACTCTGGAAACTAAATACAAGTTGAATCACAACAATCGCAGATAAAATTGTAGCAAATTAATCGCAAAATCGTACTCCAAAATTCTAGAATGGGTGAGGAGAGAGAATGAGGAGAGAGAAAATGTACAGAGTAATTATATCTGCATAGTACTCCGTATATAATATCACGCTCAATAAATTCAGTTAAGTGATATACTAGCCATCAGATCATAATATACGGTCAGGATTTAATGTTTTCAGTTTTCAGCTTAAGCCTTGTTTTCACATGATCCACTCCCTATATATATATATATATATATATATATATATATAATTATCATAAACTTATTAATGAAATCGTAATAAACCTTGCATGTATAAAGAGCATTTTTATTAAATGAATTTTGCCAAATTGGAGGGCGCACGCTAAATCCACAAACCCAATAACCACATGGTTTCTAATTTTATTCTCTTAGCAAAACAACACCTAAGTAATTTCCTATTATTAATCATAGGAAATACTAACCAATATCGTTTAGAAATATAAGCTTGAACACTTTTAAATTCTTCAAGAAAATTTGTACAGTACACCAATAAAATTGTTGTCTATAAGACTAAATTAATTCAAATCAATTAACAAATCTCATTGTTCCATATTGCCAAACATATCTCATTGTTCCATATATGTATTAGACAATCCGCATGAATAAGTTTACCCTTTATTGTCTCTTCTACATTCATACTGCCACTTTATATAAAGAGTATGTATTCCTTTATAAATGAAGATAACCTAATTTAAATTCCCATAAAGTTGTCATTGGCCTTGTTTTTTAAATGTTTCTTCATTTGTTCTACTTTTTTTTTTTTATCAAAATAATTAGAGTTAAGCTAACAATTAGGGACTTAACTTTTTTACTTTCACCTTTTGGAACCTGAACTTTTTTCTTTCATCATTTGGGACCTAAGAAAGAATTTCAATTGAAAAAATTAACTATGATTAAGTAGTGGGGCCTATTAATTATTTAGGTTCAAATCTCATAATTTAATTATATAGTTTAATAATCAAATGAACTACTTAATTGTGGAATTCTGGAAATTTGATGATATAGTTCAGATGATCAAATAAACTACTTAATTCTAGCAAAATTAGTTGTGTCGATCTAAATAGAACAGAACAATTATATAGTTCATGTAATTGATAGTCAATGGATTTTGCAAGTTGTAACTCCACTGACTTGTTATGATGTAAAATGTGGTTTAACCGATATAAATGACATTTTTTTGCTTTGGAATTACTGAATACTTTTTTTTAACTACAATTAATGCACAAGTTGGTTTAGCTTTTTAAATGGGTTAAATTGCTTGAGAATTAACCACAGGTCCCAAACAGTGAAAGAAAAAAATTCAGATCCTAAAAGAGGAAAAGTAAAAAAGTTTAGTCCCTAATTATTACCTTAACTCAAAATAATCAAGTCTTTATCATCGTAACTCTCATTAAAGCCAAGTAACATAACTCTATAATTATTTAAATGACCATAGAACATCAAGATAATCGATCCATATACTATACAAGTAAAATAAATGCATTAGCATTAAAACGAACCTTCTGAAAACACTCTATCTTCCTCACTAAAGATAGGGTTTAGCAGCTGCATTTATTTTTCCTATGGGTTACTAATTTTAATAGCTTACTAAACAACATACTTAGGTTGTTACTTCACATTTAAGATTGCACACTACATTAAAAACACCAACACTATTATGGTAAAATCTTTTCACATAACCTCATTAGACATATGTATACATTAAATACCGCTCTAATCATAAAAAAAATCATACATTCTACACTTTCTGATTAATTTCACGAAATTTGGGGGGGGGGGGCGTCCGCGTTGCGGCCACTCCTACAACTAGTTTTATTAAAAATAAAACTCTAAACAGCAATCAATAACTATATACTAAAAGCGAAACCATGAATGACACATGTCATCTCCTGGTTAAAAATTTTCCCGTCCATTTTACTTTCCATTTTTACGCAAATTCTGTAAGGAAATTATTTTATAATAATATAAAATATCTTTCTTCCAATTAAAATTCTTAACAATAATAATCTCCATATAAACCCAACTAATATACTTTTCACAATTTTTTGTATACGGCCTGCTATACCGTGCGGCTGGGGTAACTCGAGTTTCTCGGTCAGGGGTTACTCGAGTTGTCGGGGTTACTCGAGTTTCTTGATCAGGGGTTACTCGAGTTGACGGGGTTACTCGAGTTTCTCGGTCAGGGGTAACTCGGTCAGGGGTTATTCGAGTGTCTCGGTCAGGGGTTACTCGAGTTGTCGGGGTTACTCAAGTTACTCGGTCAATCAGGGGTTACTTGAGTTACTCCTGACCGAGTAACCCCTGACCAAGTAACCCCTCGAGTAATCCATGACCGAACCCCTCGAGTAACCCCTGACCGAGTAACCCTCAAGTAACCCCTGATCGAATTACTCGAGTATCCCCTGACCGAACTCCTTAAATAACCCCTGACCGAGTAACTCGAGTAACCCATGACCGAGTAACTCGAGTAACCCTGGACCGAGTAACTCGAGTAACCTCTCGAGTAACTCTTGACTGAGTGAACTCCTTGAGTAACCCCTGTCCGAACCCCTCAAGTTACCCCTAACTAAATAACTCGGGTAACCCCTAACAAAAAAACTCGGGTAACCCCTGCCGCATGGTGTGGCCTGCTACACCAAAAAGTTGTTGTATACTTTTACATATACCTAGTATTTTATATTAGGTATTTTTTTTGTAAAAATAAACGTATATTAGGTAAATATTATTAAACAATATTGCTCTAGATCATCTTAGTTTTCGATAATACTACTAAACTTTTTTCTTCCAATTTTGTTACTTTTGCAATAATGTTTAATTTAATTTAATTAACACACACACATATACACTTTATTTTCTATTCTTAAACGTCGTATCAATAATAACGCAGCACGAGCGGGTACTATCCTTAGAATTTTATTTTTTTAAAAACTCATAGACCTTTTTTATTTAAAAAAAAAATCAAGTGTAAATGTCACTAATCTTGACATTGGTATAGCTAGGTATAAAATTAAAGTTATATTTATTTTTGAAGTAGTATTATGAGTATAATTTTTTATAAAGCTCAATACAATAACTCTTTATAAAATTTAATAACAAACGTGCATTGCACGAGACTTAAACTAGTTTTTTTCCCAAAAAACTATCTAAATTTTGTTGAAAATAAGAAACCCTAAACTTAGGGCTGAGCAAAACTATCTGAAGATCCGATGATCCGATCCGCATCTGATTCAAAAATTATGGATATCCGATCCGAATTCGATTTCAGATCCGATAACCGATCCGGATTTTTCAGATATCGGATCGGATATCCAAATTTTGGATTTCGGATATCTGATATCCGAAAAAATGTCGGATATCAGATATCCGATCCGATATCCGAAAAAAACAACTATTACCTGGTTATTTAAAATACTCTCCAAAGGCCCAAGGCCCAAATCTACTAACCCTAATTATTCCCTCAAACCCCCCGCCTCTGACTTTCTCTCTCCCTTTCTCATCTATCTTTCTAACTTTCTCTCTCCTCTCTCTTCCTCCATGACCACCTCCTTCATCCTTCCTCCATTACCACCTTCATCCTTCCTCCATGACCACCTCCTTCATTACCACCTTAGCTTCCCTCCCAGTTACCCACCAACATCACTACGAGCAACCACCGTTCTTCAACCTACCACAACTAGGGATGTCAATGGGGCGGGGCGGGGCGGATTTTGGCCTTCCCATCCCCATCCCCATCTAAAATTTTCATACCCATCCCCATCCCCATCCCCGCGGCGGGTCTAAAATTCATCCCCATCCCCGCCCCGGCGGGTACAATTCAAAAACCATCCCCGCCCCAACCCCCACTTGGATATCCACCCCCACCTAATCCCCACCTAAGACCCGCCTAATCCCCGCCTCCTAAATGCACAATCCTTCACAATTAATAAAGATTGCAAAAAGAAAAAAATTATTGTTAATATTACACATTTTTTTGTTTATAATATAAGCGTATTACAAAGTATTATAATATACTATTTTATTTTACATAAATTTTTTTTATAAAATAGTATAAAAGTATATAATTTTGTTTTTAAAAATACATGGATATGGGGATGGGACGGGTACAAAGTCGGGTGGATGGGGATGGGGCGGGTACGAAGTGGGGCGGGTGGGGGTGGGGCGGGTACGAAGTGGGGCGGTGGGGGTGGGGTGGGTACGAAGTGGGGCGGGGCGGGGCGGGTACAACCTAAAATCCACCCCCGCCCCA
This sequence comes from Chenopodium berlandieri, assembly GCA_034703905.1. Classification (NCBI taxonomy): domain Eukaryota; kingdom Viridiplantae; phylum Streptophyta; class Magnoliopsida; order Caryophyllales; family Amaranthaceae; genus Chenopodium; species Chenopodium berlandieri. The sequence continues at coordinate 57,550,923 of CM068289.1, forward strand.
TCACCCATGGCGGGTATGGTTTTTATCCCCATCCCCGCCCCATCACCCGCCAAACCAAGACCCATCCCCACCTCGTTAGGGCGGGGATGGGGCGGGTCTCCTATTTGACCCGCCCCACTGACATCCCTAACCACAACCCACCACAAGCAACCACCCTCCCTCAACCCACGAGCCACCACCAATAACTCCCCTTAACCCACCAGTAGCGGCGCCCCCTTCAACACACCACCAACATGACTAACAACCAACCTGCCCACCACCAACAATCCACAATCGGCCACCTCCTCCGTCGAAAACCTTCCCACCCACCTGAAAATTCCAAAGTAAATCACCGACCCCCTAAAGAACCCTCAACTAGAGCTGTCAAAAGCTGACCCGACCCGAAATACCGACCCGAACCCGATTATTAACCGACCCGTCTAAACCCGGAAAAATGATGACCCGAACCCGATATGACCCAACCTGAAACCAACCCTAGACCCGAGTTAACCCGAGTATTTGAGACCCGAACCCGAACATGAACCGACCTGGATATGACCCGACCCGAATATAACCCGTAATATATTGACTTGAACCGAACCCGACCTGAACCGAAATTGACCCAAACCCGTTTTAACTTGTCAAAACCCGAATTTAACCCGACCTGAATTCAACCCGACGTATTCCTAACCCGACCCGAATTTAACCCGATCTATTACTAACCAGACCCGAATTTAACCCGACCTATTACTAACCCGACCCAAAATTCAACCCGATCTGTCACTAACCCGACCCGAAATCAACCCGACTTGTTATTGACTTGAAATTAACTAGCAATCTAGTATTACGTCATATCTTTTTTTTTCCCCTAATTCTATGAGTTATTTTCCTATTTAAACTTATTCAAATATTTTCAATAAAATTCTCTATTATCAAATGTATTACAATTTATATGTCTCAAAAAAACCTATAAAAATTTATGAATACCACTACTTTTTGGATGCATGTGCATTCTTTATTTAAATTTAGTAATTACGATTTACGAATACTACTGCTTTTTAGGTGCAAGTTCATTCTATATTTCAATTAAGCAATTATGGTTTACGAATACTACTACTTTGTAGGGCATGTGCATTACTGTAGTCAATTACGGTTGACAAATACTATTTGACCTTAGGCTTGTTTGTTTTATCTTATATTTTATAAAAAATAATAAAAAAAAATTCAAATAAAAAAAAGTTAAAAAAAATAATAATTTCGGATTATGATTGAATTGAACGTGATAATGATTGAATGCGAGCATGAGTATATGACAATGACCCGATGATAATCTGACCCAAAAAATTTACCTGTACCTAGGGGAGAGCATGGGACGGGTACCCGTTCCAATAACGTTATTGGTTCGGGTACCCGATAACCGTTAAGGCTAAAACCGATTCCCGAAACCGTTCCGATAAGGTTCGGGTACCCGTAAATTCGGATACCTGAAAGTACAGGTACCCGAACCAAAAAACCGAACCGAACCAATAAGCAGAATATTTTTTTTTGGGTCTTTTTCTTTATTTAAAACCTGCTTTGCAATTCATTTTTAGATGCTTTTTTTTACTAGTTTTTTTTTTACTTCCTATTTTTTGAACTATAACAATTGAACTTAAATACACAAATAACAAAAATAATTACAAAAATCGCTGCCTTAAGCTTTGGCAGCCTATCAATCCCTGTCCTTGAGGCTGCTGCTTCCTCACCTCTCCTGGCTGCCTGAACTCCTCCTTGTAGGCTTGTACCCACCTGCTTAGTAATTTTTGTTCAAACTTCCACCTATTTTTCTAGTATTAATTATTGTTATTAGTAGTATGATTTTTTTTGTAACAAATAACAGCCTAATAGGCTAATATTTAAACCTGAATACACATATAACACAGCATATCAACCCGATTACAAATGAACAAATACTTGATACAAACATATTGTTTCTTTAAAAAAAAAGTCCATAGTTAACAATAATAAACCAGTACATAACAAAAAAAAAATTCCATAGTTTATAGTTTTAAAAACAAAAATAGTCCATAGTAATCATAATTCATAAAATACTCCAAGCCTTCAATGACTTCCGGCCTTCAATACAATCACCACCAACCTTCATGATTATAAGTTGTTGCCTCTAATCATCATCAACAAAGAGAGAATGTTCCTCACCAAGAGGTAACATTTCTTCAAAAAAAATTAAAATAAAAAAAGTTAATGAATAATTAACAAGATAATGAGATTAAAAAAAGGAGAAAATATTTAAATGTTACCTAATTCAATTTTTTCCATATCTTCAAGTCTCTCCTCAAGTATAAGAGGACCTTGAGATGTACGTAACCAATCTTGTGCACAAATCAAGGCTTCAACCATCTTAGTTGAGAGTGAGCTGCGAAATGAATCAAGCACTCGACCACCGGTGCTAAAAGCTGATTCGGAAGCGACTGTTGATACGGGAATGGCAAGTACATCTCTAGCCATGAGAGCTATTGTTGGATACCTTTCACCATATTTTTTCCACCACCCCAAACAATCAAAACTTTTTCTGGCAGGATTAACTTCTCTATCATCTTCTAAATACTTGGCCAACTCATTTTTCCCTTGTACTCCAACACGTGAACCCACCTCCTTTTCAAACTCTAATTCCGCCATATCTACATCTGAATCCATATCTTCTACTTTCTCCGGAAAATCAGAAGTTTTAGGGGGAATAGACTCATTTGGAGGGTTTTCAAAAATATAAAGTTCATACATGTCATTTAGAGTTTGCATCACTTTATCACACAAGTACTTAGCTTTTTCAGAATCATATTGTTGATTAATTTCCCATTTAGTATATCCCATTTTCCGCCTAGGATCAAGAATGACAGCAATATACAACAAGAGATTCACATTATCAACATTTTCCCAATACTTGTCATGCTTTTTCTTCATTCCACTAGCCATTAAACTCACCCCCGCATCATTACTCAACATTTTTTTCTTGATTAACACACTAATCCCAACAAGTTCTTGTAAATACACATTAGAGGTGATATACAACGAGCAGGAAACTCGTAGAGTAGCATCATAGAATATTTTAAGTAAAGGAAGAAAAGAGGCAACACGATCCCAATCACTAGGTTCAGGTACCCCCCCCCCCCCCCCCCGACTTAAGTAACTCATACCTAAATTTACCACCATCTGAACATTCAAGCAAATCAAAAGCCCTATGATATGCCAAAGCACCTTCCAGCATTAAAAAAGTGGAATTCCACCTAGTATCCACATCTAAACAAAGAAAACGTTTTGACTCCAACTTTTCTTGTTTAACACAACTCATAAACTTTTGCAATCTAGCACCCGATGATCTTACATACCTAACAGCACAACGAATTCTTCTTATTGACACATCACTTTCTTTCAATCCTTCTTTAACGGTTAAACTTAATATGTGAGCACAACATTTCATGTGTAAGAACCGACCACCCAAAACTAATGTCTTCTAACTTTCAAACCTTCTTTTCAAATATTGAATGCCAACATCATTTGAACTTGCACTATCTACAGTGACAGTCATTACTCTAGAAATACCCCATTCAAGTAGACACTTTTGGACAGATTTACCAATTGTTTCACCAGAATGACCAGCAATTATACAAAAGTTAATTATTTTTTTGTGCAATTTCCAATTTTGGTCAATAAAGTGAGCAGTTAAACACATGTAATTCATATTTTGGCAAGAAGTCCAAGTATCAGTGGTGAGACTTATACGTGAAGTGCACTTGCTAAAAAAACTTTTCAAACTTTTTTTCTCATCCAAATAAATCCTAAAACAATCTCTAGTTACTGTCTATCGAGAAGGAATAATGAAAAAGGGTTGTGTTGCCTTCATAAAGTTGCGAAAACCTTCATGCTCCACCATTCTAAACGACATTTCATCCATGATCACCATCTTTGCCAGAGCTTTCCTACTATCTTCTTGATTGAATTTCCACAGCTCAAGTCTACCTTTTTTTTATCCACAAGATTCCCATCAAGAGTTTGTTGACTAAGGGACAATAGTTGTTGATTTTGATCAATGTTTGGGGGTATTCCTTACACCTCTTTATGTGGTTCTTCATGCCGAAAGTACCTTGAAGTGATGCACAACCAATGAATGTATGACAATAGATACATTCAGCCTTGTTTTCTCCATCCTTCTTTATAAAATGCTCCCAATGAGGAGAGCGCCTTTTTCTAGTTTTTTTGAAGTTTCACTTAAGGGGGCAGCAACATCAGCAGGTTCAGAAGGTTGGTTTGATTGATTTTGCTGGTCAAAGGGGTCATTATTTTTCCATCGTTGGACAAGGGTCATACTCCCAAGGCTCGGGAGGAGGACTTGGAATTGGAGGAGCTTGACTTGTAGCCGATGAGTCTTCCATATCCCCACTACTTCCAGATTCCATACACTCCTACAAATGAAAAAAAAAACAAATAAATTCAATCATGTATACACAAATAACAAGAATGAGTCATAGCTATACGAAGGGTTGAAAGGGTGAACATCTAGGACATATGTCTACTACAAACATACATGATAAACACTTTTCCACGTCACACAAATACACAATCATAAAATCTCAGACAAGCATGTGAATTAGAAAAAACTATTGATACAACTACATCATATAATCACTATGTGACCCTTGCAGTACCTTAGGCAAGTATTACTGAAAATGAGTCCAAAAGATGATGTACACAACCACACAAGTTACTATTAAACCAAATTCAATATTACTCAATTCTGTTAAACAATACAACAACATAAAAACATAACACCCAAAACAATTTTGACAAATGAATTACTGATGTCTGATGCAACTATAGTCTACTACTGAAGTGCTGATGCAACTATGTAACTCAAGTCATACCTAGTTACCTACTATAATCTAGATGCTCAGCAACAACACACATGAAGCCATCACACAACACTATAGAATATAGATGCTCAACACACAGGAAGCCATCACACAACACTATAGATGTTCAACAACATTATTACACAGCTACTATAGATGCTTAGCAACATCACACAACATCACACAACATCCTGGTTTTTTCTCAATAACCTTATTTCCACATCAAAAACAGAAATCTCACCTTACTCACTCATCCAAATCTAACAAACACAACTTGACAAAAAAAAAAAAAAAAAAAAAAAAAAAAAAAAAAAACCTCAATTCTGAAAACCAAAATAAGTACCATTCCTCTAAAAAAACAAAAAAAATAAAATAATAGTACCACAATAAAAAAAATCAGGAAAAAAAAACTATTACAAATCCGAAAAAACCACAAATAGTCAGATACTTAGATACTATAAAATGTAAATTACCTCAATAGTGAAAGCTCAAAAGCCTCTCCAATGGACTGATGGAGAGCCGAAGTACGCTTTAATGGAGGAGATGAAGGAGTGAAAGCTCAGAGCCGCTTCAATGGAGGAGATGAAGGAGCGAAAGCTCAGAGCCGCTTCAATGGAGGAGATGAAGGAGTATAGGCGCGTAGCTCAGAAGCCGCTTCAATGGAGAAGTCGAAGTTCAAAGAAGCCTAAATTGAATCAGCGATCTGTGAAATTAAAACAAGAGTTTAAGTTTAATTGAATTTAATCAATTCATTGCAAATAATTAGATCTGGCAAAGGGATAATTACTTAATTACCTGAAGACATTAGGAGATGAAGAAGTGAAAGCTCAGAGCCGCTTCGATGGAGGAGATGAAAGAGTGAAAGCTCAGAGCCGCTTCCGCTTCAATGGAGGAGATGAAGGAGTGAAAGCTCAGAGCCGCTTGAATGGAGGAGATGAAGTAGGAGTGAATGGAGAATGGAGATTAGAGAACCAGAGGCAGAGACATTAGAGAAGAGGAGGAGAGAGGGGGGGATGGAGGCTGAGTGAAGTGAATGACTAAGAAATGAAAAAAGAACGGAGTTTAGGGTTTTCACTTTTTTTTTTCTGTTTCTTTTTTTAAAAAAAAAAACTGACATTTCTCATTTGAGATTTCGAAAAAATATATTTTCGGGACATTCGGGTACCCGAAACAGTGTTAATGGGTACCCGTTACCCGAACCGTTACGTTTTTATCGGTTCGGTTACTCGACCCATTTTCTTTAAACGGTTCGGGTACCCGATTTTTCGGTTCGGTTTTTCGGATTTTTTTGCACGGCACTACTTGTACCCGATCATGACTTGACTTGTCTGGACTCGAGAAAGTGGTGACCCGAACTAGAGCTGTTAAAAGGCTTTTATTGGTCTTTTATTTTTCTAATTTTATTGTTCATTTGCCTATTTAATCTTATTTAAATGTTTTGAATAATGTCATTTAAATGTTTAAAAAAAATGCCATTAAAAAAAAACGTGAACTCGGATATGAACTTATAAAAAATAAATAAGTTTAGATAATTTCAAATAAAATAAGTTTAGAAAAAAAAATTATTGTATTTTAACTTATCTAAACTAAACCTATTTTATCCGAATTTATATGAACTTATTGTATTTTATCTAAACATGTCATCTCGAATATGAACTTATCTGAAATTGTTATCCCTAAAATGAGTGGAATCAATGTGAATAGATTAGAATAGGGTTTGAACTTATCTTCTAAAAATCTAAACTAAACCTATCTTATTGGAATTAATATGAACTTATTATGTAGATCTTATCTAAACTTATTAGAACTTATTACCTCGAATTTAAACTTATCTGAAATTATTTCTCTTACAATAAATGAAGTAATTGATAATGATTAAACGTGAATGTCATTACATGAACTGTTAACAAACCGACCCAAAAAATGTACCCGAACCTGATATGAACCGAGCTGAAATCAACCCGATACCCAGATTAACCCAATATTTGAGACCCGAACCCGAACATGACCTGACTTGGAAATGATCCGACCTGATTATAACCTGCAATTTTTTTACTTGAACCAAACCCGACTTGAACCCGAACATGACCCGCTTGTAAATGACCCGACCTGATTGTAACCCGCAAATAATTGACTTGAACCGAACCCGACTTGAACCGGAGAATGACCCGACTTGGAAATGACCCGACCTGATTATAACCCACAAATTATTGACTTGAACCTAACCCGCCTCAAATCCGAGAATGACCCGATCTGATTATAACCCGCAAATTATTGACTTGAACCGAACCCGACTCGAACCCAAGAATGACCCTAACCCGTTTTAACCCGTGAAAACCCGAATTAAACCCGACCTATTATTCACCCGATCCAAATGTAACCCGACCTTTTATTAACCCGACCTGAACCCGACCCAAATCCGATAAGATGTATGACCCGACGTTACCCGACTCAAGCATGACCCAACCCGAACCCGACCCGTATAGGTTACGACATTAACCCGAAATGACCCGACCCGAGATGACCCGACCCACACTTACCCGACCCAAACCCGACCTGTTTACCCGAATTGACAGCTCTACCCTCAACCACCGCAACCTACACCAACAAAACCCTCCCCACCCACTTGAAAACCCCAAAGTGAACTCACCCCACTCTCTTAAGAACCCTCCACCGCAAAACTGGGAAAAATATTAGGGAAGTTGGGGTTCTTTTTTGGGGGTTTCGAGATATGTTCTGGTCACAAACAGGGGCTAGAATTTAGCGGGGAAAGGAAAGGTGGGCAAGGGTGGGGAGCAGTGGCAGGGAAGAAGGGTGAGGGGTGCGTGGCTGGGTAGGGAGGTGGAGGAAAGAGAAAGGGGATCGGGGAGGAGGTGGTGGCAGGGGTGGTCAATGAACACGGTGGTGAGATGAGTAGGGAAAGGGTAAGGAGGAGAGAGGAGGGTTTTAAAAAAACCATATTATTAGATGGGTCGGATATTGGATATTCGAACTATCCGATCCGAAAATTTCGGATATCAGAATATCCGGATATCCGAAAATTTTGGACCGGATACGGATATCCAATATCTGATATTTCGGATACAGATATCCGATCCGAAATCCAATTTCCGATCGGATATCCAATCCATGCTCACCCCTACCTAAACTGACTTTTATCTTACAAAATCTATCTAATTCTATCCAATATTTTATCTTACGTGTCATACTAATAATTAATTTTTGCCTACATGGTGCGACATTTGGCGAAAAGCTAACACGTTATTTGAAATATTGATATTTCATCGAAAATAAAACGCTAAATCAACAATTTTATTCTAAAACTCTACCCAAATTATATTTTATTGAAGGTAAAACTCTAAACTAAGTTTTTTTTATCTTACAAAATCTATTTAAATCTATGCAATATTTTTATCCTACGTGTCATACTAATAATTAATTGTTGCATACGTGGCGTGACTCTTGGCGAAAAGTTGAAACGTCAAGTGTTACTATCTCGTGAAGTGGCTAAAAGTTTAGCTTTATGTATTAATTATATATGATATTAGATCTATATGCTATTGTATAGGATTAATTTATATGTTTATAAAACATCTAAGACATTCTTAATTTGTTATTTGTAATACATTATTAACAAATAAAAAAAACTACATAATTTTATTTTATAAAACAATAGTAATTCTTTTATATGACAATGCTTATGATAAAACAGTAGATTTTTTTTTTGGTCTACAAACATTGCATATGATATACTCCCTCTAATTTTTAATGTTGTGTGCATTTACTGTCTGGGGTAAAAACTAACAATGATGTATTATAATGTGAGTGGGGTTAAAAGGTAAAAATAGATTGGAGAGAGTGTGTGCAACAGGGGAAAAAGTAAGGAAAGGTGTGGTGAAAAAGCAAAAATAAATTGGAGAGAGTGTGTACCAAAATAGAATAAATCACAATGCACAATCGGCCCAACGAGGAAATTGAACATAACATTAATCAGAGGGAGTACGGGGTTTGTCTAACCGCAAAAGATTAGGTCAATCTAGGCTAAAAGTAGACAAATATATTTGTCCAAATCCTGAAATTCGGAGTACTTAATTAGTTAGATAAATTTCAGAAGAGAGCCTAGCATGGAGATTTGTGTGAGATCAAGGCTAGATAAATTTCAGCTCACTTTTACAATAAGGCTCCGTTTGGTAAGGCGTAAAATGTTTTTCTAAAAGCTATTTTCCAACCGGAGCCCAAATAAAACTGCAAATGAGCAAGAATGTAGAGTAATGTGCAATTGAGCAAAATCTGTTCAAGGTCAATACTCTCAATCAAATTAATAGTTCATCCGCTAGCTGTTAGAAAGATGCAACAAATAATTATTTTTTGTGAGATAAAAAAATCATTTGACTAAAAAAATTCTAGATTGACAATTTGTTCTCTTTGGCAACCAGGCTGTTTCTTAGACCAAAAACATTCTTTTGCAGACTGAAAGTACAAGATAATTTATTTACTTGAGTACTTGACCAGGATCACTAGCAGAGTCACACCAACTAAGCAGCTACTATTCCTAGGACTCAGACTCAGACTCAGACTCAGACTTAAGAAGTATGTTCTTCAATCTTTTTCCTGCCAGAAACTAGTCGAGTTACTTGAATATGAGCTTTGCACCTTGAGGAAGTTTTGATGAAAGCTTCATCGCACGTTTTTGTGCCATCAAGTCTGGCTTTGAATCTTTTTCCGAAAACGGCGACCGCGTATCTATAACCACCTCTTCAAGCATGATAGCATTCTCGAGCACATACATGGCAAGCTCCAGGTCAACACAATAGCCCTCCAAGCCAACAATTTCCAAGGTCTTCAAGCACTTCAGAGGGTGTCCATCACACTTCTGTATTTCTCTTCTACTATAACTTCTACAAAAGCTTGCGATAATCAACTGCATATGAACAGATTCAGGAGTTTAAATGAAGTAGCAAGAGGAAAAGCCTCAACAGCTCATAAACAACTCAAAGCTCAAACCCCATTGATTAGAAACATATAGATGAAAATAGAATAAGCAGATTTATTTGATTCATAGTAACCAAGAGCTACATCATATAATTTATAATCCATTCATTCCTCAAAGATTTGGACAATTTCACCAAATGGACGGTCATAAAAATTTCGTACATTGTGCTTTATTCCATTTTGAGACATGCTTTTACTATTTTATAATAAGGTGTGCGTACCACTTTCCTTTACTTTTCCCCATTTACACACACGCACACACACATAACATTTGCATTCAAAATGCCCCCACCTCTAATACTCTTGTAGTATCAGTTTCTTCTCCAAATAGTAAATGTCCACTTCTTTAAAATGGATAAGGGGTATTAAGGACAAATCAAATCCTAAATACAGTCTTCTATAATTATCAGCAAGTAGACAGCAACCAGAACGTATTATGCGGCAAAAATATAATGGACACTAAAATGGAAATATAAACATTAACAAAAGTCATTTAGGTAACTGTAGGACACCATACCTTTTATGTTTTGGCTAATATAATAGAGATAGCAAAGCTACTGACTAGTTGGCCTCAATGCTAATTAGTAAAATTTTGCTTTTAAGCTAAAATGACTCCCATGTTCACAAAGTACAGATAGCATTCAAGAGCAAGCTTTCACCATACGCATCATCATGTCTAAAATACCTTCAAGCGACTTTTTTTTCTACTTTCCTTAACAAACCATGTTTGACTAAACAAGCTTGACCATAGAAAGTCAATTTTGGGTTGAAGCACAGGATCACTTGGGCACAATAATTATTTTCACTTATAAGAAACAACACGAAGGAAAGGACCTACGTCAAGGATAGATTCTTTTCTAAGGTAAGGAATACTATACTAATGTTCGTAGGGCATACTCTTCACCTTATTACACAACGAATTCGTATTCAACGAAAACCTTACCACATGCTTCCTTCAATGAAAGAGGTCCCTACAACTAACACAATAACCATTCTCGACAGAAAGCTCAGAACCCTGTCACTTCTAAAATTTAAAGGAAGCCATAAAAAATAACATCCATTACTTCCATGATCATTGATTCCACATCTCTTAAAAGGATCCCATCATACGCCACCATCAGCCTCCACAGTATCAGTCTAGACTCCCTGCAGTACATGTCAAAGTATCCTTCGATTCACATCCTTAATCCTCAATTAAAGTCTGCTGCTTGTAACGTTGACCTTCTTTCTTTCCCAGCAGCACCTTATTTATCCCAGTCTTCAATTCGCACACGCTTCACAAATCCAGATTTCCAGCATTCCTTTCATAGTTCTTTCAGCAACTATACCCACCTAGAATTCTAACTAGACTTGATTGAAAAATTGAAAGTAACTGTGACAATTTACAGTCAACTATATGTACTATTAACAACACTATAAATACCTGATTTTTTTTCAGGGGAAAAAAAGCCACTGAAACCTGATCAGACATGCCAAAATTTTAAATTACAACAGCAAAAAGGTTATTAATTTGACACATTTGAGTGTAATTAAAGTATCAATTTTTCGTCAGATGATGACAGACTAATGGTTAAACTTCCAGTTTCGGCATTCAGCATCTCAACAATCTAAGTGTTGGGTCTTGTGAGGAGATGGTCCACGGTGGATGTGGTCGTCGTGCAGCATGGCGGTGGTGTGAGCCACGATCTACACATTATGGTGTCTCGACTAACACAAACTAGTCCAGTTCACACATCACTGATCCCTCAGCATAGACAATGCCTCAAAAGGAAGAGATACAACTCACGGTGGACAACTCTAGGGTTCTTTTGAGTTGAATTGCCTCAACTGAATTGAGATGTAGAGGCAGTGGAGTAAAATTAAACTGAATAGAGCAAACTGCATTGCACTAAAAAAAGCTCAACAGAACAAGGTGGCCTAGGAGCTAACCTATATTGGTCAAAGTTATCATGGAAATTGGTTAATGAAAAAAAAAAGATAAATAAAAAATCTGTTACCAACAAAATTGTCTTTTAAGATCAGCATCCCATCAAAGTTCCAATCTCCATTCCATATACAAGAAGCAAATTTTCGAAAGTTTCAATAGATTTTTAGAATTAAATTTGCTCATGAAAGTAAATACGGCAGTCTTGGCAGTTGGCACTAATCTCAAGTTTGTGGCTTTACTTTATAGTATACACAGCCATAAGTATCAAGAGGGAAAACTTTCAAGACAACATAAGAAGAAAAAGAAACAAAAAAAAAAACTATATCAATAAAGAAGAAAAGACATAATTAGCATAAAAAGAAAACATATTACCTTTAAAGTCAGTTTCTGCAGGACAGGAGATGCGTTAATTAAAGGAGTCCATCCAAGAAGACTTTGCTCATGATTAGTAAAACAAAACAGTGTGAGATGCTTGAGATTTGTCAACACTGGGCAGTGATCAATTTGCTGATTTAACTGCATATAAAAATCATACAAAAGATACAATTGTATCAAGTGATTAACCAAATATAATGTAGATAGATGCTGGACATGACTTGATTATACTAACCTTACCACACAGATCCATCTTCAATTCTAAATATTCCAACTGCGCATAATAATTTAAACAAGGATCAAAAGCATAAGCTATAGGGTTATCTCGTGCTAGGGTACCAAGTGATACCACTGAAAGTGAGGAGACATTATTAAGATGCAGCTTTATAGTAGACCCCTCGTAACGAAACGACAAAAGCTTTGGGGCATCAAGAACAATGGTGTTTAAACCGAAACATAGAGTCACCTCCAAGTGTTTCAAGGATAATGAACAAGCTCTTATGGTAGTCAAAACGTTTGTTTTAGAAATGCACAATATCTCAAGGGAGGGAAAAGAATTGAGAAAGCATTCAACAGTTTCAGTTGTAATATTAATACATTTAAGGGACAGGGATGCAAGGGCATGGCCCCATGTGTGGTAGTTATGGGGCATTTGATATTGGATTGGCCAAGTATATTTCTCGTATCTACCACTACTGTAGGTGTCGATGAAGTCTAGCTCAAGCCTTTTGACTTGTTTTGCACACGCAAAAGCAACCCATTTATCGATATCAGAAGCGGATCGACTGTCTAAGTTAAAAATAACCTTGAATTCATCTATAGAGTGGCCAAGATGTTGGTCTAGAATGCGATTGACTCGACTTACAAAAGCATGCTTTTCTTTCTTACCAACTCGTTTGGTTGGTCTTGAATCTTCAAAGTTCAATATAGGATAACATTGCCACACCTTTCTCCATTTTTGGGAAACAAGACTAAGTCTTGCAACTTCCTTCATTGGGAGATGTGACAATATTTCTAAAGCTATTTCATTGGGCAACTCACTCAGCAAATCATTCCACACATCAACATAAGCTTTCTTACTCTTGAATGAGTTGATATCCACATGCGAGATGACGGCAAAAACAACAAGTCAAGTCAGCCATTATATACTTCCTCTGTAACATATTAACGAAAAAAAAAAAAAAAAAAAAATATGCAACAATAGAATATTCAAATGTATTCTATCATTCAAAAAACGATCCTAATTAGAAACGAAAAGAAAGAATCAATCATTACACACTACCTTGTTGCACTTGCAAGATTTAAGGAAAAACCGAGAATTATTGTTGGCCACAAGTCTTCGTGATAAGGGAAACAACAGCAGAGCATGAGCTTCTTGATAAGGCTGAGTCTTTTTCTCCATTAGTCGGTCGGAGCTTTTCCTTAAATTAAATTTTAATTTTAATTTACTTAGCTCGACCTGAGAATCAAAGAGAGTTGCAGCAGAAGAAAGATATCAATTAGCGAAATCAATTCATATATAGAATTCATTCAACTAAAATTTACAAAGCCAAATTCCCAAATTCGAATAAGAACTATTCAAATTACCAAAAGATATGCCAACAATAACTAAGTATTAACCAGTGGCGTCTCCAGGATTTCCAAAGAGAGGGTTCGAAACTTCGAAAGTTCATTATATCTAAACTCATGGTATATACTCATGGTATATACTCCACAATGGCACAATCTACAATTTTACATTATATATCATTATATCTCAAATTCCCAAAACAAACATCCAGACATCCGGTCACAACTACAATAATCAAATAATCAGTTCAGTAGCTGGGTCGGACTCAAATACAATAATCAAATAATGCTTACCTAAACAACAATAAACTAGCATAAAATTGACGGTGGAAATATGAGCAGTCATAAGGTTCATATCAGTGATATCACACATTTCACAGTATAACACTCTTATAATCAAGTAAATTTAACAGCTTTAAGAAAATTTAACACCAGGCCCGTCCCTGAGGCAGGGCAGGAGGGGCGGCCGCCCTAGGCCCAGGGAAAAGAGATTTACTTTCATATTGAATTATCTCGAAAAATACATAATTTTAGGGATATTTGATTCAATAATCAAATTACGCTCATAATTTTCTTTTCTTTTGGATCATAATCTAAGAATTTACGAACCCTAAACTAAAAGCACTGATAATTAAATTAGATTAGATCAAATATAAACCCTAGATTGTGAAATTGATGTGATGATAACAACAACAAACAACTTACCTTAGAAGCTGCTTCAATGGGGAATACAAGAATTAGATTCAACGGAGAACGCTTCAATGGAGAACGTTGAGTGCGCTTCAATGAAATAACTCAGAGAGGTAGGAAATAGGAATGGAGGCCTTTAAAAGCCATGACCCGCATAGTTATAATATGGATCTGATAAATAAATGCGGCGAATCTTTATATGATCGTCTAATTATGAGATAGGTGGGCTTTATAAAGGTGTTAAGTAAACATGTTTTAAATATCAATAATAATAATAATAATATATATAACTATATACTAAAAGACATACCGGCAATGACACGTGTCATTTGAATAAAATTTTATACGAAAATAATTTATTATATATGTTAATAACAAAGATAATTACTTTAAATATAAAAGATTTGATTTACCTTTTCACACAAACATTTATGACTATAATAGAAAATATTAATATGATTTGCGACATATAATGATTTATTACACGAGAGTATTTATATTTTTTTTCCCCTAAAGTTGTTTATTTATTGATTAGAATTCACAATAGAGTAGTGCATATACTTTTACTACCCATTGAATAATAATAACCCCGCTCTTTCCCTTCTCTAAGTGAAAATGAGTTACTGTATTAAATTATTTTATTTTATTTTATTTATAGAAATATTACTATTTACTACCTTAATATATAAAAATTAGTTAGACTATACTTCATAATATTAATATAAACACACACAAAAATCTCATGAAGATCAATATTACAGTATTATTTATTGCCCTCATCCAAAACATGTTGATACTATATATAATTATATATTTGAATACAATATCTACACATCAATATTTCAATTACTTAATAGACGATTTTATTACTTTGTATTTAAGAATATCAAATTATTCAATTTAGAATATATTACTCCCTCCGCATTCAGTTATCTGCAACAAAGGACAACTTTTTATGACACAAAAAACTGTCCTTTGTTGCAGATAACTGAATGCGGAGGTAGTATAATATATATAAGATTTAGGTATAATATACTATCATTACCGCCTGGACATATTTTAGACGAAGTACTAGATTAGTACCCATACAATGCACAGATTTAACCAAAAAATATTTCGTAAAGTTGTATATTATTAAAATTAAATTAGTTTTAAAATAAATAAGCAACTTACTCTTTAATTCAATGGTAATTAATTTACCAAAGATAAGGAAGTATAGTGCTTAAATAAAAATGAAAACAAAAAATGGTGTAACACTTTAAAAAAAGTGGAGTGAGTGATAACAATTATACTTTGTACGTATGTGTAATGTTATTTTGTAAGATTAAGTTAAGATATTTCTAATATGAAGTATGAATTGAAAATTTTTTGTAAGATTAAGTTAAGATATTTCTAATATGACGTATAAATTAAATTTTGTAAGATTAAGTTAACAATTATACTTTGTATGTGATACATTATTTATAATTTATATATTTACATATATCTTGTGCTAATAGTTTTATTGTAGATTTTATTCTGTTGTTTGAGTAATATTTTCATGTTTGTTAAAAAGCATTTATTAATAAGTCTTTAGTCATATAGTCACTAGATTGTATAGTTTTATTGAGAAATAATATCAATCATTAATGTAATATATTGTATACTACTTTCAAATATTTTCAACACAACTAATCAACAATAATTTTTTTTCTCAATCGTAGTTTTAATATTTTTTGTCTAATTACTTTATTTTTCTATATGCGTTGCATTTGTTTATTCCACATGAGTTGCCTCATTTTTGTATTATATCACAATTAATTATGGGAAAAAGATTATTACAACCGTGTATCATATGGGCACTATTATCAAATTAAGCTTCAAAAATCACATTAAATTCTTCACGCTTAAGAATATATCAGCGTACATTGCACATAGCAAGATTCCAGCAACAAAATCGATCTTATAGTCATTTATAAGTTCAGTAATTATAACCAAATGTTCAATAATCTACCTTAGAAGAACCCTAAATTGACTATACTGAAAATTAGATTTAACGATAAACCCTAGATTGTGAAATTGATATTCGATTATATAAAAAAGAAATTATTAATTTTACCTCAGAAGTTGCTTCGAAGGAGTGGGGAAAGCTCAGAAGCGGCTTCAATGGAGAAGAGTATGTGCTTCAATGGAGGAGAAAGAGATAGGGTGAGTAAAGTCAAGCTCCAAAGGAGAGAAATAAAAACGTAAGAGGAAGATTAATTACACGTATTTACGGAGTAGTGGGCGTTGGCCCGTTGGATATCAAATTAGTTGATTGGAAATAAATTAGGGGGGAAACGGAAGAGTATTTTTAGGGTTTAGAGGTTGAGATGTATTTAATTAAACAAATTTAAACCATTATCATTACCACGTCTATGATTAGAATGTTTAGGTAATAATAACTTAAGGGTAATGGTTTCACATATTTGTTATCTCTCTAAAAGCTAAGATAACAATTATCCTTACCCTCTTCAAACAAAAATAAAGAGAGTTAGTTTTAAGTGATTCAATTCTATGTTTAAACCAAACAAATGAAAAGAAAACAATTAAATGATTCATTTCCTTCTACTTATTTGTTTTTTTTTTCAACTCCATTTCCAATATCTATACCAAACGACCAATAGTGTTACCTTTACTAGTTGTTTGGTATCAAAAACGTAAATCATTACAAGCAATTCGTTTCCTCTTGTTTGGCATAGATAACTTGGAATCAAATTGTTTTCCTTTTATTTTTTGTTGTCTTTGTTATTTTTTGCTACAATTTATGCAATGTAGAGCAACACTAATTACAATACAATGTTATATGCTAAATATAGGCAAAGTAACATAAATTATTGATTACAAAAGCATTGAAATTCTTGCATTCAAAAAAAAAAACATTTAAAATCTATTGCATATTTTTTCTTCATATTAGTTGGTGCTTGATAAAAGATGCGGATTTTATGTTTCAAAAAAGGTGAGTGAATAGTGGAAAAGTGTAAATAATGCAATTAAAATAACGGATGAAGTAATTAACAAATTACATAAAATTATTTTGAATTAACAAATTACATAAATATTTATAATTATAAAAACAAATAATTTATTCAACAAAAGTATTATCATTTTGCCCCGGGCCACAAAAATATTAGAAATGGCTATGTTTAACATTATTCCAATACTTTTAATTGATTTTCCGTATGTTTTTGTATTAGAGAATTATATAGTAAATATTCACATAAATTACACTCAATTATTGGGTCTCAAAATATCAATAAGACAATGAACATTGAACAATAGATCGGAGAAACAATGAACAATAAGGAAAATTTATAATCTTTTGAGTGGTAGAATTACAAATTAAATCAGAAAGACGAAAACCCTGAATTATATGATAATAAATTGATTAATAAATGAAAATTAATCACAAAACCAAAATAATCTTACAACAAAAGAACTCAACGGAGCCACGCACCTGAAGCACGAAGCACCTGTGAGTGATGATGCCTGCGGCCTACGGGACTGTGAACTGCCGAACTGGCGAACTAACTCAACGAAGGTGGCCGCCGGTGGACTCAACGGAATGCGGCGGCGGCTGGGGATTTAGGGGAGATTACAATTTGGGGGAGGTAAAAAAAACCGTTGGACTGCAGCTTAGCTTCCTGATATTTATCACACAGATATTCTATTTAACCGTTTTACAGCTTTTTGTTTTTTTAAAAAAAAAAAACTTTTCATTTTTTTCAAAAAAACAAGGGTTTCAATGAACCCCTACTAGATCCGCCCCTGGTATTAACAGGTTAACAAAGACCAATAAGTATTATTACACAAACAATTTAGCTTTAGCATATGGAAATATGGAGTATTTATTTATTAATTTTGACTTGTAATGTTATTGTATAGTCCGTATTACAGAAGATTATGAATGAATAACAAAGATGAAAACTTTAATCAGTAAGTTGAGATTGTGCAAGATACAGGAAGAAGACAAGAAATATAAACAGATATAATTAAACAAAAAAAAAATATATACACATAATTGATATAAAATGATAATTTGGTGTGAGAGAGATTACTTAGTTGACAAGAAGATAGAGAGCAGCGTTCATTTGATCTTATCTGATTTGATTTGATTTGATGGGTTGTGAATTCGATTAATGGCGTTGGTCTTGTGAATTTAGTTGAAGAAGAAAAGGTAGAGATTTGGGAGGAGGGAAGGAAGGAAAGGAGGGGGAAGTTGTAGTTTTACTTCAAACCCCAACTTAGCAAATCATATAAAAGGTTCTATCCAATCACAATCTTCTATAACCTATATAACCACTCCCAAGCACCAAGATTACTATTCCAATTTTACTACTTCCTCTGTTCTTTTTAATTTGATATATTTCTTTTATCACGCTTGTCAATACAAAATTTTAATGATTAATAATTTTGAATTTTCATAAGTAAAAGTTATATATTATAGGAAGTACTTATTGAGACGAATTTAAAAAGATCCTCAAATGACGATTAAAAGAAGGGTGATGTATTGAGAACGGAGGAAATATTCCTTATGAATAGTGAGTTATCAACTTTGCCCTCTACTCCCATAAAGAATTGCCATTTTTTGTTTCTCCTTTTTTTTTTGGTTTGATTTTTTGCTCGACCTTTTCTTTCTCGGCCTTCTTCCTACCTCTCTCCTCATCTGGCATTCTTTTTTTTTTTGTGAATTGCTAAATCGCGTCCGGTATTTATCGGGTAACGCTCATATTTTAACACGACATTACAAACATGCCCCCTTTTAATTTTACCCTAATTTACTCTTACCCTAACTTACTTTTACACCTTATAAATTTACCCTATTTTAGTTTTACCCCACTAGCCACCAATCAGCCACCACCACCAGACAACCACCGGCCACCATCCACCACTCCACGTCATAATTTCAAAAAAAAAAAACCTTTATTCAAAAACGATTTACACAAGCGGTGAATGGAGGAGTTTGCGGAATTGACGACGCCACCGGGGAGAGGTCGCCTGTGAGTACGGATGAATTTTTGTCGTTTTTTTACAGCTATTTCACCAGATGTCACTGAGTACTTACAAAATTCACCAAATGCCACTGAGATTTAGTATAATATCACCAAATGTCGTTTCCGTTAGTTGATCGTCAATATCCGTTAGTTGACCGTTAGTTGACCCCACATATTCAAAGAAATATAGGACATACTCACGCGGTCCTTGGTAAACAATTTGGCCATCCGAGATGAGGATAATATCGTCGAAGAGCTCATACACTTGAGGTGTAGGTTGCAACAAGGATATAATTGTTGTCATGTCCATTATATGAACTATTTCACTTATGTACTTGCATATTTGATATGTAGTTGAGCTATCCAACCCAGTTGATATTTCGTCCATTAGAAGAACTTTTGCAGGTCCGGCTATCATTTCACCTATATATAAATCCAAACAATATATAAGTTATAAAGATAAAATGTTGCTATTGAACTCTATATTTGAACCTTTCTTTGTTATTACAAGGAATATTACGTACCAATAGTGAGACGCTTTCTTTCACCTCCAGAAATACCTCTTCTCATATCATCACCCACAACGGTATTAGCACATCTATCCAAGCCAAGTATCTGTCAAAGCAAAATAATGTAATGTTCAATTTTTAATTCAATTTATGTATATACTTACTCCGTTCACTTAGCATTTGCGCACTCTTCAATGAACATCGCTAATCATGACTATCTTCGGTTATGTATAAGTGAAAATTATAAAAAATTAATATTTGAAAAATTCATAATAAGGGAATTTGATAAGATCGATCCCACGTGCTATTTTATTTCTATTGCATTAATTATAAAATGTGGTCAAAATTATTTTATTTTGACCACATGAATTATAAGTGAGTCGAACTTTAAAAAACGGAGCTAGTATAAAATATTAAACATGTTAATGATTGTCACCAACCTTGAGTAAATATTCAGTGACAAGGCTTGTTTCATGGCCTTCAAGAGCCATTCCCTTCATGAAAGCATCAAGCTCGGGATTCGACTTGAATCCTGCTTCGCTTTCTTTTTATAAGAGTTCTTGTAGTAGTTCATACTTAGCCCCTACCCCTAAGCATTGCCCTGAAAAGACTAGTGTTTCTCGTACCGTCATCTCTCCATAGTGAAGATCATTTTGACTAACATATGTGCATGTCTTCATCGGAACAAATTCATTAAGATCATGGCCACAATATGTTATCTTTCCATTTACCTATTCATAAATTAAATCCAAATTATTCTCTAGATCACAGACAAAAGAATTCATTTATCATAGAAACTAAGTACTTCACTTGTGACGAGTATAAGACTCCACATGATTATTAGATATAATGTAAATATAACCTTAATTTGAGAATATTTGTAGGATTCAAAACAAGATCATAAAAATGAAATGGTAGGAGTAATACTTCATGCATTATAAAACAAGAGGAAAAAAAAAACCTTTAGATCTCTATCAAGCTTCCCTGCAAGAGCTAGTAGCAATGTTGTTTTTCCTGAACTTGGAGGCCCTAACAGCAGTGTCATTCTGATAATCAACAAAATTGGAATCAATCAAATAACATAATACTAAAACAGACACCAAGAATGACACGTGTCAATTCCTGGTGAAGTTTTTTCCCTCCAAAAACACACTGCACCTTTCCTTTTTTTGCTAAAATCTTCTTTAAGAATTTTAGTATAACATAACTATCATAATATTATTCCAAATCTTGTATGCGTATCTTTTATAATAAATATACTCCTTTATAGTTATTATTACTTCATTCTCCATATCTTTTAATAATTGGACAATACATCATAATAAATATTACGATGTATGTCATATTTTTAATACTTTTTTACTTTTTTAAAAATATTTAGAATGATGAATCTATTAAATAATAAATCCGTTTTTGTTGTTGTTGTTGTTGTTGTTGTTGTTGTTGTTGTGCTTGTTGTTGTTGTTGTTGTTGTTGTTGTTGTTGTGCTTGTTGTTGTTGTTGTTGTTGTTGTTGTTGTTGTTGTTGTTGTTGTTGTGCTTGTTGTTGTTGTTGTTGTTGTTGTTGTTGTTGTTGTTGTTGTTGTTGTTGTTGTTGTTGTGCTTGTTGTTGTTGTGCTTGTAATTTCATGTAAGAAAATTTGATTAATTAAAATTTCATTCTTTGTTGTTTATATCTCCAATACTTTCATATATTATCATATAGGAAAAAAAAATTGATCAAATATCATTAAATCGGGTAATTAATCTTGCCCATTAAGTGTAATACATAATTTTAAATACTTATTTGGCTAAAAAAAAAAATTGATAACTATTTATCATTGAATTTTAAAATACTCATATGGTCTAACATATAGTTTTAATATACTCATTTGTTTAATACTCTTTCGTTATATTTCATATTTCATTTCACTGTATACGCAAAATAAAAAGATAATATCGGTTATATTTGTATTTTATCGGTGGTATTTTTAATACAATTTTTTTCTTTAATTGATTCAATATAGTGAAATTATCGTGCATAGCATGGGACATAATCTAGTTATTATAATAAAATAAGGGCGAACGCCCTCGGGGGTGTTGGATAAGATAACTAAAAGTAGAAATATTAAATTAAAATAAACATTAATTACACCGATCGACGCGTGATTTTGGCATGCATTCCCAAATTAAATCTACTTTAGGAAGTATTTTAAATGTTTATCTAACGCCTTGGGGGCGTTTGTTAGCAAGATCCTTTACATAAATACTATATGATATCATATATATTTTTTTTTTTTGTAAAGAAAGTTATGATATAATATAACCTACCTTCATAATATTATATATATATATATATATATATATATAGGGGAGGGATCCGGTAATAACCCCTCTTTATATAAGAACCCTAGTTATATAGGAACCAATCTCAGCCGTAGGATTAAGGTACTTTGGACGGTTAAGATTAAAACACGTATACTTCTTCATACCCTCTACCAACCGATCAAAATTTTCTCTCTCCTCTAACTTTCTCTCTCTTCATGTTCATCACATTCTCTCTCCTCAAACCCCCAAAAATCTCCATAGAAATTGAAATTCGAAGGATTTTCAAATCAGGTATGTTTTTTTTTTTCGATTTTGTTCAAATTTTCATGAAATTAGCATGATGTTCATGTAGATTTTGCGATTTTTTGATTTGATTTTTGCGATTTTATGTTTTGCGATTTGATATTTGCGTTTTTTCTGTTTTGATTTTAATGAATTTCGCATGGAGTTTGATTTTTTTGAGTTCGATTTTTGCAAATTTAGTGTTCGAATTTAGGGTTCTTTTTTGCGGATTTAGGATTCGAATTTAGGGTTCTATTTTTTCTTACTTTTGCGGATCTATAGTTCGATTTTAGATTTCGAATTTCAGAGATTTGGTGTTCGAATTTAGGGTTCGATTTTTGCTGATTTTTGCGGATTTTAATTTCGAAATTGGTGATGTTTGTGCGATTGCCCCTGTTTGTAGGGGTTGTGGTGCGGTGGTTGATTTATGCAGCAGCAGCTAATTGGTTAGGGGTTGTTGGTTGTGAACTTGTGATTGCAGGGCTGAAAAAAAACTTTAGAACATAGGTAGAAAAAATTTGGAACATAGGAAAAAATTAGAACATAGGTTGAAATAATTTAGAACATGGTGTTGATCTTTCCACGTTGTTCCTGTCGATATGTTTATAGAATGTCAATGTTATGATCTAAAATACACTTTTAAGATATGCAAGCAACTGACATAGCTTAGCATGTTCTAAACTCTTTTTAAGCATGTTCTAAACTCTTTTTCAGCATATTCTAAATTATTCCTATGTACAAAAATATATTACTAATGTTGGAATGTTAATAATGTTTTTGATTTCTTAAAATTGTAGCAAAATGCAAGGCCAAATGAAGAAAAATCAGAAGGAGTTACTAATATACAAGAAGAAGAAATTACTTATTTAAGAAAAAGGTAACTAAAC
Organism: Chenopodium berlandieri; assembly: GCA_034703905.1. Taxonomy (NCBI): domain Eukaryota; kingdom Viridiplantae; phylum Streptophyta; class Magnoliopsida; order Caryophyllales; family Amaranthaceae; genus Chenopodium; species Chenopodium berlandieri. The sequence goes on from CM068289.1 coordinate 57,574,355, forward strand.
TAATGGTCATGAATTGTTCATTTCAAACAAAAGCCACTCCTACTTTCGAGCAAAGTCCCCTGTTTATATCTGTTTGTAACGTCAAATGCTTTACACTGTTTGGTCTTTTATAGTCAGCCTCACGGTTTGCCTCAACTCTAATTGTAGATTGATAGGGATTTAAATTTTGACCTCCAGAACCCTTGAGTCATAGAACAACACACTGGATAGCTGATGTGGCTATTGTCATTTCTTGCTGAAGTATACATATGTTTGTTATGACATTGCAAGCAATATAACGATTCTAATTATATTGTGGAACTGGGTTGAGATCATGATTATTTTAAAAATCCTTGTTTCATCAAAGTTGGTGATTTGAAGAAAATTTTCCCTGAGTATATGCTAGGTACATTAAAGAAAAGAAGCATTTGAAACTTATTTCTATGGCCAAAAATGCTATTATGGTGTTGTGAATGTTTACCCCTAATTGTCTGGATTACAGTTTTCGTTGCTGTTTTATGCCTATAAAGTTGTATTCTCTTTGTAGCTTTGCTATTTTTTTTTGAAGGTTTGACATCTAGAGTTATAGCTTTGTAGGTATTGGTTATATTGGATGCAATTATATTAAAGAAATGATTTTATGATGATTTATTTGTTACTATATAGTGGAAATATATGAAGTAACCAGCATTATTCATTCAGCACTTCTGGTTATTCTCCATTTTTTTTTATGGGAGGTTTTGAAGCTAGATGTAGTGCTCTTCCATTCAAAAGGAATAGGATTGTGGTTTGTCTTAGGGGAGCCTTGGTGCAAGGCAAAATTCTATTGCATATCCAATTATCTGAGCCGATGCTGTTGCAGCACAGTTTCTGATGGTGCGGCTCAATTTATCATGTTTTTGTTTCATTTGTCTTTTAAATTTCTGGTTTACTCATTCTATTTTGGGTTTTTCACTCTCCAGCATGTTCTAAACTCTTTTTAAGCATGTTCTAAACTCTTTTTCAGCATATTCTAAATTATTCCTATGTACAAAAATATAATACTAATGTTGGAATGTTACTAATGTTTTTGATTTCTTAAAATTGCAGCAAAATGCAAGGCCAAAATGAAGAAAAATCAGAAGGAGGAGTTACTAATATACAAGAAGAAGAAATTACTTATGTAAGAAAAAGGTAACTAAACTAATGTTCTGAAGTTTACCTATTATGTTTTAAAGTTTGTTCTAAAGTTTTTCATTATGTTCTAAAATTTTCCCTTAAGTTCTAAAGATTTGTATTATGTTCTAAAGTTTTCCATTATGCTCTAAAGTTTTCCATTATGTTCTAAAGTTTTCTCTTATGTTCTAAAGATTTGTATTATGTTCTAATGTGTATCCATTATAGTTTATGTTCATCTTATCCCTTTAATTTGCACTCTATTTAATGTTAGTTGTATTCTAATTATTTTTAATTGTTTTTAAAGGAAAGTTGAAAACGTTGAAGCGGAAGTAATCGCCAAATCGGAATTTGAGAAGCATATTGCAGTAAAAGTGTTACTAAAAGACGTAGAAAACCAACAAGGCTTCAACCACCTCGAAAATTGCAAAAAAAGGAAGGAGGAGAAAAAGATCAAGAAGAAGAAAAAGATCAAAAAGAAGAAGAGGGTAATAATGTTGAGGATGATGATGAGAATAATGATAGTGAAGATGATGGTGAGGATGATAATAAGGGTGATGTAAAGATGAAAGAGAAAGATGAAAAAGAGGAGATGGAAGATGATAGTGAGGAGGAACAAAAAATCAATAAAAAAAAATCAAACTCAGGTAATAGTACTCTTTAATCTTTACAATCTTTCATTTATTCAGTCTCCTAGTACTATCTTTGCTGTTAGGATCTTTCACCAGACCTTATGATCGTTCCGTGCAAATCAAAACAAATAAACAAACCGAATGCTAGCTCTTGACTTTTTATTGAAATAGTGAGGTTGGCTACTTGGCTATACAGCTTTTCTGGTGTCATCATTCTAACTGATAGAGCTACTAGCAATGTCATCAGTTGAACTATTGCTGATGCTATTATGCAAATATCAAAGTTCTGAATGTTAGGAACTGGCAATACTCTCTATTTCATTACCTTTCCTTGATTCTTTCCTCTCACTGACTTTTAATGTCTTAACACATGTGCTACCTACATAATAAAAAGATAAATTTGTTTAGATATGGCTCATTATGAACTAATCTTGTTGCATGATGTACATATTCATGGAAATTGAAAATGTGAAGAAGAAGAAAAGAAAGATTGAAAAAGAAGAAGATGGTGAGGATGTCCAAGTAGTAGAAGCTAATGAGCAAGATAAACTAGTTAAGAGGCAACCTTATCAAAGAGTACCTCCTACTCAATTCATGAAGGATGTGTTGATAGATCTTTCGGAGAAACATAAGCAAGCTATTCGGAACATTGGTTTTGGAGACTTTTTGGAATTGGATTTACCAATCCATATTAATTCTATGTAAGTAGTAGATCTTTCATATTCTAAAATCATAAGTATTATCAATGTTATGTTATGTTCTAAATTATGATCTCTCATGTTTGAATTGCTATACACTAATGTTCTAAATTAATTTTTGGTTATGTTCTAATGTATGATTATTATGTTCTAAAATAGAACTATTTTTATTCTATAATGTTCTAAATTATGTTCTAAAGTTTAAATATTATGCTAAATGTTTTAAACTTCTATGTTCTAAAGATTGACTATTATATTCTAAATATAGGTGTATTGTGCTCTAAATCTTACATTTTTCATCATAATTCTAGGTTGACAGAAAACTTGGTTACGAATTTTGACACGGAGAGATGTTGTTTGATGTTACCTAAGAGAAAACAAGAAATATTTTTGGATGCAATTGATGTTCATTTGGCTTATGGGTTGCCATTGGGAGGCAAAAGGATTGAGCAACCAAATGATGAGTCAAATCTGAAATGGAGCAAGTTTCTAAAAGATTGGAGAAGCAAGTTTGGCCTCAAAAAGGTATGATGATATAATGTGGTTATGTTTTAAATTTTATGTTCTAAAGTATGAATTTTATGTTCTAAAACGCAGATCTTTTATGTAGTTATTTGACTTGTAATGTTCTAAATTATATTTAGCTATTTTTATGATAATATATTGGTATAAGATGGTTATGTTATAAATTGTATGTTCTAAAATTGCATGCTTGATAGATGTTCAAGATGTATTTCCAACCTGAAATGTTTCAGCTTTATGAATATAGTTTCCAAAGCTTAGCTACCAATCCTATTAGTCCACTATTAACATGCTAATTTCAGGCTAACCTATCGCATTTCATGCCCTCAAGGTATAATCGCATCCCTGTAACAGGTTTGCTCTCAACATTAACCTGGTAAATTGTTGTTGGGGCTAATGGAAGGTCGCTGTGTAAAGGCACCCATATCCTGGCTGATTGGAAGTCCAGAAAATACTGAAAATCAGCAATTGGGGGTTTATCTGCACAAATTAAACCATATAAGTTCAGAATAAATCAGGAAAGGATTGCTAGATCAAAATAGTAAGGCCTAAGTGTCATTTTGGGATTTAAACTTTAGTAGGATAACGAGTATATTACGATAAAGAGATTGGTTTTCCTGTCTTTTTGTCTAATATTGCGTTTTCAAGCATTTGCTTCTACTACTATGTCCAAGTATCCAAGGATTTGAGTCAATAGACATCAAATCGTTGGTACTTTGAATTCAAAATAAGAGTATATGTTGATTAAGAAACTTTTTCATGACCCCTTAACATAGAAGAAATCCTGTGTGATCGGTTCAGAAATTGACTTACAACAAAGGAGTAGATTGATAGCATGTGACGGGAAACCTTTCCCAGAAACACTTTTAAGTAGCGAAGTTATTGGGATAAAGCTAAAGTTAATTGCATCAGGCATCAATGGAACTATTGGAAGCCATTCAATATGGCTGCTGAATGATGGATCACCCCCTCTTTGATAGATTACTGTCAGGATTTTGCTACCAATGTTTATTGTATAATTCCAGATTTTATGCGTTACAATCAGGGAAATTACCAATTTGGAATTAATTTTGTACTGTCAGATAATTATAGAAAGAGTTCTTCCACTATGAAATTGTTGTGATATTATTTAACCACAGTTGCTTTTTCCACTGTAAAAACTTAGCATAATAGGAGTATGTAGTACTCATCAAAAAGGTATGATGATATAATGTGGTTATGTTTTAAATTTTATGTTCTAAAGTATGAATTTTATGTTCTAAAACGCAGATCTTTTATGTAGTTATTTGACTTGTAATGTTCTAAATTATATTTAGCTATTTTATGATAATATATTGGTATAAGACGGTTATGTTATAAATTGTATGTTCTAAAGTATTTTGCTTATGTTCTAAAGTATTTTCTGCTTATAATCTAAAGTACAATAATTATGTTCTAAAATAGATCTATTATATTCTAAACTTTAGAACATAATGGAATACTTTAGAACATAATGCTTATTATGTTCTAAATTATAGTCTCCTATGTTATAGATATTGACTATTATCTCCGTATATGTTTTAATTTATGTTTTTTTTTTTTTTTTTTACCTCTAAAAGGGAAGTCCAACCAACAAGAGATTGATTGACAGAATTCAAGAATTGAAGAAGGGAAAAACAGTTTCTGATGAATTTCTTTGGAACTTTGTGGTATGTGTTGTCAATTGTTGCATCCAATCAACAAACAACACACAACTATACATTAAATTCTTGTATAGTTGTATGGATGTAAAGAAAATTGCTGAATTGGATTAATGCACATTTGTGATTGAGCACTTAAAAGATTCTGTTAATGTATGGAAGAAGGGAAATTCTTACTTTACAGGTCCTTTACCTTTTCTAATGGTAAGTTTTAAGTTCTTACCATTATGTATATATGTTATTCTTGTTATGTTGAAAATGTGTGAAAAATATTCTAATTAATTCTTAACATGTACTAAATAGGTATTCTATTTTGATCGTCTACAAAGAGGAGGGTTAGAAAAACCAAGAAAAAGTCCACTAATATCGGTGTGGACAAAGGAAAGGATTCAAGTGAGATATAAGTTTGAAAAAAATCATGGATTTGGATATGGAAAAATTTTGGAAATAATGGAATCAAATGTGGTATGATATTTGTATATGCTTATATTTAAACACTACACTTTATATTCTATCTATATTTGCTTACGTTCTAAATTTTACCCTTTATGTTCTAAACTATATACTTTATGTGATAAACTGTTTATTTACCCCTAAATATTCTAAACTTTATATTCAACTTACTTTTTCCTATGTTCTAAAGTTTACCCTGTACGTTCTAAAGTTTACCCTTTATGTTCTAAAGTTTATTCTTTATGTTGTAAAGTTTATCCTTTATGTTCTAATCACTCAACTTACTTTTGCCTATGTTCTAAAGTTTACCCTGTTTGTTCTTTTTACCTTATATATTCTAAAGTTTTCTTTTTATGCTCTAAAATTTATCCTTTATATTCTAAATTTTGTAATTTATATATTATAATGTGTAGGAAGAAAACAAGAAACAATCAAGACAAGAGGACAAGGAGAAGAGAAAGGAAGAGTCATCAATGGTAATTATACCTTTTAAATTATTACTACATATGCTTATCTTGTAAATATTGTAGACACATTATTCTACCTTTATATTCTAATCTTTAAAATTTATGTTGTTGTTTTCTAAATTTTATAATTTATATACTAGAAGGCACCAAAAGGAAAAAAGAAACAACCAAAACAAAAGGAGAAGGAGAAGAGAATGGAAAAATCATCAATGGTAACTATACCTTTTTAATTATAATTACATATGCTTAACATCTTAATATGTAGATACTTTATACTTTATGCTCTTGTTATTTTAAGTTTTTATGCATATGTTCTAAGATTTGTATTTTATGTTTTGGAAGGCACATAAAGAAAAGGAAACAAAAAACAAAGGCAAAGAGGGAAGAATAGAACAACCATCAATAGGTTCTAGTTCTACAACTTCTCGAAATGACATGATGGTATGATTTACTTTATGTTCTAAATTATATTTTATGCTCCATTTAATCCTTTTCTGTTTAAATTATCCATGTTATGTCCTTTATGTTCTAAATTATTTACTTTATGTTCTAATTTCTTATTTTATAGACATTCGTGAACCAAGAAGAAAAGAAAAGCCCTTCTATACTTAGTCAAGATCAACATGTCTTCGATGAACCGGCATTTATCGAAGAATTGGATATGGTTATGGATAAGGCATGGAAGAAATTCGAGGAAAAAAGGTCACCAAAGACACCGATAGTTGGTAATTTCACATGTACATGCTTAATTTCCAAATTATACTTATGTTTTAAATCAGATGCTTATGTTTTAAAGTACTTTCTTATGTTCTAAAACATGCACTTAAATCAGATGTTTATGTTCTAAATCAGATGCTTATGTTCTAAATTATATGATTATGTTCTAAATTAGTTATGTTCTAAAGTAACTTCTTATATTCTAATTAATTTTTGTTATGCTATAATACTTAATTTTTATGATCTAATTGTTATGCAGATTTGAGATCAAAGGAAGAGGAAAAAGATAAGAACAAAGAAGAGAGAAATGAGGAGAATAAAGACAAAAACTTGTTGATCCCCTCACCAGTAGTTGGTAATTTCACATTATTTTCAAATTCATTTTTTATGTACTAATATTTACTAGATATGTTCTAATGTTACTTCTTATGTTCTAAATTTTTTCTGGTTATGTTTTAAAGTTAATTCTTAATTTTTTATATTCTAACTATTTTTAGGTTGTCTCCTAATTGTTTCTACTTATGGTCTAATAGTTACTTATGTTCTAACTATTTCTAGGTTGTGTAATAATTGTTTATATTTCTTATGTTCTAACTATTTCTAGGTTGTGTAATAATTGTTCATATTTCTTATGTTCTAAAGTTACTTTTTATTTTCTAATTATTTCTTGTTATATGCTATAATACTTAATTTTTATGCTCTAATTGCTATGAAGATTTGGGATCAAAAGAAGAAGAAAAAGAGAAGGACGGAAAAGAGAGAAACGAGGAGGGAAAAATTGAGAAGAAAGATGATCAAAACTGTGTGCAAAATGTGGAGAAGAAAGAGAAAAGGAATGAGGAGACACCAAAAACCCCAATTCCTCCAAAAAAGAAGCAACCTTTTGATATAACTCCTCCAAGCTTCAACTTGTTGACACCCTCACCAGCAGTTGGTAGTTTTACATTATTTTCAAACTCATTTCTTATGAACTAATATTACTAGATTTGTTCTAAACTTACTTCTGATGTTCTAAATTTTTTCTAAATCAGATGCTTATGTTTTAAACTACTTTCTTATGTTCTAAATCGATGCTTATGTTCTAAATTATGTGCATATGCTCTAAATTATATGATATGTTCTAAATTATGTGCATATGTTCTAAATTAGTTATGCTCTAAATTATGTGCATATGTTCTAAATAATATGATTATGTTCGAAATTAGTTATGTTCTAAATTATGTGCATATGCTCTAAATTGTATGATTATGTTCTAAATTATGTGCATATGTTCTAAATAATATGATTATGTTGTAAATTAGTTATGTTCTAAAGTTACTTCTTGTGTTTTAAATTTTTTCTGGTTATATTCTAGTTATTTCTAATGTTCTAAATTTTTTCTGGTTATGTTCTAACTATTTCTATGTTGTGTCCTAATTGTTTCTACTTATGGTTTGATTGTTACTTCTTATGTTTTAATAATTACAATTTATGGTCTAATAGTTACTTATGTTCTAAATATTTTTTGTTATGATCTAAAAGTTTAACCTATATGTTCTAAAGTTTATTTAATTTTTCAGTTGAATGCATTTGGTGATTTCGTTCACTCAATTGACTCAAATATGAAGAGTGACTTTGTATCCTCCTTCAAAACAAGAAACTTGAGTATGTCATGGAAGAGCAATAAGAACAAACATGATTGTGGAGTGTTCCTATTGAAGCACATGGAAACATATGAAGGAGAATCTGTAAAACAATGGAATTCGGGACTAGAACTAGACAATGTAAGTTTAAAACATAACATACATGTTTTAAATTAGCTTTGTTTATGGTTTTGGTGTTATGGTTTTAGTGTTGTGGTTTGGTTTGGTTATTGTTTAGATATGTTATGGTTTATTATATTTATTATAGGCTTATATGCTAAATTATATTCATGTTCTAAATTATATGCTTATGTTCTAAAGTATTTCTGATTATGTTCTAATAATTATATGCTTATATTTTAATTTATTATTGTTTATGTTCTAAAAGTTACTCTTTTTTTTTTTTTGCAGTTTGAGCAAATGAAAAAATTAAGAGTGGAGTATTGTGGGAAGATAATAACAGCAGAAGTAAATGAAGAACGAAACAGAGTGATCAGGAGATCAAAAAAGTGGTCAAAGGAGAACAAAATTGATATATGATTGTTAAGATCTTAAGTTTATATTTATAGACATATATTTGCAAAGAATATAACAGTACATTTCTTTATTGTTTGATAGAAGTTACTTTGATAAAATTTATTAACTAATAACAAGTTAAAATTTACCCTAATACTAATTCTATCTTCTTATGTTCTAATTCTTATAAAAAAAATTTATGTTCTATGTATTTACTTGTTACAGGAAATATTTGGTTGAATCATATTAAATGCTAAAATTTTAATATAAAATATATCATATAAACTTATATGCTAAATTATATTCATGTTCTAAATTTAAAACATAAAAAGTCATAGAACATACAATGAAAGTCATAGAATATGAAGAAAACATTAGAAACTTTAAAACATAAAGAGAAAGATACATAGAAAACTTTAAAACATACAGAGAAAACGTTAGAACATTAAGGATAAACTTTAGAACATAGTAAATCAGGGACATACTTATAACATATTGCTTTAGAACATAGTGAATTACTTTATAACATACATAATAAAATTTAGAATAAAGTGAAAAAATTTAGAACATAATGAATTACTTTATAATATAAACAATAAACTTTAGAATTAAGTGAAAAAACTTTAGAACATATAATAAACCATAGGTAAACTTTAGAATATAGCTGGAAAATTTAGAACATAGAATAAAAACTTTAGAGCATGTAAAGAAACTTTAGAACATGTAAGTAAAGCTTAAGTAAATTGAAACTAAAAGCATTAAAAACAATTAAAATTACCTGAATGAGTAACACAGGAGGAAGGAGAATTATTTTCAACATCATTTAAATCCATGAATATGCAAAATCCTAATTTCATAAACACAAATTGTAGCAAACATAAGATAATTGCAGATAATCGAAATTTGAATACATCAACCTTAAGAAGAAAAAAAAAGAAAAAAAAAAAAAACTGATAGGATGAACAGTCATATAATCGAACACATGTGTATCAAAAAATAAAAAAAAAATCAACAAAATTCGAACTGATTAATTGCAAATTTTCGAACTGATGAAATCGCAAAAAATCCAACTGGTGAAATCGCAAAGATCGAACTAATTAATTCGAACAAAATCAAAAGATGAAATCGCAATTTTGTTTAAAAAAAAAAGAAAAAACTGATGAATTGCAATTTGTCGACCGATTAGATTGCATTTTTTGAACATATAAATAATCAAACAATGGAACAAAAATTGCACAGAAATCGACCAAACAATTGCTCAGAAAAATGAACAAAAACGGTAAAATAGCATCAAAAATTTGAAAAAAAATCTGGGAAAATTTTGAGCAAAATCGCCATAAAAAACGCAGCAAAATAGCATCAAAATTGAAGCAAGAAATCGCAGCAACATCGTACAGAAAAACACAGCAAATTCGGGTAAATAAATCATGAATTTCGCATAAAAAATGCTAAAAAACTCAGCAAAAATAATCGAAAATTGAATGATAATAGCAAACTCAGCAAAAGTATTCAACATATTCTCTGAAATTTCACCCAAAAAATTGAAAAATATAATTTGAAATTTCGCCAACATACTATATGCAATGAGGAAATTCGAACAATAAAAAAGATTTTGATGATGAACTTGCAAAACTTACAACAATTTGATGAAGAATTCTGCCAATTTGATCAAAAATAGGTGGAGACTCTTAGTATTAGATTAGGAAGAGAGAGAAAGACAAAGAACTGAGAGAATATTGGAGAGAGAAAGTGATACGGGAAAGCTTAAGAAGAAAGAGGTATATTAGTTACGAAATTTACAAAAACGCCATTACTAAGGTTGCATTAGGACGGTAATATCATATTCAATCAACGGCCCTGATTGGTTCTTATATACAAGAGAATTCTTATATAGAGGAGGGTTCTTACATGAGCCTTCCTCTATATATATATATATATATATATATATATATATATATATATATATATATATATATATATATATATATATATATATCATATCATATCATATCATTAATATATAAAGCCGGTCTCGCAACCAGGCCACGAGACAGCGACACTTGGCATTCCAGTTTTTCACCAAGTGTCGAGCCACGTAGGCGACAAATAGATATTATTGTGATTAGATTAGATGCCATATTAGATTAGATTGGATAGATTTGTTTAGGATAAAAAAAGTATACATAAAATAATTTATAATTCTTTTGAAAAAAAAATATTCCCTCCATTTCATAACGTTAGTCTCATATACTATATTGGGCATTTTAAAAAGATCTACCCCTATTGAATATGTTCCATTTTTAACTTAATTTTTTTGGAATTAATTGGTTGTGGATTGATGACATGACTCTAAGTAAGGAAATCTCTACCTTAAATTATGCAATTATGACCTATGCTTTCCTAGAATTGATGACATGACTCTAGGTAAGGAAATCTCTACCTTAAATTATGCAATTATGACCTAGAATTTATAAATTACAAGTACTCCGTATATTGGTTGTGGATTGATGACATGACTCTAAGTAAGGAAATCTCTATTTTGCATTCTTTACTTGTAATTTATAAATTCTAGGTGCAAAATAGAAAAGCACGCAACAAAAAACAAGACGTCAAAAAATGATGTACATATAAAGATATTAAATGCAAAAAAAAAAAAAAAAAAAAGAATATACCCGGTCCATTTCGGTCCAAAATCGGACCGGACCGGAATAAACAGGTCTAGATCGGAACCCGGACCGTTTGATTACGATCCGGTCACCGGTCCGCAAAAACCGGTGATTTCGAGTTCCGGCCCATTCTGGTCCCGGTCCGATTTTGGACCGGTGCCTAGCCCTAGTTGTATTATCCAACACATTTCCGATTACCCACTAATTAATGTTTGGTGATTATAATTAGAGCTGACATAAGTCGACAACATGAGACAAACCGAACACAAAAAAATCGGATTAGTGTTAAGGGTTTTAAACATGTTTAATTAACGAGTAAACATGGTACGACACGTTTAATTAAACTTAATCCATTTAATTAAACAAGTCGGGTTAGTGTTGAGATTCCCAATACGAAATTAACACGACTTAATCCGTCTAAGAAAAAATACCAATGCTTTATGGAATTATTGATTAATATATTGCATGTGACTATAATTTTTCATATAACACGACACGAGTCGCACGAAAAAGTGCAGGTTAATGTCAAAGATTTCTACCACGCTTAATTAAACGGGTCAACACGACACGACTCATATATTAAAAGGGTCGGGTTAGTGTTGAGGTTCCCCAACATGTTTAGTTTCCGACACGAACATGAAGACAAACACAACACGATTGTCAGTTCTAATTATAAGAGAACAATCAATTTTATCATAAAGAAATTATTTTTAGAGAAGAGGTATTACAAGTATTAGTCTATTTTTAAGAAACACGACTAGTTTTTGGATATTTATCAGTTTAAAAAAATTTAGTTAATTTCCTTCAGTAATTTTGGATGAGACTAGATTTAAGGATCTGTGTTTTTTAGAATTGAAAGAATTTATGAAGGGACTATGTTTTTTTTTGCCAAAATTGAAGGGACTAAATTTTTTTCAGGTGAGTTAAAGATGGGTTAACTAGTTGGATTGTTAACTACAGATCTCAAAAAGTAAAAATAAAACATTGAGGTCTCAAAAGGTGAAAAATGTAAAATCTTAGACCCCAATCTTATACTTAACTCATGTGATAATATACAAGAAAACAGTGAAATAGATTTCAATTGAAATTTAAATATTACCATAGATTTTATTCTTTTGTTTTATTGGATAGCAATCTATTTATTTGTTTGTTTACTATTACCAAATGCAGCTAGTTGACTGATTTATACAAGAAAACGGTGAGAAAAAATCTCAATCAAGATTTGATTGAGCACTTTATTGTCTTTATGGGTTTAATGTATGTGTACATACATTAATCAATACGTCTTCTGTACGGCTGGTCATACCGTGTGACCGCTTGTAAAAAAACTAAAGTAATCCCTAAAACACTACCGAGTAACCCCTATAACACTGATCGAGTAACTCCTAAATATTGATCGGGTAACCTCTATAATACTAACAAAGTAACCCCATAATTATGATTGGCTACACAGTGTAGCCAGCCACATATAAAATTTGTGTACATTAATTAAATACGCCAAATATAGCGGAATGAGAGATAATAATAGAAATATATCTTTGAACTCAATCGAAATTATTACATGAGATAATGAATTTATAAAGAAAATAACAAGCAAGATAATTGTAACCTATCTTTATCAATAAAATTTTAATCAAGTATAGGACGCTTGAAAATAATGATTAAGCATAAAATTTGATTAAAAAGCCATAAACAAGACCATTAACTAATGGATTAGATTAAACTTCGTAAAATAAATATGGTAATCAAAATATCTAAAAATACGCATTATAGATTTTTGTGTGCGACTAGTTGCATCATGTGACCCCTTGTAAAAAAATAAAGTAACCCCTGTAATACTGATTGACTAATCTCTATACTTCGTAACATTGACCAAGTAACCCATATGACACTGATAAAATAACACCTGTAGCATTGACCGAGTAACCTCAACATTAACGAAATAACCTTTATGATGGCTGGTCACACGGTGTGGCCAACCACATATAAAATATAAAAATTGGTAATTTATAGAATAGAAAACATATCAAATCTAACAATATCCTATATGATTACGCATTTATGATTACGCATTTTAGAAGAATAGATAAATTGTTAAACTATTAAATTTTGTTTGCATTGAAATCTGAAAGATTCCAAATATGACTACCATAAATAAAAGGGGGGGGGGGGGAATATATATTCCGATGACATAGTGTCCTTGCTTTGATGAGCTTGTGAGATCTTCATACACTTTGTAGGGAGAAGGGAAGGTCTTCTAACGATATGGACTGTAGTCGTGTAGAGGACATGTATGCACGAAACAAATACTGCAGAATTGACTCTCAATCATGCAATAATTACCTTAATTAGTATAACATACAGGTGGAATGAGATTGTATTTTATGTATTCCTTCACAAAAAAAAAAAAAAAAAAAAAAGGTTGTATTGTATGGAGTATGTATTATGCTATATTTCATCTATTTTTTATCATTGACCATCTTCATTAGTAAGACTCAACTTTAATTATTGAAATACAAAATGAGTTGTTTTTTACCTCCAATGGTGATACCCAGCCCACTTCTCAATTTAGCAACTCATGTGAAGTCTAATTTTCCAATGGTGACTCTCTAAAGTATACTAATGTCACTTTCAATTTATGACTTACCAAATCCATATTGTAAGTTTTTCAAAAAAAAAAAAAAAACCTTAAATAAATTACAAAATATATTATAATAGTGATAAAGGGTCCACACTTTTTGTCAAATGAGACTCAAAGTTGAGTATCTAAACTTAGCAACTTTCTTTTGGAGTTGCTAAGTTTGGATACCAACTTTGCAAAAAATACTCTCTTTTCCTAAAAAAAAATTAAACTCCCTCAAGTCTCACCATTTGAGATGTATCATATCACTAATAAATAAAGCCAGTCCACGGGACAACGACACTTGGCATTTCAGTTTTTCGCCAGGTGTCACGCCACGTAGGTGACAAATATGTATTATTGTGATACATATGATGCTAAGTAAGCGACAAATAAAGCTAGTCACGCAGTCAGACCACGAGACAGCGACAACTTGGCATTTCAGTTTTTCGCCAGGTGTCACGCCACATAGGTGACAAATTGCAAAATATGTATTATTATGACACATATGATGCTAAGGGGTTGTTCCAATTTACTGAAAACAACTGAACTGAATTGAACTGATTGGAACTGAACTGAACTGAACTGAATTGAACTGATTGGGGCTGAATTGAACTGAAGTGAAATAAATTAGCAAAAGAACTGAACTAAACTGAACTGATTGGAGCTGAACTAAACTGAACTGAACTGAAATTAAGCTGAACAGAACAGGCCCTAAGTAATCGAAATATGGATAGATTTTTAAAGATAAAAATATTGTATAGAGTTTTATTATCGACATAATTCTAATATTCATATGTACAAAATTAATCATAACTTTTAATAAATATCTTATAACTTGGTACTATTTTCATCATAAAATTCATTTTAAAAAGTTCTTTAAAATAAGATGCATTTAAAATATATTTAATTTATTTACAAAAATAATAGAGAATCAATGAAAATATGTTTTAATCAGGAAAAATAATTTTACTTTTGGTAAAAGTATTTCAGCTCAATAAAAATAATTTCGGTTCAATAAAATATAATTTCAGTTCAGTATGTCTAAATATCATGCATTATCAAAATAGATTATATGACCGTATTTAACCTTCAATCCGAAAAATTTATCCTAAACTTTTATCAACCATCTGGACATCGTCTGCACACAAAACTAGTACTGTAATATAAACACATTAACGGTGCATCACTATTAAGGGCCTGTTCTGATTTACTGAAAACAAGTGAAATGAACTGAATTGAACTGATTGGGGCTGAACTGAACTGAACTAAACTGAACTGAAATTAAGCTGAATAGAACAGGCCCTATATATATATATATATATATATATATATATATATATATATATATATATATATATATATATATATATATATATATATATATATATGTATATATATACACACACACACACACACACACACACACACATATATCCCTAACCCCTAAATTATAAGTAGCAAAAATACCGTTCATTTCTTTATTGTAGCTTAGTAATTATAAATTTCCCCATACCCTTACTCCTTAATTTGTTTGGGTGTGATGCCAGGTGTATGGTCTTCTTGTCTCCTTTTGTTTTTTCTTTTTTACATCCTGATTTTTGAAAGGATAGAGGAGAAAGGCTACACATACAACCATTGTACGTGGGGCCTACATACAATTTGATATGGCTTCTTTTTATTGGTTATTGAATTGGGCCCCAAATTCCACTCATTTTAAAATTTCATTTAAATTTAAATGAAATTTCTGGTAACCTAATTTTTTGAAATTCAAAATATTTGTCTTTTTCTAGTCAATATTTCTTTCATAAATTTAGAATATGCAGGAACTTGAGTAATTAATTCTGTGAAATAAATTGTTACCTGCAAATTTTTTGATAACCTCCAGAAACTTACCAAACTGCTTATCTAACTTACTCTTAAGATGTCTATTTGGGAATGGAAGTTTGATAGCAAGACTCTGCACATCTTCGATCTTATCTATATTTTTACCCTGCAATTTATAATCAGAAGAGTTAGTTTTACCCTGGGGCCCTACAGGGCTAGTAACAACAATATTTGGTATTACATAATCAGGATTAGCAATATTTGTAATGATAGGTTCATCATCTTTGGGCATAGAAGGCCCATCGTATTTTGAACCACTTCTCAGGGTAATTGCATTCAGGTGATCTGTAGGTTGTATTGGCTGTGCTGGCAGGGCTCCCTGCTGGAGGGTTTGCAGAGTAGAGGATGTCTGCGCAATTTGATTATCTATAATTTTATTATGAGATAGTATCGGATCAATTTGCGCATCCCTACTTTGCATGTGCTTCTGCATATTGGCTAACATAGTTTTGATTTCTGATAGGCCAGAATCATATGGAGGAGTAACAACCTGTTGTGGTCTCTGATGCGGAGGTTGGTAGTACCTCTGCTGTGGTTGTTGTACCTGTGGTGGTAGGTTAAGCACATTTGTACTATTGTACGGCATATTTTGGTTATTTTTAACCATGCATTGTAAGTGTTAGAGTATGGACTAATTTGCTTATAGGTCTGAAAAGCATTAATCTTCTCAAGTGAACTCCTACATTCCTGCACCTAATAACCTACAAGACCACAATTTTCACAAAATATTGCAGAGTTAGTACCAACAACAGAAACATTATCTACGGAAGCAGGAATAGCAGTACTAATATTATCTAATTTCTGACAAATAGAGGTTAATTGAGCTTGCACAAAGGATACGAAATCGAAATTATGTTTCCATTTGTTTGCAAAACCTCTAGGATTCCCATATTGGAAATTATGAATTGCCATCACTTCAATAACTGTTCCTGCTACATCCTCTTGAAGATTCATAAATCTTCCGTTAGCTGCTGAGTCCAGGATTGATCTTGATGAATTTCCAAGCCTGTTGTAGAAGGCTTGGATTATCTGCCACTGTGCTATCCCATGATGGGGGCATTCTCTATGCAAATCCTTAAATCTTTCCCAAGCTTCATATAAAGTTTCATCCACTTCTTGGGAAAAATTTAGGATCGAACTCCTCAATAAAGCTGTCCTCTCTGCAGGGTAATATTTATTATAGAAATTCATAGCAAGAGAATTCCAGTTAGTGTACCAAGGGCAGTCTTATTCAATCCATTATACCATAATTTTGCTTTACCAGATAAAGAAAAAGGAAAAAGAATCTCCCTGATTTGGTCCTGCGTGACCCCAGTTTGTCTGATGGTGTTGCAATATTGACAAAAATCCAAAATATGAAGATTTGGATCTTCACTCATAGCTCCGCTAAATTGCTTCCTTTCGATCATAGTAATAATTTGGGGTTTAATCTCGAATTGTACACCCTCGAGATTTGGTGGAGGAGCAAGGTGTGGAAAATCTGTCAGGGACGGCTGCGAATAATTGCTGAGCTTGCGAGGTGGTGGTGGTGGCGGATTCGCCATCTCTGATTCTGGTTTTGAAGAAACTTCTATGTCGCTAGAATCAGATGGGGGTTCCAAAAGTGTATTACCTTCGGAGTAGCTCAAACTTGTCTGAAAAGATTCTTCTGTCTATGAAAAGAACGCTCGATTTAAGGGTCGAATGGAATGTAAACTGATTTAGAACTCCCGGGCATAAACACATAACTAAACAAACAAATATGAGAAACTGTCCCAAAGAACTAGCGTTCTCTAAGACGAAATAAAATAATCTAGACTACAAAAATAATCAGAAATAAAAATAAAACCGTTACCCCGGCAACGGCGCCAAATTTTGACAGGCTAAAGTCGTATCACTTAATCAAAAGTAATTCCTAAGACCTCTAACTAATAATATAGATAGGGAAGTAGGGTCGAATCCACAAGGAAACACACTAGGCGAAACATACAAATGGGCACCGGTTCAAAACCCCCATTTTTAGCACCGGTTTTGAACCGATCCTTATTTGAGGGATGCCAAAAACCAAAAGATTTCGCACCGGTTCTTGGTGTGAACCGGTGCGAAAAATGGCCCAAAAAAATTTTAAAAAAAACTTTTAGCACTGGTTTAGGCTGTGAACCGGTGCGAAAAATGGCCCAAAAAAATAAATAAAAACTTTTAGCACCAGTTCAGGCTCAAAACCGGTTCCAAAAATGCCCCAAAAAATTAAAAAAAAAAATCATTTTGTTTGCACTTTTTTCACTTAAATTGTACCACATACTTATATATAATCATAATATACATAAAACACATATATTTTCTTCAATAACTTGTAATATTACACTTTAAGAAACTGGAAAAAAAAAAAAAAAAAAAAAAAAAAAAAAAAAAAAAAAAAAAAAAAAAACCTAAACTACACAATCAAAGATATGAGGCAGTAGCAGCACTAAATTAAAGTAGCAGCAATTGCAGAGGTAGAAGGTGATGGCACTGGAGTTGGGGTAGAAGTGTGAAACATAGGATTCAACCCATTCGTTGATGGCAGACCATATGAGAAGGCCATCAGCAGCATAAGGGTAGTCTTCAATCACCAGTTTCACTCCACAGGATGTTGTGGGATCCTCTTCTGCCATTCCCCTGGAAAATCATACAGCTATCAGTACAACACCCAACTGTCCTCAACACATAGGTTCAGTTTTGGTTGTATGAGACATATATTTGGTAAATTAAGGTTCAAAGAATGAAAGGAGGCAAATTTTTATGGATTTGGCATCCCTCAAATACCCAACGGTTCAAAACCAGTGCCAAAGGGGGGGTTTGAACCGGTGCCTTTTTATCTTATTCGTCTACTGAAAGGTGCATGAAGCAAGTGGAAATAAGATAGCAGTCATGTGAGTAATAGTTCACCTTCAAAGTAGATCAGCTGGCAGTTCCTCCATGTCAAACCGCCACATACTTTTGTAGGCAGCAGAGCTGTTCTCCGTAGCATATTTTCCAGGGGTAAAAGAGGCCTCAATGATTCCTCCTCCATTGATCAAGCTCTGTCGAGCAAGGGCATTGATTTCCATAGTGTATCGCATATGTGGATGCAGGAGCTTGTAAATAGGATGCATTTAGCTCAGCTGTCTATTGGTAGCAATTATGTAAACCTCCACGCTAGCATGAGTCCTCAACCTAACAACCACATATCAACTCGAGATTAGAAAAATGATGATATCATGCATCTTCTGTTCGCTAAAATTGGAGTCTCGGTTATAAGTTAAGATGCATAATAGTAGTGAAATAAAACACATTTATTACAGAAATCATAATGAAAACAAACCAGTGATTTATTAGTTGATGCACGTCTGCATCAACTGCACAAACGTGGGCTTTCGCCAACTTTCAGATCCAATAGCTTGTAGCATCATGTCCATGAGTATACACGCGATTAAATGCAGGGGAAGAATCAGTGGGAGGAAGCGAAGGCTCAATAGCAACAGGTGTAAGAGTCCCTGGTATAGAAAAGAATTGTTTTAGAAGCAAGAGGTCAATTTTCTTCCTGGTAAGTAAGAGGTCATGATAATCTATTATAAACAGCCTCTTATTTTCAATGGCCTGCATCGGCATGGCAAAAGGAGCTTAATCAGTAAGAGGTTATGATAATTTATTACATTGCTAATACAATATTGGATTAGTAATTCCTCAAGTCAAATTATTTGGAAAGCAATTCCTATGCTATCAGCCACCAATAATCACAGAAGCTAAAGCCACCAAAACGCGATGTAAATCAGTACCTCTTCGACACTCATTCCATCCAGTTCTCCCTCAAGTACTTCCTTCGTGATCTTTGATTCTGGAGGGCCATAAACTGCTGGATCCAATTTGCTCGTGATTGGAAATTCCTAAACCATAACATCAGTTATTTAGGAAACTCTATTGACCTTTATTGTTCATCTCTGAGACAAATATAAAGTCTTAAGTAATTTTGAAGCTAGTAGTTCAATGTTCACAGGATTAACTCCTGCTAAAGCCTGGCATGCAAATTCATTATCCCGCAGCCAAGAAAATCTATCACCTCGGAGCCGAAAATAAATTAAGCATAGGAAGAACAAGGGGGACCAAGAGCATATTTAACCTTCAATAAAGTTGCTATGAGATAGAGCACAATACATACTTTTGATAACAACAGGGACATCATACTTGAAGAGTGTAGTACTCATGTTGAGCAATTTCTTTATGCTATTAATCTTTTCAGCCACATCGTCTTCTGGTACCATAAAACCTTTGATATATAGGTTGTCAATATCAGAAAAGCAAGTGAATGGGATATCCGAACTAGCCAAAGCAGAAGCAATCCGAGGCACCAAATTGTGTAAAACATCTTTCAGTCTTCCAGTAGCAAATGTTGCCTGCTTCATCTCCTCGAAAGCTTCATCACGAGGAACATATACTGGATGAGGTTTCTCAATTCTACTCTCACATATCGGAACTGCATGAATTTCCAATACAGAACAATCAAAATCAAGAAAAAAGTACCAGATATTTGAGTGTTTTAAGTTTGAAAAGCTAATTCATCCATAATCCAAGCCTTATTATCTATATCCACACAGGACCTGTTCTCTTATTGAACTGATTTACTTATCAAATGGTCCCAAATGCATAGATTGTTTGTCCAATCCTTATTAAACATTTAAACTGGATTGCTACTAATTAAATGCTACCAAACATATTGCTTGTCACTTAAGCTTACAAACACTAATGCGATATATGGATGGGGGAGAGCAGCTATACCAGATTTTATAAGGCAGCTATACCAGATTTCATAAGTGGCCTTCCAGTGCGACAACGCCTTGGATAAGGTCGTTTAGAGCCAACAAGAACAGGCCTAAAGAGGTCATCATCTTTATCAGGATTTCCCAAATCATTATATGGAGCATAATCATAAATCATCTCATATTCTCATGTAACCTCCTTTCTTCTTTCCCATCACCACGACGACTAAGCAAGTCCTCCCTTCGTAGATCTTTTATGCCAGGCGGTGTTTGTGCTGGTAAGTATGTCTTCACAAACGAAAATTCAGTGTAACATCAGATACATTATCAAGTCCTCGCAATAGTATACTCCATACAAATTAAACAATGCAACAGAAAAACACACAAACAAAACAAAATGTGACACTTTACATGATTTCTGAAGATAATTCTGCTCTCAGGATTGTCATTATAGGAATGAATCCATGAATTTGCCGGGAAGAAAACAGGTCCATTATCGAATCCATCAAGAACAATCTCCACCAAATATAACTCCTTATTATACTTATTCGTAACGAGGATAGCTCCAGGAATTCCAAAGTCAAAAGGAACTGTAAAACTGGCAGTATGTTCATCAATGTATGGTTGTTCTGATGAACTAGGCCGCCACTCGGTCACGTAACCCTATACACTCTTTCCTGAATTGGTATCTACAAATCACACAAGAATCATCCATGATTCTTCCTCTTGTCAAACTATTAAAAATTAAAAAACTAAATTATTAACCAACAGATTTTCATATCAGAAAGCATTTAATTGGATCATCCACCACCGCAACCACGAAACCACCACCGCACCCACGATACCACCACCACACCCAAGAACCCACCACCACTTGCACTGACCACCGTCACCATAATCACAAAGAAATAAATAAAAATCAGAAATCCTATCATCTCACATTCTCACCATTAAATTCAATCGAAATTTCAATTGTTCATCATTAATAAAAAAAAAAATCATAAAACCTAGATTTCAAATTGAAAAGCACATACCTCGAATTTGTGATTTTTGAATCGATAATTGATTCAAGTTTGTTGTTGTTGTTGTATTTGGTTCACATTGACGGCGGCAGCGATGGTGGTTGTGCTTGGTTATGGAGAAGGAGAAGGAGATCGAAAGAGAGAAGAAAGGAAAGGGAAAGTGGCGGTTATGGAGAAGGAGATCGCAGGAGAGAGAAAGAGGTTGAGGAAAGTGCTGAGAGAAAGCTCAGAAGCCCCTGGAGAATGTCGAGTACGCTTCAATGGAGGGGAGGGAGAGGCAGATGAGAGAGGAGGAAAGATTGAGGAATTGAAAGAGAAAGAAAGACCGGTGCGCATTTTGCGGTGCCTATTTCATTTTTTCTACTAGTGACAACGTTCTTCTATTTCCTAATTAATTATTATAATCTAAATTATTAGGGAACAAGTAAGATTGTGGGAATTATACTATGACAACTGTCCTCACTATGGTTCCAAAGGTAGAGAATGCTTCAATGGTCAGTCAATACAGACCTATAGCCTGCTGCAATGTCCTGTACAAAATTATTGCTAGAATGCTGTGTGCTAGACTCAAGGAAGTGCTTCCAGGCTTGATTAGTGAGGTCCAGAGTGCTTTTGTGGCTGGTAGATCAATTCTGGATAATATCTTAATTTGTCAAGATGTGCTAAAGAACTATAATGATAGGCAGAAGGCCCCTAGGTGTACTGTAAAAGTTGATTTGAGGAAGGCCTATGATTCTATAAGTTGGGACTTCATTCAGGATATGCTAGTTGCTATGAGGTTTCCTACTGATTTTGTTAAATGGGTGATGCAATGTGTTTCTTCTCCTTCTTTCTCCATTATGATCAATGGTGGCATGAATGGCTTTTTTAAGGGAAAGAAGGGCATAAGACAGGGGGATCCCATGTCTCCTCTCCTATTTGTCATTGTTATGGAGTACTTGTCAAGGCTGCTAAGGAAGGTGGGAGGTATAAGAGGTTTTAAATTCCATTCCAGATGCAAAATGATAAGCTTGAATCACCTTGCTTTTGCAGATGATCGGATGCTATTCAGCTATGGTGATAAGAAATTTGTTTCCCTACTAGTGAGGGCTTTGAAGACCTTTGAAAATTGCTCTGGTCTTCAAGCCAGTGCTGAGAAGACAGCTATATTCTTTGGGAATGTATCAAGGCCTGTTAAGCAGGAGATACTGCAGTTGTCTGGTTTTGTTGAGGGTTGTACCCCTTTCAAATACCTTGGTATCCCTCTCAGTGTCAGAAGCTTGTCTAACAGTGACTATGATAGATTGATTGATAAGATGCTGGTTAGAATTAACTGCTGGTCTAGCAAGAACTTATCCTATGCAGCTAGATGCCTGTTGGTTAACTCAGTCCTTCTCAGCCTACATACATATTGGGCCCAGTGTGTCCTGCTCCCAGCTGGAGTTATAAATAGAATTGCTCAGCTGTGTAGGGCTTTTTTGTGGGGAGGAGATGCTATCTTGAGAAAGTCCCCCCCTATTTCCTAGGATTGGATATGCAAACCCAAGAAAGCAGGTGGACTAGGCATGAGGGATTGTGGAATTTGGAACATTGCAGCCCTGGGAAAGTACATTTGGAAGATAGCTCAGAAAGAGGATACTCTCTGGGTGAAGTGGGTGCATGCTGTGTACATTAAGGATGGGGACTGGTGGGATTACAAACCTAAGAAGAATGCAGGCTGGGCTTGGAAAAGGTTATGCAAGGTCAAGGACAAGCTAAAAGAGGGTTTTCTCACTGAAGGATGGATGAGCAGGGATTACAACATTCCAACTGTTTATAAGTGGCTTCAAGGACCTCAGCAAGAGATCAATTGGAACTCCTGGGTTTGGAATAGCTTTAATATTCCTAAGCATTCCTTTATTCTCTGGCTAGCAATGCAAAATAGATTGAAAACAAGAAGTATGCTCAATGACTGGGGTGTTTGTCAGGAGAGATCATGCCTACTGTGTGGCAGTGCCGATGAGGACAGGAAGCATCTCTTCTTTGATTGTGATTATAGCAAGAAATGTATTGCAAGCATCAGTGCCTGGTTGGATATTCCCGAAGCCTTGTTTGACATTGATACTTCTTGGAAGAGATGGGGAGAGGTGATGCAGGATCATATTAAGAAGAAGGTGTGCTATGCTGCTCTGGCTGCTGTAGTCTACCAAATTTGGTTTGCAAGGAACAAAGCATTTGGCTGAAGGTCGTCATTCATCCTAGAGTTGTTTGTAAAATGATTCGTGCAGAGATTGTGCAGAGAAGCAGGCAACTGATCAATTGCAAGTAGAAAAGGAAGCATTGTTAGTGGTTGTACATCTTACAAGTTTCTGTCTGTATTTAGCTTGTCTCTATTTGTATGTTGTGCTGTGTTTGCTTGTAGCTATTTGTTTGTAACTCGAGAACTTGTTTTGCTGGGGCTTGTGGGGTGTACCCTTCATAGAAGGTGCCACCTCCCTGGGTCCAGTTGCTCCCTCTCCTCCTAGAGGCACCCTTCCTAGAAGGTGGTCTCTTTGTAGGATAGGGAATGTTTTAGGAGGTTGTGCGTCTATATATAGACTTGTGTAGTTTTGGAGAGTTGTAACTTGTATTTTATAAGTTGTAACCTTTTTATTACTTGGTAGTAAAATTGACTTAATTACCAAAAAAACAAAAAATTAAATAAGGGAACAATCAATAATAAAAGGCCTAGGGTCACAAGTTCACCAATAATTAATACTCTGGGATAAAAAATAACACATTAACGATTAATATTGCAAACATAACACGATTAACAGGCTCTCGCAATTTATTAATCAACATAGACCTAACAGGCTCTCGCAATTTACTAGATCTAAGTTCCTATTGAAAATAGCCTTTAATATCAAATTAACATCTACTCGATTTATCAATTCAATATTGCTATACTTTTACAATCAAATCACATCTGCTCGATTCATAATCCAACTGTAAAGAATTAAAACAATCCAATAAGAAATTCTTATGCAATATCAATAATCAACCAACACAATTTATCCCTTCATATTAATTATGGATCCCCCTAGAACCTTAGAAATTAATTACTCACACATAATTAAATCTAAACTAATTAAAGCATATATAAAAAGTATGATTGAAATCAAAGCAATTAAATAAAACATGATTGAAACCAAGAATAATGGAAACTAATAATAAAACTAAATTAAAAACCATAATAATAAAAACTCATATGAAAACAATAACAAAACTAAAGCTAAAGTAAAGCAGTTATAGTGAAAAGCTAAAATAAAAGCAATAAAGATTCTAACAAACTAATAAGCTAAAATAAAGAAGTAACAAAGATTAAAAGCTTATAATAAACTTACGAAAACAAAGAAAACGAAAAGCCAAAAAGTCTGACCAAGTTACCTACGAAAAACTAGTACTTCGTAAAAAGGAATCCTCTAAAAAATCAAACTTATAAAACTAATTCTCAACAACTAACTAATAAAAGCTGCCCCTTTGCTCCCCAGTGTACGGGTTTTTATAACCCAGAAAAAATATCAAGAACGACTTAATGAAAGCAGCAAATCTAAAGAAGCTCGCCCGATCTGGCATTGGGCCGCCCGATCGGGCCCGGTCAATTCTACCTAGCTGGCAGCCGTGGGTTTGCATTTTGGATTGTAACTTGGGCTTTATATGAAACGGCCCAATTTCTTCTACTCGTACGTGGTCCATTGATTCATAATAATAATTTGAACCTCCCTCTTCTTTAATTGAGCCTTTATTCACCAAACTAAATTACTCTAGTTCGGTCTTGAGCTTCAAATATACGGTCACAAAATACGATCAAATTCCAATATCTTCATAGTGGCTCAATAAGCTCGGAAATTATCATAATTCTGCAAATACCTACAAAATAATACCAACTCTACAAAAAACTAGAAAACGTATATTAGTAATAAAAATAACTCTGCAGAGCTCAGATAAGCACAAATATGACCGGGGGACGAGGAATAAAAATATATATCAAATAGACTCATCACATGCGCACGTGGCCCATGCAGCAGCACAGCCCGCGCTAGCAAGCCTCGCTAGCATACGCGGGCTGCTAGCGTTAGGCGCTGCTCTCGCTAGCGAGGCCCAGCGAGCCTTGCTGGCTGTTGGCCCCTTGCTAGCGAGGGCCTGCTGCTAGCCCGCATGCGCTAGCTCGGCAGCACACGCCCAGCCAAGCAATCGCGATGCTTGCTGGGCTTACGGCCAAGCATGCGCCATGCGGCAGTAGCCCGGCTAGGCCATTGCGAGGCTAGCACTTTGGTGCACGTTTACTTGTTGTTTGACTGATTTTTCCGTCTCGTCGATTTCTAATTTCGACTCGACTTTCGACGCTCGGCTTCGACGCTCTAAGCTCGGAATCCGACGTCTTAGTTCGTAAAGTCTCTATCGACTCATTTAATCTTTCAGATTAATTCGTCGCTTTGGTTCGGTTACACGATTGGGTGTGACCCGAAGGGTTCAGTCAAGAGCAAGCTGTAATATTAATTAGCTTGACCTCACTAAATAATTAGCTTTCCTAATTAATTCCAAAGCCTCTATCGGAATAATGCACTTGTTCGAAGGACACCATTCCTTCAAGTACGTGATCAATTACTATGCAGTGAAGAATAATATATATTTAGTTTGAAAAATGTTTCCATGGTGAATATCTCGCAATGTTGGTTACTAACACTACTTATAAATTGTTACACAGAAAATTTGGTACCGGTTTCGAATCCCATCCTTAATCACAACATTTTTTCCCCGTGTTCTTGATATGAATTATCTAATCTTCCACATAATTAACTGGTAACGAAAAATAAAAATATAGTTTCCAAAACTAGATATTATATGCATAAATGACACTTTTTTAGTAACAATTTTTTATTATATATATATAGAAATAAGTCGTAAACACTGGGATATTGATTTTGTGAAATTATATTTGACTCATACGAAAATTAATTAGTTTCGCATAGCTTGATTTAATCAACAATCGTTGTACGTAATAACATTCAAAATTACTTTGCATTTTCAATTATAATCATCAAAATTGATATATTGAGGCCTTTGAGAGTTACAATCAAGTGTTGTAATATTTAATTTATACATTTGAGGGTTTAAATCAAATCATTGAGAGTTTAAATCAAAACACAATTGATTGCACACAATATTATTGTCACTTACTACTAAATTATATTTTCAATACCATGCATGATTGTTGGTTAGGGAAACAAGTTGTAGAAATATGAGCGATTTTATAGTAAGTTGACATATTTGTATGTATTCCGATCCAAAGGGATTTGTTTCTAGCCCTCCTTTTTTTTATTTTAACCCTTCAAAAATTTATTTTTACCCTTCACCCTACGACTTTTGTACCTTCATTGGGAACATTTTTTCTAGTAACAAACATTTTGATTAATGAAATAAGTTGTAAAATTATGGTTAATTTGTATAATTGTATCTAACATCTATTAATTTTTATACAAGTACTTTAAATATATAACTTATAATTTTGGGTTTGTTTGAAATTTTTGTAGTAACAATAACGATTAAATACTAACACTTATTAATAATATTACAAACTATAATAAGGTTAAAATTGTCCAACTTCATAACATTTTCAAAAATATATCAATATGGATGTCTATATAAAAAGCATTAAAAAAGAATTTCATTGGTTTTTTTATAATAATTTTTTGATTTGTAGTTTGTAAAATATCGTCGAATGATATATTATTCAATTCTAATAAAAAAGCATCTCTCATCATTAATGACACTGACTAGGAAGAATGTCTACTCATCATATATTAAAATTGATGAGAGAGAGAGAGAGATCACTTAAGAAGAAAGATAACTTAAGGAGAAAGAAAATCACACAGGAAGAAAAATCACTTAAGAAAAGTAGCGCAATTATCTTAGGATAGGGAGTGAGTGAGAGGGAGACCACTTAAGAAGATCAAGAGACCACTAAAGGAAGATCACTTAAAAATCAAGAGACCACTTAAGAATGATCACTTAAGAAAATCAAGGCAATTAGCTTAGGGAAGAGAGTGAGAGAAAGAGAAAGAGAGAGAGTAGATAATGAGGGTGTGCTTTGACTGTGGCTATACCATGATGCACATAGCTCATGTTGTGATTTGAGGATTTTATGTGATGATAAATTTGCTTTGTCTCAGATACTTTATAAAATTGTTCATTTTTGTCGTTTATTGCTGTTTTAATGAAGGTGAGCAACGGAACTTTTAACCTCTCTTTTAATTTTTTTTTGTTTGTCAGGATGCTGTTCCAAGGCCAGTTGCAAGACTGCTTGTAATTTACATATTATATATTGCTTTTTTGTTTTACCATTCTATTTAATATCCATTGTTTTAGTAATCTCATCTGTTTGGTTGAAAAATCTAGAATATTTATTTTTGCCGGTAAAAGTATGGTGGTGGATAGACAGAGAAAGAGTTAGAAATATTGTCAAGTGGATACAAAAAAGGGGATGATGTGATGAAGAGAGGAAAGAGAAAGTAGCTTTTCTCAAGAACGTCTAATCCTTTTCAAAACTCCCACAACCTATTCATGCACTTGTCAATCACTCCTTTTTACGGTTTCTTCAACCCTTCTGAGCTCTATTGTTACTTGAAATAGAAACGTGTTACATTTTTTAGACAACCCCAAAAGAAGAATGAAATTAAGGCCTTGTTTAGTTCACCTAATTTAAGCTGATCTGAACTTATTTTTTCTGATCTGATCTGATCTGAACTTATTTTTTCTGATTTGATCTGATCTGAACTTATATTTTCTGATCTGATCTGAACTTATTTTTTCTGATCTGATCAGATCTGAACTTATATTTTTTGATCTGGTCTGATCTGAACTTATTTTTTCTGATCTGATCTGAACTTATTTTTTCTGATTTAAACTTATTTTAATTATTTCAATATTCTACTTTTAATGTTAATCAATATTAATGTTTAATTATTATTGTTATGATTATTATTATTATTATTATTATTATTATTATTATTATTATATTATTATATTATATTATATTATATTATATTATATTATATTATATTATTATTATTATTATTAATAATAATAATAATAATAATATCATTATTATTAATGGAATTGTTTCTAAAATTTCAAAAGGTGAGATTGTTTCTGGAAGATGGAGAAAAGGTGGGATTATTAGATTTCATTTTCCTTTTTTATTTAAGCTTTTATGTTTAACTTGTTTAGGGTGTTTAAGTGTTTTTTTATTCATTTGTTCCTCTACTGAACTTTTTTTTTTTTGTTGATAAAGAAAAAGACTCTACCGAGTCGGAACCTCTCATAGGTTCTTCCGACTAGAACTGTCAAAAGCTGACCTGACCAGAAATAACGACCCAAACCCGACTATTAACCGACCCATCTAAACCCGGAATAATGATGACCCGAACCCGATATGACCCGACCTGAAACCAACCCTAAACCCGAGTTAACCCGAGTATTTGAGACCCGAACCCGAACATGAACTGAGCTGGAGATGACCCGACCCGAATATACCATAAAATATTGACTTGAACCGAACCCGACCTGAACCGAAATTGACCCAAACTCGTTTTAACCCGTCAAAACCCGAATTTAACCCGACCTGAATTCAACCCGACCTATTCCTAACCCGACCCGAATTTAACCCGACCTATTACTAACCCGACCCGAATTTAACCCGACCTATTATTAGCCCGACTCGAAATTCAACCCGACCCGTATAGGTTACGACATTAACCCGAAATGACCCGACCCGAGTTGACCTGACCCACACTTACCCGACCTAAACCCGACATGTTTACCCGAATTGACAGCTCTACTTCCGACCCATGTTAGCGTTAGGCTCCTCTATTGAAACTTGGAAGACATTATTTGGGTCACGCACAAATTATACTCCGTAACTAAATTAAAAGTGCCAAAAAAAAAATAAATTAAAATGATATTCCGTACAAAATAGAATTTTGCAAATAATCCCAACAAATTATTAAAATTTCCCATCACATTTCTCTGCAAATCAATCTTCTTCGATCTTAAAAGGGACTCCTTTCTGCCCCTTCTCCTTTCTGGGTATGTTTCTCAAGTAATATATTTCACTAATTTCGTTAGTTGCATCTTATACTACTTTGTTACTAATTTCTATTACAGAATTTGTGTTACAATCTAGTCTTTATTACTTTGATTTTTGCTATAATTGAGTTGGGTTGTAACAGTTGATTAGCTTCTAAAAATTAGGAAGTTGGGCATTAATTATCTTCCAATCACAGCAACTTCAGATGGGTATGTCTGTGTCTAATTTATGCGTACATGAAATGGGTGTATATACAATTCTGGTTTCCTCAAGAAGAATTCTGCAGTAATTGAACTTAATTGACTTTTGTTTTCATTGTTCCTCAAATTGTCCCAAATTATCATTTGATTTACATTCGCCGAATTCAGATGCATATGTATCTATTTAGTGCTCTATGTCCATCTACATGGAAACAGGTTTGTTATGTGACATTATTGATGACTTGTTGCAAACATACAATGAAATGGGTTTGTAATGTCTATAATTATAATATTTCAGTTCATTGTCCAATTCGATCAAGGGTATTATTTGAGTAATAAGGCAATTTGCAACATTCTAACTTGCAATTTGTAGCCACTTTTCCTCCTTTATTATTATTGCCTCCCTAATTTATTTTTTTTTACTTTGTTTTCTGTTCTTTAATTTTTCACTTTTCCAGCTTTTAACCTTGCTTTCCTTTTTCCCATAACAACCGTCTCTCTCTTTTTCTCTGTACTCACACTTTCTCTCTCCTCTCTGTTTTTTGTGTTTACTTCACACTCTTCACCATTGCTGGTACTTTACACTTCATTGCTTTATTTATTTTATTTTATATTTTTTGTGAATTTGCTACATCAATTTTTATCTGAACTGGGTATCAATTTTTATCTGAACTCGCATTTTTCTTTTGTTTAATTTATTTATTTTAAATTACTTTTTCTGTAATCTGAATTGGGTTTTCTCGGTACTGTATTTTTACTGTCTGTCAATTCTAGAAATCTGAATTGGGTTTTCTCTAATTATCTCATTTTATAATAATTAATCTAATCTGATAACCGACAATTAATGGCACATTGACTTTATCCTAGGAAATAAATACCGACATGTATTTGCATGGTGCATGGTTGGCTGTTTTTTCTTTATATATCAAGTATTGTTTTATTTCTGATAAAGTAAAGACCTATAATCTGCATGGTTGACTGACAAAAATATTAATTGGGAGTATTGGTAGTTTGGTGCTACAGTTTTTTTTGGTGTATATATACTCCTTCGTATATTGCAATATTTCTCACCTACAACACATCAATCTCTCCCAAATTTTGTCCTTCTGTTGCTCATTGTAGTAGCTTGCTCGTATACAATCTCGTCGACAGGTAACTACCTTAATTCTTTGTTGTTTTTTTTTATTATATTTTCATGATTTCGTCTACAATCATCACTTCATCGGGTAATTTACAAGTTACGGAGTATATTATTGTTTCAATTCAATTTTTTATCTAAGGAGGAATTATTTAAGTTTCAATTATTTTTTTGTGTAGTCAAATTAGTACTCTGACTAATTTAAACACTCGAAAACAAATTGATGATTGTATAGTAGGTGATAAGATGATATATTATTTATTTTTTTTTTGAAAATTATCTATCGATTGTCATCCTGTTATTTAACTTTTACAATACTTGTGATTTGTGAATTGTTTACTTTATGGATTCAATTGTTTAGAGTTGGGTCATGTATTATGCTGGTGGTTATGGGGGTGGGGCCGGTGGCGGTGAAGGGGTGCTCATGGAGGATATATGCATTGATCGATATCATTTCTTAATTTGATATGTTATAGTGAAAATTAGTGCAAAATTAGTGAAAAACAGCATGGGTACAAAGTATAGTAGCATAAGCCCAGTATAAAAAATTGGCCAAACAAACAGCATATGGATAAAATATTAACTGGGTTGCTATGATATGCAGCATAAAATGCAAAGTTCTTTTCTAGATCAAATACATCCATTTTCTATGGAACAATTTTCTTCAAAAATGGAAACTTTCACTTCAAAAATCGAAGCTTTGGATGAAAAATCGAAACCTTTTCTTCAAAAATTGAACTTTAGGATAAAATATTGAAGAGGAATGGAAAATTAGTTTGCAGGAAAATTAAATTATTAAATTAGGTAATTTTGGTAGTTGGAAATTGTTTGTGATGGCGTGAACTTTGCGGTTAACGTAACCATTACAAATTTACATTTACAAGTCTCTTGCTAAAATACGCCACTAGTTCTGAAAACCTGATTTTTTTTTGTAAATAAATTGCTAAAAAATAGAAAAAGGATTTTGAGAAAACCAAAATTATGGCCCATGCAGGGATCAAACCTGGGACCTTCGTGTTATTAGTTTGACGTTCTAACCAGCTGCTAATGGGCCATTTGATGATAATCTATGTCCTTGGTTATTTGGTCCTAGTTTCTCAATAGATGTTAGAAGTACTACGTATATATTTTTTGAA
This sequence comes from Chenopodium berlandieri, assembly GCA_034703905.1. Taxonomy (NCBI): domain Eukaryota; kingdom Viridiplantae; phylum Streptophyta; class Magnoliopsida; order Caryophyllales; family Amaranthaceae; genus Chenopodium; species Chenopodium berlandieri. The sequence continues at coordinate 57,606,304 of CM068289.1, forward strand.
GAAGAAGAAACGTATCGTATATATTTATGTACTTATTTTTATTATTTATATCTTTGATTATATAATTTCATAGAAATGAACTTCATGCAATATATTATTTTAATTTTCAAATTTTGGGGAAGTTAATGTTAGGAGCTAATTTTACAAAACATCCTAATATTTATTGCAAATGCCCTTAAAATACGTATATTGTGATAAACTAAAAACCCCTTGTTCAATCACAATTAAAAAGCCTCCCTCATACGTAAATTGTTTAGCATGGATGATAAAATTCATTAACCACTAGTTTCTTGTTTTTGTTCATATTATAATTCTAATATACCAGTACTTATTTTATTGTTTTTTTAGATATATATTTATGTTAAAAAATGATTGGCCCCCAATAGAAAATTGTTCAAGATCCGCCACTGTTGTGAACCATAATTGGTTGACCAGAATTTTTTGATAACATAAATTAAATTATAGTTACTTATATATTTCATTCATGAAACTAATAATTTCAAAGTGCTCTTGATCATAGTGTAATGGCTGGTAGGGTAGCATGGTCTGATGACAGTACAGAATTTTTTTTGGACATATGCTTGGAGATGAAAGCAGGTGGACTATCAAAGGTTAATTGGGATAGAATAGTGAGTACATTGAACGTAAAAAGTGGGAAGAATTTCAATGTTAAACAAGCAAGAAATCATTGGGATGATTTAAGGAAAAAGTTCAAAATTTGGAATGAAATGGAACTCAATTGGACTGGTCTTACATTTGATCCTATTACTGGTTGTCCTCTAGTTGAACAAGATGATAGGTGGAATATATTTGTGAAAGTATGACATTTTGTTTATCCATTTTCTTGCATTATGACCTCTACATTGCTAGTTTATTTTTAAATTTATTTAATCGAAATTTTGTGCATTTATGCAGAAACATAAAGGTATACCAGCGAGATTCCTAAGGAGACCATTGCCTCATCTAGAGAAGCTACGAGCACTTTTTTCAGGGTCTTTTGCTACCAGTAAATGGAGTTTTTCTCCAGGATTAGGCGGGGAACAAATTGGTAAAGAAAATGAGGAAAGGTCTGGGGACAGTGATGAAAATATAGTAGATATGGAAATGAGTAGGGGAATAAATAATTCGGATGATGCACAGAGCATTTCACCTCCTAAAAGTACCTCGTTGGGGAAACGTTCGAGTGATGGGTGTACTAGTAAACTTAAAAAAAACAAGAGTAGTAACATTGACTCTTGTATAGAGTTGTTGAAAATGTCTATTGAAACTAATTGTAAGCAAGGGAGTGGTAATAAGTATAAAGATGTCTCAGAAGCTCTATACAATATTGAGGCTATTGTTCAACAAGGAGAAGGATTTATTTACCAATGTATGAATTTTCTTCATCATGGCGATAATGCAGATTTCTTCTTAGGTTTCCGAACTGATGATCAGAAGATCATGTATTTGAAGACAGCATTTCAAGATCCATCATTGGGTGGTCCTTAATTAGGTTTTTTGGGGTGATGAGTATTCGGAGTTAACTTTGTCTTATGTTTTCCTATGACTTGTTTTGCAGTTTCATATATTCTTTGTTAGTTATTTGATGTTGTTCTAGTTTTAATTAAGGTTCTACATATGAAGCTACAATTTTTTCTAACCTTTAGGTTTAAGTAGCTTCATATGATGCTATTGCTTTTCAGGTGATCTAATTAAGAAGCTTTAGCCTTTATTTTAAAAGTCATTGTTGATTTTATTTTAGAAATTGAATAATGTTATTTTGTTGATTTATGTAGTAGAATGGATAACACACTTCCACTGTGCTTCACAATTATCGCATTGGAAGAGCTAAAGAGACTTCTTACACCAATTGAGAGATTGCCTTTAAGGTTAGGTGGAGAATCTGGTAGCGAATACATAAACAGATTATTACATGCCCATCCTAAATTATGCAAAGAGCAATTGAGATTAGATAGAAACATATTTGTGGATCTTGTTACTTGCATGAAAAATAAAAATTTATTATCGGATGGTCGTTACATATCTGTGGCTGAGCAATTAGGAATATTTTTATATATCATGGCTAAAGGCAGTTCTTATCGTGGTGCTGCCGGTCGATTTCAACACTCTATTGCAACAATTGGGTTGTACTTTAGACAAGTACTGCAAGCAATGGTTCATTTGTCTACCGAGATCATAAGACCATACCAAAGTTTGAGCGAGGTGCCAAAAAAAATAGGTGACAACACAAAATATTGGCCATATTTCAAGGTATTAAGAAACATTATTATTATCTTGCATTGTCATTATATTATTTTATGCATGTGCAATATATAATCACTTATAAAATGTATCTTTAAATGTTAATGAACTATTAGGATTGTGTTGGAGCATTGGATGTGACTCATAAAAATGCAGTTGTAAGCGATGATGATGGTGTGGCACATCGAGGGCGTTCTGGAAAAAAAACATGGAATGTTTTGGCTGCCTGTTCCTTTGATAGACTTTTCACGTTTATCAACGTTGGATTTGAAGGTAGTGCTCATGATATTACTGTATGGAACCATTGCTTAACCGTACCAGAATTTCGATTTCCTCATCCACCTCCAGGTATAATTTAAAATAGTGTATGTTTTTACTCCATACATGACACTATAATAATATGTTGTATAACTTTATTTTGTAACAGGAAAATATTATCTAGTAGATTCTGGATATCCGAATACCGTTGGATATTTGAGTCCAATAAAAGATAAAGATATTAGAACCCATTTGCCCGAATTTCGAAATGGTCCACCACCACAAGGCATACTTGAACTTTTTAATTATCTTCACTCTTCACTTCGAACAACGATCTAGAGATGTTTTGGACAATTAAAATCTCGATGGAAAATATTGACAATGATGCCAAATATGGACACTAAACATCAATTGGCAATTATGCTTGCTACATTCACACTTCACAATTTTATTCGATTACATGAGTTGGATATACCCATTGATAGTGGTATAGAAATCGAACCAAGAGCAGATTATGATTTGTTTAACGAGAATCGTAAAGCTGTAATGAAAGAAGTACAACTTAATATAGCGAAGGAAATTTGGAACTTCTTGTAATGAAAATTATATTTGTAAACATTTATGATTTGGAGCTTATAATGAAATTTTAATTATTATCGTTTATTGTTTGTGCTATTTAATAACATAGAAAATGTTGCTAGTTCAAACAAACGATAAAATCAAATCCGATACATCATAAATCAATAATAATAACAATAATAATATCAATAATAATTTGTATTTTATCTGAACTTTTCTGATCTGATCTGAACTTATTTTTTCTGGTCTGATCTGATCTGATCTGATCTGAACTTATATTTTCTGATCTGATCTGAACTTATTTTTTCTGATCTGATCTGATCTGAACTTATTTTTTCTGATCTGATCTGATCTGAACTTATTTTTTTTTATCTGATCTGATCTGAACTTATTTTTTCTGAAATAAGTAAAAATAAGGTGAACTAAACAAGGCCTAACTTATTAAGAATGGAGTTGTATTTCTTGATTCTTTTTGTCAAATTTGCAAGTGTTTTGGAATCACTCCAAGGATTTTGTATATGGGTGTTCTAAAGTGTCAAGATCTATGTTTTTTGTTTGAACTTAAAGCATATTATGCCCGGAAGGAAATTGGTAACCGAAAGCTTAATATTCTACTATATTTGTTGGTTTATCAAAGCAAAATTTTTGTGTAATTAGCTGCTATATGATTCTTTGTAGATAGATTCTTTGTAGATAGAGTGTAATACATACCTTCAACTGCTGTGTAATACTTTCGCTGTAGTTAGAATCTAATACATACCTTCTGTTGTGTAATGCTTTATCTGCAGTTAGAATGTAATACATACTATCTTCGGATGTGTAATGCTTGCTTTAAATACTGCCCCTTACATGGAGTATTTAGTCTTCTTTAATTTTTAAAGGTGGAGCTGTTTCGGGGTTTTCTGATGTCCTGCGGGAGAGTTACAACACCGAGACTGGAACCGGACGCCTGTACCTGCAAAACAACGAAGACTCCTTGTGGTAGGAGCTCCGCCTCCAACGGTCAAGTTAGTACTTGATTAAGGAGTAATTAATGCGGAAATTAAAGTAGATTGGTCTCTCTAGGTGAGAGTGTTTAATGTATAATCTGTGTGTTTTTCGGTGTCTCCCCTCTTAATGAGGATTAAGAGGGGTATTTATAACCTCGGGAAGCGTGCCACTCTCTAGGTTTGGGGTAAACCTAGGGCTGACTGGGCTTCTAGACAGGATTGGGCCTTGTTGGCCAGTTTTCCCATTTGGCATGGGTGGACACGTGGTGTGTCTCGATTGGTCCGTAGTGGACGAATCTGGGACTGACACGTGGCAGGCTCCTATTGGCCTACGTGAAGGACACGTGGCGGAACCTGGTTGGTCCACTTGCCAGACGGTGATTGGTGGATAAAAATCCCCTAATCATTTGCCCCTCACAGGCGGCACGTGACTGGTCACGTGTCACCTGTGACAGGTGTCGCATGGTGACAGGCGACGGCCTGCGAAAGGTGTCGCCCTGCAATTGGCCGAGAGATATTTCCCGCCCAAATTTTGAATTTGGAAGTGACCCTTCGCCTTCTCACTTTGCCTATATAAGGGAGTGCTGACTTCGGTCATTTTCACATTTGAGAACCTTTGCGAGAGAACATTCGGACCCCTGAACTTGCTCTGACACTTTGGACTTTGTTGCCTACCGCCTGCTCTGACAAACCGTTTACAAAGGACTTCAGACTTTCATCAACCGTCACTCGTTCAGGTAACCGTTGGTTCTCTTACTCTTAACTTTTTCCTTTTATTTTTATTTTTTGAAATGGCCCCATGGAAGCACACGACACGGCCTAAGTTAGTGATCAGCCGGTCACCGGGGACGGCTGAATCTAGGACTAGGAGTGCCGCCTGCCCTTTTCTGGACCCATCTTTGCCCTTTATACAAAGTCCGACTGTATCTGTGTCTATGCAGAACGTGATGGCCAGGACAAAAAAGACTGCTAGGATCTCAAATTCGGACGGCTCCTCTCAAAGGGTGCCAATAAGTGAAACATCTGACCAGGCGCCAGATGTAAAAGTGAAACAAGGCGGCTGCCAAGCCGACAGTTCTGAGGGAGGGATCAAGGTGGTCCCTTCCCATTTCACAGTGAATATGTCAAACTATTCTCCTGCTCCTTCTAAGGGAGAGGAGGCGGGCCCCTCTGGGAGAGGGGAGGAGTCGTCCTCTTCTGACTCGTCTGAGGACGAGTCTGAGTCTAGCTCTTCTGGCCAATCTTCTCCAGGCTCAGAAGAAAAAAACAGCCGCCTACAAGAGGCGAGGAGTTCTCATGCAGTTGAGAAGGGGGATAATTGGGCGGAGCCGTCCGCTTCTTATCGAGAGGAGAACACCCCTTACTACTGCACTATACCCCGGGGCCGGATCACGGCCATGCAAGACAAAGTGGAGAGCTTTATCGCTAACCACCAAATGGGTCCCGGATTTTTACTGTTCGTGCCGGATCCAGAAGACACAGTCGTCTGGCCGGCTGGTACCAGCTATGATGACGGCTGCTTTGGCTGCTATGTAGCGGCCATCAAAGCTGGACTGCGCTTCCCATTACATCCGGCTGTTAAGCGGATTTTGGATGGGTATGATTTGGGGTTATGGCAGTTAGCCCCCAACTCTTGGGTAAACGTACTCGGCTATGTGGCCGGGTGCGAAATGTACGGGGTGGAGCCAAGTTTTGAGGCTTTCGCCCACATGAACTATCTCAGCCGGACCCCTAAGTCAGGTGGTACCGGCTGGTATCAATTAACAAGCCATAGGGGCTACCTCATGACGAGAGGTAAGGCAAACAAATGGAAGGATTGGCGGAACACCTTCCTTATCATTGAGGGTTCAGACAAGGAGCTGAACAAAAGATTTAACAGGTGGAACAGGGATCCGCCTTTTCTTGCAGGCGGCCGTAGCTTGCCGCCTGTCCCCCCTAAGGCTAGAAGGGAGATCCTAGACAAAGGACTCTTCAAAGTAGAGACTAGGGTGAACTCTACTTCAGGGGTACGAGAGCAAGTACCCCTAAACTGCATCCCGATCTTCAAGTGGCTCTATGACGAGTACTTTTTGGCCGCCTGTGGCCTCGGCAGTCGGTGCTCTAGAGGTAGCCGGCCTGACGAATACTCTGTTTTTTCACGCTTTGTTTATTTGGTATTTTTGCTGACTTTACTATTTGCTCTTTTGCAGCTGACGCCATGAGTAAAATAACAGCATCCAAGACTGCGGCGGCCATGTTGCGGGCCTCTCTCATGCAACAGTCTTGTACCGACTCCCCCAACAAGGGGGCACCCTTGGTAGGCTTTGAAACTCTTCCTCTTTTTGGAGTAGTTTTGTGCATATACTAACTTTTTTTTTTTTTTTTTTTTTTTTTTTTTTTTTGTTTAGTCGGGCACTCCAAGAGCTTCTTCCTCGCAACAGCCGGACCCCAAGGCCCGGAGGACGACTGTTGCAAGCTCTCCTGGGTCTTCCAGGAAAACGGTGGCGGCTGAGAAGCAGCCGGCCACTTCTTCTAAAACTCCGGCGGGGCCGCCTAGAAGTATGGACAATTACTTGTAAAACTTTTACACTTGCTTCCTTCTTGACTAGGTCTAACTTGCTTTTTTACACTTGATGCAGCCGGCCCTCAGGAGCCTGACTTGGTGGAGGTAGCCAAGTCCATGATAAAAGCAGTGCCTCCATCTGAAAGGGAGGCGGTCAGGGGTGTTGGCACCCTTGACCTTGATGGGATTGCAGGGGTCCTTGCTGAGGTATACTTAGCATTTTTTGAGTATTTTTGTTCCAGGACGCCTGTTACCTTTTTGATTGGAAACTGACGCATGTTTTCTCTTTACTTAGGCCCTGCTCCGAGTGAACGGCCTTCGCAAGCCGCTTGATCGGAAGAATAAAGAGGTAAAGGCTGCAAAAGCTATGGCCGCCTCTAACTGTGATAAAGCAATGTTTCAAATTGCCCAAAATGAAGTTCTGACTATTGATATTCTTTATTATCAGGCGCAGGCTGCCGCCGCTATCCGGGCCCAGTTAGAGGCGGCCCAGAAGAGGAACAACGAGCTGGAGGCGACCGTCTCCAACCTCAAGGCCGAGCTTAAACCTCTCCGCCAAAAAATGCTCTCCTACGAAGTCATGGAGAAATCCTTGGCTAGCGTAAAGGAAAACCTGGTGACTCAGGAGAAGAGTCTCACTAAAGAGCTCTCGGAGAAGGCTGAGCAAGAGAAAAGAGAATTCGTCCGAGAGATGATGGAAGACTTTTCCCAGATCCAGCGTATGACCTGGAGCCGCCTCTTCCCCAATGCCGACTATGCCTCTTGGGAGAAAACATACCGCCAGTGCTCTGAAACATATAATCAAGAGATCCTGGCGGCTGCTGAGGACTAGGCGTTCGAGGAGGGCTTGGAGGTGGAGGAGCAGCCGGTAGTGGCGCTTGTGCCACTTGGGGGCAAGGCATCAAAAAAGAAAGCAGCTGAGGCCGAGTCCAGCAAGAAGAATGCTGACCAGGCGGACGCTGCTAATGTTGAAGATTTGCCCCCTTCTTAAGCTTTTATGTCTTCTTTTCACGGCCTGCGTGCCGTTTACTTGTAATTACCCGGCCAGGGGGCTGGGGTTATGAATATTTTACTCTCCTTAATGAAATTTTATTTTTCTTGAAATTTGTCTAAGTCTTGAATATTTGATATTGAGTCGTACACTAGACAGGTACGAATGGTCCGCCTATTATATCGACTGTTTTGCATGGCCGATTGTAGACAGGTACGAATGGTCCGCCTATGCCCCTGGACGACTGGTTGTCTGTTTCCAAGCTGGGCGACCAGTCGGCCATTTATTCAAGACTGGACGATTGGTATTGGTCCCGTTTTCAAGACTGGATAACCTTTAGGCAGGCGGTCCTTTATTTGTAAAATTAACTAAGTAAAAAAAGTTTTCTTACTTGTATTTTGTAAGCTAGACTTTAGGCAGTCTATGACTGGATTACCTTTAGGCAGGCGGTCCTGTCATTTGTAAAATTTACTAAGAAAGGATATTCTTGTGTTTTTTTTGAGCTAAAGGCAGTCTAAGACGACTGTTACCTAGTCGCCGATTGATTGAGTAGTAGGGGTATCAAGCGGTGGGTACCAGTTGTTTCCCTTTATTTGCCAATGTTTGTTGGCTATTAACTCGAAGGTAAAACTAGTAGGAATAGTAGTTTGAATGCCCTTGTTTGCCAAAAAACAGATGGTCTATTCAAACTTTTTAGGTTCCATGCCAAGTTTTGGGAGAGTGAGTATGAGTTAAATTGGTGTTACTCAGTCGTCCTCATTCTAGATTGAGTAGTAGAGGTACCAGGCGGCGAAGGCCGTCTGGACCCCTTGATTTGCCAATGTTTGTTGGCTATTAACTCAAGAGGTACCCCCTGCATTTATCCCAAGTAATACAGGCGGTCATCCGACTCAGATGTCAACTGTTATCACTAGTTTGGTTAGTGATAAAAGTTATCCTTGTCTCAAAAACGGCTACGTGGTTGCCCTTGGGGACAGTCGTATAGGTGCCGTGTGATTAGTTTATAGAACAATGTTCCACCCAAAAGGGAGCTGCTCTCTGCGACGAATTTCATCCGGATGGATGCCGCCGGACGCCTGCTATATTGTTGGGACAGGTCGAATTGAATTTTTATATTTTGATCAGTTGGCTTGACGCCTGGTCTGATCATGTTTTTTGATAGTTCTTGGTGAACTATCTATTATGTGAGGGTAGCCGGTCAAGCGGCGTTCCCCTCTTAATTTAAACATAGAGAGTGGCCGACTGTTTGTCAGTTGGCATGCCCCTCTTAAATAAATACAAACATGGAGAGTAGCCGACTGTTGGTCAGTTGGCATGCCCCTCTTTATACAGAATTGAATAGTAAAGATGCAAGCTTTATTGAAGTAATCCTTGACTTTACACTTTTTAAAAGAAATATTTCTTAAGGTTATCTATGTTCCAGGTTCGAGGTAACGGCTGGCCGTCTGGTGTTTCCAGACGGTAGGTACCGTCTCTAACCTCCTCATAAATTCGGTAGGGGCCTTCCCAGTTGGGAGTTAGCTTGCCAGACTCGTTAGCCCTACCAACAGCTTCCATTTTTCTAAGTACAAAGTCCCCCACTTTGAGTGGACGCCTGTGCACTTTTTTGTTGTACGATCGAGTCATTCTCAGGCGGTAGATCTCATGGCGTAAGACAACATTGCCCCTCTTTTCAGGGAGTGAGTCTAATGCCAGACGCATGGCTTCCCAGTTTGCCTCTTCGTCATATAGCATTACTCGAAGAGTCGGCTCGTAGTGTTCTATTGGAAGAACAGCTTCCGCACCATAAGTTAGGAGGAATGGAGTTTCTCTAGTCGCCCCTTTTTCAGTCGTCCTAATGGCCCAGAGAACATGTGGTAGTTCATCCGCCCATAGGCCGCCTGCTCGTTCAATCTTTTTCTTCAGACCGTCTGAGATAATTTTATTAAAGGCTTCTACTTGGCCGTTTGCTTGTGGACGGCCGACAGATGCAAAGCAATGTGCAATTCCTTGGTCACCCAACCAGCTTTTGAGAACAGGCGTCTCAAATTGGGGACCATTATCAAAAACCATAGACATGGGAACCCCAAACCGAGTGATGACATTTCTCCAAATAAAAGAAATTACATCCTTCGTCTTGATTCCCTTAACGGCCTCCGCCTCTACCCATTTAGTGAAGTAGTCGACGGCAACAAGTATGTACCTTCTTCCGCCTGTAGTAGGCGTATATGGACCCAGAATATCCATGCCCCATTTAGCAAACGGTAGGGGGCTATGAATGGTGGTGAGATCAGTAGCCGGACGGTGAATTAGTTTGCCAAACCTTTGACACTTGTCACATTTTTTCACCATCTCCATCGCATCTGCTTCTAAGGTAGGCCAGAAGTAGCCCTGGCGCCTTGCCCGTTGAGCAAGCGTCCTTCCGCCTATATGCGAAGCACAGAAACCAGAGTGAAGGTCATCTAGTATCTCTCGCCCTTTTTCTGGAGTAACACACTTTAAGAAGGGTTGAAGGTACCCTCTTTTGTGAAGTTCTCCTTTTATCATTTCAAAATTGGTGGCTCGTCTTTTCAGTACTGCCGCCTGTTGATGATCATCCGGCAGGGTACCGTTTGTCAGATATACCCTAATTGGATCCATCCAGGTTGAGCTTCTGTCTAGGATTCCAATAGGGTCTCTCTCAATGCTTCTCTTTTCCACTACTTCCCAAAAAACGGTTCGAGGAGTATCACAGGAGGCGGATGATGCTAATTTTGAAAGCGCATCCGCTTGGTTATTTTCTGATCTCGGTACTTGGTCCAGATGGAAATCCTCAAGGGAGCCGACTGCTTGACGGACCGCCTGTAAATATTTGATCATGGCCGGATGGGTCGCTTCGTATTCGCCATTGTACTGACTCACTATCAATTGTGAATCAGAACAGGCGTCTATTTTTCTTGCCCCTGCCGCCTTGCACATGCGGATTCCGGCTAGTAAAGCTTCATATTCTGCCTCATTGTTTGAAGCCTGAAAACTGAAACGTAAAGCATACTCGTACCTGTCGCCCTCCGGCGACTGACATATGACGCCTGCTCCACAACCAGTTGAAGTGGAGCTTCCATCCACATATACCTTCCAGACTTGGTCTGGAACTTGCGAGTCAGGGGGACGAGTCATTTCAACAATAAAGTCAGCAAAGGCTTGCCCCTTCACTGCTTTTCTAGGCTCGAAGGTAACTTCGAGGCTCTGTATTTCTATAGCCCATTTGATCATTCGGCCCGACGACTCCATGGTGGTCAGCGGCCGCTTGATCGGTTGATCTGTATACACGACGACTGCATGCGCCAAAAAGTAGGGCTTTAATTTTTTAACAGCCATGAAGAGTGCAAGACCAAACTTCTCCACCAAGGGATACCTTAACTCGGCATTTTTCAGCACATGGCTGACAAAGTAGACCGGGAGCTGACAGTCGTCTCTTTCAGCAAGCAGAACAGCGCTTAACGCATGATCAGAGACGGTCAGGTACATGTAGAGTACTTCTTTTGGCAAAGGGCTGATTAGCCTTGGCAAGGAATGCAAGTGAACTTTCAACTTTTGGAAGGCCGCCTCAGCATCCGGCCCCCATTCAAACCTTGCCTTTTTCTTAATTTCCTGGAAAAAGTATAGGCATTTGTCGCCTGATCGACTTAGGAATCTACCCAAGGCCGCCAGACAACCTGTTAGCTTCTGAACCTCTCGGACGGTGCGGGGCGACTGCATGTCGATGACCGCCTGCACCTTCTCAGGGTTCGCATCTATTCCTCTCTGAGTAATGAGAAATCCGAGAAATTTCCCAGACTCAACTCCAAAGACGCATTTCTTGGGATTAAGCATGACATGGTGCCGCCTGAGTGTGGCGAAAGTTTCTCGGAGGTCCGACAGATGATCTTTCTGAAGTTTAGATTTGACAATCATATCATCAATATATGCCTCAACATTTCTCCCAATCTGATCAAAGAACACAGTGTTAATCATTCGTTGGAAAGTGGCCGGGGCATTCTTAAGACCAAACGGCATGACCGTGTAACAGTATAACCCTTGATCAGTGACGAAGGCCGTCTTCTCCTGATCTTTCTTCCATAAAGGGATTTGATGGAAACCCGAGTAGGCGTCCATAAAACTCATCAAAGCATGGCCGACTGTTGAGTCGACCAGGTTGTCAATTTTAGGCAGAGGGTAACTGTCTTTTGGGCACGCCTTGTTTAAGTCTGTGTAGTCTACACACATTCGCCAGGTACCATTCGGCTTTTTAACAAGCACAACATTTGCAACCCAGTCTGGGAAGTAACATTGCCGAATGAATCCTGCATCAAGTAATTTTTTAACTTCGGCGGCTGCCGCCTGACTTCTTTCTTCGCCATGGTTCCGCTTCTTCTGCCTTACAGGCTTCTTTTTTGGATCCACAGCTAGTTTATGTACCGCCAGCTCAGAACTAATGCCTGGCATTTCATGGACTTCGAATGCAAAGATGTCCTTGTATTCTTTCAACAAATTGTGGAAGTCGTCACCTAGGACCCCTAGAGCAGTCGTCCCAACTTTGACTGTTCTGTCAGGACGCGTGACATCTAAGATTAGGTCCGTATGCTCACCAGCCGGCTGAGGGCGGAAATCATCCGACCGCTCCTCTGCCAATGATTGCTATTTTTTATCTTTTCTTGTGGCTCCCATCTGGGACGCCTTTCTTTTCTTGCCGCCTGCTTCTTGAACAGGCGCATTATCCTTGACATTGTCAAAGGCAGTTTTTCTTCCACTGGACCCAGCGGCCATAGCAGTGGGCTTGATATCTGAGAGATAGCACTCTCGGGCCATCCTCTGATCTCCCCTTAGGGAGCCGACTGTTCCATTATCCCTCTCAAACTTGAGCAAATAAGAGATGGGATTATTACAGCCTTGGAATTATTTAAGGTTGGTCGTCCCAGAATCATGTTGTAGGCCGAGAGTTCTTCTACCACCAGGAACCGGACTACCATGTGTCGTCCTTCCCCTTTTTCACCCAGGCGGATGGGTAGATCTACTCGTCCTACTGGGTGGACGACTCCCCCTCCAAACCCTACTAGAGGGTGGGAGGCCGGATGTATACAATAAGTCTTGTACTTCAGTTTGGAGAGGCATTTGCTACTGATAAGATCTGAGGAGCTTCCAGTATCTATGAGAATTCGGCCAACTCTTTGATTGGCCACTTTACATTCAATGACGATAGGGTCGTCATGCGGCCCCCTGACCCCTCCTAGATCTTCTTCAGTAATGACAATCTCAGGAAATGAATTTAGGGAGGGCCGTTCTGGGTGAACGGAATTTGTATCCAGCCGCCTGATATTGTCTTTGTTGCCCCTAATAGTGGGACCTCCTCCTGCGAAGCCGCCTGCAATAGTGTAGACGACTGCATCATCTGTATCAGAGCTGTCGGCCTGTTGATTCTTTTTGGCCGACTGTTTTTTCGAGGAGGTGTTCCTCGTGGATTTCTTGACAAAAGAGTCAAGATCACCTTGCTCAGCCAGGCGGTCCAGATACCGCATGAGACTGATGCATTCGTTGGTGTGATGACCAACATCTTCATGATAATCACAGAATTTTTCCTGGTTCCGATTGCTTGCAGAACCCTTCATGGGGACCGGCTTCTCAATAGAGATCCGTCCCTTGATTTCTTTCAGGATAGCTTTGCTATCCTTGTTAAACGCATACTTTGGGGAGTATGGCTTGAATTCTTTTTTCTTCTTCTGGGCCGGCTGTTTAGAGGAATCAGCCGCCCAGACCTCTTTTCTCTTCTTTAGATCTTTGTTTGACGACTGTATCTGTCGTCCTTCTCTTTTGTCGAACTTTTTCCCGTCCGACTGTTTTGCTGTACTACAAAGATCAGTCGCCTGTATGTAGGCTTCTGCTTCAATCAAGGCCTCCTGAAGAGTCGCCACCCTCTTTCGAACCAGATCGAATTTGAAGGTCGACCCGTCTTTGAGACCCCTGAAAAAATCAGTATAGGCCACCTCATCTGGTAACCCTTGAATCTGTATCCTCATCAGGTTAAACCGCCTGATGTAGGATCGAAGCCCCTCCTTCTCACCCTGCTGAATTGTTCCCAAATCAAGGGTCGTCTTCTTCGCAGGAATGTTCATGGCGAAGTTGGAGGTGAACAAGTAAGCAAGCGTCCTGAAGTTGTTTACACAACCAGTCGGCAGGTTGCCGAACCATTGCTGTGCAATTCCTTTGAGAGTCGCTGGAAAACACTTGCACCAAGTGGGATCATCCAACCCTTGAAGGTACATTAGGTTGGAGAATGCCATCAGATGGTCTTCTGGGTTAGTAGTGCCATCATAGGCGCCTACTAACACATTTTTCACTTTGGCCGGCTGAGCGGCTTCAGTGATTTCCTTGGAGAAGGCCGACGGCTGTTCACCAAGTCTAAGCAACCGTAGTTGCCAGTCCAAAGGTTGGACATTTTTAGCTGTCTGTCCACCAAAAGGAGGTGGCGGCATAAAATACTGTTGTTGGGGTACAAACGGTAAGTTTGGTACCGCCTGGTCGCTATGAAAGCCGGACTGACGGGAGGTGCCGCCTGACTGACTCTCATGATACGACTGGGTATGCCTCAACGAGGTATTTCGCAGACTTTCTTGAAAATTTGAAGTAGAGGCCGACTCTGACAGTCGGTCACTCTTCTTCTGCTCTAACAGCAGACGAGCGTCTGTGTATGTTTTCTTCGACCCGTCCGCCTGAATGTGACGGACAGGTTTCCTTTTCCCTGGAGTAGGAAAATGGTATTTTGTGAGATCAAGGGTAGGCGGCTCCCACTTCCTGGATTTAGGATGAGGAGTTCCCTCTCGTCCTTGAACCGGCCTCCTCTTGCTTGAAGTGGATGGTTTCTTAGCCGACTGCTCCTTGGTCAAAGTAGGCGGCTTCTTGTGGAGCAACTCTTGAATCTCCCCCTTGAAGCCCCTCATGAAGGTTATGAGTTCGTCTCTTGTAATGGGGGCAGACCCATCAGTCGCGTGCGGCCGAACTGACGGTGCGCCTGCTGGCTCGCTTTCAGTTTGAAAATGCCCCCGTTCCGTCCTTTCGGTCTGACGGGTACGTCGGGCCCTTAGGGTCCCGTCTGGAGCTGTGTGAGCTTCAACTTCAAGTTCATTGTCAGTGTCATGGTCCGACTGGACTTGAGGGTCGTCTAGGGGACGCCTCTCTTCAAAAGTCGGTACAAACGTAAATGTCATCTCAGAAGTACTCTCCCCACAGACGGCGCCAAAATGTTTCGGGGTTTTCTGATGTCCTGCAGGAGAGTTACAACACCGAGACTGGAACCGGACGCCTGTACCTGCAAAACAACGAAGACTCCTTGTGGTAGGAGCTCCGCCTCCAACGGTCAAGTTAGTACTTGATTAAGGAGTAATTAATGCGGAAATTAAAGTAGATTGGTCTCTCTAGGTGAGAGTGTTTAATGTATAATCCGTGTGTTTTTCGGTGTCTCCCCTCTTAATGAGGATTAAGAGGGGTATTTATAACCTCGGGAAGCGTGCCACTCTCTAGGTTTGGGGTAAACCTAGGGCTGACTGGGCTTCTAGACAGGATTGGGCCTTGTTGGCCAGTTTTCCCATTTGGCATGGGTGGACACGTGGTGTGTCTCGATTGGTCCGTAGTGGACGAATCTGGGACTGACACGTGGCAGGCTCCTATTGGCCTACGTGAAGGACACGTGGCGGAACCTGGTTGGTCCACTTGCCAGACGGTGATTGGTGGATAAAAATCCCCTAATCAGGAGCCATGGGGAAATTGGGCATGGTACTCTTCTACTCTGTTTCTTTGCCATCTTGGGAAGATTGTTATATGAAAGATAGCAACTGTTTGTTCATTAGTTTAGTAAAGTTGCTTAATGGAAGATTAAAACTTATGCCTGCCTAACAAATTCCTTTTTATTTAATTTTAGGTTGGATTACAGCTAGGTGAGCTAGGTATATATGCGCGGAGGAATTCACTATAAACTTTGCAAATTTATACAAAATGTGAGAGAGGGGTCGAGAGATAGGAAAGGGGCCGGGAGACAGAAAGGGGCCAAGGGATATAGGGCAAGCTAGGAGGGAAGAGGATGGGGCACACCCGGAGTGGAGAGAGATCAGGAGAGAGAGAAAGGAAGAGGGGTTAAGAGAGAGAGAGAAATGAAGAGGGGTTAAGAGAGAGAAAAAGGGTTTGGGAGTGAGGAGCCGAAAGAAGAGAGAGAGATAGAAATAGGAGTTAGGAGAAAAAGCGAGTGAAATAAAGAGAGAATGAATAAGAGGGCCATGAGAGAGCGATAAGGGTCGAAAGAGAAAGAAATAGAGCAATAAAGGAAAAGAGGGGCTAGGAGAGAGAGAGAGAGGGGGGGCTTGAGAGAGAAAGAGATAAAGAAGCCGGAAGAAAGAGGCAGATAGAGAGAATTTAAGAAAACTAAAGGGGACTGGGGAGAGAGGGAGGGAGGGGTTGGGGGGAAAGGGAGCAAGTGTAATCTATAATTTTTAAAGCCTTTTACAGGATGGAATTGGGAAAAGAAGAATTAAAAGAAAGGAAAAGACTAAGAGAAAGAGTATGAGGCCATGAGCGCGCTAATAAAGAAATGAATGAGTGATACGGGAACAAGTTTGATCTATATTTATTTCTACTATGTTAGTTATTATACGTCGATTTTCGTTTTTTAAGTTTCAATTTGTGAACTTTATATATGATAATAAAGCTCATTTAGTTTGAACTTCTATTGAATCATAAATTGAGAATTCGTCTCACCAAAAAAAAAAAAGAAATTAGTTTATTATTTCTTCATTCGGATTTTGTTATTCTCTATTTTAAATAACCTCAGCCAAGATTTCACAGTACCAACCTTTTTTTCTCACAGGACAAAGAAGAAGAAAAACAGAACTAAACGTACATAAACCAAAACAGTAATATATAAAAGGTGAAAAAATAAAGCAAAGGACATTTTCTATATATTTTAATACCAAAAAAAGGCACACCATAAAAATTGTTTGAATCCTAGAATAAATATCTTCTTTTTTAAGAATTTTATAATATATAAACACGGCCAAACTAAGGACAACTCCTAATTAATTTACCAATTTTAAAGTACCAGGTACACAAGAATACTATACCACTCCCTGTATAAACACTGTGCTTGAATAGTAAACAATCCAAAGCCAAATTCGATTTCCAAGTGTACTCATTAATTAGCCAACTAAACCAAATCAATCCCTATTATACATAAAAAAAATCACACCTAAATAATCATTAAAACACCAATGTAAACCAATTTAATATAAATCGAACCAGAAAACAATCTCCAAGTACAATTAACAGCAAAAATTTAAAATCAACACACCTTAAATCCCGTAACAAGCAATTCCAAAACCGCAACAACACAAATTCCGTATAGCCTAGCCATCGAATTATCAATTTTCCAAACAACAAAGTAAAAATGGAAAAAGGAGGCAACACAAATTAAAAATGGATAAAAAGGAGCAAGACATAGCTAACAAAGAAATGGAGGAAATGTCGACGTGGCAAAAAGCAACAGACACCCAAACAATAAAGCAACCAGGCAAACCACGTGTGACAACGTAAAAGACAACACTAATCCGGGTGAAATAGGCAATTCAGCCAAGGGGCAGAGGGCAAGTGCGGTATTTCTCTGTTCATAAGAAACTATTAAATTGCTACAGCAATTGTGCTACAATAATTTTGGTGATTTTGCTACACAAATGTTGGTCAAATTTCTACATCGACATAGACGAAGATTGACCCGACCCGAATTGATCCAATTTGAACTTGATCCAACAATTGGACCCGAAGACTGACCCCAAAATTGATCCGACCCGAACTCGACTCGAAGTGTTGACCCGATACCCGACCCAACCCGAATCACCATTGACTCGAAACTGACCCGAAACCCGAATTGACCCGACCCAATCTGAACCCGACCTGAATATTGATTGACCCGACCCGAACTAACCCGACTCGAACGACACGTTTGTCAGGTCTAGCCTAAACTGAGTTGAGCTTTGGAGGGATTTTCCTCGGACATCCTCTGAGAACAGTTTACGCGCTTTATTTGTGCAAATCTCGTCATCGGAACGACGTCAAGTCAGCAGCTCTAGGCCCACATCATTGTTACTGATTGTTATTATGATGGACTTTGGGGGTCAGTCTTCGGGTCAAATATCTAAACGGAAAAAACAGATTTTAGAAAGGAAAATATGATATTAGAGATTGATTCTTTAGTATTAGTTATAAAAGATTAAATTAAATCAACTATTTGTAATATATAAACACAGCCAAACTAAGGACAACTCCTAATTAATTTACCAATTTTAAAGTACCAGGTATACAAGAATACTATACCACTCCCTGTATAAACACTATGCTTGAATAGTAAACAATCCAAAGCCAAATTCGATTTCCAAGTGTACTCATTAATTAGCTAACTAAACGAAATTCGAAACTGACCCGAAACCCGAATTGACCCGACCCGATCTGAACCCGACCAGAATATTGATTGACCCGACCCGAACGATCCGTTTGTCAGGTCTATTCTAAACTGACTTGAGCTTTGGAGGGGTTTTCCTCGGACATCCTCTGAGACCAGTTTACGAGCTTTATTTGTGCAAATCTCGTCATCGGAACGACGTCAAGTCAGCAGCTCTAGGCCCACATCATTGTTACTAATTGTTATTATGATGGACTTTGGGGGTCATCTTCGGGTTAAATATCTAAATGAAAAAAATAGAGTTTAGAAGGGAAAATATGATATCAGCGATTTTTTAGTATTAGTTATAAAAGATTAAATTAATTACGGAGTATTTCATGCTACTACTTTAGCAAATTACAAATAGTACTTGTAGTTGGTATTTCCAAAAATGATTAGATAATCAGATTAAATGAAGTATACTTCGATAGGGGTGGTTAACAAAATTGCACCGCTTCTAGATACTCACTTAATCTCACCTCGCGTCCTTACCCCTCTCTCTCTACTAGTACCCTTCTTCCTCAAATAAATCATTATTACATACGTACATTACACTTCCATTTCAAATTCCCCTCAAACTTAAAAAAGAAACGAAAAGAAACCCGGAAATCAAGAAAAAGAATTCACAATGAGAACTTCGAATAATCCCTTGAAGTGAAAACAGCCTGCATCTGCCCTAACTGATCATCAGAAACGACGTGAATCTGCCGTTACTACTGAACAACAACAACCTGTTTCTGCTATCACTGATCATGATGAACAACAAGCTTCTTTGATTCAGGTTTCTCAAATTTTAATTTCGAATTTTACCTGTTTCGAATTTTAATAAGTATTATAATTTAAATTGTCCTATTGCAATCCAGGTCAGTCCGAGAAGAGGTTTCTTTGATTGTTTGCTTCTTTATTGGATTCAATTGGTTTATTTGATTCAACTGCTCTCGAAATTCTAGGTTAGGTTTGTGATTAATTAGGGTTTGTTAATATTCTTCTGTATTAAAGAACAAGTGAAGTAATAATAAAGAATTCTGGAATTTGGTTGATTTTTTGCTAATGGTTTGGGAATTAGGGTTTGCACGTAAAATCAATTGCTGGACTTCTGTACTTTGGCTGCTTCCAGTGTAATGTGATGAAGCTTCTGTGTATGAATGTGACTATTTGATAATCGATAATATGCTTATTTATGATGTTGGCTGTAAATTTCCATTAGCGGCGAAAATTCAGCTCTAGTTATACAAGAATTGGAGCTGTGATCATCTATAGTATGTAGTAGAATAATGAGGCTAGCTGATGTTCAGAAGTGTTTGCTATAGTATAATCTTAGACTATCCTAGTTGATAACTTTCTATAGTAATATTTGTAGTAGAATAAACCTGCTTAGCATTTTTACTGTTGTTGCTGGATTATTGATGTTCAATCAATATCTTGAATTCATGTTATAAAAGTATGTAGTATTATTAGTATATAGTTTCTGTTATTAACTGATTTTTCGCTGAAGTATAATGTTGCATTGCATTGCTTTGATGTACCTAATATAATGAATTGTATACCACTTTGCTTTCTTCAAGTGTAGTTTGAGCAAAATTGATTTCAGCTCGCTGTTTGTGTGTGCTCTTTGCTCACTCATGTCTGCTACTACTCCTACTCCCCTTTCTTATGCCGACTGTGTCACAACCCTTCCTGTTAACTCTCCCCACTTAGGGCCCAAACAGAGTGTTTTGGGAACTCACATTTGCTCTAGTGGTGGAACTGACCATCCTGCCCCTTCCTTTCAATTCGAATTTTACCTGTTTCGAATTTTAATAAGTATTATAATTTAAATTGTCCTATTGCAATGCAGGTTTGTCCGAGAAGAGGTGCTAAAATCAGGATTAACAGAAAAGAATTCAAAACGAGAACTTCCAATAATCCCTTTTCGGTTCTTAGGAAGCGAAAACAACCTGAATCTGCCCTAACTACTGAACAACAACGACCTGTTTCTGCTATCTCTGATCTTGATCAACGACAAACTTCTTTGATTCAGGTTTCTCAAATTTCATTTCTTAGACTTAATTTCGAATTTTATGTGATGATTATTGTTGTTGTTGCTGTTTCTCCCTTTAATTTCTTCTTCTTTTCTAGTTGCGTAATAATGCCTGAGTTTCTTGAATTTTTGAATTGATTACAAAATTCCGGCTCAAAAGAATTGCTAGCTGTTTTTGCTATTGATGAATTCTTGTTACGTAAACAAACTTCTTTGATTCAGGTTTCTCAAATTTCATTTCTTAGACTTAATTTCGAATTGTATATGATGGTTATTGTTGTTGTTGCTGTTTCTCCCTTTAATTTCACATGTTATTTTCTAGTTGATCTTTTCAGACGTTTCAATTGTTATAATTTAAAGTGCAATTAACTATTGATAGTAAGTATTATAATTTGAATTGTCCGCTAAAATCTAGATTAACAAAGAACATCGAGATTGCTGGGGATTGAAGCGTTCCTTGGCGCACAAATGTGTGGCAGGTTTGCCATACGTTAGAGGGCATTGCCCCAAGGAACTGAGGTTACCTTGGAAATTTGTTAGGCCGTTCAACCTGTTTTTTGAAGCCTATATCAAGAAACAACCCCTCCAGAAGCAACCTTCCAAGGTCCCTCTCAAGGCGAGTATGTGAGTGCCTTGGTCTCTTGGGCTAATCTTACTCGCGAAGAGAAGAATGAGTATGTGATAAAGGCTGCAGATATGGCTAAGGCAGAAGGCATATACTTTTGGAAAGAATTAGAATCTAAATACAAGTTGATCAAACTGTTAAACAAACTGAGAAACTACAAGGCTGCTGCACGAGTTCAACAGAAGGCTGATCTGTTGTTGGGAGCTACAAAACTCATACTTGTTGCCAACCCAAATGGGCTGAAACAAGCTCTAGCTAGGGCTCCAACCGGGTGCAAGTTCAGTTTTGCAAACCATGTTAACAGGAAAAAAAAGCGAGAGATGTGGGCTTTAATGGAACCTCGTGGGGGGAGTTTAATTGAGCTTCATGATTATTTCGGCTACAGCAGTTTAGATTCCAGCGATGAAGACACATCTGAATCGTCATCGTCATTACTAGACTATTTGTGATGTTGCGTGTGTTGGTTGTTCATCTGGATTCAAGATTCTAATTGATAGTGTTATGTTCTTTTACGTAGTAAATGACTTTGCTTTGTATTATGTGGTATAATTGTTTGAATGAGACACCTTCGAATATTGCAATGACTTGGCTCTCATATGTGAGTACTTCAAGTGTAGATTCTACTAGCTTGTGGCGCTTGAGCAATTCAGTTTTGTCCTTTGCCTAGAATGAGCTTAGAGTACCTTGCTCTTATAAGTGGTGAGATTTTGTACAAATAATATGTCTGTTTACCCTCTCAAATCTCCTCCTTAAATTATGTGCCCATATGGTGAGTTACAAGTAAAAAGAAATGGTGGAAGTATGTTGGTTTTTTTTTTTTTCGAAAATCATATGGAGTGTTAAGCCCGATGCTAATTAATAGTCAATTAACAGTTTCTCATACACCTTAATCTAGAAAAACACAATGGATTCCTTCCCTCCCTTTTCTATTCAACATTCATATTTGAATAAACATGGTACACAAATATCAGTTAATCTTCTTTTACGTTTTTCACCTTCAACATTCCATTTTTTTTTTAATTTTTATGCTTAAATTACAAATTAAAATAAATTTGTGTCGACGTTTCTCAAGTGGGATTAATTGGGATTATCCTTGTAAGGTATGTGTTGACTTTTTTTTGGTGCATTGTTAATTAGTTGACATTTAATTTGATTATAAGTTTGTTGTTTATATATATTTTTTTTTCAATTGAGTAGTTTGAAATATTTACATTGGTAATTAGTTGGATTGTGAATGATATGATTTATATTAACATTATCTTTCCTCAATAAAAAAAAGGGGTTGTTAAATATCGCCCTCAAATTTCCGACTAACGCCCGCAAATAAAATTTATTTTACAAATTTACCCCTAAATAAAATATAACAATTCTCACTCCCTCACTCCCAAAACCCTCACTCCCTCTTCTCCCTCTTCTCCCTCTTAAATACAATTCTCTCTCTACACCACCACCACCACCACCACCACCACCACCACCACCACCACCACATTCTTTTACCACCCACCACTACCACCAACTCCTCTTTTAACCACCCACCACCGCCTCCTTTTTTAACCACATACCACTACGCCCTTTAACCACCCACCACCACTACCACCACCACGTCCCACCCTCCACCACGTACAAGGGAAGACGCGAAGATGACGAGGAAGGACAAGGGAAAGGCCGTCGTCGAAGGAGTCGCCGGAGACAAGGTGAGTATATTTTATTTTAATTTTTTTTTTCTGGAATTGGCGGAAACGCCCAAAATTTTCGCAAATTCTGGGCTGAAACGCCTAGAATTTTCGTTCACCCATATGGTTATACGAAAATTCTAGGCGTTTCACCCTAGATCCGTTGAAAAAATTGGGCGTTTCTGCCTTATATTCGTATGATGTTGCTGTTGCTGTTGTTTATAATTCGAAAAAAAAAAATCGTATGCTGTTGCTTATTATTGCTGTTGTTGTTTATAATTGCTGTTGTTGTTGTTTATAATTGATGTTGTTGTCTATAATTGTTGTTGTTGTTGTTGTTTATTATTGCTGTTGTTGTTGTTTATAATTGTTGTTGTTGTTTATAATTGTTGTTGTTGTTTATAATTGCTGTTGTTGTTGTTTATAATTGTTGTTGTTTATTTATTTGGTGCATTTAATGTAAAATTCCCTAATAATCAAGCACTACTGTCAACATCGACAAACTAGAATTTGAAGTGTAGATGTATATAGACACACACACTTTGAAGTGTAGATATATATAAACACAATTTGGCAAATGGACGTACAGTAAACATTCAAATTTAATGGTGTCTTGTAAATGAGTAGTGAAGGTATTTTTGATTTATGGACAGATAGCATTGTAGCCTTTTACTTGTTAAGCTTAGGCAGCAACAAGAGTGGTTTACATTATCATGGTATCAAAGAAAAAAAAAAACAATATTGTACAATCAAAGATAAAAAGTTAAAAAATTATGTTTGTAACTAAAAGATGCAAATTCAGTAGTACTAGTTATTGGTTTTCTCTACTAGAAAAAGGGTTATTTCCGAGGGAAATGTTCCGACGGAATGTAATTCCCTCGGAAAATTCAAAATTTCCGGCGGAAGTTGACTTTGTAGGAAAAATTCGTCGGAAATTTACTCTACCGACGGAAAATTCCCTCGGAAAACTTCCGACGGAATTTATTTCCCTCGGAATGTTTCCATTCCTACGGAATATTCCCTCGGAGTGTCTTCCAACGGAATTTATTCCCTCGGAAATGTCAGGTTCCGACGGAATATTCCGTCGGAAGCTGACATTTCCGAGGGAATAAATTCCGTCGGAAGCTGAGAACAATTAAAAAAAAAACGCGTGTTTCTGCTACTGCTGCAACCCAGAAAAAACAAAAGAACGACAAAGAGGAAGAGAGAGAAAGGGAGGGCGATTCAAGAGGAAGAAGAAGAGATAGAAAGGGAGAAGGAGAAAGAGGAAGACAGATAGGCCGCAGCCGCCGCCCCTCCGCCGCTGCACCGCCGCCGGTAAGTCCGCAATTTCTGGTTTTAATTTTTTTTTTTTTTGTTTGGTGTCCGAAAAACCCTAACCACCACCTTCCACCTAGGGCTTTCCGGAGTAATTATTAACAACCACCACCTTTCACCTCACTCGCCGGCGGGTCTGCAACCTCCACGCCCACCAGCCGCCGCCAGCAGGTAGTTTCCATTTTCCCTCTTATTTTTTTTTTTTTTTTTTTTGGTTTTTTTTTCCTAATAAGTTCACATATATTATTATTCTTAAACTTATACAAAATGCAAGCATAAACGAAAAAGATTAAATCATAAATGTAGTTTATACTTTTATTTTTTGTTAATTTTTTGTTTGGAATTTGAATATTTGTAGGTTTTGTAGATTGAATTGGTTCTTTGGCAATAACAAACTCAGATCTACAGGTTAGAGAGTATTTTAAAGCTAAATTTATAAATTTAGTTTATACTTGGCATAGATATATGTTAGTTTATTATTGATTTTAGTTATTGTATTTAAAAGTTGTTGTATTTATATTATAATTTGTTCAAATATTTGAAATGAATGTGTTTGTGTTATAATATGTTAGATTAGTTTAATTTATTTAAGTTTACTTTTTAATTAATGTATTATAACACGTTAGTTTAGTTTGGTTTAGTTTAGGGTAATAATGTATGTTAGTTTAGTCTATTTTAGTTTAGTATAGTTTAGTTTATTTTAATTTAGTTTAGTTTATTTAAATTTGGCTTAGTTTTGGTTAATAAAGTGTATGTTAGTGTATTTAGTTTAAGATTTATGTTTGATATAATGTTTAATATAATATTTAATAAGCGTGCTTATTTATTTGCTTAGTTTAGTTTAATTATGATATGTCTCTGTTTAGTTTAATGCATGTGTTCTTCACTTTTTATATATATATATATAATAAATGAATCATTTGCATAATCATATGCCTAGATACCCGTTCAAGGCATACACATTAGGAGTATGTCTTGAATAGTCCCCAGTTGGGACTGTCCTTGTACGCTTATTCTCACTTAGGTGGTGAATGTAAGCCTTGTTTTTTATTCTAGGGAAAATCCTGCCTTTTCATGCATTTCTCTACCGTGTTCTCTGGGTACATATGTAGGTGTGTGTAATCGCCTACATCGTGTACTTGGAGAACTGTAGGGAAATGCTGGCGGATTTTCCATAGAATTGAAAACCTGGGTTACATTCACTAGTGAGAATAAACGTACAAGGATGGGTTAGGTTGGAGTGATAAGGACCCTTTGGAAGCATTTCAAATCTCATTTGCATTTCCATAACGCTGTGGTGGATAATGACTGCGAAATACCGTTCATGACTAATGTGATTGTACATATGCATGAGCTGTGTAGAAGTTGTAATCATGAAACGAAGAGAATGTAGCTGGATGTATAAAAGGACAATTGGGCAAAGTATTAACCCAGATTTCGTGAAAGGAGTTGATGAATTCATTCAGTACGTCAGAGATCATCCCGAGAGTAGTAATCCGGATGAGGTTAGGTGTCCATGTGTGAAATGTAAGAACAAACGCCTTTGGAATGCGGATACGGTTAAAATTCATCTGTATGACAAGGGTTTCGTAACCTAACTATTATGTGTGGATGTGTCAAGGGGAGGGGTATTCGGGAGTTCCCGAACGGCGGTCCAATGAATATCATGACATGGTTTTGGATGCTTTTGGTCATAGTCAAGATCAGGGGCATTCCGAGGAGGCTAGTGTTTCATCAGAGGAGGAGCCTAATGCAACTGCTAAGCATTTTCTGGATTTGTTGCAGGCTTCTGAAAGGCCATTATACGAAGGGAGTTCTTTGTCTGTGTTAGAGATGGCCGCTAGAATCACTAGTCTCAAATGTGAGTATAATTTGCCTCACAGATGTGTTGATGGGTTTGCTTCTTTGCTAAGTGAGGCGATTCCGAACAACAATCATATGGCCGACACTTTCTACGAGGTGAAGAAGATTGTGAAGGGGTTGGAACTGTCCCATCAAAAGATTCATGCGTGCCCGAAAGGGTGTATGTTGTTTTGGAAGGATGATGCTCAGTTGTCTGAATGCAGGGTGTGTGGCAGCGACCGATACAAGCAGACTTCCAAAGGTAGCCTAGTTCCTTTGAATGTTCTATTTTATTTCCCGATCACACCCAGGTTGCAAAGACTGTTTGCAACGAAGAACATTTCGGAGGAAATGACATGGCATTCGAAAAATCCCAGAGTTCAAGGCACAATGGCACACCCTAGTGACAGCGCAGCTTGGAAGCACCTCGATTGTCGGTTTCCAGAGTTTGCTTCTAAGCCTCGTAATGTTAGACTTGGCTTGTGTACAGATGGTTTTGCTCCTCATGGTAAGTTTGGGGGTCAATATTCTTGTTGGCCTGTCATTTTGACCCCTTATAACTTGCCTCCCTCAATGTGCATGAAAAGACAATTCATGTTCCTTTCGTTGCTCGTTCCTGGTCCAAAAAACCCTAAGGGCAACTTGGATGTTTACATGCAACCGTTTATAGAGGAGTTGAAACTGTTGTGGGAAGTAGGCGCGGCTACTTATGATATTTCGAAGAAACAGAATTTCAATCTTCGAGCAGCCATCCTATGGACCGTTAGTGACTTCCCGGCTTATGGCATGTTGTCTGGTTGGGCCACGGCTGGTAAGAAAGCTTGTCCACATTGCATGGAGAAGACCAAAGCATTTTGGCTTGAACATGGTGGTAAAGTTTCTTGGTTTGATTGCCACCGACAATTCCTGCCGACAGATCACCCTTTTCGGAACAGTAAAACAACATTCTGTAGAAACAAAGTAGAGAAAGGAGCCCCTCCACACATCATGTCAGGAGAGGAGTTGTGGGAACGTGTCAAGGACCTTCCAAAGGCTACAAATGGACCCGATTCAATTAAAAGGCTGAAAAGTGAAAAGAAGGGGTGGTTCAAGCAAAGCACCTTGTGGGAGCTCCCATATTGGAAGCATCTCCTCATTCGTCACAACTTAGACGTCATGCACATCGAGAAGAACTTCTTTGATCAGTTAATTCACACTGTAATGGATGTGAAAAAGCTTACGTGTGACACCCCTTCAGCTCGGAATGACATTGCTAAATATTGTAAACGTCCCCAGCTTCATCTTCAAGAGGATGATAGAGGAAAAGAGGTAATGCCAAAGGCTCCATTCGCTCTTGACAAGGCTCAGAGAAAAGTTTTGTGTGAGTGGGTTAAACAGCTGCGGTTCCCTGATGGTTACGCCTCTAATTTGAGCAGATGCGTAGATTTGCAAGCGTGTAAGCTCTATGGAATGAAAAGCCATGATTGTCACGTGTTTATGGAGAGGTTGTTGCCCACAGCTTTGAGGGAATTGCTCCCTGACCATATTTGGAATGCAATTACTGAGATCAGCCAATTCTTCCGAGACTTGTGTTGCTATACAACACCGGTTAGTGACATGGAGCGATTGGAGAAAAACATACCTGAGATCCTCTGCAAGCTTGAGAAGATCTTCCCTCCTTCATTCTTTAACTCCATGCAGAATTTGCCTACACATTTGCCGTACGAGGGGAAGTTATGTGGTCCTGTACAATACAGGTGGATGTATCCCTTCGAAAGGTAAATCAAACACCCTTATTTCACATCCTTTATTTTACATCCTAATCAATTGTTCATACATATACACCACAACTATAATTGCAGGTTCCTCAATCATTTGAAACGGAAAATTGGGAACAAGGCTCGAGTTGAAGGGTCCATATGCAATGCTTATCTCACTGAAGAGATAGAAAACTTCTACTCCAATTACTTCCAGTCGCCAGTTGACACTAAAACTCGAGATCTTGGTCGAAATGTGAATGCCGAAGTTGAGTCCACATCGGACGACTCTGAAATACCAGAGTTGTTCAAAGAGGACAGTGGTCGTGTGTCAAATGAGGGTAGAACTCGGTTCTTAAATGACAAAGAACTCGAGTGCGCACATTTGTTCGTGTTACGAAACACTGGCATTCTTGGCGAATACGAAAGGTATATTAGGCCCAAGTATTCAGTGTATTCGTATTTACGATCATTTACAATGATGACTATGTAGATTTACATTGTGTGTTTTGCCTCGTAGGAAGTTTGAGGACTACGTTCTTAGTACTCGACCGTTCCTGCGTAGAGAAGATGTCATGGAGAATTTCGAAACTGAATTTGCTGATTGGTTTCATCACAAGGTGATATACGCGGTGTAACCGTGACTTAATAATGAATGGTACATGTTACATTTCAATTCATTGAATTCAGGAACCTTGATCCTTACATTCAACCACTTTATAGGTGGTCGAAGAGAAGTCAAATTCGGATGTCCTGCAAGCGTTGTGCATGCGTCCCTTCAGGCGAGTTCGTACTTGGGGCCAGATTTTTGTAGGCGGATTTAATTTCCATACACATGCCCATGGCAAGCACAAATCCACCATGAATTATGGGGTGTGTGTATCAAGTGAGGATGGCGGAGAGTACTTCGGCATCTTAGACGACATAATTGAACTTGTCTACACGGGACCCAAGAGACAGTACAAGACAATTTTGTTTAAGTGCAATTGGATGGATTGTGGTAGGGGAATGAACATACACGAACAATACAAGCTAATCGAAGTAAATCATTCTAAGAAATACCCCAAATATGATCCATTTGTTTTATCTTACCAAGTGACTCAAGTGTACTACACATCATACCCTAGCCTGAAACGGGACCGAGTTCAATGGTGGTCTGTGTTTAAAACACATGCAAGGTCAGTGGTTGATGCTCCGGTGGACTTAGAGTTTCTGCAATCACCATCCCCAACATTACATGCAACGCTTTGCCCGCCGAGTGACATTCCAGACTACGTTATGGATGATGATGATGAGGACGATGACGATGGCTTTGTGATCTCAAGCGAAGAAGACGATGAATCTAGTATCGGCTCTAGTGATAGTGACGATGATGATGACATCGATGTAGTTTTAGATGATAGTAGTGATGACTCTAGTAGTGAAAGTAGTGATGAGAGTACTGAATAGGAGAAAATTTTAATCTTCTTTAAACGTATGCTTCTTATTGTAACATCAAAATATTAATGAGGCTTATGTAAAACTTTTTAATGTTTGTATAAAAGCCATATTACGTTGCACTGCACTCCTTATTTATCATATCTTGTCAATTTACTAACATCTGATTCAGATAGTCATGGCGGGTGGAAAAAGTGGGCAGTCGTCGAAGAAAGCAAGGGGGAAAGAGAAAGAGACCGCCCGCGCCCTGTTCACCGACGACTAGGATGAGGAGATGTTCGATGCGGAGGGAACCGATTTGGGTGATGATCAGACGTCCCCATCCACTCCCGTAGATGATATGCAGCGGGATGAGTCGGAGGATGAGCCACGGGATGAGTCACAGCTCCCGTTGTTGGACCCTACTACGCTGTGGTAAGTAAATATCATGATATTGAAGATCAGATACATTTGTTTTAGATTACATATTTCGAACTTGTTTAACATTGTTGTTTCCCGTTTGTGATAGGTTCGATGATCCTAAGGTTCGGAGTGCGGTATCTGGTACGATTACTGGATACTACCGAGGCCCTTGGAGGAACATGTCCGAAGTGCCTCCAGCTACGAAGGAACACTGGTGGAACTTGTTCAGCGTATGATATTTTTGGGTCTTGGTTAATACATGTTTTAGCTATTGTGTTGATTTAGTTTTGTGTCTAACTTTTGAATTTTATCATTTGCAGGCACAATACAGATGGGCACCTCAGATGGATGAGCTAGTGAGGATCACATTCCGGAGGAGGGTAGCCACACGCCTGCGTGACATGTTCTACACCATCACGTACAAGATGAAAGGCGCCAGGCCAAGTTGGTTGAGTGCGGAGCTCCACAAGAAGATGATGGACATTGTTGCGAACGACGCAACTTACAAGGAGAGGTCGGCGCAGAACCAGAAGAACAGAAGGGGCGGTTCTATGGAAAATCCCGTCCGGGGGACCCACTTTCAGGGTTCGTTGTCAGCTTCCCAACATGCAAAAAAGATTGTAAGTTTATTTAAAAATATCTTATATTACAAGACATTTGTGATTTTGACATGGTTAATGATTATTCCTTTTTTTTTTGTATCAAAGGCGGTGAAGAACAAGGGCCAGCTTCCAACAGCTCCTGAACTGTTTCTGAAGACACACTTCAAGGAATTGCCTGGGAAAGGCACAGTGCCAGTAAACCCCACAGCTCAGCAGATTGCGGTAACAAATTCCTTAAAATTTTTTCCTTGGTTCATTATTCATGAATAGGTGTAGATAAAGAAATAGTTCATTAGGTTCAATTTGGCTTGAAATGCGTCCCAAAACATATAGACTTGTATTTTTATGTGATTTCAAGTCATGAACCCCTTATAATGCCTAAAATATGCATGTTTAGAGAAAGAAATAGGTCATTTTGTCGAAAACGTAGTAAATGGGCTAAGAATAGGTCATATACTTCATAGTAGGTTCAATTTGGCTTAAAATGCGTCCCAAAACGTAGACTTGTATTTTTTTGTGATTTCAAGTCATGAACCCCTTATAATGCCTAAAATATGCATGTTTAGAGAAAGAAATAGGTCATTTTGTCGAAAACGTAGTAAATGGGCTAAGAATAGGTCATATACTTCATAGTAGGTTCAGTTTGGCTTGAAATGCGTCCCAAAACGTATAGACTTGTATTTTTTTGTGATTTCAAGTCATGAACCCCTTATAATGCCTAAAATATGCATGTTTAGAGAAAGAAATAGTTCATTTGGTCAAAAACATAGAAAATGGGCAAGGAATAGGTCATACAGGCCATATTTGGCTCAATTTGGCTCCAAAATGCGTCCCAAACCTTAGGGAGTTGTATTTTTTTGTGATTTCAAGTCATGAACCCCTTACACTACCTGTATTAGAGATGTTTAGAGAAAGAAATAGTTCATTTGGTCAAAAACATAGAAAATGGGCAAAGAATAGGTCATACACGCCATATTTGGCTCAATTTGGCTCCAAAATGCGTCCCAAACCTTAGGGACTTGTATTTTTTTTGTGATTTCAAGTCATGAACCCCTGAAATACCTGAAATTTTCATGTTTAGAGAAAGAAATAGTTCATTTGGTCAAAAACATAGAAAATGGGCAAGGAATAGGTCATACAGGCCATATTTGGCTCAATTTGGCTCCAAAATGCGTCCCAAACCTTAGGGAGTTGTATTTTTTTGTGATTTCAAGTCATGAACCCCTTATAATACCTGTATTAGAGATGTTTAGAGAAAGAAATAGTTCATTTGGTCAAAAACATAGAAAATGGGCAAAGAATAGGTCATATAGGCCATATTTGGCTCCATGTGGCTCAAAATGCGTCCCAAACCTTAGGGACTTGTATTTTTTTGGCATTTCAAGTAATGAACCCCTGAAAATACCTAAAATATGCATGTTTAGAGAAAGAAATAGTTCATTTGGTCAAAAACATAGAAAATGGGCAAGGAATAGGTCATACAGGTCATATTTGGCTCCATGTGGCTCAAAATGCGTCCCAAACCTTAGGGACTTGTATTTTTTTGGAATTTCAAGTCATGAACCCCTTAGACTACCTGTATTAGAGATTTTTAGAGAAAGAAATAGTTCATTTGGTCAAAAACATAGAAAATGGGCAAAGAATAGGTCATATAGGCCATATTTGGCTCCATGTGGCTCAAAATGCGTCCCAAACCTTAGGGACTTGTATTTTTTTGGCATTTCAAGTAATGAACCCCTGAAAATACCTAAAATATGCATGTTTAGAGAAAGAAATAGTTCATTTGGTCAAAAACATAGAAAATGGGCAAGGAATAGGTCATACAGGCCATATTTGGCTCCATGTGGCTCAAAATGTGTCCCAAACCTTAGGGACTTGTATTTTTTTGTGATTTCAAGTCATGAACCCCTGACAATACCTAAAATTTGCATTTTTAGAGAAAGAAATAGTTCATTTGGTCAAAAACATAGAAAATGGGCAAAGAATAGGTCATACAGGCCATATTTGGCTCTATTTGGCTCAAAATGCGTCCCAAACCTTAGGGACTTGTATTTTTTTGGCATTTCAAGTCATGAAACCCTTAAAATACCTAAAATATGCATGTTTAGAGAAATAAATAGTTCATTTGGTCAAAAACATAGAAAATGGGCAAGGAATAGGTCATACAGGCCATATTTCGCTCCATGTGGCTCAAAATGCGTCCCAAACCTTAGGGACTTGTATTTTTTTGTGATTTCAAGTCATGAACCCCTGAAAATACCTAAAATTTGCATGTTTAGAGAAAGAAATAGTTCATTTGGTCAAAAACATAGAAAATGGGCAAGGAATAGGTCATACAGGCCATATTTGGCTCCATGTGGCTCAAAATGCGTCCCAAACCTTAGGGACTTGTATTTTTTTGGCATTTCAAGTCATGAATTCCTGAAAATACCTAAAATTTGCATGTTTAGAGAAAGAAATAGTTCATTTGGTCAAAAACATAGAAAATGGGCAAAGAATAGGTCATATAGGCCATATTTGGCTCCATTTGGCTCAAAATGCGTCCCAAACCTTAGGGACTTGTATTTTTTTGGCATTTCAAGTCATGAACTTCTGAAAATACCTAAAATATGCATGTTTAGAGAAAGAAATAGTTCATTTGGTCAAAAACATAGAAAATAGGCAAGGAATAGGTCATACAGGCCATATTTGGCTCCATGTGGCTCAAAATGCGTCCCAAACCTTAGGGACTTGTATTTTTTTGGAATTTCAAGTCATGAAACCCTTACAATACCTAAAATATGCATGTTTAGAGAAAGAAATAGTTCATTTGGTCAAAAACATAGAAAATGGGCAAGGAATAGGTCATACAGGCCATATTTGGCTCCATGTGGCTCAAAATGCGTCCCAAACCTTAGGGACTTGTATTTTTTTGGCATTTCAAGTCATGAACCCCTGAAAATACCTAAAATATGCATGTTTAGAGAAAGAAATAGTTCATTTGGTCAAAAACATAGAAAATGGGCAAGGAATAGGTCATACAGGCCATATTTGGCTCCATGTGGCTCAAAATGCGTCCCAAACTTTAGGGACTTGTATTTTTTTGGCATTTCAAGTCATGAAACCCTTACAATACCTAAAATATGCATGTTTAGAGAAAGAAATAGTTCATTTGGTCAAAAACATAGAAAATGGGCAAGGAATAGGTCATACAGGCCATATTTGGCTCCATGTGGCTCAAAATGCGTCCCAAACCTTAGGGACTTGTATTTTTTTGGCATTTCAAGTCATGAAACCCTTATAATACCTAAAATATGCATGTTTAGAGAAAGAAAGGTCATATACTTCACAGTTGGCTCAATTTGGTTTAGCTTATTTGTATAACTTACTACCTCGTTTGTTCTTTTTATATGTTTATCTTGTAGGAGGCCTACCAAAAGAGGGTTGAGGCGGCTAGCACTCAAAGGACTCAGAAGAGTCCGAATGAGCTGTACTGGGAGACAGTGGGTGGTCGGAACAAAAAAGGACGTGTGAAGGGACTAGGCGAAAGTGCTGACATGTACTATGGCAGCCAGATAGGTCGCCGACTTTCCACCTCTTCCTAGCAGTACACGCCCTCCTTTGTTTCTCAGATGCAGGATCAGATGGAATCCAGGGTCCAGGCTATTCGGGAACAAATGGAAGCCGACATGGAAGCCCGAGTTCAAGCCCAAGTTCAAGCTCAAGTTCAAGCCCAACTACAAGCCCAAATGGAAGAAATGGAGAAGAGGCTGGAAGAAAGGATGATGGGTCGTTGCGACGCATGTTCCAACGTGCGACCTCCATTTCGAGATCCCAGGGACGACGACCCGGGATTTGGTGGAGCTGGCCAGGGCTCTCGCGCTGTTGTATAACATTGATGAACTTATTTTTGTTCAACTTATTATTTGTTAGTTGTAATCAAAATATTAACTTAGTGTTTATTGTAAATATTGGAATTAGTATCTATATATATATATATATATTTTTTTTTTTTTTTTTTTTGCACAAATTATTTAATGAGTAATATAATATACGAAACAGGAAGTTCAGGTTTCTCCCGGAGGAAAACATATAGCCAAATAAAGAAATTTATCACATACCAAAAAAGAGAAGTTCCGACGGAATAATAATCCCTCGGAAATTTTGAGTTTCCGACGGAATAACATCCCTCGGAATTTGTTACTTCCGACGGAATATGATTCCCTCGGAAATGGGTACCTTCCGACGGAATTTATTCCCTCGGAACTTTCCCCTATTCCGACGGATTTATCCCTCGGAAGTGTTGGGCCTTCCGACGGTATATTCCGTCGGAAAATGGGAAATTCCGAGGGAAAAAAATCCGTCGGAAAGTTGCGACGGACTTACAATTCAGGTCAAACTAAGTTTCCGAGAAACCAAATTCCGTCGAAAATTCCCTCGGTAATGAGTTTTCCGACGGAAAATCCCTCGGTATAACCCAAATTTCCGACAAAGGATTCTCCGACAACAGTTTCCGACGGAATTCCGTCGGAAATGTGTCATTCCGACGGATTTTCAATGGTTTCCGACGGAATTATTCCCTCGTAAATTAGCTGTTTTCTTGTTGTGTTTCTTTTGTTTGCATCACCTATTTTGTTTTCATTATTAATATTATAATTTATTTTAAATTTAGAATGTAGTTGAGGGTTCTGGTCCACGACATGCTAGATCACGCGGTATTAACGCGTCAATTAGGAGAGATAGGGGGATTAGTATACGGGAAGGTGGTTCAGTACCAAAGCGCGAGAGTGTAGTGGATGATTATGGGACTCCGGGTTCGGGTTCGAGTTCGAGGTACGAGGATGATGGACCTGAGGATGATGTAGATGAGGGTGAGGCTGATGCTGAGGAGCAGCCGCCTGTCGTGACGAGAGGTCCTGATGGGAGATTTACGAGTTCCCGACCACCTCGATCTGCAGCGACTTGGCTTGTTCAGGGGCCGATGGACGGTGGGCCCGAGGATGGGAGCGTTATTCCTAGTTTCGGGGCCCATGTTGCTCGGTATATTTGGGATGGGGAAGATCGACGGTTTTTGCGGTGTCATACTAGAGCTGGTGTGTGTAGAGATTTGACTGATTGGCTAGAGCGATTTACGGCTGCCACCACTACGCGAATACGACAGACTG
This sequence comes from Chenopodium berlandieri, assembly GCA_034703905.1. Lineage (NCBI taxonomy): Eukaryota > Viridiplantae > Streptophyta > Magnoliopsida > Caryophyllales > Amaranthaceae > Chenopodium > Chenopodium berlandieri. The sequence continues at coordinate 57,641,173 of CM068289.1, forward strand.
GGCTGTCGCACCTGCCTAGCATTATGCACGACCACCTTGATTTTCCGCTGATTTCTGCCTTTGTTGAGAGATGGCAGCCAGACACGAACACATTCCACTTACCTTTTGGTGAGATGACCATCATGTTGCACGACGTACACCACATACTTGGTATTCGGGTTGATGGGGATATGGTTGTCGGTGATCTCCCTAGTGACCAGTATAGGACATTGGTAGGTGGGTTGTTACAGTTGACTCCGGAGGAGCTACAGGTCAAGACTCAGAATGCCATCTACAAGAACGGTGGCGTCCATACTGACCAGATTATTGCTAGGTGTCGTAGTGAGGAGCAGCTGGAGGCGGTTCAGGCCATTGGTTACATGTGGGTCCTTTTGGGTAACACGCTCTTTACTGACAAGAGCGGTACCCGTACTCACCCTTCTTTTCTCAGTGAGTTGTGTATCGAGGATAACCTGGAGAGGTTGACGAGATACTCCTGGGGTTCAGCCACACTAGCGTACTTGTATCGTCAGCTCGGGCATGCCACCCGAAATGGATGTGATTCTATCGCGGGTTGTCTGACTCTTCTACAGGCTTGGATATACGAGTACTTTCCATGTTTTCGGCCTCACCAGGGTGTGTTGACACGGGACGTCCCTCATGCTCGTGCAGGGTTATGGGATGTTGGTATGACGCGGAAGCATCAACAGCGTCTTGTGTCCTTTCGTACTCGACTTGACCAGCTGGGTGACTATGAGGTATAAGTAGATACGTAATTACTATTTGTCTTATATTGATTTTATTTACAGTTGATTTACAGGTATAACTAATTTGCAGGTATGTTGGTTGCCATACAGTGCTTTTCCTGCACAACAGGTGCCTAGGACTATGTTTACTGGATGTATTCGCTATCGAGGCATCATAGAACCATATATGCCCGATCGAGTTGTTCGACAGTTGGGGTTTATACAGGAGATTCCCGGTGACATGATTAGGCCTGATGATGCTCAGAGACCACTTAGTGTGAAGTCTTATAGGGTCGGTTTTTCAGCTCAGATGACCACTCTCATGTGGGATAGATTTGTCCCCGGTGCTGCGTTCAGTCTTCTTCTTGGTGGATATACTAGAGTTCCACGTGGCGGACATACTTGTGCCCCTGACTACCTATCATGGTTTGGGAGAGTTAGCCATCCTATCGTCACTCCTAATGTTGAGGATGGTGTCGGTCTTCCTGAGAGGACCAACGTTGATTACGTAAGTTTTTTGTTAGTTTTTTTTTTTAATTTAATTATTTTTTTCCTATTATTTCTATTAATACACAATTATAATGGTTTGTGCAGTGGGTAGGGCGATTCATGGTTACAGCGCAACGATCACTTAGTGAGTACCCTACGCTATCAAGGGACACCAAAGTATTGTTGGAGCAGGTGATTAATGATTGGAATACAATAAATGGACTTAGAGATTAGCTGTAATATGTATTCTAGCTTTGACTTTATTGTTTTATTAGACTATGTTTTGGATGTTGTTAGTGGACATTTATGTTTTATCACATTTGTTGAGAATTATCAAGTTGACATTTATATATTATTATTTTATTTTCTAATTACGTAGTACTTACTTAGTAAATTTGTAGAAGAATTGCTTAAAAAAAATAAAAAAAAAATAATCATGTTTATTAATAAAGTTATATCAAGTTTAAACGAACGATCTCGCCTGTTCCTTCTCTCGGGAGGTCGTCCCCTTACTTGAGGGTTGACTCGAGGCTCCTGAAGGTCATCGTAGTTAGGATCCATCTCACCTTCAATCAATCGAGACACGTGCCTAGCATCACAGGGTCGCTGGCAATAACCTGATCAACAAGGGTGCGGAAATGAGCTCGATCCTCATCATTTTCATCAACTATATCAGGAATGTCGACACCCGCTCCAATGACAAGGGTCCTCTAATATGGATGAATGTCCTTCGTATACAACCCCTTCCCTGCAGTAATCGAGTCATATATTTGGCATGCACAAGGTAACCCATGGGTAGTACGTAGAGTACACCCACAACGTCGATGGACATCTGTACTCAACCCCCGCATCCTGTTCGTCTCACCAAGAAGAATAGACAGACAATAGTGGGATACCTTTCCGTTCAGCTGATGCAAAGGCTTCTGCTTGTACTTCTGACCATGAGTTGCTCTACATGCCTCTAACCCATTACGAATGGCTATGACTGGTTCTCAATCGAGCAATGCACCTGAGCCCATACTGTGTCTAAAGAACCTGTAGAACTGTCAATCCAACATTTCATTGCCGAATGCTGGCTCTCAACCCTGCAGTTGTTAACATTGCCGAAGTGCAGTACCTGATTCGTCCAAAACATCACAAACTTCTCCTTGTGTATGAGCCAAGTGTCCATAACATAGTTAATCACTTTCGGCCATCGACTCCACTTGGTTTTCAGCTCTCCAAGCTCTTTTTCATATGCCTCTTCAGATGTAGCATTAATCATGGAAGTAACCTTTGCCTCAACATCTTTGTTAATATGCCACACACACAACATGTGTCTTGTGTTTGGAAACACGCTCTTCAACGCTGCACAAAGGCCAAGCTCCCTATCTGTCAGTAATTCCGACGGCTCTCTATGATGACCGATCAACAACCTCAAGCATTGAAGCACCCACCGATAACTTTCTTCGGACTCCGACCTCATGAATGCGTATGCAACAAGAAAGTTCTGATTTGACGGTGTAACCCCAACAATCTCAAAGAATGGCATACCGTATCGGTTCGTCTTGTAAGTGGAATCCATACCTATCACGTACGGGTATGTGCGTAGCAAATTTGTCATGATCGGGTGTGCCATGAAAGCATGTTGCAACACATTGTTGGTATCAGTCATAACCCAAGTAAGGTATTTGCTCTGTCTGGCCAAATGAAGCACCTGGTGAACCACCTCTCTTCCCTCGAATCGCTCCATTCTGATATTACTTCTGCAGTTGTAGACATGCCTGATGTTTGGATGGTCTCCGGGAAACTTTTCTACAAGAGTTCTCATGATATGCCGAGGTGGCACCTGTGCCTGAGTCATGTCACGAACTACCTGCTTAGCAGCAAGACTAAGACCGCTGATTTGTCGATGTCCCTCAGGATACACAACCAAAGAATGATTGTGAGTGCCATTCAAGCAACTGAGCTTCCAACCACTTACTAATCTGACATACTCAACCTTGAGTCTGAAGGGACAACTGTTTGCCTTGCTTTTCGTGTCTTTGCGTATCGTGTTCATCATGTCTCTAATCATGCTCTTTTTTCCACGATCACAACTCACATATCGATACGGCCGACCACTCCGATCGGTCTTGTAAGAAGCCTTCACTAACATAAATCCGAGCGGGCGACAAACATTTTGTGCCCACAGAACGACATCCTCAAAACTCGGAAACACAGTGTCTGTCAAAAAATATACGCTATAGTCCACACCATCACCATCCTCGGACTCAGAATCCTATATAATAATAATAACAATAAAAACAAAGTTAATAAAAGTTGACAAACAACAAAAACACAACTAATAATAATAATTCTAACAATACACAACTAATTATAATAACAACTAAAACGTGTGATCCCTCACTTATAAACGATTGAGAATTTTATAACTAGAGAAATTAATTAAGTAGAGTAATTCAAAACGACCCTCCTAAACAAATTCGTAGTATATAATTATAATTTTTTGAACAACATACAAACGTGTTTTTTAGAATTAAATTTCAAAATTGATAAAAAATTCGAAATTTCCAGGCAAACGCCCAGATATTTCGAAAAACCTAGGCTGAAACGCCTAGCTTTTTCGAAATATCCTAGGGTGTTCGAAAAAACTAGGCGTTTCAGCCTAGGTTTTTCGAAATTTTTGGGCGTTTGCCTGGAAATTTCATAAACAGAAAATTAAATTTGCGGAATCGAAAAAAAAAATTAAATAATTGTACCGATTCCGTACGGTCCGACGAGCCTCCGGCGACCAACGTAGGTGGTGTTTCCGGCCTTTCGTTGTCTTCCATGGGATCCAACGAATTAGGTTTTGCAAAATTTAAATTATTTGTTTGATTTTGAAAATTACAGTGGTTTGTGGTTGTGAGCACTAGAGAGAATGGTAAAAATTTAATGTAGGGTAAAAGTGTTAAGTTTGTGTAAAAATAACTATTTTATAATATTTTTATAACAAGGCTACGTACGTCATTTTAGGTTATTTTGCGGGCGTTAGTTAGAGATTCGAGGGCGACGTTTAGCGTTCCACTAAAAGAGAATATTAGCGTTATCTCAAGTATTAGTATTAGTATGTGAGTCTAGATTACTTTGTGAAGATAGAAATTTTACGTTTGTGATTTTTTTTTTTTTTTTAAGAAATACTTTTGTATTTTTTTTTTATTTTTTACATTAATTGTTTTTTTATTTATATATTTTTTAATGAAGTAGACCTTTTGTTTTTTTTTTTTTTTTTTTTTGCAGTAGATGAATTATACATTAGTAGTCTCTCTTTTATAATGCTTCAAAACAAAGTATGTCTTTTAATACAATGAAACTAATAAATTTTCTTTTTTAATGTAGATGGATCCTCCAAAAGACTTTGAATTGAATATTGAATACTCAAATAGACAAGATGAAAATGAACTTGTGTTTAATTTAGATGATGAATGTGATGACTGTAATGATGAGTTTGATCTAAACTTTGAAAATGGAGAAAACATAGCTCTAATTTTGATGACGATGAAAGAGAACAAGATGGTGACAATTTGGACAATGTGATGCATGAAGATTTGTGTGATGAAAAAAAAATATCATTCCTCCGTATGTTGGGATGGTGTTTGAATCCGCCGATAAAATGATTTATCATTGTCATAAATATGGGCATAATGTTGGATTTCAAATAAGAATTAGAAGCTCTAAGAAAATAGAAAATTCGGAAATTATGACTCCTGATTATGTCATTGAACGAAATCGACATATATTGATTGTAAGAGATTAAGGTTAGATTGTACAAAAGAGGGCAAGTTTAAATCAAAGTCAAATAATCCTCAACGAGCAACTAAATCTACAGTTACGGGATGTCAATTCAAGGTAAATGCATTACTTTGTTCTTATGGTTTATGGAAGTTAACTAAAGCTCTCTTGGAGCATAATCATCCATGTAATCCAAATAATTCCAAATTTATGAGAAATTTTAAATTTATTAGTGAGCAAAATAAGAATGAACGATTTTGGAAAATGATACGGCCGTTGGTGTTCCTATTGCCAAGAACTATAATTCATTTGTTGTGAAGTATGGTGGTCACAATAATATTCCTTTTGATGAGAGGGATTGTCGTAATTTGATAAGTAAGACAAGAAGATTAAGTTTACAACATGGAGACTTTATTGCGATGAGGAGACATTTCTCTGAAATGATATCAAGCAATTCGAATTTTTTTTACATGTATGACACTGATGAGAGTGGTTCATTGAAAAATGTCTTTTGGGCGGATGGTAGGAGTAGAGCGGCATACTAAGATTTTGTAGATGTTGTGTCATTTTATACTACTTATGTCTCAAATAGATATAAGATGCCATTTGCTCCATTCATTGAAGTGAATAATCATGGTCAATCGATCCTTTTTGGTTGTGCATTGTTGGCCGGAGAAGCGACTGATAACTTTGTGTCATTGTTTAATGCATGGATGACATGCTTGTCCGGGAAAGCTCCTAAGGGCATCCTAACCGATCAATGTCAAGCAATGGGTTAGTATTTCTATTATAATATATTCCATAATAATTTGTAAGTTCTCTACTTTTTTTTGTGGACGGTTAGACATCATTACTAAAATTATATCAACGTATAAAATGTAGGATAAAAGCTCAATCATATTAACTTATTTTAGAAAATTTATAAATGCTTCATTAATTATTGGAAAGAAAAAAAAGAAGAAGAAGATAACTACAACTATTAACCACAAATTGAACATATTTGTATCAAGCCTTGTTACTGTATGCATTAATCTTATATCTTGCGAATTATAGATTGTAGTTTTTTTTTTTTTTTTTTTTTTTTTTTTTTTTTTTTTTTAATAGACCTGATTTTGAGATTTTATTAAGATATATCATATATATTAAAAAATTAAATAAAAAAAAAACTTTTCATATTGACTTTCTTTATCAGGAGAGGTGATGGACTTAATAAAATAGATAATGAGGGACAAATTTAACTTTTATGTACTTTGTATCTTTTTCCGCCAAATTTTATTACTTCTTTTTTAATAAATCTTGATAATTTTTCAATTTTTTATTTTTTATTTTTTTTAACGTATTATATTATAACTTGTTACGTTGGCAAAAATTTTGTATCTACATCTATCTAATCTACATCTACAACTTCCTTAGACCAGCGCACTGTTCCTTATGAACAGTAGAGCAGTGTGCTTCCGTAAATACCCTCGGTTTGGAATGCTATTTACGGTTTTGCCATTTTGTCCTTCTTCTTTTCTCTCTCTTCGTACTTGCTTCTTCTTTCATTTCTGTTTTTCACTTTTTCTTTGCTCTTTCTTTTTTGTTCGTCTGTTCGCCATTGAAGCTTGTATGAGGTGATTTAGTGTAGATTTGTTTAATTTTTTGGGTTTAGCTAAATTTTGGTTTGAGTTTAATTATTTAGTTTTTGAATTTTACTGATTTCGATTGTTTCTCTATTCATTTTTAATTTTGATTTAAATTAAAAGGATTTTATATAAGTGGACCTCTAAAGATATAAATTCGTAAATTGTGTTGGTTGTTCTATGAGCTTCTGGATTTTTGTTGTTGTTTAGAGATAAATTATTTTTAAATCGGTTCTGATAATTATGTTCTTTGTTGCATGCAGTTAAACGCTTTGCCTTTGAAGCATCTTCTTTTCTTCAGATTTGAAGCATCTGGTTTTCAACCTTTAGATTGCAGGGCAGATTTCTCTGTTGTTTCGTTTTAAATGGGGTTTATTTGATCGATTTGTGTTCGATTGGTTTTCGATTTTTTTGGGGTTTATTTTTTCTATTTATTTTTTGTTGTTTTGGTTGAATTTATCTGGGTTGAATTTAGTGCCTTCTCATTTTTCATTTTGAATTATTATTTTTTTTTGGTTTGCAGCAAGATGACGAGACTTCTTTAATGGAAGCAAGGGGATTTTAATTCTCCTCCCTTTTCTATGATCTGGAATTTTTTTGGGGTATAAGGCTTTAAAATTCTTTTGGTTTTTCTTTTTTTTTTAATAAAATAGTTAGGATTTTGGTGTTTTATTTTGGATTTCTGATGATTTTTATAGATTTCCTAATTGATTTGTTTAATTTTGTTTTTAGTTTCTCAAATTGCAATTCGGCCTAATTCATGCGATGAAACTCGGAAAAGGCATGCGAGCAAATGTCGAGGTAATGAGCAAAATCAACCACCACAATTGGGCACCAACGGTATAGGCATCGAAAAGTGACGTTAGGTGCGGTTTGGTTGAATTGGTACTTCAATTTCCACCTCCGGTTTCGCAGCAAGCACAACAGCAACTCGCATCAATTGCATAACTTGCTTCTCATTTCCACCTCGTAAACGTGAGTAGTTATTATCTTAAACTAAAACATTTCCCACTATCAGTTCTTTCAGATCTATTATTGTCGTACATCTTTTTAGAGAAATTATGTTGGACCCTGTTGTTTTATCTACTGGCTAATGGGTTTTAATTTTTCTTGGGTTTTCGTTTAATTTTTATGATTATGTTGAATTTTCGGGGTTTAATTTTATAGATCATTGTTGAATTTTCTAGGGCATAAAGTGAAGAAAATCAGGAGGAAGGAAGAGAGAGAAAGAGAGAGGTTTGGATCTTAGAGAATCCTGGCCATGGTGCGCTTAATTTTTCATTTCTAGCTGCACACGGCGGAGAATTACAGGGGTTGGTGGTCATGATTGAATTAAAGAAGATATTCTTGACCGAGTCGTCAATATTTGTGCCCAGCTGAGTTCATTCGAATCTAATTCAATGTGATTATTTTCTTTTTCTTGTAAATATGTTATTATTTAATTGATCTGTTTAGTTTAATTCTGTTGCTCAGCCTGGTGATGTTTTATTACTCCATAAACATTTTTATCAATTTGGCTATTTTTTGGGAGTTTTGTGATTATCTTTTGAAACCTTTTTTATAACCAGTTTTGTGATTATCTGGGTGTTCTTAAATTACTGTGAAAGTTACGGTTTTTATTACTTCAAATGGGTAAACTTTTTAATCAACTTTGTTTTTTATACAAAAAGAACTTGGGTTTTTAACTATGTAGATGTTTAATTACAGGTACAAGAAGCTTTTACAGCTATACAAATCCAATTATGCAAAGTTTGCAAAAAAAAATATATGTGCAGCTCAAGGATTTGGTTGGAATCGGTTCATGGGCTTTTTAAGCAAGTATGTAACTCATACTTTCTTCTTGGGCTCTACATTGGTTAAAAAAAAGACACAAATGAGTCATGGGATGTCGGTGACTCGTAGTTGGTATCTTAACAATCAATCTGATATTCTGATGTTTTCTTTTTTGAATGGTTTTGGGATATTTGGGAGGTTTTAATTTTACATGTACATTATTCTAGGTTGTTATTTTTTTTCTTTATGTTTGATACCTTTTGTATGCCCTAGACACGGTTATATAACTGATGACATGTTATTGAATTTTGAAGATTTTCCTCTACGATATGAATCGTATTATCAATTAATATAAATGAAGGACTTGGCTTATTTTGTGTTTTTTCTCTTAATTTCCTATTTATGTTGATTATTGAACAATGTGGTATTGATTTCATGATTAGTATCCTGAATTGGTTGAATCAATTTTCTGTAAGCTGAGAAGTTGTAACAAAATTGCAGTTTTGGGTTGTTTGGTGAAAAATCTCATTCTATAAGTTTAAAAATTTTCCTTTTTAGTATTATTGTAAAACACATATCTTGGAAAACAGCTTGATGCAATAGAGCTGGAAGAGTTTCAATATCGACGTTGTATAGTGGCCAAGGAAAGAGAGTGATGTGGATTGGTTATTAATTAAGATTTTGATGTGCTAAATATCATAGGTAGTTTGTTGTAACGTGGATAGCGTTTAGTAATCACTCTGTTATTGATTGGTTGGTCTAACAAGCTACTATGCTAGCATCTTTAATTTTAATAATCATTTTACACTGCCAAGTTATAAAGAGTTTTGGTATAGCATATTGTATGCTAATGTGATAAAGAGTTTTAAGTGAATGTGTAAGGTCTAGCTTATTAAATTTATTTAGCTTAGTAGTTATGTTAAAAGGGAGCTGTAGAGTTTGTGGAGTGACCTTTATTAAAGCGATAAGGGATGGATGCATAGTGTAGGTATGTGAGTTGTTAGCTTGTAAAAAAGCTGTGGGTAAAGTAGTTTGTAAAAAAGCTGTGGGTAAAGTAGTTTCCGGTGCTCCTAATGTAATAAGCTTATTAACTTTCCATATCATTAGAGTTGCTATTTAATTGAATGTCTTACAGTAGTTGTCCAATGCTATAATCCGGAATGGGTTGTGATTTCGCAGGAGATTCTGCTTGTTTTGGACGGAACAACTGCTTGTTTTGTCAAATCTGAGGAAAAGAAGATGCTTCAAAGGCCGAGATTGACAATCTAAAGGTTGAAATAACTGAGAAATCTGCCCTGCAAGCAAGGTTGAAGGAACTTGAAGAGCAATATCAGGCAACCGAGTCTCAATTGAAAGAAGAGGTAGGTGTTAAATCTAATTTTGAACCTGAATTAAATCTAATTTGTTTGTTTTGAAATATATAAAGAAACTCTTTTTTTTTTTTTTTTTTTTTTTTTTTTTTCAGGTTAAAAATCTCCAAACATCTGCTACCACGAGAGAGGTTGATTTGACTTCTCAGTTGGAACATCATGTGCAAAAACTCCAAGATCGAGATTTATTGAATGAAAGGGTTTTGAAACTAAATGAAGAGCTGCAGCTTGCAGAGGCAAATTTAACTAAGCTGGTTAGTTATAAATCTCCTTCATTCCCTATTATTATGATGCTGCTATGACAACCATTTCAGACTTAAATACCATAAATTTGGCTTATATACGTTTATCTGCTTTGCTGGTCAAACAGAAAGAGGAAAGTTCAGCAAAGGTCTCTGAATTGGAAGCTGCCAAGAGTCGTACTTCTGAAGAGCTTGATGCCAAAAACAAAGAAAACATGCTTTTTGGAAAGAAAATTGAGGAATTCGAGCAAAAACTCTAGAAGGTTGTAGCAGCATCTAAACAAAAGGTCAGTTTTTTTGAAGCTTTAAATACAAGTCCCCCCACCCCCTCAAAGTACCAACTTGATCAATGTTGTCATAGTGAAATTCCTTCAAAGATAGTTATAATTAGAAATGCAGATTACTATCAAGGCCGTCCTTGAGGGACGACCCTGGTAAATAGAGCCTGGGTGGTCTTATCAGGCCATCTGGATCATACCCTTTTGGGGTGTGTACCTTTGTGCCCTTCCCACTTTTCACACACATTGTCCCCGTCATCTTTACAAGAAATCAAAACTAACATTAGATGGTTAAACTGCCTTGAATGTTATGTATGAAGATTGCAGTATAGGAGTACAAAGTAGCATATGTTGAGTGATCTTCCTTTATTGTTTACAGGTCGATGAAAGCAACGCTGATACCAAAGAGGGCGAAACAGAAGTGAGGTCCAGAGATATCGGATCAATGATTTCTAGCCCGACAAAGCGTAAGAGCAAAAAATCAGAAAGATTGTCTGCACAAACCTCACCATCATCAGCCGAAGCTTCTTCCAGCATGAACATCAAGTTTATCCTGGAGTTGCACTGGTGTCCATAGTTCTTGGTGTGATCCTAGGGAAAAGATATTAACTTTAGCTTTATTACCTGATTGAGTTCTGGCTTTATTTATTAAAGCTTGGTGAATTGATATTATTTTGCAGTAAGTTGTTTATATAACTCAAGTCTTCAAATTGGTGGCTGTTAAGTTTTAGTTTAATGTCCACCAAGAAGCGATTTTTGGTTATGTAATTATTACTTGGTTATTTAACGGCAGCAACAACAGCAGCAACATCAACAACATTTTCAGCATCATCAACAACAATTGCAGCAGATACAACAGCAACAGAATCAGCAGCAGAAGCAGATGCAGCAGCAGCAACAACAACAGCAGCAATGGCATAGGAGGGGTCAGTTACGGGGTATAACGGTGGCCGGTGTTGACGCGGTTGAGAAGACAGTGCAGTCCGAAGCAATTGACACGAGGTATTGAGAATATTTAGTTTCTTTTTATGGTTGTATTGATTGTTACTATATTATTTTTGGTTCTTGATGTTTGTATTAGTCTAATGTTAGGATTTATTCTACACATTATTCAAGAGAGGGAAAAGAATTGAGGTATATCTTTTGAAATTTTTGGAGAATTCCGGTTTTAGCTATGGTGTCAGGATGCTTTTTTTGCCTTATTTCCGTGGAAATCTAGCTAAAAAAAAGGGTTCAAATATGAACTTTTAGAAGAATTTGTATTAGTAGAAAAGGAAGATATGTTAACAGAAAATCCCACATAAAAGAAGCAAGTGTTGGGACGTTTTTACTATTCAATCCATATACATTGATACCACTAGATTTGACCATATGCCATTTAATGGTGGAAGTTTTGAAATTGAAACCTAGAAATTTATGTGGGCTGGGGTTTGAAAGAGTGTTGTTTGAAAATTGTAGATTGATAGTTGAAACCTGTGCCATTTAATGCTTGGGAATCTGGAAATTTTAGTCAGATTTACAAATGGTAAGTCTTTTGCATACCCATGATATAGTCGAGCTTTTTCAATGTGACATTATAAATTAGGTGTTGATGTGATTAGTTGTTTAGGATATTGATACATCAGGTTAAATTGAATTTGATATCGAAATTGAAAGGTTTGTTTTCAATTTTCACTTTTCTTTCTAGCTTTAGAGTTTTTGTTTCTGGGTTTTTAATTTGAAATTTTGGGTTTTGATTTGGAATTATGGGTTGTTGTAGGGTGAAGCGTGTATGAATGCCCAAGCAATTTTGTGGAGGAGAATCAGAAATTGGCGGCTAAATGTGTGAATTTAGCGAATCAGTGTTTGATTATTCATGCTCTTTCAAATGTGAGATGCATTGATTTGGAATTATGGGTTGTTGTAGGTTGAGGCCTGTATCAGTGTTCGAATTTAGCGAATCAGTGTTGGATAACTACAGTCATCAATGTGAGATGCTTTCGGTAAGTATTTCTCCTCAATTTCAGTCCATGCTCTTTTAAATTCGTCCTCTTTCATTTTGATTTTTCGACTGAGACAGTCCAAGGAGGAGTAATTCAGGGGAATGTGAGAAAAAAAAACTAAGGATTAACATTAAGTTAGCGCGCTAAATTACTGTCAAACAACCCCATAGCCTATTGTTCTGTTTTCTCTTATTTTATAAAAAAATTTGTGAAAAGTTATTTTTTTCATGGAAATTGCATTTTTTGACAGATACTACTGAATTTATTGGAGTTGGAGTGAATTAGGTCACCGGGAGTTGGAAAATAGACAATTATGAGTTATGAATGAGATTTATAGGTTTGATCCTACCTTTCGATGTAATTTTTATTATAACATCCACTCCTAAAGTTATACAATTATTGCTTATTTATAGAACGAAAGAAATCGAGCGATAAGATGCAAACCCTTTTATTCCGATTCTTTAAAATCAGCATTCTTCATTGAAGGTCAAAGTTCTGTACAATATTGATACTCATGTTTATCTCTTTTCGGATTATTATTATTAATTGAATGACTTGGTCGTATTTATGAACTCATGAGAACATGATTCTAGGCTTTCTCAATTACTCTATACTTAGTTAGAAATCGGTAATTATGATAGTTGTGAACCCTTGTGCCGAAGGAGTTAAAAACTGATGGAATAGATCATGAATTTAACTGATGGAATAGATCTAAAACTCTAAATCTAAATTCATACCTAAATATAAATAGATTACCATTAAAGGGTACAATTTCTAATTGAACTGAAGGTCTGTTTTTCATTTAAAAGGCTAGATTTCAGGTTTGGTGTTATATTTAAGTTATGATGGCTTATTTAGTTATTTCAATTCTAAATAATGCTTCTGTCAAAAAAAAAAAATCTAAATAATGCTGTAGTCTTGCTTCTGATTATTTGGATCTGCAGGATCATCTACCAGGCATGGACTGAATCCAGATTTTGTGGATCTAGAAGGTCAACTCACTCATGAGGCACCACGGGAAGATGAGAAAGATCTTGAGACTGGTCTTGGTATCTAAACTATTCTTGACTTCTTGCTTTATTTATTTATATAATTATTTCATTTATTAATTTTGAGTAAATTGAGTGGCAATCATTGTGTGCGGTTCCGGTTGGTTATACTAGCTTTGTTGATCGGGTGATTTGTTGGGATGAAGAAACCTGATAATGGTTCATGCTCTGATAAGCATCTAAATTGGATGTTGTGTCAAATACTATTTGTAATTCTACGTTGGATTATTGAATTAATAGTTATAATTAGTGAAGACCTAAATGCAATTTTTTTTCTTTTCTTAGTTTCAAATTTTGCTTGATTTTGAACTGTGTGTAGCTTTAATGGGTTGAGCATATTTAAGATTGTCGGCTTCCAAGCTTCTCCTTTTTTTATTAAAGTGGCTTATGAGGTAACCACTTGATTTGTATCTTGTGTGAGAAAAATAGTGCAAGCAATCTGATCATATTCCTAGGATCCAATAAACTCTCAAACAAAAACAGGCAGATTGAAGAGTGTTGTGTAGGTTCTTGCACATGGAGTGTGCAGTATAGGTAGTAGTTGACTCATCTATTTCTTAACAAGCTTATAGAAATGCAGCTATAGATTTACAATATTGGGTGATGAAGTGACTCATCGATTTCTTCTGTTTAATGCACCTCTTTAAAAATTTGGTATGTGACGTTTGTAGCTTATAGACAAGATGCTAAAATTGTTTAATATGGATTTATTGAAGTATTGATGGAGTAATTTGCTTTTTTTTTTTTTTTTTTTTTTTTTTTTTTTTTTTTTTCCCGTGCCAAATTTATTACTTTCAGTATGTCAAGTTTAGAGGACTCCCTCAGTTTCGACAAGCTGCCTAGCATGGGCACTCTTGACAGGAGGTTTTAATTCTTTGGCTGGTATATTTCCTTGATTATTTATGTTTAGTCCATTTCTCATAATCTCAAGTTTAATTTTTGGGTGTTTATTTTTGAATTTTGGGATTTGGTTTTATTTATTAATGCATTTAGACTGAAGTTGTGTCGATGGGTGTTGTTGAATTTCCGTTTAGAGGGGAAAAAAAATTGAATTTAGTTGTGAAATTTGATCCAAAAGTAGTCACTATACTCCGATAGTTAATTCTGGTTCCCTTTTGATTACTTGGATCATCCATGCTTTTAGGATGCAGATATTAATTTTTATTCAATTTCGCAAAATCCGGATGTCCTTTATATCCTGTGCTTTTGTATTTGATTTTCTATTTTTTGGCGATTCAAGGTGATTTGTCGCAGAATCTGGATGTCCTTTGTGACACAAAAACATATCATGTCATGTATGTTTTTGTGCATATATGAGATTTTCTTCATCTTTTGGAATTATTTTCCATGATTCTTCATGAACTTTACAGAGTATAAATAGCCAGGATGGAAGAATTAAAACAGAAGGGTTTAAATAATTACAGTATGCATGAAGGAGGCTTCAACAATAATTTAAGATGTTCAATGGTGACTTTGAAGCTATCTTATACAAAGTAATTCAATATCCCTTCACGTTAATGGCAGTGCCACTTTTATCTTTTCTGCTTTTGCTACTTTTGTTTCTATTGTTGAGGAATTGTGGATTGGGATGGGGTGTTTCTTATGGATTAAACAAATGTGATGCCATCTTGCTGCAGTAATATCTGTGAATAGTTGAACATGTAACAATTTCATACTCTAATTTTCCTTGTTTCTTGCAAGTATATGACAATGAAACTAATGTTTTTTTAGGCTGAATACATGCAACTTCAATATGCATTATGAGTTGCAGCAAACACCTCCTCTGACTATGCAGAAACCTCCTCATCTCCAACTTTCAGCCGATGAATTTATTGGCCAATGTGTTGATGAATTTATAAAGAAGATAATAAATGATAGAAATAACGATTATATTCTCGTTGGAATTATATAATTAATTTTCACAAATTTTTACACTAAATATTTGGCTTGTGCTAATATTATTAAATAGCTTAGGATTGATTAATATATCAATTACGCTCTCTAGACCACTACCATGTAGTTAGGTTGTTACAGTTAATTTGATCAAATTTAAATTAAATTTAAAATGGCTAGAGAGTAGGTTGAATGAGGCTCACTATTGATGAATAAAAAATTAAAAAGAAAAAGCAAGTAGGAAAAGAATATATAGATAGGAAGTCATGATGGATGAGGCACCCTATAATTTTCATATCCGTACTAAAAGAGGGAAGAGGATTAAAGGGAAAGGGGGTGGGAGAGGAAGTGTATGAACAAAGAAGAAGAGGGAGAGAGAGAACGTGAGAGAGGAGGTAAAGAGGTAAAGAGAGAGATAGTCATTTCAAGGGGGTTAAAAGAAGGAGAAAGAGATGAAGAGCACTTTAATTAGAAGAATATTTTTTAGAATTAAATCAAAGAAGAGATAAAGAGTACTTTTTAAAAAGATTCTAAACTTTAATTAACCATCTAATTTAAGTGTAAACATGTAAAGGAAGATGGAAAGGGAGAGGAAAGCAAGTGAGAATTGGGGGGAGGGGGGGTTGAACACAAGTAAAGATTAACTTTATAAATTTTAAAAAATTATAAAATAGGGAAGGAGGGAGGGAAGGATGGAAGGAAAGAGAGAGGAAGAGAGATATGGTTAAGAAATTGCCAATTTTATATGCTCTAAACTCAGGCCCTGTTCTTTTGAGCTGCTTTGTCCTGCTCTGCTCTGCTCTGCTGAAATCTGTTATGCCTTGCTCTGCTCTGCTCTGCCTTGATTTGCTTTGCTCTGTAGTGTGTGGAAGCCTTGCCCTGCTCTGCTCTGCTAAAACTTGCTTCGCTCTGCCCAGAAGCTCAAAAGAACAGGGCCTCGATATTAATGAGATATTTTGTATAGAAAGTCAAATTGATTAGCAACACATTTAGAACAAAAAATTCAAACTTAAGGTAGAATCGTGTTAACGGGGAAAGGGGGTGGGAGAGAGAGAGGAGAGGGAGAAGGGGAGAGAGAGATGAGAGGGAGAGGGAGAGGGGGAAAGGGATAGGGAAAAGATAGAAAAGGAAGGGACATGGGAGAGAGAGAGAGAAGGATATGTCGAGAGAGAAGGAGCCAAGTTAGAGAAGGGATGGGAAAGAGAAGGGTCAGAAGAGAGATAGAGAGTGAGAAAAAAGGCCCGGGAATGAGGAGCCAACAGAAGGGAAAGAAATAAAGAAAAAGGAGCCGGGAGAAGAAAAAAAAGTGAAATAAAGGGAGAATAAGAAAGAGGGCCACAAGAGAGAGATAAGGGTCGAAATAGAAAGAAATAGAGCAATAAAGGGATAAAAGGGTAGGAAGAAAGAGAGAGAGAGAGAGAGAGAGAGAGAGAGAGAGAGAGAGAGAGAGAGAGAGTGTGTGTGATAGAGTGATAAAAAGAGAGATGGGTTAATTGGGAGAGAAAAAGAGATAGGAGGCCGAAAGAAAGAGGGAGACAGAGAGAAATTGGGAGATATAGAGAGGCCTACGGACAAAAAGGGATGGGCTGGGGGGAAAAGGGAGAAACTATAACCTATAATTTTCAAAGCCTTTTAGAGGATGGAATAAGGAAAATAAGGATTTGAAAGAAAGAAAGAGATTAAGAGAAAGAGTATGAGGCCATGGGCTAATAAAGGAATGAATGAGTAATAAGGGAATAAGTATGACCAATAATTTTCAAAGCCATAATAAAAAAAGATGGGGGAAGAAATTGAGTAAGAATATGACTTAAATTTTTAGAAACTTTCTAAGATGCTCAAAATGAAAAAAGACGAGTTAAATAAAAAGAAAGCTAAGAGTACGAGAAACAAAGTAAACAAGAAAGGGGAGTAGATTTTGACAATTAGATTTGGACAAGGTTTTGTCAATAATCAATAAATGTTATTAATTAACCAACGTGATTTTGTGAAAATTATTAGAAACTCATCTGATTTTTAGTAGCACCCTTATATAAAAGTTTAACATTATGCTAGAATAGTGTTAGATTCATGAGTAAGTGTTTTTTTTAAATGTTTGTACAATCACATAAAGAGTGGGAGAGAAAGGGAAAGATGAAGATACAGTGGGAGAAGGAGAGAAAGGGAGAAGGAGAAGGAGGGAGAGAAACAGGGACCAGAAGAGAGAGATGCATCAAGAGAGAGAAAGGGAACCGAGAAAGAGAAGGGTTAGAAGAGAAAGAGGGCATGTCAAATGACAAAGAGAACAGTTCAAAAGAGGGGGGGGGGAGGGTAGGTGAAAACAAGAAAGATAAAGGCCGGAGAGAAAGAGAGAAAAAATGGTAGAGAGGAGCCGAGGAAAAAGAGAGAGATAGAAAGAGGGTTTAGGAAGGAAAGGGGATGAGATAGATAGAGGGAGAAAAAAGAAATAAGGTTAGGAGAAAGAGAGGGGGTTGGAGAAGAAATAAATAGAGTGATAAAGAGAAAGGAGGACTGAGGGAGAGAGAGAAAGAGTGTGTGATATAGTGTTAAAAAAGGAGAAGGCTCGGGAGGGAGAGAGAGATAGGTGAAGGCCGGCAGAAAGGGGGAGATAGAAAGAAGCTGGGAGAGAAAGAGAGGCCGACGGGAGAGAGAAAAGGGGGGAGGGGCCAAGGGGGATAATAAGCAAATACAACCTACAATTTTCAAAGCCTTTTAAAGGATGGAATGAGGTCAAGACGTATTAGGAAATAAAGAAAGAGAGTGAGAGATAGAGTTTGGGACAATAAAGGAAAGAATACGATAGAAGCGAGACAAGACCACGGGGGAGATAAAAGGAAAGAGATAAAGAGATGTTTTAAGGCAATAAAGGAAGGAAGAGGAAAAGCATTTCAAGTGACCATTCTTAGTATTTAATTGTGGAAGAGACTTCGAGGTTATAGAGGAGGGAAATGGAGAGAAATTAGGATGTAAAATGAAGAATGAAAGAAAAACGTGAGGAGCTTTGAGGAAAGAAAAAGAGATGAAGAACTTTTTAGATGACCATAAGTAATAGCTTCTATAGTTGCAAATGATCATAGTTTTTTGTGAGGTGTACAATCATTTGATGGAGGTAATGAAATATGGGGTTTAGAGGTTGAAGGTAGAGGCAACTATGGAAGAAGAAATAGTAGATGTAGTGTTAAAGAATGCACCAGAAGGTGTGGATTGGAGGAGGCAATATTTCAAGCACATGTTGTGGTGGCTAAGTTTACTAATTGTTTGGATTGGTTGGAACGGACTACTTTAAAGGGTACGTCTGTCCTACGCTAATTGCCTTGATTTTTTAAACTAATATTTCTTAAGTAGTCTCTTTATTTTCTTAGGCGATCACTTAGGAAAGAGAGAGATAGACTACTTAATCAAGAAAGATCGCTTAAGAAAATCAATTCAATTAGTTTAGGGGGAGAGAGAGACTACTTAAGAAAGATCACTTAAAAAAATTAGGGTAATTAGCTTTGGAGAGAGAAAGACCACTTAAGAAAAATCGGCCGGGCAATTAGCTTTGGAAAAGGTTTACTAAAATGCTTAAGAAATAGAAGAACACTTATGAAAATAATAGCAATTATTTAAAAACACAAATGACCACCTTATCTTATACGTCCTTAGCCCTTTCGCCATTAGCTATAACAAACTTTTGCATTTACCCCCACAAACCAACAAATAATTTTAAAACTCTTATTTGAATGATTATTATATTATATCATTAATTTTATAGGCAATAGGATATTAAAATTAGAACTATTTATACTTCTTATTGTAACAATATATTCTAAGAACATTACTTCTTTTTAACATGATAATTCAAATTACTTCTTTCTAATAACATAATTTAAGTTACATCTTTCTCATATAATAACTTAGAATGCAACATTTCCCTCTTAGATTGCTTTTAACACTTTAAATTCTTACGACATGCACACATTACGCAAACATAATTACCGTGTAACAGAACCACCGGATACATTACTTACTAATAATAATCACCGCCATTGGGGTACCGCGCATACTAATAATCACCATCATTTTTTTTCTCACTGGTGATTGTTAGTATTTTGTCTAAATGGCATTAGTGGTTTCAAAGTAGTTTGACACCAAGTTATAGACTGTAGATCATATATTAACGGAGGATTAAAAGAGAAATGAGATACATCGAGGTGATTTGCTTTCAACATATTTAGATTCATTTGCAAATTGGAGATTCGTTTGAAGATTCCGCAAAGAAATAGATTTGTCACTTTTCAAGTTATGGCGATAGATTGATGAAGTGAGAGTTCGATGGATGTGTTTTCAACATATTTTAGTTAGACGAATCAATGATTCATGAAATTGCATATTTACGCATAAACTATGTTAAGGTGTTTTAAATTTATATATAGTTTAGCTTTTTATTTTGAGTAACCTATTATGGTACTAATATTATATTTGTCTGGATTTGTATACATTGCCTCTATTAAGGTGATGTAGTAAAGACAAGATTTGAAATGGATGAATTTGTTTGATGTGAAATTAATATTTTAGGACTATAATTTATATTTTGGCAATCAAAATTCAAACTATACTCTATTTCATACCTATTTAGAGGGTTAAGATTTCAAAGGTCAGTTTCTAATACGAAGTGTATAATTATAGCATATATAAATTTTATATTTTTCATTTTGCTTTGATCACTTTCCAGAAAAGATTTCTTATTACTGAACAACAACAATTATTACACCATCCTATTAATGTCACCTCAAATGGATACGATGCATATTTTAGTTGGTTAGTATGAGTAGTTACGATGTAGTTATTACACTAATATATTGGATGATATACATGTTATGGGTTTGCAATATTTTAAGGAATGAGAGAGAGAGAGAGAGAGAGAGAGAGAGAGAGAGAGAGAGAGAGAGAGAGAGAGAGAGAGAGAGAGAGAGAGAGAGAGAGAGAGAGAGAACACTTAAGAAAATCCGAGTAATTAGTTTAGGAGAAAGAGACCACTTAAGAAACAATTAGCTTACGAAAACACAATAAGCTTAGGAAGAGACTTAATAAAATGCTAGAGAAAGGAAAAGAGAGAGAACACTTAAGAAATCAGAGCAATTAGCTTAGGAATGTGCAATTTGAGGAAACAATTTACTAAAATGATGGATCACTAAAGCTAATTAATTAATTGAGAGAGAGAGAAAGAGATAGACTGCACTTACGAAAGATCACTTGAGAAAGAGAGAAAAAAAGAGCAAGAGAAAGATTACTTAAAAAACATCATTTAAGATAAACCACTTAAGAAAAAATCACATAAGAAAATAAGAGAAATTAGCTTAGAAGAAAGAGTTAGTTAACGGCGTGAGTTCACGAGGAATATGTAATTTCTATTTCTTTTTAATTTTTTATTCTTTTTATTGAGTTGGCACATAAACCTAGGGTTATAATCACAAATTTGCCATTGAGATAAACGAAAAACCTGGGCCTCCTCTTTTATGTATACCTACAGCTTGAAATGAAAAGGTAAACTTATCATGTGTCTCTACATCTTATACAATATTCATTGATTATTACTGTAAACTATCAATTATACTTGGTAGATAAACAATGTGGGACCAAATAAAGGGTTCAGAGTCCTTCAGACCCTTGTTGCAGTTCACTGATGAAGATATAAAGCAGGTGCGCTTCCAACTCTAATGTTCAGATAATTTTAGATAAGAAAAGTTGTAGTCCCACTTTACATTCTATCAAATGTCGATTAGAATAGTCCCTAAATCTTTTACTTGTTGCATCTTATGTGTACTCAGTGTTTAATAGGATTTTTCTCTAATATCAATATCCATTAGGTGATGAATTATTTTGTTGCATTGCTAATAATGCAAGACAATGGAGGAACATGAGTGCAGCAATTAAAGACTTTAGGGACAGATTAAGGTCTCCAAAGCCAAAGCCTGAAGATGCCCCTGCTATTTCTTTAGCCCCCATGCATCAGGCTCCTGTTTTCTTCCCGGGCCTGTTGTACATTGCTGGCTAATCATGTGAAGGATGCTTTTTTTTAATAAATTTTTTTATATTATTATTATTAATAATAATAATTTTAATATACACTTTATAATTGCAATGATAGTTACACAAGAATATGTTGGACATCAAAGAATGGACTTTTGAATTTGATGTTACCAATATGGTTTTCATAGATTATAACAGGAGAATTAAGTGCTTTAGGTATTTAGTTAGCTCTAAATTTGTTAGCTTCTACTTGGCTTATTTTAACAATATTGTTAGCTTTAAGTGCTTTAGGTATTTTGTTACATTTTTTTTTTCAGAATTTTAATTCAAAAAGATTTTTTTTTTGGGAATTTTAATTCGGTGTATGTGACTTTTTTCTTTGGTCGAGTATTAAATGTTATTGTATTTGTTATACTCCCTCCGTGTTTTAATAAGTGTTGGCATTTGTGACTTTTTTCTTTGGTCGAGTATTAAATGTTAAATTGTATTTGTTATACGGGTAATGAAATAATTTAATACAGGATTTGGTGAAGATATTCAGGTGACTCCAGATGCTCCGATTTTTGGAAATTGAATGGAAGATTTGTGAGTTATGCTTAATATCTTTTTCACAAAATACACATGTCGTTCATTTATTTGTGAATGCCATGGAACCATAAGAGGAGAGTGATGGAATGAGTTAGCAAAGGGGAAGGAGCTAAGTGGGACAAGACTTCTAGAAAGAGGTTTGGGGGGAAAAGAGAAGATGACGACAATAGAGAGTTAAGAAGACAAATAATTGCAAAATTCCTGAAAGAGAATGACATTACAAGATGAAAATGCATAATTAGAAATTGAAGATCTAAAGAAATTCAAAGTAAGAGTGAGGAAAGAAGGAGAATGACTTAGAATTTATGAAGGTATTAAAAAGGAGCAAGGATAAGACCGAGAAAAAAAAAGTGTTTGGGGAAATAAAAGAAACAGAGGGATTCCTTTACCTGTATGCACCTCTTACAAATACTTTTTGAATAAGGGAAATCACATGACTACAATAACATTGGCTCTTGATAACTTCCAATAAACACATCAGCGATCACTCTCATGTCTTTAGCTCCAATCTTTTTAATGTTGTAAACGTAATTAGCCCTTTTATAACCAACCTTAATTAAAATTACTACTTTCTTTGTGATTACGAAAGACAACCGCAATTAAATTCCTCGGAATTAGCCTCTAAATTACAACTTACAAAGCAATGTTCCTACCGCGAAGCTTGCAACAAGTATGAGCATTTTTAAATAACCCTTGATAATATATTTTATAAACAATTAACAAATGTGGGGAGTCTGAAATTACGATTTTTAAGGGTCTAATTTAAATATACTTAAAAGTATATACATATCAAAGTAATTCGGAACCATAGTTATACGGGTGTGTATTATGTGTCAAGTACAGGTATGATAATCAATACAAGTCTTCATACTTGTACTTAGCAATCAATATGCACCCGTGAAGAGAGAAAGACAGACAGAGGAGGAGGATCAAAAAGAAAATTGAAATAGAAAGAGGGATATAGAGAAGAGAAATAAGATAGAGAAAGGATAGGATCAAAATAGAGAGATTAATAGAGAAAGGATGGATCACTTAAGAAAATGATGGATCACTGAAATGATGGATCACTAAAGCTAATTAATCAATTGAGAGAGAGAGAGAGAGAGAGAGAGAGAGAGAGAGAGAGAGAGAGAGAGAGAGAGAGAGAGAGAGAGAGAGAGAGAGAGAGAGAGACTACACTTATCAAAGATCACTTGAGAAAGAGAGACTACTTAAGAAACATAGATCATTTGAGATAGACCACTTAAGAAAGTAAGAGAAATTAGCTTAGGAGAAAAAGTTACTAAAAGCTATAGAGAGAGTAGCAGAGAAAGAGAGGCCGCTTAAGAAAGATCGATCATTCAAAAAGAGAGAAACATCACTTAGGAAAGAGAGAGATAGACTACTTAATCAAGAAAGATCGCTTAAGAAAATCAATTCAATTAGTTTAGGGGGAGAGAGAGACTACTTAAGAAAGATCACTTAAGAAAATTAGGGTAATTAGATTTGGAGAGAGAAATACCACTTAAGAAAAATCGGCCGGGCAATTAGCTTTGGAAAAGGTTTACTAAAATGCTTAAGAAATAGAAGAACACTTATGAAAATAATAGCAATTATTTAAAAACACAAATGACCACCTTATCTTATACGTCCTTAGCCCTTTCGCCATTAGCTATAACAAACTTTTGCATTTACCCCCACAAACCAACAAATAATTTTAAAACTCTTATTTGAATGATTATTATTACATTATATCATTAACTTTATAGCCAATATGATATTAAAACTAGATCTATTTATACTTCTTATTGGAACAACATCTTTTGATCCAATTCTAAGAACATTACTTCTTTTTAACATGATAATTCAAATTACTTCTTTTTAATAACATAATTTAAGTTACATTTTTCTCATATAATAACTTAGAATGCAACATTTCCCTCTTAGATTGCCTTTAATATTTTAAATTCTTACGACATGCACACACTACGCAAACATAATTACCGTATAACAGAATCACCGGATACATTACTTACTAATAATAATCACCGCCATTGAGACACCGCGCGCGAAGCGCGCGAGACCACAACTAGTAGTTATAAAATGACACGTAAAATATTATACTAACGTAATTTTTATACGAAGTATTATAATTTTTTATTTTCTTTTATTTTTTTATTAATTTTTTATTATTAACACAAAATAAGCGTTATATTGTTGTGTGTTTACTTAGTGCAAAGTAATGTAATACGAAGTATGAAGTAGGATTGATTGATTTGAGCAATTACTGGAAATTGGTTTATGTGTAGATATGAGTGGAACTGTTAAAAGCTGATCCGACCTAAAAAATTTACCCGAATCTGATGATTATCCAACCCGTTTGATCCTGAAAAAATGGTGACCGAATCCGATATGATCGGACCTGAAACCAATTCTAGATCCGAGTTAACTCGAGTATTTGAGACCCGAACCCAAACTTGAACCGACTTAAGGATGACCCGGCCTGAATATAACCCATAAATTATTGACCTGAAGCGAACCCGACTTGAACCGAGACTGACCCGAACCCGTTTTAACCCGTCAAAACCCGAATTTCACCCGACTTGTTTCTAACCTGACCCGAATTCAACCCGACCTGTTACTAACCCCCGAATTTAACCCGACCTGTTACTAACCCGATCCGAAATTTAACTCGATCTGTTACTAACCTGACCCGAAATCAACACGACTTGTTATTGACCCGACCCAAATTCAACCCAAATTGCTCCTGACCCATTTCAAACTCAACCTAACCTGTTATTGACCTGAACCAATTTCAAATCACTTAAATTCAATTTAGACCACCTTATATAGTTACGTTGTCACTTGTGTAGTTGTGTGCTTGTGGAAACGAGTTAATATGATAAGTTCAATAGTCAATAGTTCAATACATACGACTCCTTACATAGACTAATCATAGATATTTGCTCATTTCTAATTGTTAGAATATATTTAGTATAAATATTCTCTAATTATTGTATATATCTTTATTATTGTAGATATTAATTAGCTAAATAAAGATATATACAATAATTAGAGAATATATGCTAAATATGGTCTAAACCTATTTTATCCGAATTTATATGAACTTATTGTTATTTATCTAAACTTATTTGAACATGTCATCTCGAATATGAACTAATCTGAAATTGTTATCCCTAAAATGAGTGGAAACAATGTGAATAGATCAGAATAGGGTTTGAACTTATCTTCTAAAAATCTAAACTAAACCTATCTTACTGGAATTAATAATTAATAAGAACTTATTATATATATCTTATCTAAACTTATTTGAACTTATTAACTCGAATATAAACTAATCTGAAATTGTTTCCTAAAATAAGTGGAACCAATGAAAAATAGATCAAAATAGGTCTGAATATATCTTCCAAAAATCTTAACATAACCTATCTTATCGGAATTAATATGAACTTATTATATCTTATCTTAAATTTACATGATCTCGTTAGTTCGAATTTGAATTTATATGAAATTATTTATCCTAAAATAAGTGAAACTGTAATAAATGAAGAAATTGATAATGATTAAACGTAAACATCAAAACACGAACTGTTAACAAACCGACCCGAAAAATGTACCCGAACCCGATATGACCCGACCTGAAATCAACCTGAAACCAAAATTAACCCAATATTTGAAACTCGAACCCGAACATGTCCAGACTTGGAAATGTCCCGACTTGATTATAACCCGCAAATTATTGACTTGAATCGAACCCGACTCGACTCGAGAATGACCCTAATCTTTTAACCCGAATTAAACCCTACCTATTATTCACCCGACTTAAACCCAACCCAAACCCGGTAAGATGTATGACCCGACTCAAGCAAGACCCAACCCGAACCCTACCCACATAGGTTACGATATTGACCCAAATAGACCTGACCCGACCCAGATTAACCTGACTCAAATCCGACCTGTTTACCCAAATTGACACCTCTATATATGAGTAATTAGTTAGTAATAACCCGAACTCAATGATATATAGTTCTATTGCTACAAAACAAATGGAAGATCGATTCTTCTCCAACTTACAAAACCTGTTACACGACGTCACGACATGCATCGATTTGGGGAGTAGTTTGTGGAGTGGTTAAATCTGGTATACTTGCATTATATGGTCATTTTCTTTCTCTGATTTGTTATTTCCTCTTGTTTATCATAGCCATGCTCAGCACTAAAATTTCATGCTCTCTTCTATTTTTTGAGTCTAAATTGATTATTGAATCAAATTGCTAGGATTAATGTTTTGAAAACCTTTTTTTTTTTCTTTATTTTATTTCTATTAAAATTTGTCCTATTAATATGATATTTGTATGGATAAATTTATGTGATAGCACATGTATAACTGATTAGTATGATTGTTTGAGTTGGAGTATATGGTTTTTTTTTTTTTTTAGGTACAAATGGTTGAGGAGGCCCCAGTACCTCATATTGAGATACATAATTGTATCTCAAAATGGCAAATTGGTAAATAAAATCAACTTTTTTTTTAATATTTTATCATTTTTTTGTACTTTCTGACTTTTCAATTTCGATCTCCAATTCTCCTTCCAACTCCATATCCGTACTCCATTGAAGTTGTTACCACCCTCTTCTTCATCATCCTTTCGCCTGTAAACCACCACCATCATCGTCGTCCCCTATCTTCTTCACCCTCCTTCACCATTCCGGCGGCTTCGCCGCCTAATTAAACGTAAAAACCCTCAGAAAAATGGAGAAATTTGGACATGGTTAACCCTTAAGGACAAGGTTTGTCTTCCTCATCCATTGAAGATGTTCATGTATGTCGATTTCTCCGTTGAAGGTTTCTGATTGCCACTGATGGAGGTGAGAGGATAGAGGAAGAAGAAGAACGAGATGGAGGAGGAGAAGCCCATATTTAGATCAATTACAATATTAAACCCTCTTACAAACTCAAAATGACACAAATACCTTAATGAGATACTTGTTATGTTTCTCAATATCAGAAACATGGATTTACCCCAAATGGTTAAGCGGAAGATGATAAACCACTGGTGGTTTGCTTTGGGGAAATGCTGATGATTTTGTGCCCATAGCGTTAATCAGGGTGTCGCTAGCTGAAATGCCCGCATTTGCTAAAGCTGCTGGTGGTGCCCTTGCTAATGTTGCTGTTGGAGTATCGCGATTAAGAGGTAAATGTTTGTAATTCGAGCTAAAATCTGAATTAAGATACTGATATTGTACAAGAAAGTCAGCTATCAGCGAAACTTCTAATCAAAAGCTATAGCTTGTGCAGCGTATCGCCTCATATTTTTGTCCTTTACACAGCTTTGAAGCGTTAATTGCACGGAGCAAAAGCTATAGCTTGTGCACCGTATCACCTTATATTTTAGTCCTTTACACAACTTTGAAGCGTTAATTGCATAAGCATTCTGACAACTTTACTGAGTTGTTATTTAGCATCAGATAATTTGTATAGCTTATCTTCTAATTTCTAAAATGACGTCTAAATTATAGGTTCACTTGCAGGATGACCTAGGAGCATTTCATGGCATTCAAGCAACATAAGTAGAAAACAAATACTGGTAAAAGTTGACCAACGACATGGGATACAAGCATTGCTCCAATGGGCACTAGAGGCTGTTAAGGTTCAAGCTTGAAGGCCACTAGACAAAGGATTCAAAGGGTAAAGTCCCTGCTACTCATTTTGCCAACAGAGTGGTCTTGACTTTTTGACGACTGAGACTAGAGAAATAATGTCAACTGCCTATTCCATTGGCACCGAATGCTCCGGAGAAAAAGCAAACCCAACCCCTGACCTTTATAGCAAGGAATTATATATATTCGGAAGTTTGATAATTAATGTTGGAATAAAGAAAGGAAATTCAAGGTAGTCTGATACTGGCGCCTAACCGGGCGCGAGAGGAATTGAAAAATCTAGAGTTCCATCGCCCGACTGGGCGCGAGAGCAACCCAGATTTTGACTGGGTGCTCACCCGACCAGGCAAGCTCCGCCTGTCCCGGAGTGAGAGGATGTCTGGGAAAAGAAGAGTGTCCGCCCGACCGGGCGCGAGAGCAACCCAAATTTTGTCTGGGTGCTCCCCCGACCAGGCAAGCTCCGCCGACCGGGCGCGAACTCGTCTGTTGGACTCCAACGACTTCCTTGGATTCTTCTTCTTGTTTGATTTCTTGTAACCCCCCATTTAAGAGGTTGTTTATAGTGATTAAATCACTATGTTTATTCTGATTTTGTTCCTCCATTGATGATAATATTCCTCTATGATCTTCTATCTTCCTCCATCCATCATTATAAATTGAAGGATGATTTTTTCTGATTTGACACTTGAAAAAATATCAAACACAAGCTAAACACCTTTGTTCTTTGGGCATAAGTTTTCATAGTCTCCACCTCTTACTCTAAAGTGCCTTAGTGTGAGAGTGGTGTGTAACTTTAGGGGACGATCAGACGATTAAAATTGTGCACCCCGGTTGCGCCGAAATTCGTTTTCAAAGGCAGTGATTCATCACGCCACACTGAATTTCCTCTTTTGTGTTTGTTCTTGTTTATTTCTGTAAACTTTTGTTTTAGGCACCATTTTACAACAATTTTGAAAACGAATATGTCTATTGCAAATAGTATTATGAACAAGACTCTTCCCAACCTCTCTAAGCTGGAACCTATTGATGGTAACCACTATAAGAGATGGTCACAAAAGTTACTAATCTTCTTTGAACAATTGGAAGTAGATTATGTTTTAAATGAAGACGTTATTGAGACTCTCAAGAATGTGGAAGAAGCTGCTAAAACCGCTACAGCCGCAATTCCGGTAGCCACAACGAAAGCCTTGAAGAAGAAGGAGAAGGACAACAAGCTTGTTCGTGGCCATCTCCTCAACCACATGAATAACACTTTGTTTGATTTGTTTGTCAATTTCAGGTCAAGCAAGGTTATATGGGATTCTTTGGAAAAGAAATATGGAGCGGATGATGCCGGGAAAAAGAAGTATGCGGTGGGCAAGTGGATCAATTTCAAAATGGATGATGAGAAGCCTATCATGTCTCAAGTCCATGACTATGAGAACATGGTGACCGAAATCCTTGGTGAAGGCATGAAGATGTGTGAGACTCTTCAAGCCAATATCCTCTTGGAGAAATTCCCTCCCTCTTGGAATGACTACCGTAATTCTTTGAAGCACAAGAAGAAGGACATGACCCTCCAAGAACTCATTAGTCACATGAGAACCGAAGAGGTTAGTCGCCTTAAGGATAAGTTTGAAATTTTATCTCTTAATTCTTCTAAAGCTAGTCTTGTTGAGTCTCCTTTGAATGTGTCTAAAAACAGGAAAAACTCCAAGAAGAAGGGAAACAACAAGTCCAAAAGCAACTTCACTCATAACAACAAAATCCAAAAGCCTAAGGGGGCGTGCTATGTGTGTGGAATCACAAGACACAAAACATACCAATGCAACCGAAGGCATGGAGCTAAGAAAGATGGCACTACCTCCCAAGCTAACATTGTTGAAAAAGAAGACATCATAGCGGCGGTGGTGGTTGAAGCCAACTTGGTGGAAAACAAAATTGAGTGGATTTTGGACACCGGAGCATCAAGGCATTTCTGTGTAAACAAGGATTTGATGACCGAGTTTGAAGATGTAACCGACGACGATCATGTCTACATGGGCAATAGTAGCACTGTTGGAGTCCTTGGAAAAGGAAAGGTCCATCTCAAACTTACCTCCGGAAAAACTTTATTTTTAAATAATATGTTGTATGTACCTTCGCTTAGAAGAAATCTTGTTTCGGGAGCCCTTCTCAACAAAGCCGGCCTAAAACTTGTCTTTGAGGCCGACAAGATTGTAATGACTAAGAATCAAGACTTTATTGGGAAAGGTTACCTCGATAATGGCTTGTTTGTTTTGAATGTTATGAATGAGAATGGAAGTACTTATTTTGCTTATATTGTTGAGTCTTTGGATGTTTGGCACAATCGTTTGGGTCACTTAAATTCTTCTTATTTAAAAAGGTTAAAGGACATGAATTTGATTAATGTTTCAATGGATGACAAACTTGACAAATGCCAAATTTGTGTTGAAGCCAAACATACTAAGAAACCATTTAAGCAAGTGGTCTCAAGAAGTACAAAATTACTTGAATTGATTCATTTGGATTTAGCGGACTTTAAGAAGTGCACTAGTAGGGGTGAAAAAAACTATTATATTACTTTTGTTGATGAATTTTCTCGTTATACCAAAGTTTATTTGCTTAAAACAAAAGATGAAGCCGAAAGTGCGTTTTTAAAGTACAAAGCCGGAGTTGAAAATCAATTGGACCTAAAAATCAAAAGAGTTAGAACCGATAGAGGTGGTGAATATGGTAAAGATTCCTTAAAAGATTTTGTGAGGCCAATGACATCATATGTGAAACAAGTCCACCTTACACACCCCAATCTAATGGTATTGCCGAAAGGAAAAATAAATCTTTGAAAGAGACTGTGAATGCCATGCTTCTTAGTTCCGGTTTATCCGATAACTTGTGGGGAGAGGCGGTTCTTTCCGCTTGTTATGTACTCAATAGAGTGCTCCATAAAAAATTGGATAAAACCCCCTATGAACTTTGGAAGGGATAGAGTCCAAATTTTAAAATTTTGAAAGTGTGGGGGTGTTTGGCTAAGGTGGCTTTTCCAGATTTTAAAAAATCCACCATCGGGTCTAAATCTTTTGATTGTGTGTTCATTGGATATGCTCATAATAGTGCAACTTATAGGTTCATGTTATTAAGTGATAGAACAATTTGTGAAGCTAGAGATGTGGTATTTTTTGAGCATATTTTTCCTATGAACAAGTCTTTGTCCCCTAATGTTGATGTGCATACTAGTAAGTCAAATATGGATGTGCCTTTTATTGATTCTATGCGTAGTTCTAGTCTCCCCTCCTCCTCTACCAAAGTGGCATATGTTGTACATAGGAGAAGTAAGAGACCTAGAGTAGAGTCTTCCTTTGGACCGGATTTCGTGACTTCTTTTGTGGTAGAAGGCTTTGATGTGGATTCTTTGAGTGGGCATGTTGTGTATTTGTTTCTCTTAGAGGAAGACCCTAAGACTTATGATGAGGAAATGAGGTCCACATATGCTAGTTTTTGGAAATAGGCAATTAAGAGTGAACTTGATTCTATCATGTCCAATCACACTTGGGATCTTTGTGACTTGCCTAAGGGTTCAAAACCTATAAGTTGTAAGTGGATTTTCAAGAAGAAACTTAGACCGGATGGGACCATAGAAAAGTTCAAAGCTATACTTGTCATGAGAGGTTTCACCAAAAAAGAAGCTATAGATTTCTTTGACACCTACTCTCCCGTGACTAAGATTGCCACCATTAGAACCTTGGTAGCCCTTGCGACAATTCATGACTTAGTGGTTCACCAAATGGATGTCAAAACGGCTTTTCTTAATGGAGATCTTGATGAAGAGATTTATATGACCCAACCGGAAGGTTTTGTTGTGAAAGGGCAAGAACACAAAGTGTGTAAGCTTAGAAAGTCTCTTTATGGTCTTAAGCAAGCTCCTAAGCAATGGTTTGAAAAGTTTAATAATACTCTTACGAGTTGTGGCTATGTTGCTAATTCATCGGATTCATGCTTGTATTCTAAAGAGTTTGGATCATCATGTGTTATAATTTGCTTATATGTTGATGATATGCTTATTGTTGGTACTAACCTTGATGTGGTGAATGATGCCAAGGCTATGCTTTCTACTAAGTTTGAAATGAAGGACATGGGAGAAGCCGATGTTATTCTTGGAATTTGTCTAAAGAAAACGGAGAATGGTTTTCCCATGAGTCAATCTCACTATGTTGAAAAAATTCTAAAGAAATTTTATTCTTTTGATGTTGTTCCTAGCAAGGTGCCATATGATGCCAACACAAAGTTAGTTAAAAACAAAGGATCTGGTGTGTCACAAGATCTCTATGCAAGGGTGATTGGTAGTGTTATGTTCTTGATGAATTGTACACGACCTGACATTGCCTATGCATTAAGTAGACTTAGTAGATATACTCACAATCCAAGTCAAGATCATTCGTAGCTCTTCGTCGGCTACTAAGGTATCTCAAAGGTACTATGGAGATATGCTTGCATTTTAATCGCTTTCCTAATGTTTTAGAAGGCTATTGTGATTCTAATTGGGTAACCGATAATGATGAAGTTGTCTCTACTAGTGGGTATGTTTTTGTTTTGGGTGGAGGTGCTATTTCATGGAAGTCCTCAAAACAACCATGTTTAGCTCATTCCACCATGGAATCCGAATTCATTGCTCTTGAGTTGGCAGGTCATGAAGCGGAGTGGCTTAGGAATCTCCTAGCTGACATACCATCGCGGGGGAAGTCTTCATCTCCGGTGTTCGTACATTGTGACTCTCAAGCGGTCATTAGAGTTGCCAAAAACAACAACTACAACGGAAAAAAGAGACATATGTGTATGAGACACAAAGTTGTGAGGCAATTTCTCAAGAATGGAGTTATTGCATTGGTCTATGTAAGGTCCGAAAAGAACTTGGCGGATCCTTTGACTAAAGGGTTAGCAAGAAAACAAGTTGAAGAATCATTGAGGGGAATAGGACTCAAGGCCATGTGATACGTTACATTTTTCCTAGTTCCTATGGTGATAATGTTTGTAATGTTTGTTTGTTTGTGAGGTTGATTTTTTTAACTCTTAATGGGTCCTTGTGCTATTGAGACGCACGATTAAAGGACTCACCTATGTGGTTGTGAAGACTAGCCATCTTCTATGAAAACTTTGGCCAGATTTCTAGAGCCTCCACTAGATCTAAGGTGAATATGCTTGGCTATAAAAGAGCATATCTCTTTGCGGAGTCTGTGTAAATTTTGGAGTGATGTATGTGTTGTGGGTGTCTTGAGTTAAGTCTTGGAGTTTCAAGGTTAGTCCACTCCATGATCAAGAGTCTAAGGGTTTCAAGGTACTATCCATCCTTGTACTTGTAGCTCATTGCCTCGTTTCACTAAGCACTAAGATTTCAAATTACTTGTGTAATATCTAAGTGTTATGTATTAAACTCCTCTTATGCCCAATATGTTGCTTATTCTCATCTTTTGTTGGCTTTTCTTCCCTTCCTTTAGTGGGAAATTGTTGGAATAAGGAAAGGAAATTCAAAGTAGTCTGATACGGGCGCCCGACCGGGCGTGAGAGGAATCGTAAAATCTGGAGTTCCGTCGCCCGACCGGGCGCGAGAGCAATCCAGATTTTGACTGGGTGCTCGCCCAACCGAGCAAGCTCCAGAGGACGTCTGGGAAAAGAGGAGTGTCCGCCCAACCGGGCGCGAGAGCAACCCAAATTTTGTCTGGGTGCTCGCCCGACCAGGCGAGCTCCACCCGACCGGGCGCGAACTCGTTTGTTGGACTCCAACGACTTCCTTGGATTCTTCTTCTTGTTTGATTTCTTGTAACCCCCCATTTAAGAGGTTGTTTATGGTGATTATTTCACTATGTTTATTCTGATTTTGTTCCTCCATTGATGATAATATTCC
Source organism: Chenopodium berlandieri (assembly GCA_034703905.1). Lineage (NCBI taxonomy): Eukaryota > Viridiplantae > Streptophyta > Magnoliopsida > Caryophyllales > Amaranthaceae > Chenopodium > Chenopodium berlandieri. Next base: position 57,674,485 of record CM068289.1, read on the forward strand.
TCTATGATCTTCTATCTTCCTCCATCCATCATTATAAATTGAAGGATGGTTTTTTCTGATTTGACACTTGGAAAAATATTAAACACAAGCTATACACCTTTGTTCTTTGGGCATAAATTTTCATAGTCTCCACCTCTTACTCTAAAGTGCCTTAGTGTGAGAGTGGTGTGTAACCTTAGGGGACGATCCGACGATTACAATTGTGCACCTCGATTGCGCATAAATTCGTTTTCAAAGGCAGTGATTCATCACGCCACACCAAATTTCCTCTTTTGCTTTTGTTCTTGTTTATTTCTGTTAACTTTTGTTTTAGACACCATTTTACAACGATTAATAATAGAACAACTTGTTTTGGAGTTTGAGATTATCATATAATTGTTTTGTTAGTTCACTAAACGATTGCCTTTGGGTTCTGAAAATCCGAACTCCATATGGGGAAGGAACATTGTTGTTTTCCTGGTCTCTATCATTTACATGTCCATTCCATTTGTGGGAATTTGATGATCTATAAACCATCCTTGACTTGAAACTTATCCTAGTATAGCTAACGTGGTCTTTATAAAGTAACAACCACAATTGTTTTTAAGAGTTATCTCTAGAGTTGAGGATGTAACACTTTTGGAACTTACTAAATTAAAGAATACAAATGGGGGATAGGGGATAATAGGATTAGGATTACTAAAATATTGAGCTTATAAAAAAAAGAGTTGTAGGGAGGGAGGATGAGAGAGCAAGGTAGGGGGGAGAGGGATAGAAAGGAGATTTGAAATAGGGAAGAGGGAGAAATATGAGAAAGATGATACTAGATGAAGAGGGAGGAAGAGATTACAAGGACTAAAGGAGGTGGGAGTTGCACCAAGAATTGACATTATAAATACAAGCTAAGAAATACACGCAATGTGTGCGAAATTTTAAAACTGTTGATTAGTTTAAGATTAATAAATATTAGTAAATAAAAACTTTTAAAAAAAAATAAAGATACAATTGATAAAGTCATGGATTACTTTTTTTATTGAGTAATTTAAAAAACGGATGATAAATTGTACTCTGTATTACGTTGTAAAATAGGATAGGATATGATGATAGGTTTTATTTATTTATTTATTTATTTAAGGTGGTAATTTAGAATTGTGAAATTTATCACCTTAAAACCCTCTTTTCTTTATATATCATTATAGAACAACAAAGGTGTTTCGGGGTTTTTTGAGTGTCCTGCGGGAGAGTTACAATTCCAAGACTGGTTGGTAAGAGTTCCGCCTCCAACGATCAAGTTAGAACGTGTATGAGGAGTAAAGTGTGCGGAATGTAAATGGGACCAGGCTCCTCCCAGAAGAGAAGTGGTTATTCGATTATCTTTGTTAGCCTCAGAATCCGAGCCTTAGCTCTCAAAGAATGCAATTAATGCTGGAGTTAATGCTCAACAATTAGTGTGCACGTATGTTTGTCAATTTCTGAATGATATTCCTCTGAGGGAACATCTCCCTCTTATAGGGTATTGAAGTACGTGCCAGTACTAGGTTCTCTGAAACCTAGGAGTGACTGGGCTTGCCTAGGTAGATGGGCCGTGAAAGCCACTTTCCCAGTTGGCAATCTGTTTGCCACGTGACGTGGCCTGATTGGTCCACCATGGACCTCTCACAAGGTGACACGTGGCGCACTCTCGTTGGTCCACGTGGATGACACGTGGAGGGACTAAGTGGTCCAGATTGGGGGACACGTGGCAGAACCTGATTGGTCCACGTGTCGGGGAGAAATCCCCTAATCATTTGCCCCTCACAGGGGCCACGTGGCTTGCCATGTGGCACCTGTGACAAGTGTCATCTTATAATTAGGCAATGGTTTTAAATCGTTTTCCCGCCCAACTTTTGAACTTTCAAATTTTGGGGGGCGACCCTTGAAATCCCCCCTATAAATAGGGGATGTCCAAACCATTTGGACATTCTAGAAACTTTTCAGACAGAACTTGGGACGTTTGCTCTGACAATTTTGACGACTGCCGCTTGCTTTCAGACCGCCTGTTCTCAGACCGCCTACTCTTTCAGCCGCCCGTTTTTCAGAAGTTCAAACTTTTTCTACTCAAAGGTAACCGCCTGTTCTCGTTTGCACTTTCTCTTTGTTTTCCTTTTTTCAAAAATGGTAGCCCAAAAGCACACGGCACTGCCTAGTTTAGTGATCAGCCGGTCACCGGGGACGGCTGAATCTAGAACTAGGAGTGCCGACTGCCCCATGTTGGACCATCCTTTGCGAACTGCCCCAAGTCCGACTGTCTATGTGTCTGTGCAAGACACTATGGCCAGAACAAAGTGGACAATCAGGATAACAAATTCAGACGACTCTTCCTTTTACGCGCTTATTAGCGAGCTTTCGGAGGTGCCGCCTGGCCCCCCAAGCACCCTGAGTGATTCTATCTTGGCAGACTCCGGGGAGGAGGTTCAAGCAGGCGACTTCTTTGCCCGAGAGTTCAAGCAATGACTCTGAGCCCAACACCTCCAGTCGGTACTCTACCGACTCTGAGGAGAGACACTCTCGGCTACATGCGGCGAGAAAAGGCCATTCAGTGGAGAAAGGGGAGAACTGGGCGGAGCCGCATGCAAGTCAAAGAGACATGTTTGCCCCTTACTATTGTCATGTCCCCAAAGGCAGGCAGAGAGCCATGTCTGAAAAAATTGGTAGTTTTAGGGCTGACCACGTAATGGGTCATGGTACCTTCTTACGGTGCCGGATGCCGAGGACACTGTAGTCTGGCTAGAGGTAGCTAACTACCGGTACGAGTGCTTTGGTTGTTATGAAGCGGCCATTAAAGCTGGCTTGAGATTTCCTCTACATCCGGCTTTAGAGAGGATTTTAGACGGGTACCAGCTGGGTGTCTGGAAACTGGCCCCAAATTCTTGGTTCAACATCTTGGGCTATGTTGCCGGCTGTGAAATGCAGGAGGTAGAGCCAAGCTTTGAAGCTTTTGCTCATATGAACTACCTCAGCCGAACCCCAAAAACAAGCGGGACCGGCTGGTACCAGATTACTAGCCACAAGGGCTATATGATGACAATGGGGAAGGAGAACAAATGGAAAGATTGGAGGAACACCTTCTACATCGTCTCCAGCCCCAACAAGATCTAAAACAAAAAATACAACAGGTGGAACAGGCATCCACCTTACCTCACAGGCGGCTCTGATCTGCCGCCTGTTCCTTAAAAGGCCAAAGAAGAGATCCTAGACCGAGGGCTCTTCAAAGTGGAAATACAAGCAAACCCCAAGACTGGGGAGATGGAGTTCATTCCCCAAAACTATATTCCCAAGTATAACTGGTTATACGATGGGACATATTTGGCCGCCTGTGGCCTTAGTGAACAGATGCCGAGAGGTAGTTGATCACTTGTTCATGCGTCCTGTATGCCTTGGTTGATTTTGTGTCAAACTAACTTTGTGATTCTTCTTTTGCAGCTAAAGCTATGGAAAAGGTCTCGGCATCCAAGAAAGCAGCCGCTCAGCTCCGCGCAGCCATTCTGGGCAAGCGGCCTACTGAAGAGTCGCCTGCCAAGAAGGCATCCAGGGTGAGCTTCTTAAAACAACTTCCTTTACATTTTCCTGCCGCCTGTTCCTTACTCAATGACTTTTGTTGCAGGGCGACTCAGTCATTCCTTCCCCCTCCAACCAGCCGGCTCCTAAAATTAGGAAGCAGACGATTGGGGATGTATCGACCCCTGGTGGAGCGAGGAAACAGGCGGCCGAAAGGCCAGGAAAGAACCTCCTGCCAAGCGGGGGGAGGTCAACAGCCGCCCTCGGGAGCAGCCGACCTCCTAAGGAGAAGGGTACGGCAGGAGGTATGAGCTTAATTCATTTCCTCTTTAAACAGTCGGTCCATTGGTTGCCTTTATGACAGAAATTAACATAATAATTGTGCAGATGCCCCAGAGGAGCCGGATTTGGTTCAGATGGCCAAATCCATGCTAAGGGTCATCCCCGTCGAGGCCAGGGATTCTGTTCAGGGAGTCGGTACCCTTAACTTGGAAGCCATCTTGGCTCTCCTTGCTGAGGTATACTTAGCAAAAAATTCTTTTTGTTGAATATTTTAACTTTCTTGCCGCCTGTTACTGACGACTGTTCTTTGGCCGAGTGCAGTCAATGCTGCGAGTGTACGGTCTCCGCAAGCCCATAACTGAGAAGAACAAAGAGGTAAAGGCTGCAAAGGCCCGAGCCGCCTCTAATTCGAACAAAGCTATGTTTCAGATTGCTCAAAACGAAATTCTGACCACTGACATACTGTATTATCAGGCGTCAACCAATTTGCAGGTCAAGGAGGATCTAGAGGCGGCCAAGGGAAGAGGAGCTGGAGAAGTCTGTCAAGGACCTCAAGGCTGAGCTCGAGCCTCTTAGGGATGCAAACAAGGAAGGCGAGACCCTGCGCAGCCGGGTGGATAAACTAAAGTAGCGGTTGTCCAACCAGGAAACCCAGCTCGCCAAAAAATATACCTCTAGAGCCAACAAGGAAAAGCAGGCGCTGGTCAAAGACATGATGGACGACTGTAACATCATCATGGGAATGACTTGGACGGCTCTTTTCTCGAACGCCAACTATAAAGACTGGAAGACCCAGTTTGCCACCTGTACTCGAGCGTACAATGATCAAATCATGGGCCAAGACCATGATGAAGAAGAGGCGGTGGGTGAGGCGGAGGGCGAGGTTCAGGGTGAGGCGGAGGGCGAGGCTCAGGGCGAGGCGCAGGACGAGTCGTCTGGGTCTGCCTCTAGGGAGTCGGACCATGAGGAGGAGGGGGGTTAATGAAAATGAATAGTAGCCGATTGGGAACCAGAAGGATGCGGCTGCTGATGCTGATCAACCCCCTGCTGCTTAAACTTATTTGTTTTAACACCAACTTTCTTCAGCCTGAGTGCCGCATGCTTTGTATCATTACCCGACCAAGGGGTCGGGGTTTATTAAAAATTTTAACTCTTCAGTCGGTCTTGTAGCCGACTGTTTATATGAATCATCCGGCAATTTTGTCTGATTTTCAAATTTGCATTTTGGCTTTTTGCATCTTATAAATTTTGCCAAGTAAAGCTTGACTTGTTTGCATGAATGCTTTGTTAATTTTTCAAAATGCCTTTGTCAAGGTGCCGGTTGTTATGGTATACCGATTTCAATATGCCTTTTTTAAGGCGCCGGTTGTTATGGTATACCGAGTGTTATTGCCCCTGGGCGACTGGCGCCTGGTTTTTGAGGGTGAGCTAATTGACCTGGAATTTTTGATACTTAAAGTATTACTAATTCCAGGTCAATCAATCACTTGTGTGATTGCCCCAAACCAGGCGGCAGTCGGCCATTGCGCAGGCGAACACATAGTATAATTCGGCTTTTGGCCTCATGGTAAACCGCAATATACTAAGTTTGTATTTAGTTAATTTTATTGGGCATTAACTGGCTGTCTGTTAGGGTGCCTGCCCAGAAGCAGGCGTCCAACGGAATGTCCCACTGTGGTAGCTACGCCTGTTGAGTTACAGGCGGCGGTTCGCAATGTAGCATATCCTAGCAGGAATAGTGGTTAAGTGTACCCCTATTTGCCAAAGAACAGGCGGTCCTTTCATACCGTTTGAGTTCATGCTAGGCCGGTTGGGTGGCTATGAGTTAACCCTTAGGGCTTATCAGTCTCTGTCACCTTAACTTGAATGAATCAGAAGAAACATTCGGCTGTTTCCGTATGTTGTTTTTCTATTTACAAAGTTTTATCGCTTGTAAACCTTTTGAGGAATAGTGGTCGAGTACCACCTGTTTGCCAAAAAACAGGCGATTTGGTTCGCACCGTTTAGGTTCCATTCTAAGTTTGCTGGAGTGACTATGAGTTAACCCTTGTAGTTAAACAATCTCTGCCACTTTGATTTGAGTGAGTAGAAGAAACAGACGGCTTTGGCCGCCTGGTACCTCTTTATTCGCCAAGTTTTGCTTAGCTATTTACTCAAATTATGCCGACTGTATTGTCCCAAGAAATAACAGGAGGTTTCCGGCGTAGATTTTAACTATCTACCGCTTGTTTGAAGTAAGAGGTACGTTTATCTTTGTCTCATGTCAAACGTCTGCGAGTTTGTTTTAGAAACATTCGGTAGGGCCGTTTGTTTTAGGTTTATAGAGCAATGTGCCACCCAAATGGGAGATGCTCTCTGTGACGAATTCACCCAGATGGATGTCGCCGGACTCCTGCTTCATGTTTGGGACAGACGTATTAGTTTAATTTTATTAGGATCATTTGGCCATGGGCCTCAAGTTGATCTTCCGGCCTGTGGCCTAAAGGCTGTTCAGAAAAGAACACAATTGCTAGACTTAGCATGTTTAGAGTAAGTAATTAAAAAGAATAAGGCTTTCTGTGTATACACAGGCGGCTTTCCCCACTAGGGAGACTTGCAAAAAACTGAAATAAATTGCAAATTTTATTAATATGCTTAATTGTACAAATTACAAATCTCAGAAGTAGTACTTTTTCAAGTTCTCTACGTTCCAAGTTCTGGCTAACTGCCTGTCGTCTGGTGTTTCCAGGCGGTAGGTGCCGCCTCTAACTTCTTCATAGATTCGGTAAGGGCCATCCCAATTAGGAGTCAGCTTTCCTTGCTCATTGGCCCTACCTACTGCTTCCATTTTTCGTAACACAAAGTCCCCCACTTTTAGGGGCCGCTTGTGCACTCTTTTAATATAGGTTCTCGTCATTCTCAGACGGTAAATTTCATGGCGTAAGGCAGCATTGCCCCTATGCTCTGGTAGTGAGTCCAGTGCTAGGCGCATGGCCTCCCAGTTAGCCTCCTCATCGTATAACATGACTCGAAGAGTCGGTTCATAGTGCTCAATGGGCAACACAGCTTTTGACCCATAAACCATGAGAAATGGAGTTTCACCAGTCGCCCCTTTTTCAGTCGTTCTGATGGCCCACAGAACATGCGGTAACTCATCAGCCCAAAGGCCGCCTGCCTTTTCAATCTTCTTTTTGATGCCATCAGAGATTAACTTGTTGAAGGTTTCAACCTGGCCATTTTCTTGGGGACGGCCGACTGAGGAAAAACAGTGAGAGATCCCATGGTCTCCCAACCAGTTCTTGAGAGCAGGCGTCTCGAATTGAGGACCATTGTCAAAGACCATAGACATGGGTACACCAAACCGAGTGATGACATTTCTCCAGATGAAGGAAATAACATCTTTTGTTTTGATTCCTTTGACTGCCTCCGCCTCTACCCACTTGGTAAAGTAGTCGACTACTACCAATATGTATCTCCGTCCGCCTGTAACAGGCGTATATGGACCCAGAATGTCCATGCCCCATTTAGCGAATGGTACTGGGCTATGGACGGCTGTCAAATCAGTAGCCGGACGGCGGATAAGTTTGCCAAACCTTTGGCACTTGTCACATTTTTTCACCATCTCCATGGCGTCTGCTTCTAGGGTAGGCTAGAAAAAGCCTTGCAGCCTGGCTCTCTTTGCCAGGGTCCTGTCGCCTACGTGAGAGGCGCAGAAACTTGAGTGCAAGTCTTCTAGGACCTCTCGTCCCCTTTCTGGTGTGACACATTTCAAAAAAGGTTGGAGATAGCCTTTCTTAAAAAGCTCTCCATTGTGGATTTAAAATTGGTCGCACGCTTTTTCATTGCAACCATCTCTTGGTAGGTATATGGCAAGGTGTCGTCTGTTAAGTAAGCTCAGATTGCATCCATCCAGGTGGAGCTTTGATCTAGGATTCCAATGGGTTCCTCCTCGATGCTTCTTTTTTCCATCACCTCCCAAAAAATCGACCTAGGTGTGTCACAAGAGGCGGATGATGCCAATTTGGAGAGAGCATCTGCCTGATTGTTCTCAGATCTGGGCACCTGACTTAGATGAAATTCTTCAAGTGTCCCAGCCTCCTCTTTGACTGCCTATAAATACTTGATCATAGCCGGATGTGTGGCTTCATAGTCACCATGGTATTGGCTAACAATCAATTGTGAATCAGAACAGGCGTCCACTTTCTTTTCCCCAGACGCCTGCACCACAGCTATTCATTGTGGAGCTCCCGTCCACATATACCTTCCAAACCTGTTCAAGGTTCTCTAGACCAGTCGGCCTTGTCATTTCAACAATGAAGTCAGCAAACGCTTGCCCTTTCACTGCTTTCCATTGGCTCAAAATTGATCTCAAGGCTTTGGATTTCAATCGCCCACTTGATCATTCGGCCGGATGATTCCATGGTTGTAAGTGGCCGCTTGATTGGCTGGTCAGTGTAGACCACAACCGGATGCGCCAAGAAGTAAGGTTTTAACTTCTTAACTACCATGAATAGGGCCAAACCAAAATTTTCAACCATGGGGTACCGTAACTCAGCATTCCTCAAGACATGCCTGATAAATAGACCAGGAGCTGACAGCCGTCTCTTTCAGCAAGGAGAAAGGCACTAAGAGCATGATCAGAGACGGCCAAGTACATGTATAACACTTCCTTTGGCAGAGGGTTGACGAGCCTTGGCAAAGAATGCAAGTGTTCCTTTAACTTCTGAAAGGCCGCCTCTGCATCCGCCCCCCATTCAAACATAGCCTTCTTCTTGATTGCTTGGAAAAAATAGAGGCACTTGTCGCCGGACCGACTGAGAAATCTCCCTAGTACTGCCAGGCAACCTGTTAACTTTTGAACTTCTTTTACAGTGCAGGGTGACTACATGTTTATGACCGCCTGTATTTTCTCTAGATTAGCCTATATCCCCCTTTGATCAATCAGAAATCCGAGGAACTTCCTAGACTCAACACCAAAAACACATTTCTTGGGATTGAGCATGACCTGGTGCCGCTTGAGTGTGGCGAATTTTTCTCGGAGGTCCGTAAGATGGTCCGTTTGTAGTTTGGACTTGACTATCATATCATCAATGTACGCCTCCACATTCCTCCCTATCTGATTAATGAAGACTGAATTAATCATTCTTTGGAAGGTAGCAGGCGCATTCTTCAAACCAAACGGCATCACGTTATAGCAAAATAACCCCTGATCAGTGATGAAAGCCGTCTTCTCTTGATCTTTTTTCCACAAGGGTATCTGGTGAAAGCCTGAGTAGGCGTCCATAAAGCTCATCAAGGCATGGTCGGCTATAGAGTCGACTAGACTGTCGATCTTTGGGGGGATAACTATCCTTGGGACATGCCTTGTTTAAGTCTGTGTAATCTACACACATGCGCCAGGTTCCATTCGGCTTTTTCACAAGAACCACATTGGCAACCCAGTCAGGGAAGTAGCACTGCCGAATGAACCCTACATCTAACAATTTTTTGACCTCGGCGGTTACCGCCTGACTCCTCTCTTCACCATGGTTCCTCTTCTTTTGCCTTACCGGCTTCTTTTTAGGATCCACAACTAGTTTATGGACGGCTAGGTCAGGGTTGATGTCTGGCATCTCGTCTACTTCAAAGGCAAAGATGTCTTTGAAATCTTTCAATAAGTTGTGCAGGTCTTCACCCAATTTAGCAAAAGCAGCCGTCCCTACCTTAACAGTACGTTCTGGACGAGTATCATCCAGAACAATATCAACGTGCTCACCAGCCGGCTGGGGACGGAGTTCATCCAGTCGTTCTCCGGTCAGTGATTGCTATTGTTTTTCCTTTTTCATGGCCACCAACTGGTCGACCTTTCTTTTTTTGCCGCCTGCTATAGGAGCAGGCGTTGTTTCCTTGATTTTATCAAGGTCAATGGTTTCTTCACTAGGACCAGATACGTCCACAGTGGGTGTAACATCAGAGAGATAACACTCCTTGGCCATCTTTTGGTCTCCCCTAAGGGAGCCGACTGTTCCATCATCCTTCTCAAACTTAAGAAGCATGAGAGAAAGAATGATAACAGACTTGGATTCATTTAGAGTGGGACGCCCTAGAATCATGTTATAGGTCGTTAGTTCTTCAACAACTAAGAACCGGACAACCATGTGGCGTCCGTCTCCTTTTTCGCCCAGCCAAATGGGTAGGTCTATTCGACCCACCGAATGTACAACACCACCCCCAAATCCCACTAAGGGATGAGAGACCTTGTGCATGCTCTCGGGCTTGTACCTGAGCTTGGCCAGGCACTTGTGACTAATCAGGTCAGAAGAACTACCAGTGTCAATGAGGATTCGACCAACTCTTTGATTGGCCACTTTGCATTCGATGACAACAGGGTCATCATGCGGCCTCCTGACTTTGCCCCTGTCACCCTCAGTGATCACCACTTCAGGGAAAGAGTCTTTAGACGCCTGTCCCTCGTCGACCAAGTTGACATCGAGGCGTCTGATGTAGTCCTTGTTACCCCGGATCGTTGGGCCGCCTCCAGCGAAGCCGCCTGCTATTGTATAGATCCGTTCTTTGTCAGTATCAGAACTATTAGCAGGTTGAGACTTCTTCTTGGGCGGCTGCCCAGGGTTAGTCTGCAGGGTAACCTTGGACCTCAGAATATATGGCTTAAGTACCCCTTTATCAGCCAGACGGTCCAACAGCCATTTGAGACTAAAGCATTCGTTGGTGTCATGGCCGATATCCTCATAGTAGTGGCAGTATTTATTTTTGTTCCGATTTTTGGCGGAACCTTTCATAGCAGCCGGCTTCTCAATGGAGACCCGGTCCTTAATCTCCATGAGGATGGAGTAACAGTCCTTATTGAATTCGTACCTCGGGGAGTACGTCTTTGCTTCTTTCTTTTTTTTCTGGGACGGCTGTTCAGAAGTATCTGCCACCCAGACTTCTTTTCTTTTTCTGCTCACTTCTTTCTTAGCCGGCTATGATGGCCGACTGTCTTTCTTGTCGGACCTCTTTGAGTCCGCCTGTTTACTGATGTTGCAGAGTTCGGTCGCCTGTATATAGGCGTCCGCCTCCATCAGCACCTCTTGGAGGGTAGCAACCCTCTTTCTGACCAGATCGAACTTGAAGGCCGATCCGTCCTTCAGACCTTTGAAAAAGTATGTGTAAGCTACCTCATCGGACAGTCCTTGTATTTGAATTCTCATCAGATTTAACCGCCTAATGTATGAGCGTAGCCCTTCCTTCTCACTCTGCTGTATTGCCCCCAAATCAAGGCTTGACTTCTTTACAGGGATGTTCATTGAAAAGTTAGACGCGAACAAGTATGCAAATGTCTTAAAGTTATTTATACACCCGGCTGGCAAGTTGTCGAACCATTGTTGGGCGACCCCCTTCAATGTGGCCGGGAAGCACCTACACTATGTGGCATCGTCCAACCCTTGGAGATACATAAGGTTGGTGTATGCCATTAGGTGGTCTTCTAGGTTGGTGGTACCATCATAAGTACCTACCAACACATTTTTCACCTTTGCCGGCTGTGCGGCCTCAATTATTTCCTTGGAGAACGCAGATGGTTGTTCCCCTAGCTTTAGCAGACGGAGTTGCCAGTCCAAAGGTTGGACATTTTGCGCCGCCTGCCCCCCAAAAAGGGTAGGCTGCATATATGGTTGCCCATTCGGCATGTATGGCTGTTTAGGCACATACGGGGCCGCCTGGAACATCTAGGGACTAGAGTGAGCGGACATGCCGCCTGTCTGGTCCTCTTGGTTTGATTGAGAATACCTCATTGAGGCATTCTGAAAGCTGTCGTTGAAGTTCGACGTTGAGGCTGACTCTAACAGTTGCATATTCTTCTTTTGCTGGATTAACATCCGAGCATCATAATATGTTTTCTTGGAACCATCCGGCTGGATATGCCGAATGGGCTTCATTTTCCCTGGCTCAGGAAAATGGAATTTTGTTAAGTCAATCCTGGGCGACTGCCTCTCCCTCAATTTAGGGTAAGGAGTAGCCTCCCGGTCTTTAACCGGCTTGCTCCTCCCAAAATGGGAGGACTTCTTGGCCGACTGTCCCTTGGTGAAGACTATCGTCCGTTTGTCAATCAGATCCTTGATCTCCCCTTTGAAACTGGTCATGAGAGTCATGAGCTCGTTTCTGGTGATGGGAGCGGAGCCTTCGACCGCCTAGTTTTAGCCAGTCGGCTGATCAGCTAGTTCGCTAGGACCTGCCTGTTGGGTGGCCCGTTCCCTTATTTCTAAAGGACGGGCGCGCCTGGTCCTGAGTGAACCGTCGGCAGCTACATGAGTTTTAACTTCAAAATCGTCATCTGTGTCTTGATCTGAAAAGACCTGGGCGTCGGCCAATGACCGTTTCTCACTTAGAGTCGGTACAGACTGTGAAGCCATCTCAGAAGTACTCTCCCCACAGACGGCGCCAAATGTTTCTGGGTTTTTTGAGTGTCCTGTGGGAGAGTTACAATTCCAAGACTGAATCCGTGCGCCTGTACCTGTTAAACAACGGAGACTCCTGTTGGTGGGAGTTCCGCCTCCGACGATCAAGTTAGAACGTGTATGAGGAGTAAAGTGTGCGGAATGTAAATGGGACCAGACTCCTCCCAGAAGAGAAGTGGTTATCTGACTATATTTGATAGCCTCAGAATCCGAGCCTTAGCTCTCAAAGAGTGCAAATAATGCTGGAGTTAATGCTCAGCAATTAGTGTGCACATATGTTTGTCAATTTCTGAATGATGTTCCTCTGAGGGAACATCTCCTTTTTATAGGGTATTGAAATGCGTGCCAGTACTAGGTTTTCTGAAACCTAGGAGTGACTGGGCTTGCCTAGGTAGATGGGCCGTGAAAGCCACTTTCCTAGTTGGCAATCTGTTTGCCACGTGTCGTGGCCTGATTGGTCCACCTTGGACCTCTCACGAGGTGACACGTGGCGGACTCTGGTTGGTCCACGTGGATGACACGTGGAGGGACTAAGTGGTCCAGATGGGGGACACGTGGCAGAACCTGATTGGTCCACGTGTCGGGGAGAAATCCCCTAATCAAAAGGTGATAATTTAGAATAGTGAAATGTATCATCTAAAACCCCTCTTTTCTTTATATATCATTATAGACCAATAAACTTTAAAAAAAATGAGAGAGAATGATATATAAAAGGAAAAACACTCCTATGATCATCTTAAAGATAATTTTTCATAGAAAACATTGAGTGTTTTTACTAAAGGCATTATTAGAGTATGATTTGTTTCATGGAAAAAACATACTTCCTCCATTTCTATTTAATTAGTTTACACGTTTAATTTAGGCATACATATTAAGGAGAAGAGAGAGAATGATAAGTAAGTGGGGTACACTTATAAATGTAAGGTATAAAACTTACCCAAAAAGAAAACGTGTCAACTAAAAATAAACTTCCTAAAAAGGAATACATGTTAACTAAAAAAACAGAAGTAAGCATTAAGTAATTTATGTGATACCAAAACCATAAAAGAGCAAGTTAAAAGGGGATAAGGGGAAGGAAAAGGATCAAATTTTATAAAGGTTTTTTGAAAATGGCTAAATTGTAAACAAGTGAAAAGGTAAGGGAGAAAGAAGACGAGGAAATAAATGCGAGATAATGTGGGTTTAGAGGTTAATCTATATATTCAAGATAATTGTTCAATGAATACAACTTATAATTATCATTAATCAGTTCATTGACTTGGATTAAGCATGTATCAAAAAAAATTAACAGAGAGAAAGAGAGAGAGAGAGAGAGAGAGAGAGAGACCTATAAGTTATGAAGCTATTAAAAAAGGAGGGGCAAGGAGAAGATTAGAGGGCAAAAGGTATTGAAACAGGGAAAAAGAAAGAGAATTTTTGAGAAAATAAATGAGGGAAAATACTTTTTGGAGTGTAATTGGGTAAGAAGATGAGAATACTTTTTAGAAACTTATAATGCACAACATCATAAATGACGAGTGAGAGTAAGAAAAAGTTTAAGGGAAGAAAAAACCGAGTGAGCTAGAAGGGGGAAAAATAACTCAACAATTAGATTTGGACATGCTTCTTTCAATATATGTAATTACTTAATCAACGTGGTTATATGACAATTATGTGAACGTTATTCTAATTAATAGCACCTTTAGAATTAAAATTTCAATCTTATAATAGTACCGTGTTAGATTTTTAAGTAAGTGTCTTTTTTTGTTATGTTTGTATAACCATAATATATATATATATATATATATATATATATATATATATATAGAGAGAGAGAGAGAGAGAGAGAGAGCGTAGGAAATTTTTCAAACTCAATCTTTGAGCACCACTGTGATCATGTTTTTAGGCATGATGGCGTCCGAAGAGAAGGAAGTTAGAGATAAAAGATTCGCCAACAAGTTTTAGTAACTTGTAAACCGTTCACGGGTGTGAACGTTACACCCCATTCACGATCACGGAGATCGCTAACTCCATAGTGGTCCGGAACCATGACTGGATATTCAGGGATGATAGTAAGAATCCAACCTAAAAGAGATTGAACCCGCCCTAACGGCCTCTAATTAATTCTTATGATATTCATGTGCGCTTTTCGATCAACATACATTCATAAAATTAATTCTAAGCATATCTAATCTACGCTGGTTGATTATTAATGCACAATCATATCTATTATTGGTGATCACTTGAATTAAAATCATATTAGCCTAAACCAAATTATTAATTATATTATTATGCGTGATTTCATGTACAAATTCCCTTTAAACCTGCAAAAAAGGCGTGATCAAGCAATAACAATAAATCATGAATAACCAAGCAACATATGATTAACACAACAATCAACATCAAAATATCATCAAAACATAATTAGCAAGATCCTAGGGATGGTACCAAACGGATTAATAACAAATCCTAGCATGTCACTTATGAAAATCAAAGATTTAGCCTAAACATGATACTAGCAACATGATATTAAAAATATTAGTTAACACCCTAAACATGATATTAGGAATCAAAATCATCATCCTAACATGATACTAGGAATCAAAATCAATGTCTAAACATGATACTAGGAATCAATATAATATTCTAAGCGTGATTTCTATATGAAAAGAATAATTAAGTAATCGAATTACTTACTTTGATGCCTCGTATTTCTTTCTATCAAAACATTACACACGTTAGTAAACTCCTAGAAAGATTTAATTAAATAAATAAAATATGAATTGAAATATAGATTTAGGATCAAACCCTCAGAACTATCAACCTTTCACGTCGAGGTCGAAGGCAACATCGAGGAGAGCTAGGAGTATTCAAAACTCGTGAATGAAGTATGGTGACTAATCGGGGAGAATCTCAAGGATGTGTGTTTGGGATGTGTTTAGGCTATATTAAGAATATAAAGAACCAAGAGAGAGAGAAAGTATTAGAGAGGGGTTTGATGATGATTGTTGGTGATTGAAAACGGGGTGAGACGACCTCTATTTATAAGGAAAAAGATGGTCGAAAGATCAGAAAAGAGTCAGAATCCAAATCGGAATAAAACAGGTTCCATCGCGGCGCGATAGCTTTATCGGGACGCAACAGGTCCATCGCGGCGCGATGATTTTGAAAAGATAGAATTCGTACGAAATCCAATTTCCAATCGGATTGGGTCAATCAAATTTTTGTACGTATTCTATTTCGACCGGGATTAGAATTATCAAAAAAGAGATGTTTTATTCAAAGTGAAATTCTTAAATATTTATCTTTAGGGAAAAGGATAAATTAGAACCTTCTAGAGAATTCTAGAAGCTCACAATAAATCCTAATGGATTTAGGATTGAAAACAACCTTCTAGATGATTCTAGAAGCTTGTAACAAATCGTAATTGGTTTAGGAATGAGATTAAGGTAATTGGACCCTCCACATGATCATTAGGCCGTAGGTAAGACTTGGTTCGGGCTCGGTTTAGTATTTTTGGGCATATTCTTTGATGCACCCTTGTGCATCTAAGCTGGCTGCACCACTCATCAAACCCCCTTTTATACACCAAACACACATATATACTATGTACTACTGGAGTATTGGTATATATTACTTCATCTCCTTCCTTCAATCTTCTTCCTATTTTATTTCTTTTCTTATTTCTTAATTTTTACATAAATTTTTCTCTTTTTTCCAAAGTCTTTACTTATTTCTTAATTTTGGTTGAAATTTTCTCTCTCCACTGTGTTTGGCATTATCTTCTTCTTTTAAGATTTTCTCCCTCCTCCTTTTTTTGTATTTGCGTCGATTCGTAATGGATTTAATTGGAATCTTGAAGAGATTGTTGATATAAGTTAGTTTATGTTATTGATTTGTAATTTGATTTAATTGGTTATATTTTCTTAATTTGTGATTGATATTGCATATATAATTTTTGGGTAATTTGCCAATTTGTAATAGGTGATGAACACAAATTGATTGTAGTACTTTTCTCATCACTTTTCTTTCCTATAATAATTTTAATCAAAATTTTCATCAAAATTTCGATCACAATTTTCATCAAAATTTTATTCTCCTCTGTAATTGTATTTTGTTTGATTTCTATCAATTTGATCTATGTATAAATTTCGGTTTTTTTTTGTGGTGATTTGTAATGAATTTTGATCAATTTGATTAGGTTTGTGAACATGCAATTCATATGAATTGAATTTACAGCCTTTAATTATGTACATAAGAAAATTGAAGAAATAAATAATAAAATGATTATGAAACATACGCATTATAAGTATTAAAAAATATGAACATATGCACATAAAAATATATGAACATATGGATTTCAGAAAGTGAACATATGCATTTCAGAAAGTTTACATAAGCATTTTAGAAAGTTTACAAAAGGATTCACAATAGGAACATAAGCATTTAAGAACGAAAGTGAACATATGCATCAAAAATATGAACATATGCGTTTCAGAAAATGAACATAAGCATTCAAAATATGAACACAAGCATAAACAAAACAGACAAAATGAGAACATTTTATGAACATTAAGAATATTTATCATATGAACAACAAATAATAATATTATGAACATTTTAAAACATTTTATGAACATAAGGTATCCCTTTGATTACACTAAATTTTTTAACAATTCCAATAAAAATTTCGAACAATAGAGTATCGAACAATATTCAAACAAAATTAAGTGATATTCATATAAATTCAAACAAAATTAAATGAAATTTACATAAAATTACCTGTTTTTGGGAGAATTCGTTTGATTTTCATCTCATCTCAAATATCCATGGTTGTTTTGGAGGAAAGAGAGTGAATTGTGTTTGATTGTAAGAGAGAGAAAATCAAAGAGATGAGTAATAAATTTCAAAAATTTAAGTTTGAGAGTGACGATTTTTTTAAAATTATATTTAAAAAAAAGGCCAAATTGGAAAATAACACCTATTAAAAACACGAATTTTGTTTTTAACACCAAAACATTTCGATAATTTATTATAACACCTCTTAAAAAATAAAAATTTTGGTTCCACCACCTAAATGGTTATGCCGTTAGTGAAACTGTTTGTGGGGCCCACTGCAACGACTATTTTTTTCAAAGTTATGTACGCAGTTACGATAAACTTCACAAACATTCAATTGTTGACGTTTACACAAAGTTTGGGTCAAATATTACGAATTGAACAACAAAATTGCACAGATTGTTCGATTTTAGCATAATTGTCCAGGAGAGGAAGATTTGAAATCAGGTAATTGCGTCAAAACCACTGCAGAAAACCCCAATTTATCTTAATTAAATTTCATGTAAATCAAACTATGTTGTTGAATTAAGGGCATTATTCAGTTCGCATGTGTTAGTATTCATCAATTTCATTCAAATTAGGGTTCGTTGTGTGTTAATTGTCTTATAAATTCCGAAAAGATGAAATTAGGGTTCGTCGCAAAAATTAAATTGGGGGTTTTGATTTATAGCAGTAATTGTTTAATTTCCTTGGTGGAATTGTATGGTTTTTCAAAGTACGAATGGTTTTTCTTATTGTGGTTGGCATTTTGATGCAGGAGATGTCTTTCATATCTTCGTCTCCTTCAAGGGAGAAGAAGTGCAAGTGTGGTGTTCCTTTTGCGAAGCTTACCAGTTGGACAAGGGAGAACCCTGGTCGGAAGTTTAGAACGTGCAAGTTCTATGATCCTGTAACTGAGAGTAGAGGTTGCAAAGCATTTGAATGGGTGGATGAACAAGATGGAACAACCTGGCAAACAGAGGTGATCAACAATTTGTTGTTGGATAAGAAGCTGTTGAAGGGTGAAATTAGTGACTACAAAAGGGAAGTTGATGATCTTGGTGGACAGATGAGGTGTCTGCTCAATGAAGTGGACAGGCTGAAGTTGAAATGCAAGGCTCTAAACTCTGACAGGAAGAAGATGAACAGAGAGATGCATGGAAGAAATGGAATATCAGAGCACTCTCTTTGTTTGTGTTGCTGTTGGGATTTTTCTGGTCATATTAGTGATGCTTGTTATTGGGGGGTTTGTAATGGTTAAATTGTAATTTGTCCTGAGTCATTACCATTAGTAGTAAGGCCTTAGTAGTAATGATTTTGTAATGTGTTATAAGTGGGAGTGAACCACTTTTTCAAAAGTAATGAATGAACACATATTTTGTAAGGAATGATCTGATCAAGCACCTAAATATATATTCCAATGAACAAAATGAGCAAGTTAGTTGCATTGCTTAATCATATGCAACTCTTACAGCCTAGCACCAAATAGTTACTTTAGCAAAATAGGCTGCAACAGCCTAAAAACCAAATCTAAAAGTTCAAAATACTGCATGCTAATGTTCATAATATCAAGGCCTAATATCAACCTAATACTAATTGTTCAGAAAAACAACAGCAACATCATTGAGTCAAATTTGCATTTTTTAAAGTCTGCAGCTTGGCCCTCCTTGTTTGCACACCACTAAGTTGAACTTTTTCTTTGTTTCTGGGCTCTGGTTGACTGGAAGAGGGGGTGCTATGTTGCTTGGATTGTGGCTGGCCTTGTTGACTTTGTGAACCTTTCCTCTTACTTAGTGGTTCACAGCCTTGTTGCTCTTGAGGAAAAGTTTTGTTCCCAATGCTGTTTGGACCAGCCCCTACTGCACTCTGTGTTTGAAAGATAAGTAAACATTAGCATAAAATCCAATTCCATCACAAAATATACCAAAAAACATACAAGTACCAAAGAATACCATCTTAGCAGCACTGATCTCACTCTTCTTCCTCTGCTCAACAACCCATGGTGAGTTTAAAGGGGGCCTTCCTGCAGTTCTTTCATCAGTGGGTTCAGGTACAGTTGGGCGCTTGCAAGTCTTGGCATAGTGGCCAAATCCACCTCAACTCTTGCACTGACTCTTCCTTCTCTGTGCTCTCTGCTGCCCCCCTACTGCAGATGTTCCCTCACCAGGCTCAAGCTTTCTTTTCTTGGATTTTGGTCTTCCAGGCTGCACTTTAAAGGCTGGTGGCTGAGGCTCTCTCATGTTCACTCTCTCCCAGTGCTTTGGGCCTGGCATTGGTTGAATTGCAGGCTCATATGCAGCTCTGTAGCTCTCCATACTGTAAAAGGGGTGCACATATTGCTCAGCATCACTCCTTTGGTCCATAATGCATGCAAAGGCATGAACACATGGGATGCCTGTCAACTGCCAATGCTTGCATGAACAAGTTCCATTCTCTAAGTCAACTAGAACTTGGTCATCATTCAGCTGCACTTCAAAAGTGCCATCCCTGGCATCTTGCACAATGTAATGCCTAGACACATAGCTCATCCTTTGAAACAGCTTATGCACATATGGAGTGAGGTTGCTTGTCAGTTCCTTGGAGTCCTCCCACTTCTCATTGTTCCTCCTCATCATGTACCTCCTCATCCATTCCATTTGGGTGAGGATAGGTTTATCTCTTGCATCTCTAATAACTGAGTTGAAAGTCTCACACATGTTGTTCAGTAACATGTTGGACCTGCAATTATAACTGAATGCATGCCTGCACCAGTGTTGAGTGGGGATGTTGTTCAAGTACTGATAAGCCTCCTCATCAAGCTCCCTTATCTCTTGCATTGGAATCTGAAACTCAAGCTACAAACACAACAAGGTAATGCATCAGGTTTAAAACTATCTAAGCTCACAGGATCTAGCCCATTTTGATACTTGAATTTGTTCAACATAATCTAAGCAACAGATAAGGTCTTACATGTGTTGTTGCTCTTGCAGCACTCCAGAAAAGCTCCTTAAACACTGATCCACTGAACTTAAGCTTGAAATTTGACCAAATGTGCCTAACACAGAACCTTGTTTCTGCACTTGGCACAACTTCAGCTAGGGCTTCAACCAGTCCCTGTTTAACAGGAAAAATATAGCCTTGTCATACTACTCAAAATACACAATAGCATTGATTGAAAACTACAAACAAACAAGATGCTTTTACCTTCTGCCTGTCTGACATGAAGGTGAAGCCAGAGTCATCTGCACTCCCAAGGCTGTGCATTAGTGATTCCAGAAACCATACCCAAGTCTCCCTATTTTCAACCTCACAGGTTGCCCAAGCAATAGGGTAAATGTTGTTGTTCCCATCTTTGGACACAGCAACTAATATCTGCCCAGGGTAAGCTCCTTTCAAGTGGCAGCCATCCACCCCAATGATTGGCCTACAACCCTTCAAGAACCCATCTTTCAAAGGCCTCAAACATACAAACATCCTCATAAACAATGGAGGCTCAGGCTGATCAATACCATCTACCACCACATTACAACCAGACCCTGGGTTGTATTTCATTATTGCCTTCCCATAATCCCATACCCTTGCATATTGCTCTGTTGCTGAACCAAATATTATTAACTTAGCTCTACATCTAGCCATCCAACATCTGTAGTAGGTCACTTGAACCCCAAGATCTTGCAACACCGTATCCCTGATCTGCTTAATTTTCCAGGTTGGGTTACTTCTAAACTCCTCAAGGTACCTCTCTGCAATGAACTCTGCAGTGACCTTCTTGTTCTCCCTGCTTCTCACACACATATGGTTTAACCTCATGCTTTTAATTTGCCAAGTCTGCTGTTTTTTTTAACTTAGTAGCATGGATCTTGAAATTGCACTTCACTCCACCCTTGCATATACACAAAGGCATCCTACTTGTCTTTGTTTCATACTTACATCCACATCTATTCCTACATTGAATAGTAATCCTCCTACTATCATTGTGCAAAAAGTAGTACTCATACCTATTCTCTATGGCATGCACTCTAATAGCTTTCCTCAAAACAGTCACATTGTTGAACTTGAGCCTATTAACAAGTACAACAGGCTTACTGAAGTCAGACTTCTCATTAAACCAAGGACTTTTATCCTCTTCATCTGATGACCCATCCAAGCTCCTTAAATCATCTGAATCTCCCTCAACTTCTCCATGCAGTTCAACCTCACTCACATCCAAGTTCTCTGTCAACTTGGCCCTAGGATCCTTTACAGCCCCCTGATCTTGTAAATCCAATTGCTTCCCAAGGCTTCTTGTTACCTTCTCCAATATCTCTTCAGAATTATGGACAAACCACCTCTCATCCCCACTATCATACTCCTCCTCACCAGGCTCCCATGTTATGTCAATGTCACTGCTATCAGTAGAAGAATATCCCTCCTCACCACCAGACTCACTGCCCTCACTGTTATCCCCAAAATCCAATCCCTTTGCTGCAGATTTCTTTTTCCCCTGCCTAGTACCATGAACCCTTTCACACTTAACTTTAGATTTCCCCTTATCCAACAACTTCCCTGTACTAGAAACCCCCTCACTCTTAGCAGAAACCCCTTCACTCTTTCCTCTCCCCTTACCCTAATCCTGTGTAGATCTAGGTTTAGGAGAATCTGAAGGGTGACTTATGTTAAGTCTTAGGCTCTTTCTAACTGGTACAAGGTCCACTATACTTTTTTTGTCCTTTCTCTCTGCCTTTTTTGGAGTGGCCTGGGTCTGGGCCTCATGTATGGGCCTTAAAGGTTCATCTGCAGTGACAAAAACTTCAACAGACCCATCCCCATTCACTGTCTCTAAAAGCCCCTTGACTTCCTCTTCATTTATTATTTCCCTCCTCCCTGTGTTAAAGGTCCTACCTCTTTGTTTATACAACAGTCTGTAGTTTGGAGGGACGTGGACATTATAATGCACAAACCCATGCACAGCACCTTCCCTTAAATAATGTACATCTATCTTATCCACTACCACATCCCTCCTCCAATAACATAACCCACCACACCAGCAAAACAATGCTTTTGATTTTTGACACATTTTTGGGAACAAAAGCACCCCCAACTCTGAATACTATATC
Organism: Chenopodium berlandieri; assembly: GCA_034703905.1. NCBI lineage: Eukaryota > Viridiplantae > Streptophyta > Magnoliopsida > Caryophyllales > Amaranthaceae > Chenopodium > Chenopodium berlandieri. The sequence continues at coordinate 57,696,569 of CM068289.1, forward strand.
AATTAAGCCTTCTTGATTGTTGGCCATCTATGTAACCAATAAACAGATGTAAAGCAAGTCAAAAGAAGCCAACATATGTTACCCCATTTAAACAGTCAAACGCACTACTTTTATCAAAACAACCAAACATATTTTACACCAATAAAAAGACAAAGCAGTCAACAGTTCACCTAAATCAATGAATTGAACTAAAAAATTAACCAATTAAACAATTACATACTTAATTACTCACATATTACTTTAATTTCGCACATTATAGACAGAAAATCACACCCAATTTAACATTTTTAAGGGTTCCAAAATTTTTGCCCAACCCAACATTTCTCAACACAATGCCATATTCACATCATCAGTTTATGAAAACTACTATAAAAGGTTCGAAAGGTACCTCTTTTGGAATCTTACTGCAGTTGCTGTCAGAAACCACGAAAAATCCAAGCTTTTTGGATGTTGAGAATGGTCGACGAACGCTCGCTGAGTTGTTTCGCTGCAATGCTGACACCTACCCCTTGCAATTCAATTCCTCAACCACAAATTCCAGTCTAGGGTTTGATAATTCTCAGTAAATTTCGTACTTTAGTATGAGCAATTAGAATTCAATGAAGATGGAGTAGTTGTGTAATCAATGCAAGGAGAGAGAATCGAAGGGAAGATGAAGAAATTTGGACAGTTAAGTTATTTGTGGGCCCCACACAGATTTTCCGTCACAGAATCTGTTAACTGGTGGTGGAACCAAAATTGTTATTTTTTAAGAGGTGTTATAATAAAATATCTACATGTTTTGGTGTTAAAAACAAAATTCGTGTTTTTAATAGGTGTTATTTTCCAATTTGGCCTAAAAAAAATAAGTAGCAGTTGGAAGTGACGGTTTTGTATAAATGATAATTGGGTGGGGTACATTTTAAGGATATGTTCAGTTTTTTGGGTGGGCTCTCCAAAGGCCCAAGGCCCAAATCTACTAACCCTAATTGTTCCCTCAAACCCCCCGCCTTTGACTTTCTCTCTCCCTTTCTCATCTATCTTTCTAACTTTCTCTCTCCTCAAACCCACCCCTGCTTCTTTCTCTCCTCTCTCTTCCTCCATGACCACCTCCTTCATCCTTCCTCTATTACCACCTTCATCCTTCCTCCATGACCACCTCCTTCATTACCACCTTACCTTCCCTCCCAATTACCCACCAACATCACTACAAGCAACCACCGTTCCTCAACCTACCACAACCCACCACAAGCAACCACCCTCCCTCAACCCACCATCCACCACTAGTAACTCCCCTTAACCCACCAGCAGCGGCGCCCCCTTCAATACACCACCAATATGACTAACAACCAGCCTGCCCACCACCAACAATCCACAATCGGCCACCTCCTCCGTCAAACCTTCCCACCCACCTGAATACTCCAAAGTAAATCACCCACCCCCTAAAGAACCCTCCACCACCGTAACCCACACCAACAAAACCCTCCCCACCCACTAGAAAACCCCAAAGTGAACTCACCCTACTCTCTTAAGAACCCTCCACCGCAATACTGGGAAAAACATTAGGGAAGTTGGGGTTCTTTTTTGGGGGTAATTCGAGATATGTTCTGGTCTCAAACGGGGGCTGGAATCTAGCGGTGAAAGGAAAGGTGGGCAAGGGTGGGGAGTAGTGGCAGGGAAGAAGGGTGAGGTGTGCGTGGCTGGGTAGGGAGGTGGAGGAAAGAGAAAGGGGATCGGGGAGGAGGTAGCTACTGGGAAAGGGAGGAGGTGGTGGCTGGGGGTGGTCAATGAACATGGTGGTGAGATGAGCAAGGAAAGGGTAAGGAGGAGAGAGGCGGGTTTTAAAAAAAACCATATTATTAGATGGGTCGGATATTGGATATCTGAACTATCCGATCCGAAAATTTCGGATATCAGAATATCCGGATATCCGAAAATTTCGGATCGGATACGGATATCCAATATCTGATTTTTCGGATTCGGATATCCGATCCGAAATCCAATTTCCGATCGGATATCCGATCCGTGCTCACTCCTACCTAAACTGACTTTTTATCTTACAAAATCTATCTAAATCTATCCAATATTTTATCTTACGTGTCATACTAATAATTAATTATTGCCTACATGGCGCGACATTTGACGAAAAGCTAAAACTTATTTGAAATATTGATATTTCATCAAAAATAAAACGCTAAATCAACAATTTTATTCTAAAACTATATCCAAATTATATTTTATTGAAGGTAAAACTCTAAACTAACTTTTCTTTTATCTTACAAAATCTATTTAAATCTATGCAATATTTTTATCCTATGTGTCATACTTGTTTCGGGGTTTTCTGATGTCCTGCGGGAGAGTTACAACACCGAGACTGGAACCGGACGTCTGTACCTGCAAAACAACGGAGACTCCTGGTGGTGGGAGCTCCGCCTCCAACGGTCAAGTTAGTACTTGATTAAGGAGTAATTAATGCGGAAAATAAAAGTAGATTGGTCTCTCTAGGTGAGAGTGTTTAATGCGTAATCCTTGTGTTTTTCCGTGTCTCTCCCCTTAATGAGGATTAAGAGGGGTATTTATAACCTCGGGAAGCGTGCCACTCTCTAGGTTTGGGGTAAACCTAGGGCTGACTGGGCTTCTAAACAGGATTGGGCCTTGTTGGCCAGTTTTCCCATTTGGCATGGGTGGACACGTGGCGTGTCTCAATTGGTCCGTAGTGGACGAATCTGGGACTGACACGTGGCAGGCTCCTACTGGCCTACGTGAAGGACACGTGGCGGAACCTGGTTGGTCCACTTGTCAGACGGTGATTGGTGGATAAAAATCCCCTAATCAATACTAATAATTAATTGTTGCATACGTGGTGCGACTCTTGGCGAAAAGTTGAAACGTCAAGTGTCGCTATCTCGTGAACTGGCTAAAAGTTTGGCTTTATATATTAGTTATATATGATATTAGATCTATATGCTATTGTATAGGATTAATTTATATGTTTATAAAACATCTAAGACATTCTTAAATTTTTGTTATTTGTAATACATTATTAACAAATAAAAAAAACTAAATAATTTTATTTTATAAAACAATAGTAATACTTTTATATGACAATACTTATGATAAAACAATAGATTTTTTTTTGGTCTACAAACATTAGATTTTTTTTTTGGTCTACAAACATTGCATATGATATACTCCCTCCAATTTTTAATGTTGAGTGCATTTACTGTCTGGGGTAAAAACTAACAATGATGTAGGCTCTGTTCTTTTCACCTTAAAAAAATAATATTAAGTAAAAATAATTTCAGTTCAGTAGAAATCAGTTTTAATCAGTAAAAATAAGTTCAGTAAAAATAAGTTCAGTAAAAATAATTTCAGTTCAGCAAAAATAATTTCAGTTCAGTAAAAATAATTTAAGCTCAGCAATAATAATTTCAGCAAAATTAATTTAAGTTCATGTACTTTGATGCTTTTTTTTACTAGGCTTTTTTATGTAAATTATTTTTTCCATATATTGCAAAATATTGTCGTACAAGATTTTTTTAATACTTCACATATATTTTTTTATGCATCACTTTTGTCTATACTTTTATCACATATTGTATAGTTATAAAATATAATATCTTTTTTTTTATCAAGTATAAAATATTATGTCTTATTGATAATATTGTAGTCGGTGATATTTGGTAAATATAAGTATTATATTTTATAAAAAGGTAACAAAATTCATCGTAATAGCATACCTAATCAATTACAATAAATTCAATAAGATATTGAAATATGATATTCATATATGATTATATATGCATGATCTATACAATACTACCAATATGTCGTTATATTTTTTTTTTGCTTAAATATCACATGCCTTGATATGATCAATCAATCTACCAATATTTGCTATAATTATTTGTAAATTACATGCAGTTAACCAGCATATACGTAGTAAAAAATTGATTGACAATTCAAACCAAAAATTTAATTAACAATATTTTTTTCATGCATGTCATAAATTGTGCTAAAGTCTTTTGGTTTGAGATCGTTAACTCCAACTTGCTGCTTTAGAAACTATTTTAGCGATCAACTATATATTTTAATAGTCTCATATAATCATATATATATATATATATGGTTGGCATAATATATTATCGTTATATATACCAACTATATAAATTACAAAAATAGATTATTTTACCTAATATATATCTATATATATATATATAAATATTAATTTAGTAAAAATAATATCTAAATCAGTAAAAATAAGTTCATTTCAGTAAAAATAATTTCAGTTCAGTAAAAATAACTTCAGTTCAGTAAAAATAATTTCAGTAAAAATAAGTTCAGTAAAATTCAGTTTTAATCAGTAAAAATAATTTCAGGTCAGTAAAAATAATTTCAGTTCAGCAAAATTAAGGTGAAGTGAACGGGGCCGTATTATAATGTAACTGGGGTCAAAAGATAAAAATAGATTGGAGAGAGTGTGTGCAACAGGGGAAAAAGTAAGGGAAGGTGTGGTTAAAAGAAAAAATAGATTGGAGAGAGTGTATACTAAAATAAAATAAATCACAATGCACAATCGGCCCAACGAGGAAATTGAACATAGCATTAATCGGAGGGACTACGGGGTTTGTCTAACAGCAAAAGATTAGGTCAATCTAGGCTAAAAGTAGGCCAAATATATTTGTCCAAATCCTGAAAAAACGGAGTACTTAATTAGTTAATTATATGGAATCAGGCTGAACATTGGGCCAAAAGATAGTTAGGGAAACACATGAAAATATTAATGGACAACCTCGTTCTAATATGTCCAACTTCCAAGCAACAAGGTATCAATTTCGTAGTAAAGGAAAGAAGCAAGAGAAAAGCGAGATGTATGCATCATAGCATTATATCTTGTTGTAATGGGAGGATTTGGAGCCTATCGCATTACATAACAACCGTACTAAAAAGGATGACCTTCCAAATTATTAGTTTCAAAAGAGAGCCTAGCATGGAGATTTGTGTGAGAGAAAACAGGAGATCAAGGCTAGATAAATTTCAGCTCACTTTAACAATTAGGCTCCGTTTGGTAAGACGTAAAATGTTTTTCTAAAAGCTATTTTCCAACCGGAGCCCAAATAAAACTGCAAATGAGCAAGAATGTAGAGTAATGTGCAAATGAGCAAAATCTGTTCAAGGTCAATACTCTCAATCAAATTAATACATCATCCGCTAGCTGTTAGAAAGATGCAACAAATAATTATTTCTTGTGAGATATAAAAAATTCATTTGACTAAAAAAATTCTAGATTGACAATTTGTTCTCTTTGGCAACCAGGCTGTTTCTTAGACCAAAAACATTGTTTTGCAGACTAAAAGTACAAGATAATTTATTCACTTGAGTACTTGACCAGGATCACTAGCAGAGTCACACCAACTAAGCAACTACTGTTCTTAGGACTCAGACTCAGACTTAGAAGTTTGTTCTTCAATCTTTTTCCTGCCAGAAACTAGTCCCGAGTTACTTGAATATGAGCTTTGCACCTTGAGGAAGTTTTGATGAAAGCTTCATCGCACGTTTTTGTGCCATCAAGTCTGGCTTTGAATCTTTTTCCGAAAACGGCGACTGCGTACCTATAACCACCTCTTCAAGCATGATAGCATTCTCGAGCACATACATGGCAAGCTCCAGGTCAACACAATAGACCTTCAAGCCAACAATTTCCAAGGTCTTCAAGCACTTCAGAGGGTGTCCATCACACTTCTGTATTTCTCTTCTACTATAACTTCTACAAAAGCTTGAGATAATCAACTGCATATCAACAGATTTAGGAGTTTAAATGAAGTAGCAAGAGGAAAAGCCTCAACAGCTCATAAACAACTCAAAGCTCAAACCCCATTGATTAGAAACATATAGACGAAAATAGAATAAGCAGATTTATTTGATTCATAGTAACCAAGAGCTACATCATATAATTTATAATCCATTCATTCCTCAAAGATTTGGACAATTTCTCCAAATGGACGGTTATAAAAATTACGTACATTGTGCTTTATTCCATTTTGAGACATGCTTTTACTATTTTATAATAATGTGTGCGTACCACTTTCCTTTACTTTTCCCCATTTACACACATGCACACACACATAACATTTGCATTCAAAATGCCCCCACCTCTAATACTCTCGTAGTATCAATTTCTTCTCCAAATAGTAAATGTCCACTTCTTTAAAATGGATAAGGGGTATTAAGGACAAATCAAATCCTAAATGCAGTCTTCTATAATTATCAGCAAGTAGACAGCAACCAGAACGTATTATGCGGCAAAAATCTAATGGACACTAAAATGGAAATATAAACATTAACAAAAGTCATTTAGGTAACTGTCGGACACCATACCTTTTATGTTTTGGCTTATATAATAAAGGTGGCAAATCTACTTACTAGTTGGCCTCAATGCTAATTAATAAAATTTTGCTTTTAAGATAAAATGACTCCCATATTCACAAAGTACAGATAGCATTCAAGAGCAAGCTTTCACCATACGCATCATCATGTCTAAAATACCTTCAAGCGACTTTTTTTTTTCTACTTTCCTTAACAAACCATGTTTGACTAAACAAGCTTGACCATAGAAAGTCAATTTTGGGTTGAAGCACAGGATCACTTGGGCACAATAATTATTTTCACTTATAAGAAACAACACAAAGGAAAGGACCTACGTGAAGGATAGATTCTTTTCTAATGTAAGGAATACTATACTAATGTTCGTAGGGCATACTCTTCACCTTATTACACAAAGAATTTGTATTCAACGAAAACCTTACCACATGCTTCCTTCAATGAAAGAGGTCCTTACAACTAACACAATAAGTCACCATTCTCGACAGAAAGCTCAGAACCCTGTCACTTCTAAAATTTAAAGGAAGCCATAAAAAATAACATCCATTACTTCCATGATCATTGATTCCACATCTCTTAAAAGGATCCCATCATACGCCACCATCAGCCTCCACAGTATCAGTCTAGACTCCCTGCAGTACATGTCAAAGTATCCTTCGATTCACATCCTTAATCCTCAATTAAAGTCTGCTGCTTGTAACGTTGACCTTCTTTCTTTCCCAGCAGCACCCTATTTATCCCAGTCTTCAATTCGCACGCGCTTCACAAATCCAGATTTCCAGCATTCCTTTCATAGTTCTTTCAGCAACTATACCCACCTAGAATTCTAACTAGACTTGATTGAAAAATTGAAAGTAACTGTGACAATTTACAGTCAACTATATGTACTATTAACAACACTATAAATACCTGATTTTTTTTCAGGGGAAAAAAAAGCCACTGAAACTTGGTCAGACATGCCAAAATTTTAAATTACAACAGCAAAAAGGTTATTGATTTGACACATTTGAGTGTAATTAAAGTATCAATTTTTCGTCAGATGATGACAGACTAATGGTTAAACTTCCAGTTTCAGCATTCAGCATCTCAACAATCTAAGTGTTGGGTCTTGTGAGGAGATGGTCCACGGTGGATGTGGTCGTCGTGCAGCATGGCGGTGGTTGTGAGCCACGATCTACACATTATGGTGTCTCGACTAACACAAACTAGTCCAGTTCACACATCACTGATCCCTCAGCATAGACAATGCCTCAAAAGGAAGAGATACAACTCACGGTGGACAACTCTAGGGTTCTTTTGAGTTGAATTGCGCTCAACTGAATTGAGATGTAGAGGCATTGGAGTAAAATTAAACTGAATAGAGCAAACTCCATTGCACTAAAAAAAAAAGCTCAACAGAACAAGGTGGCCTAGGAGCTAACCTATATTGGTCAAAGTTATCATGGAAATTGGTTATCAAAAAAAAAAAGATAAATAAAAAATCTGATACCAACAAGATTGTCTTTTAAGATCAGCATCCCATCAAAGTTCCAATCTCCATTCTATATACAAGAAGCAAATTTTCGAAAGTTTCAATAGATTTTTAGAATTAAATTTGGTCATGAAAGTAAATACGGCAGTCTTGGCAGTTGGCACTAATCTCAAGTTTATGGCTTTACTTTATAGTATACACAGCCATAAGTATCAAGAGGGAAAACTTTCAAGACAACATAAGAAGAAAAAGAAAAAAAAAAAAAACTACATCAATAAAGAAGAAAAGACATAATTAGCATAAAAAGAAAACATATTACCTTTAAAGTCAGTTTCTGCAGGACAGGAGATGCGTTAATTAAAGAAGTCCATCCAAGAAGACTTTGATCATCATCAGTAAAACAAAACAGTGTGAGATGCTTGAGATTTGTCAACACTGGGCAGTGATCAATTTGGTGATTTAACTGCATATAAAAATCATACAAAAGATACAATTGTATCAAGTGATTAACCAAATATAATGTAGATAGATGCTGGACATGACTTGATTATACTAACCTTACCCCACAGAGTCATCTTCAATTCTAAATATTCCAACTGCGCATAATAATTTAAACAAGGATCAAAAGCATAAGCTATAGGGTTATCTCGTGCTAGGGTACCAAGTGATACCACTGAAAGTGAGGAGACATTATTAAGATGCAGCTTTATAGTAGACCCCTCATAACGAAACGACAAAAGCTTTGGGGCATCAAGAACAATGGTGTTTAAACCGAAACATAGAGTCACCTCCAAGTGTTTCAAGGATAATGAACAAGCTCTTATGGTAGTCAAAACGTTTGTTTGAGAAATGCACAATATCTCAAGGGAGGGAAAAGAATTGAGAAAGCATTCAACAGTTTCAGTTGTAATATTAACACATTTAAGGGACAGGGATGCAAGGGCATGCCCCCATGTGTGGTAGTTATGGGGCATTTGATATTGGATTGGCCAAGTATATTTCTCGTATCTACCACTACTGTCGGTGTCGAAGTCTATCTCAAGCGTTTTGACTTGTTTTGCACACGCAAAAGCAACCCATTTATCGATATCAGAAGCGGATCGACTGTCTAAGTTAAAAATAACCTTGAATTCATCTATAGAGTGGCCAAGATGTTGGTCTAGAATGCGATTGACTCGACTTACAAAAGCATGCCTTTCTTTCTTACCAACTCGTTTGGTTGGTCTTGAATCTTCAAAGTTCAATATAGGATAACATTGCCACACCTTTCTCCATTTTTGGGAAACAAGACTAAGTCTTGCAACTTCCTTCATTGGGAGATTTAACAATATTTCTAAAGCTATTTCATTGGGGAACTCACTCAGGAAATCATTCCACACATCAACATAAGCTTTCTTACTCTTGAGTGAGTTGATATCCACATGCGAGATGACGGCAAAGACAACAAGTCAAGTCAGCCATTATATACTTCCTCCGTAACATATTAACAAAAAGAAAAGAAAAAAAAAGGCAACAATAGAATATTCAAGTGTATTCTATCATTCAAAAAACGATCCTAATTAGAAACGAAAAGAAAGAATCAATCATTACACACTACCTTGTTGCGCTTGCAAGATTTAAGGAAAAAACGAGAATTATTGTTGGCCAAAAGTCTTCGTGATAAGGGAAACAACAGCAGAGCTTGAACTTCTTGACAAGGCTGAGTCTTTTTCTCCATTAGTTGGTCGGAGTTTTTCCTTAAATTAAATTCTAATTTTAATTTACTTAGCTCGATCTAAGAATCAAAGAGAGCTATTGAAGAAGAAAGATATCAAATAATGAAATCAATTCATATATAGAATTCAATCAACTAAAATTTACAAAGCCAAATTCCCATATTCGAATAAGAAATATTCAAATTACCAAAAGATATGCCAACAATAACTAAGTATTAACAGGTTAACAAAGACCATAAGTATTATTAGACAAACAATTTAGCTTTAGCATATGGAAAGATGGAGTATTTATTTATTAATTTTGACTTGTAATGTTATTGTATAGTCCGTATTACAGAAGATCAGTGGCGTCTCCTGGATTTCTGAAGAGGGGGTTCAAAACTTCAAAAGTTCAGAATCGTAATTAACAAAGAAATGAAAATATAATAATTAAATATTCAGTACATAAGTTTCAATCGTCGATTTCTAACAATAACTCACACAGTCACACCAAAATCATACATTCATATATACCTTAGACCTAATCGGCTAATCAATATAAAAAAAAATCATTTGGTTGGCAAGTCTTCAACAGGTAGATTCTCCATGGTCTACTCTAATCATAGACCAAATTCAATTCACCCCCAAACCAACAACAGAATTTTGGGTTTCACTGCTTCAAATCCAATTGAAGATTACATGGCTATATCATATACTATTTCCAAATGTATTGTATCATAATCGCATCAAACTCTTAAGTCTTCAACCAAATTAAATCACAATCTTCTATAACCCATATAACCACTCCCAAGCACCAAGATTACTATTCCAATTTTACTACTTTCTCTGTTCTTTTTAATTTGATATGTTTCTTTTATCACGCTTGTCAATACAAAATTTTAACGATTAATAACTTTGAATTTTCATAAATAAAAGTTATATATTATAGGAAGTACTTATTGAGACGAATTTAAAAAAATCCTCAAAAGACGGTCAAAAGAAGGGTGATGAATTGAGAACGGAGGAAATATTCCTTATGCATAGTGAGTTATCAACTTTGCCCTCTACTCCCATAAAGAATTACCATAATTGCCATTTTTCGTTTATCCTTTTTTTTTCGTTTGTTTTTTTTTCGGCCTTTTCTTTCTCGGCCCTTCTTCCTACCTCTCTCCTTATCTGGCATTCTTTTTTTTTTTTTTGAAACCTTTTTTTTAAACCTCTCCCCGGCCCCTGCAGCTCAATCCCGCGGCCCATACTTTTTTTAATATGACCCCTGTAAACTTTAGGTTATATACTGTTGAACTCCCCATCATTACATAACTATGCTCCTGGTTCAGTGGTAAGTTATTTTAACTTTTACACAAGGTTATAGTTTCGAGCCTTCATAAAGGCACACACGTGTTTCTTTTTTTTTTTTTTTTTTTTTTTTTTTTTTTTTTTTTTTTTATTACAAGGTAAGAAACACACGCAATGCGTGTGTGTGCAATATAAAAAACTAATTGGTTTCAAAAAAATATATGTATATATAAGAAACTAATCAAGCTATATTCTCCTCTTTATTCTTATAAAAACAGTAAATATTAGTTTGCGTAAATTTATAAACTATTGAATTGTTGATTTAAAGTGACACATGATTATGTGGCAATACTTGATGGTTCATAAATTTTTTTTTTTTTTTTTTTTTTTTTTTTGTGCATCCAATTTAGAAAGGGTATTACATTGGATGCACAAATGAACCATCAAAACATATTACTATTTTTTGTACAGTAATTCATAACTAAACGGTCTAAATTGGATGCACAAATGAACCATCAAAGCATATTACTTTTTTTTTGTACAATAATTCATAAAATTGTAGTTATAGAGTAATATCAATATTATCATTAAAACTCAAAGGAAAAGAGTATTCAACTGCCATGTGTAACTTTCTTTTTCTAATTTATGTAGGACTTTAGATACTCTAAGCGGAATTTCATGAATCATATTCATAATCATCTAATAACCAAGATCTATGCACAACACATAAAGAACATATAATTATACCTTTGAAGCGTGATTCCACGTGTGATCGAGCAAGAACAATAGGAGAACAAGAACCCCAAGTGTGATTCATCTACTTAGTCCACGAGCATAGATTGAACCTCCACTAATACTAGTTAGTTGTGATTGAACCCTTTCAATCAACCTTCTATGGAGAGAAGAGGAACGAACTAACCACGAACAACATGCGCCACCAAGGAGAGGTGGCCGGCTGTACGGATGGGTGAGAGAGGGGGAGGGTGTGCGTATGTGAGAGAGAAAGAGAGAGAGATTAGGGTTGTTGGGAATTTGGTTGCCTTGCTTCACAATTCACTGTCTGTTAATTGTGTCTCTTGTCAACCCTAGGCATGGACTTTATTTACAGATCATATCTAGAAATATGAGTCCATGTCAAGCCTAAATTCCTAACTCTATTCTAACTACTCTAGCGAACACCTTACATGGTTTGTCATAGCCTCATGAGGCCCATTAATAGGCCTCACACTTGTTCAATCCAATACCCTTGTGTGTGACCTCATAGGATCCATTCTATTAGGCTTTGGACTATTTGACTAGCCCAAAAATCATTTTTCATATCTAGCAACAGACAATGACGACCCAAAAGAATGAATTAATTATCTCCATAATAGGTTTTTTTTATATATCTAGTAATTGCACTTGACAAAGACATAATTACTTCAATCTCCCACTTGTCTGAGACAAGTGCGCAATATTCAAATTCCTTAAGTCAATGTGTGTCGATTTGATAATATGATTGCATCTCATGTCGTGATCATATTAATCTACACATCTTTTCTTGAAACTAAGTTAGAATTACAAAACAAATGATTACTATGTAATCTATTTGAGTACGGCCATGCATTTTCTGAATTCTCCCTCTTCAAGGAGCCATGACACATTCCTAATTGAATAGGTAGACTCAATCCAATCTTGTGGCAACCAAGGCTCCCACTCAACTCTTGAAGTAACTAGGAAACACTCTTTATAGCCCCCTTTTACGGCATGACGTTTGGGTGTACCACAGTTAAATCAATCATTGAATGAAAGCAATGTTCTACTCATGTCAAAGGAATCCACTAATATATCCGGAAGCTCTATACTTGAACTTCAAAGTAGGTCTATACTTCAATCATGCATCATTCATGCATGTCCATGTGATTGACCGAACATCTCTATGCCCCTATAGCCCATGAAACTGCACTATCCAGTCAATCTTACATGCTAGTCCATTTATTGAAATCATTTATGTACAATTTAATGATTTTGAACTAGGAACTTAAATAATATATGAATTTAGTTCACCTGTGGGGTTTCGTTCACAAAGCCATCAACTTGATGAGCCCATCAATTCATAACTATTTTGGACATTTTATTTAACATCATAAACCATAATTAAATGAGAGAAATAATAAATTTCTGATTAAACATAATTCTGCAAGTAAATGTATTACATATGTAATGAGTTTTCTCAAAACAAATACAACTTAAATTACATCACTTGCTTCAATCTAGTTGCCCTAGTATGAGTCTCATGCTTGGGCTATGGAAGGGGTTTAGTAAGCGGATCAATGATGTTCTCATCCGTATGAACTTTGCACATCTTGATATCTCGTATGCCAACGATCTCTCTAATGAGGTGATACTTCCTCTCATCATGTTTGGATTTGAAATGTGACCTTGGCTCCTTTGATTGAGCAATGGTGCCATTGTTGTCACAATACAATTCAATTCCTTCTTGAGCACTTGGTACAATGTCCAGCTTAGTAAGGAACTTCTTGATCCAAACTGCTTCCTTAGGTGCTTTAACCGCAACCAAATACTCTGATTCTGTCGTAGAGTCAGCGACGGTGCTTTGCTTCGAACTCTTCCAGCTCACTACTCCTCCATTAAGACAGAAAATGTACCCTGATTGGGATTTAAAGTCATCTCTGTCTGTTTGGAAACTCGCATCCGTATATCCCTTGACAACTAACTCATTTTCGCCACCATATACTAGAAACATTCCTTTAGTCCTTCTCAAGTACTTTAGGATGTTCTTGGCAGCTGTCCAGTGTGGTTCACCTAGATTTGCCTGAAACCTGGTACACGTGCTAAGAGCATATGCAACATCCGGCCTCGTACATATCATGGCATACATAATAGACCCTATTGCAGAAGCATAAGGTATACCAGCCATACTTCTCAACTCTCCTGGCTTTTGAGGGCACTGAGCTTTACTGAGCGTAATGCCATGAGACATGGGAAGAAATCCTCTCTTGGAGTCTTTCATCCCAAACCTGTCAAGAACCTTATCAATATAAGTCTCTTGACTTAGTCCAATCATCCTTCGAGACTTGTCTCGATGGATCTTGATTCCCAAAATGTACTCGGCATCACCCAAGTCTTTCACGGAGAAACAACTCTTCAACCATTCCTTGACTGACTCAAGCATTGGTATGTCATTCCCCATGAGCAGTATGTCATCTACATACAAGACTAAGAAAACTAGGCTGCTCCCACTAGACTTCTTGTATACACAAGGTTCTTCTTCTCTCTTGAGAAAACCAAACTGTTTAATCCCCTCATCAAAACAAAGGTTCCAACTCCTTGATGCTTGCTTCAATCCATAAATGGATTTCTGAAGTTTGCATACCCTTCCAGGATTTTCTGGATCTTCAAAACCCTCAGGTTGTGTCGTATACACATCCTCCGTCAAGAACCCATTCAAGAAGGCGGTTTTGACATCCATCTGCCAAATTTCGTGATCGAAAAATGCAGCAATCGCTAGAAGAATCCAAATAGACTTAAGCATTGCTACTGGAGAAAAAGTTTCATCAAAGTCAATACCATGAATTTGTCTAAACCCTTTTGCAACCAGTCTTGCTTTGTGGATGTAGACATTTCCATCTTTGTCTGTTTTGATCTTGTAGACCCATTTGCAACCAATAGGTTTGACCGCATCAGGCAAGTCTACCAGGGCCCACACTTTATTTTCAGACATAGATTCTATTTCGGATTTCATGGCCTCAAGCCATTTCTCTGAGTCGGAGCTCGCCAAAGCTTGCTTATAGGTTGTAGGTTCTTCATTCTTCAATAAGAAGATTTCAGAATTTTCAGTTAGCTAAACATCAACAAGCTATTTGTTTCTGATTCTACTAAACCTACGTAGGGTAAGAGCAACAGTAGAAACGTTCTCTTCAACTCTTTGAAGATTTTCGCAAGAATTAGATTCAAGTGGGACGATGAGTCTCGCTAGTTGAATTAGCTTGCTCCGACGCATGATTTGTCAGACGAGTTGGCTCATGTGCCCTCGCCTTTGATGTGGTGTTATCCACATTCATTTGTTGCTCATCTCGAATTTCTTCGAGAACCACTTTACTCCCACTTGGCTTTTTAGAAAGAAATTCCTTTTCTAGAAAGACGTCATTGCGAGAAACAAACACTTTGTTATCTGCGCGATTGTAGAAGTAAAACCCTCTTGTTTCCTTGGGATAACCCACAAAGAAACATTTGTTTGATTTAGGGCCTAGTTTGTCACCTTGTAAACGTTTTACATAGGCTTCACAACCCAAAATTTTGAGAAAAGACATCTTTGGAACTTTTCCATTCCACATCTCATATGGAGTCTTTTCAACCGCTTTGGACGGGCTTCTAGTACTTTTGCAACTGTTTCTAATGCATATCCCCATAATGATATATGAAGATCAGTAAAGCTCATCATGAATCGAACCATGTCTAGCAAGGTTCGAATCCTCCTTTCTGACACACCATTCAACTGTGGTGTTCCTGGAGGAGTTAATTGTGAAAGTATTCCACAATCCCTTAGATGATTATCAAACTCTTGAGTCAAATATTCACCACCACGATCAGATCGCAGTGCTTTAATTGTTTTCCCAAGTTGATTTTGTACTTTATCATTCTGGAATTCTTTGAACTTTTCAAAGGCTTCCAACTTGTGCTTCATTAAGTAAATATAACCAAATCTACTTAAATCATCAGTAAAAGTAATAAAGTAACTAAACCCACCTCTAGCTTTTGAACTCATTGAACCACACACATTTGTATGTATGAGTCCCAAAAGGTCACTAGCTCTTTCACCTATTCCTGTAAAAGGTGACTTGGTCATTTTACCTAGCAAGCATGACTTACAATTTTCAAATGATTCATAATCAAATGATGAAAGGAGTCCATCCTTTTGTAATTTTTGGATGCGTGATTAGTTAATATGACCTAACCTACAATGCCATACGTAAGTTGGGTTTGAACCATCTGTTCGTTCCTTTTATGATATATGTTATAGATATGGGTTGTATTATCTAATACATATAAACCATTAACCAATTTTGCACAAGCATATAACATATTATTCTTTGAAATAAAACTAACACTTTTCTTAATTTCAAAAGAAAAACCTTCAGTTAGGGGTGTCAGTTTTCAAACCAAACTGTGAAACCTCTCGTTACCGAACCAAACCGTCAAGAACCGAACCGCTTACAAACCGCTGAGTTCAAACCGAAAACTGAACCTTATATTAGTCAAACCGAACCGACTAATAATAACCTGTTAAGAATTGTAAACCGATAACAAACCGAACTACTTCAGACCGAACCGAAACCGAACCAGACCAAATGTGTTATAAATTGTTATTAACCCGAACTGTTAACAAACCGAAACCGTTTGAACTGTTAGAAAAACTATTTAAACCGAACCGTTGTAAACCGCTAACCGTTGTAAATTGGTAAACCCGTTTAAACTGATTCAATTGCAAACTGCAAACCGTTTAAACCGAAACAGTTTACAACTTGTTTCATTCAAATTAAACCATTTACAGCCTTTAACAATTTTATTAGAATTCCGAAATATAGTTGATGATTATAACACTACAAGAAATAAGTTGTTCCATTCAAACTAAATAATAGTTGATGTTTAAGATGTTTATAACCAACCGGCAACCCACTACCCACGCCACCTAACCCACCCCCTAACCCTGACCCCCTAACCAGACCCAGACCCACCACCGTATCCACCCACAACCACCCAGACCACCATTTCTCCCACAATCGTACCCAGACCCCAACCCCGCCATCTAACCCACCGAGAACCCGGAAAAACAAAAAAAAACGAATAAATAATAATAAAAAAATTAGAAGAAAAAAAAAACAGAACCCACCCACAACCAGTAGCCAGACCCACCACTGTTACCCAGACCCCAACCCCGCCACCTAACCCATCCAGAACTCAGAAAAACAAAACAAAAAAAAAAAAAAAAAACAAAAAACAAAAAACGAAAATAAACTACTATTATACATAAAAACAGTTAAAAATTCTAACAAATAATTATACATTTACCCCAAAATTTATAAACTAAAACTATAATTACATAAAAAATATAAGTATAATTAAAAATTTAAAACAAAATAAACCTAGATCTATTATATAATCTAAATTAGAAATAGATCTAAAAGCACCGTAGTGGAACCATGGAAGTGCGACGGTTGCTCGGCTTCTTGAGGCGTGGTGGATTTGAAGGTTACTGGGGCAGACTAACGGGCGGCCTTCACTCCGCCGGTCTGAATCGGTGGGGCTGCTTCACTCCGCTGGTAGCTGGGCCGGACTTACGGGCGATCTTGGTGGCGAGCTACTTCCTTGAGGCCTTTCCTTCGGTGGATTTTCGGGTTGTTTGCTTGGTTCGTGCCTTTGTTGGTGAGGAGAGAGAAAATGAGGTTTTAGAGGGAGAAAGTGTGGGTGGATAGTTCAGGAGAGAGAAAGTATAAAAGAGAAATTTGGTGAGAAATATTTACAGACTTACAGTGGATTTTTAGTAGAAGAAGAAATAAAGGGTGGGGGTGATGTATGAGATTTTGACCGTTGTTGAGTGGAGTATTTAATCTACGGTTGATGATTGTTTATGAGGGTTTACATGGATCATGGATCGATGACGTAAAATACTACTTTCCGCTGAATTTCACTGATTAAATCAAGGCGTTTATGGCGCAATCTTTAAAACAATCAAAACAAGAAGCTATTAGCCTGATAATATTTGACAATGAAACAATAATGCATTATACCTTATAAATTTATAATATACTATCCTAATATCTAAACAACATCAAGGGTATAACCAAACTTGAAACATAACATATTAACATGATATAGAATGAATGAAGATTTGTGCAATTGTATATAATTAGGGGTGAAAGTAATTTGGACAAAAACCGAAAACCGATCCAAACCAAACCAAATTAGGAATTCGGTTCGGTTTTTTTCGGTTTTCGGTGTGGATCGGTTCCAAAAAGTTGAAACCGAAATATTTCGGTTTGGATTCGGTTTTGGGTTCCAAAAAACCGAAAACCGAAATCCAAACCGAAATTTTAAAGCCCAATGAATCCCAGCCCAATTCCCTTACATATATATATACTAAACCCTAATCATCTCTCATCTATTCTCAATTTCCCTTTCAACATTATGATCTGCGGCCACCACCTTCCTCAATCCTCACCAAAACCCTAATCCTCCCTCATACCTCACTCACTCCGGCCACCACCTTCCTAACCACTACCTTCCTCAGTTCGTGTTTGTGCTCAGTTTCAGTGTTGCGTGTTCGTACTCCTTCATATCTGGTGTTCGTACTCCCTCAGATCCGCGGCGCGCCACCACCTCTCTCAGTCACTCAAAGGTAAGAATTCTGAATTCTTATTTCATTCCTCTTTTCCTGCTTCTCTTCGAATTATATTGGTGAATTTGATGTATTATTCTTTTCGAATTGGGAATTTGATGTTCTATTATGTTCGACACTTCGACTTGGTGATATTCCTTTGTTTCTAATTCAAGTCAACTACAGCACTCAAAGGTAAGAGATCGAATTAATTTGCTTATGTTTAGAATTTGCTTGAATTTCGATTAAATTTCTCCAATTTCCTTAAATATTTTCGGGTAATTGCTATTTATTGACTTGAATTAATTAATCTGGTTATGTAGCTAAATTGTGTTTGCTAGTTGCTACTTTGTTTGAATTTGGCCTAATTAATCATGAAGTGTTGTTGATTAATTTGGGTCTAGTTGATTGGAAATTATGATTGATTTTCTATGGATTTTTTAGCCCCTCGATTTGCATGTTGTAGTTGATTTTATATTTATGTTTTTATAATTTCTTTTTATATATATATATGGATTTGTTCATTTGGAACCTGCATGTAATAGTAATATGTTTTTTGATTGAATTTGTTATTTTTCTTGGTTTTTTTGTTGTACAGGAAGTTGAGGAGCTTGGAGCTGCCAAGTTAATTGAAGGCTTGAAGTTTCCATGTTTACTGTTATTAAATTTTAAGTCCTTTCTTATGTTTGTAACTTAATTTTAATGGCTGAACATTTTTTTTTTAATTATGTTTATTTCTTAAATTTGGCCAATATCAAGCCTCAAGACATATTATATTATTATGGACTGAATTTTTTAAAAAGAAACTTATTATGGACTGGACTATATTTAGGCCCAAAATAACAGGCCCAAAAAAAATTCGGTTCGGTTTGGATTCAATTTCCAAAACCGAATTATTTCGGTTTGGATTGGATTGGATTGAATCCAAATTCGGTTTGGATTCGGTTTCATAAATCTGAAACCGAATTAATTCGGTTTGGATTCGGTTTGGTATAAAATCCAAACCGAATACCGAACTTTCACCCCTATATATAATCCGATGTCTGAATCGATATATCGTATTCAAAGTAGCAACTCATCAAATAATGGTCATGACATGATCTCTAAAACAATCAAACAAGAAGTTGATAGCCTGATATATTTGATATTGAAACAATAATACATTAATAACTTATAAATTTGTAATAGGCTAATATGCTAATATGATAATAATATATTAATATCTAATAAACAACAATAAGATTATAACCAAACTTGAAATATAATATACTATCATGATATAGAATAATTGAATAATTGAAGATTTGTGTAATTGTATATAATCACTAGACGAAAAAGATAAAAAGGCACCGGTTCAAACCCCCCCTTTGGCAGCGTTTTTGAACCGTTGGATATTTGAGGGATGCCAAATCCATGAAAATTTGGCACCGGTTAACCGGTGCCAATTACTATGGCGCGGTTTTTTTTATTTTATTTTCAATACTATTGGCACCGGTTCAAAGCAAGAACTGGTGCAAAAAACCCCACTTTAGGCACCGGTTCTTGCTTTGAACCGGTGCCAAAAGTGTAAAAAAAAAAATTTTAAAAACTTTTGGCACCGGTTCTTGTCAAAACCGGTGCCAAAAATACCCCAAAAAAATTTTTTTTTTTTGCATTTTTTTCACTTAAATTGATATAGAAACATTAACATGTATATAAAGTTACATATTTTCATTTTTTCTGTTAACTTTCATACACAAACCACTGCCATCACCTAGATCTGATGTCTCATTGAATGGTAATGAGCCCAATGTTGACTTCCGAGAAGGTTGAGGCTTTGGATGATTATGTGCATTCTTATAGATGATCTCTGTAATCTGGCCATCATGAGAGCGTTCAACCTTCTTTTTCACTGGACAGTTTGGATAGGTACACTTATAGAAGCTCCGAGGATATTCACTACCCTTGACCTGTTTCTGTCCATATTTTCTCCAATTGTAACCAACTTCAGCTGTTCTTGAAGTTCCAGTGTGAGAATATATTCCATTCTGGTTCCATCCAAAGAATCATGGATTCCAGAATCATCTCCCATGGAAGACCCATTTTTATGCAGCATCTGAAAAAGGATACAATGTTTGAGTCACATACTGAAAATAGACAAGATTTGAGGTCATTCAAAAAAAAAAAAAAAAACAGGGGGTGAGCCAGCAGGCCCAGCATCATGAATACATGATTGATTGTTCCAACTTCTTTACACAACCGCTCAGAAAATGGAGAGTCCAGTGAGAATTGTTTATAGTTTAAAGAATGATAGTATTATTAGCTACCAAACCCTGAGTCAAGCAGGTGAAACAAGTGTAGCATTAAGGAACAAATCAGTCAAGCTCATAACTCTCAATAAACATTAAGTTACCAACTTATCACTAGTACCAAAAGATCAAAACCAATATCATTTAACACTACAGATAAAGAAGCTCCTCCCTGTGGTAGGGCAATGGGAGTGGATCCAAGCAGATTTACCTCTGATAAAAGAGAAGATACATCCAATTTGACCCTTACTAAGGTATGCAAGTTAAGGCACTATTATGAATCAATTAACCTACCCCAGTATAATTACATTAATAAATAAAAGAACAATGAATTATTTACTCCATAAAAAAGTAAAATCTCATTACCAAAAAAGTTAACTAGTAGCACATCAAGTATAATTCTGTCAGGTTTCTATAAAACCCTTCAAAAAAGCATTTTGGTGAATATATACTAAGAAGTTATGATACTTCCCACTTCTGGTCAAACTATAATGAATCACATGATTATACTAATTGCGATGGTTCATAGAATATATGCATATGAAATCATGTTTTGCTGGCAGCAAGCACTCTATTTCCGTACTTTTGCTACATTGTAGTGATGACTGATGAGTGAATTAACAATTCAGATGCTTTCTACTATGCTACCCTATGCCCCTCGGCTCCTCTCTATCCTCTCGAGAAAAAAACAAAGATCAGGGGAAGTAGACAAATGTTTAGCTGATAAGGGAACTCATACAGCAGAGTAACATTAAGAAATCCACTAGTTAGATATGGCAAGAGACAGACTAGAAACCATGGTGCTAATTGAGCCACAATAAACATTGCAAGAATACCTGATTATTAACTTCATGAAAAACTGACACAGAAGTAGTTTCAGTATGAGGCTTAAACAAGGCAGAAGAGCTACCATCACTACCCTTCTCTGCATCCGCAGATGATGCTGAAATCAACATTTGACCGTCTCCATCAAGAGGGCGTGAAGCAAAACTTCCTGTTGTTGGTGATAACTACAGGATCAAAGAGAAAGGAACTGGCATCATTGCTTGAGCATATTAATATTGTTGATTATACGTAACACAAAAGAAGCGTAAAGTCATATGTAGCTCAATAATTAGAATAATAAATCTCACTCTTTTCTTTTCTTTTTTCACATTAAGAATTGCTTTTAACATGTGTTACTTCTATGCATATCAAGTTCTAATGTGGTACACCCTTTGCAATTCTAAGTCAAACAAATAATTTGCTATCTTAAACTATACCTCTTACATTTTCACCGCTTGGTTCTTTTAAGCCACCTCAAAGTACTTAATCAGCATCACATCGAACAGGTCAAAACTTATAAGTAACACTTTCCCTATATCTTTTCCTGGCATCAGACAATGTAGTTCTGTCGCATCAATATGCAAGAATATTAAAACTATATGCCGGCAAAATAGGTAAACAGCCGAACACCAATATAAACAAAATAGGTAAACAGCAAGACCAACTCAACTAAAACACAACGACCTCCTAAAAAAAACAGTCTGTAAACAAACACCAAACGAAACACAGCAAATAAAAACCAACACCCAGCAAAACATGACAAAAAACAGCAGCAGCCAGTTGAGTAGGACCATGCACAGCCAGCTAATCAAAAGCATCAGCAAACAAAGTCAGCACAGGACCAGGAACATAGCCTGCACCAGCACCCTAGTAAACTAGCATCACAAGAACTCAGCTACACAGGAACACAGCAGCTCCAATCCACATCACAGCAACACACAGCACTGCATAATCAGGAAGAACGAAAACACAGCAGCCAGACAGAAGCTCCATGCAGACCCCCAAAACACAGCCTGCACCAGCACCTTGGCAACCCAGAAAACAAGAACTCAGCATCACAAGAACGCAGCAGCTCCAAGACACAACACAGCAACACACAGCAATGCAACCCAGAAAAAACGAAAGCACATCATCAGGCCAGAAACTCCATACAGGCCCTGACAGAGACATAAACTCCCTACAGGCCCTGACAGAGACAGAACCAGCCAGCAACACAATAAAAACAAAGACAAGCACACCCTGCTGCACAGAAACGCAAAAACACAGCCCTAGCACTGCACCCAGCCTGCATTAGGAGCACAGCAACCCAGCAACTCAAAAAGTCAGCAACACACATCAAAAAACAGCACTCAAGGCCCCAGCACAGAGACAGAAACACGAACAAAAATCAGCATATCCAGATTAGAACACGAGCAGGGATCAGCAGGTCCAGCTAAGGCAGCAGGTAGACAAACATCAGAAGATCAGCAAGCTTACCAGACAACTTCAGAGACCATTTAAACACAAACAAAAACGGGACCAGAATTCCAGCAACAACCAGAACATCAAACACCAGGCATATTACACTTTAACAATTGCACCCACTTGCAATGATTCCTAGTCCAAGCCTTATCAATCAATTGCTGAATTCTCCCCATCACCTCCTCACAAATTGACTTACATAATTTCATAGGAAGGATCACAGCCTTGTCGAAAACATTATACTTTCTCGAAATTAATAATAGGCATAAACTCTAGCATCTTCAAGCAACGTACCATGGTAATCATACCTCATTGATTATTACATATCGAAAACACAAAAGCAATGCCTAATTCAACACGACACATACAAAGTCCCTTTGATAGAAAAATAACAAATGCATAGTCAAGGTCACAACATTTCAATCTTAAACAAGAAAGTTATGAATTTAGATTATACTCACAGTGAAAGAGATGCTTAGAAAGTGTTTCATTGGGCATGAACTCAGCAACTAGCAATCTCTCATCACCCTCACAACAACACCCAACTAAATTTGCCATTTTCTCACTTCTCAGCAGCCCTACTTGCATTCTTACACCTATGGATGAACATACAGTGAGACAAAAAGCTTCTTGGTTTTACTTTGAATTTAATGCAAGTATGCAAAAATTTGTAACCTCAATAGAATGCAGTCATGTCCAACTAGTTGAACATCATTGCATTATAGACCCTTAAAAGTCCATCACTTATTATCATAAACAGAAAATAACTAATTCTTCTGCACATGTCCTGCTCCATTAAGCAAAGCAAGCCTTACCAATATAAATCAGAACTTAGTCAATGTCGATTCCATATATTCAGCATACATCATCACAAACAGCTGCAATGTAAGAATTGCAACATGCACTCTAATAGATGAATCTGAAATAGCTCACAAATTTGGGAATAGTGTTTGAAACACAAATTACCAACTTATACCATTATCAAATTTTAATCATAAACATCAGATTTATGTTACGTATATACTCAACATAGATAATAATCTTCCTAATTTTATCTACTAATAAAAAAATCAACCCAAAACCAAGCTTAAAACAAATTGCAAATCAGCATACACAAAAACAATGTTAAGTACCAAAAAAAAAAAAAAAAACAAAAACAAAAACAACCCAGATAAATTTGAGCCCAGAATAAAGTAAATAAAACACACCCTGATGCAAAAACATACTGAAATGAAGAGTTGAAGAATAGAAAGGTAAAGAGGAGAAAGAAAACAAACTTGGGAATTTGTACAATTTGACGGTGCAATCGATAGATCCAGAGGCAAGGCAGGTGGAGTTAGGGCTAAGAGCTAAAGCGGTGACGCCGTCTCGATGGTGACGGAGATTCTTCATCGTGTTCGAAAGGAGGAGAGATTCATAGATAGAAATGGATGAATCTGATAAGGAACCACAAATCTCATTGAATTTCGAATATCAACACAACAAATCAACTTGATTCAGAAGGAAGAGAAGAGCGAGATTATATTGTGAGAAGAACGACAAAATCAGAAGGAAGAGAAGAGAGATCCAACGAACAGAGAATCAGAGATGAGAGAGAAGAGAAGAACGAACAGAGAAGAGAGGAGAGCATGAAAGAAAGAGGCGGATGAGAGGAAGAAGAAGATACGTTATAAACCGGGCTTTTTTTTAAAAAAAATTGGCACCGGTTCAAACCGGTGCTAAGTACTATAGTTGGCACCGGTTTAAGGCGAACCGGTGCCAACTCCATTGATTTCTTTTGTTTTTTTTTTTTTTTAAGTTGGCACCGGTTTGAACCGGTGCTAATTAAATATGTTGGCACCGGTTTGAACCGGTGCTAATTAAATATGTTGGCACCGGTTTAGGTGGGAACCGATGCCAACTCTGAATTTTCCATTCCCACCCATTTCTTTTGGCACCGGTTTTCAAGAACCGGTGTTAAAGGGGGGTGCCTATTTCAAATTTTCTACTAGTGAATCCAATGTCTAAATCGATTTATCGTATTCAAAGTAGCAATTAATCAATAATGATCATGACGCGATCTCTTAAACAATCAAACAAGAAACTGATAGCCTGATAATATTTGATAATGAAACAATAATACATTAATAACTTATATATAAATTTTTAATAAACTAATATACTAATATGATAATATATTAATATCTAATAAACAACAAGAGTATAACCAAAATTAAAATATAACATATTTACATAATATAGAATAATTGAATAAATGAGGATTTGTGTAAATGTATACAATCCGGTGTCAAAATCGATTTATTATATTCAAAGTAGCAACTAATCAAATAATGGTTATGACGCGATCACTAAAACAATCAAATAGGCAGCTAATAGCCTGATAATAATTGATAATGAAACAATATTACATTATAACTTATAAATTTGTAATAGACTAATATACTAATATGATAATATATTAATATCTAATAAACAACAACAACAGTATAACCAAACTTGAAATATAACATATTAACATAAAATAGAATAATTGAATAATTAAGGATTTTTGTAATTGTCTATAATCCGATATGAATCGAACCGGCATTGATGAACCGGGTAAACCCGCCTCTAAACCGACCCGTTTCGAACTGATCTGATATTAACTCGAACCGATATGAACCGAACCGACATTGAACTGGGTAAACCAATCCTTGAAATGACCCATTTCAAACCATCCGATATTGACCCAAACCAATATGAACCGAATCGGCATTGACCCGGGTAAACACGCCTTGAACCGACCCATTTCAAACCGATCCGATAATGACCCAAACCATTTATAACCCGTACTGACATTGACCCAGGTAAACCCGCCCCTGGACCAACCCGTTTCAAACCGATCCGATAATGAACCAAACTGTTTCAAACCGATCCGATAATGAACCGAACCGTCGTTGACCCGGGTAAACCCATCTATGAACCGATCTGATAATAAACCGAACCGTTTATAAATCGAACCGCCGTTGACCCGAACCGAATTCGAACTGCACCAAAATAAACCAAAACGAACCGAATCGTTACTAATTAGAACCGAACCGACCCGCCGACTAAATGAAACCGTTTCAACCTGAATCACTTCTAACCGAAACCGATTCAAACCGAACCGCCAAACCGAATTGACACCCCTACCTTCAGTATCTATAACAGGAACTGAAACATTGTTTTTAGTAATCGCAGCAACATAATAACGGTTATTAAGAACCAAAACAAATCCAGATGGGAGCTTAAGTTCATAGCTTCCAATAGTAAGTGCAGCAACATTTTCTCCATTCCCTACTCGAAGCATCATCTATCCCTTTGTTAGCCTTTTACTCACTCTTAAGCCCTGCATGTAATTAACAATGTGAGCACCACAACCGATATCGAATACCCATGTGGAAGAGGAAGTAAGGTTAATTTCTACAAATAAACATTAGGTAACTCCTTACCTTCCGTTTTCAACGGCATGTTGTGGGGACATTCTGGTAAGTGGTAAGGCCACCTACCCCAATAGAAGCACTGGCTTCCTTCTTTCTTCAAGTACTCCTCTGTTGATCAATAAGTCGACAAGCGCGACTGTAAAGCCTTCATCATCATGAATTAGCTTGACGAGATCAAATCCAGCATGGAGTGAAAACGGAATAGTGTCATGAGCAGAGTCATCATCAAACGATCTCCCTAGGATATCCATCCAATTGAGTAACTCAATCAGTTCCTTGACATGGGTCCTAACTGAATGACAAGGTATTAGTTTCTTAGCCATTATCTTACAATGAATATTGTAAGTCTCAAACCTTACACTGTCAGTCCAAGAGAAATATACCGTGGGAATCGAATCAACAACTTCCTTGACATTCTTGTCAATGATGCCTCCACTTCCTAATGCCCCTATGCCACCTCTACAGATGGCGTGTAGGCATTCTTGCAGTAAGGTTGGCTCATAATCCTTAAATCTTCTCTTCCAACAGGTTGGAATAGAAGCTAACATGAGATTCCTAATTTTCTCTGCATTTGAATTATCTTTCACATGCCTTTCAGGAGTTAACCCCACTGTGAATCTGCTTTCAATGGGAATGTATAACCAAGCTTCAAGCTTGTGGCTCTTAAGAACACTACTTATCTCATTTTCCCAATCCTTGATTTATGAGATTTAGCCTAGTTTTCAATTTGGTTGGCAAGTTAGTGTTGCCGTTAAAGCTATTCATCTCCACACAAAAACGAGGCAAAGTTCAATAATTATGTTTAATAAATTTTTTAGCACCATAAGAGAATTAAATAGATTACTTTAAAACACTTTATTCAATATTAATTGACCACAATTGAATTAAGTGATTCCAAGATCCTTTATTTGTGTAATAGTTGACCGGACTGAGGCCCTACCATCAAGTATTAAATTTTCAAGGTAAGTAAACTCTTTACTAATTACAACTCTTGTAACTCTTGGTTGAACAATCACATGTCTACTTATTACCCTTTGCTTCAAGGTTCTAAACGCTTTAGGTAACCTTGTTGAGCATAAATGTGTAGAACGTGATCTACCCCGAATTACCTAAGATAACAAGTGATACCCTGCAGAGGCAGACCAACCACTCACGATCAAAGGGTTGTTGGGTATCTAATTGGAAAAACAATCTCAATATTACCGGGACCTAGATTTATTATGTTGTGATTATTTAGTGAACTTTAGCACATCATCACATGCATCAATAAAATCTAACATGCATAATCTACTAATGCATAAATAAAACATGACATAGTATGGCCCCTTAATCCTAAGAAAACTAATAAAGCAAAAAGATCCCACTTGAACCTTCATGGATCTCATCCACCTTGCTCCTTTGGGCCTTGGATTAACTGCAACCTATAATACTATTCTATTCTATCTACTACTAAAATAAAATAAAATAAATTACAAAAATACTTAACGGTACGCAGACCATATTTAGATTACAAAAATATACCACGATGCGCAGATCATATTTAGAATCAATGGGCCATACTAGTCAATATATAGAAAGAAAATATCATATATTATAAAAATGCCATATAATAAATCACTCAACATGTTTTCCTAAACTACAACATCGAATGTTCATAATTAAGGAAACATGGTACCTAAATATCTCATATTTAATTGTAATTAGATAATATCGTATATTATTCATGACCACTTCTAAAATATCATATATTTTAATTTAGGTATGAGATAGAATCAAATCTTATTTTAATCAAGAAAGATAAATCATATTTATTCTCCTTGATTATCCTAACTAATTTAGGAGATTCTATCCTAATTACTTAGCCAATCACATAATTTTAAATCAATTATTTCCTAAAATAATTATGGGATAATCTCATTATTTAATCAATTATTATCCATATGGAATCTTTTGCTCAAAATTATCTTAAAACTTATCAAAAATAACAACTTTAATTTTGACAATTATCTTTTCAAAATTTAAAACTGATTTTAAAAACTGAATTTTTAAAATAAAATAATTTTTTTTTGATGTTTGCATCACCCACCGTGGTGTGGCCAGCCGAAGCCAGCCACTGTGGCCGTACACCATGAGGTGTACGCTGCTGAGCACCGGCGCACAACAGCAGCAGCACTGCCGCGCAACCCTTGCACGGTGTTGTTGTTGCTGCTCTCACTGGTCGAACCTGCTTTCCCCCTCCCTCTTAGACCACCATCGACGGCAGCCACCGTGGCTGCACCACCCTGTCGCGGCTGCCGCCCAAGAAATTTGTTTATTTTTTTTATTTTTAATTTAAATAAAACAATCCTTTGTTAAAATAAATTAAAGTGGTCCAATTAATTTTAAAATCAAATTACATTCAATCTTAAAATTAGGGTTGTTCATGAAATTAATTCCCAATTCAATTTAACACTTAAATTAAATAATTTGATCATGAAAAAATTCATAATTTATGCAAGAAAACAAAAAAAATTAAATTCCTGAATCACATAACAATCAAAATAATTCAAAACCAAAACACAAAATCTAAGATTTTTAGGGTTAGGGTTTCGGATTTTTCGAATTAGGGTTTGGGGGGTCGAAAATTTCGAACTTAAGGGGCATAAATTTGGTCCAAATCTAGGCTAATTTCGAGCAAATAACAACTTTTAATGATTCCATTTAAAATAATAATTGATCCATAATTAAATTATTCTCCCTCTTAATTGAATAAAATTTGTGGACAACAAAGAATTATTATCAATATGTGTACATGCATAAGGCTAACTAAAACCACTGTAGGACTTTAGATACTCTAAGCGAAATTTCATGAATCATATTCATAAGCATCTAATAACCAAGATCTATGCACAACACATAAAGAACATATAATTATACCTTTGAAGCGTGATTCCACGTGTGATCGAGCAAGAACAATAGGAGAACAAGAACCCCAAGTGGGATTCCTCTACTTAGTCCACGAGCACAAATTGAACCTCCACTAATGCTAGTTAGTTGTGATTGAACCCTTTCAATCAACCTTCTACGGAGAGGAGAGGAACGAACTAACCACGAACAACCACCACGAACACCACGCGCCACCAAGGAGAGGTGGCCGACCGTACGGATGGGTGAAAGAGGGGGAGGGCGTGCGTATGTGTGTGTGAGAGAGAGATTAGGATTTTTGGGAATTTGGTTGCCTTGCTTCACAATTCACTGTCTGTTAATTGTGTATCTTGTCAACCCTAGGCATGGACTTTATTTATAGATCATATCTAGAAATTAAATTGTCCATATCAAACCCAAATTCCTAACTCTATTCTAACTGCTCTAGCCCAACACCTTACATGGTTTGTCATAGCCTCATGAGGCCCATTAGCCTCATGAGGCCCATTAAGGGGCCTCACACTTGTTCAATTCAATATCCTTGTGTATGACCTCATAGAATCCATTCTATTGGGCTTTGTACTATTTGACTAGCCTAAAGATCATTTGTCATATCTAGCAATAGACAACGACGACTCAAAAGAAGGAACTAATTATCTCCATAATAGTGATCCTTGATATATCTAGTAATTGCACTTGACGAAGACATAATTGCTTCAATTTAGCCACGTCATCAAATATTGCCACATAATCATGTGTCACCATAAATCGAATAATTGAGATGATTATAAACAATTGGGAAGAATATATTTTTGTTCATTGTTGTTGTAATTGTTGATTTCTTAGGTTTTTCATTATGCATGTGTATTATTAACTCGCAATTCTCTACTTTGTTTCAATTTTTAGTAGAATTCTTTGTTTTTTTTTTTGGTAATTTGTTGCATTCGTTACAATATTTGTTTGATTTTTGGTTTTTTGTTTTCGATCGTAATTTTGTTGATATTTTAGGGTTTACTAGTTCATTGTGTTGATATTACTAGATGATGTTTTAGGTTTTACTAGTTCATTGTGTAGATATTTAGCATTTTCAGTTTTTACATGCATTTTTATTCAATTTGTTGTTGATGTCACAGTCCTTCAACTTTTTTAATATTAGAATAATTAGGATTTTTTGATAATAACCACCAACAAATAGTGACGTATGTAGAATTTGCATATAGGATATGCAAAATTATATAGACTTTATTTTAAATACGAAGTACGACATGCTTTCAATTAGCGTATAGCCGTATACGTACATTTTCTACAGATTAAATGAGTATTCCTTGGATTTTGGGTGTTTTTCTTTAATAATTTTCGATCATAGAATAATTGAAGGAATATAAAAACAATATGGAGTAATTTAAAAGAATTTTTTTCATCTATCATCCTTAAAACTTAGATGTAAGCATTACTCAAGAAGATGATGATAACAAGAATTGAACATTAGTAATAACCAAGTCGAAACATAAGTATAATGCCACCAAGCTGCAAGAATTTTATTCTTGCAAAGCAACTTTAAAAGTATTTCAATAAACAGTTAGGCTATGCACTTGCATACCCTTTGTGTATGCTAGATCCGCCCATGCCAACAATTGTCCTTGTTTTAGTAATAACCACCTATAATGTTTTTTTTTTTGAAAAAAACTATCTACATTTTTCCAAAACACTAAAATTTCCCACCAGATTGACCAAGCACTCTAAAATGACGTCACATTAGACCCCACTAACGTTCTTTCATCAATTTTCCCTCCCTTTCTTCCTTTTTCTCACGGTTTCATTCTTTCTTCTGCCATTTCATTTCTAATTGGGGGTAAAACTTGAAATGGATTTGCCAAAATTAAAATCTAGGGTTTCAAAAACACTCCAATGATTCTACAAAGAAAGGTATTTTGTTTAATTACTGGGTTTGACTACTTAATTTGGGGGTTTTCAGTTGAAATTAGGGGTTTCAATTTGGGAATTTGATTATGGGTCGAATTCAATCAACAATTAGTGAAAAAATTATGGGGATTTTATAAGTACTTTTTTTTAATATAATTTATTCTTCAATAAAGGTTACAATTATAGCTGTACGGTTTCTAGGGTTTACCATTGTTAATAAAAATAGTCATTTTACCTTGAAATATCTCCAATTCGCGCTGAATTTGACAGAAAAGTCCTCCAAACCTTGATCCCCCTCCAATGTTGTTGTCTTTGTGAAGTTTTGGTCTATTCGATGTCATTCAGTTAAGGTACTATTTGGGAATCTGCTTTTTTTTTTTTCAACAAAAATGAGGAGAGTGAGAGAGGAGAAGTGAGGCATCAAAGGTGAATTGAATTTGTGGAAGAATTAAGGTGGGTGAGCTTGAATAATTGACATTAAGGATGAAAGAAAATGGAGTGGAAGACAGAGGAGCTGAGAATCGAGAGAAGAAGAATGAAAAGGAGGGAAAAGGGGGTTAAGTATTGGCGCATAGGTGCTATTTATATGACAAGTAAATAGCAGCTATAAGACAAAAGAGTTGTGAAATTTTTTTTTTCTAATGGTACAAATATTGTACCATTGTTACCTATAATGACTATAAATAGTACTACTAAAACAACTTATACTCTAGTAGTATAAAATACATGTATAATAGTACATTAAAAATACTAATGTAAGTATAATTGTACATTAAAAATACCACTGTAGTAATAACAAATCACAAAATATATGTGAATTTATCAGTTAGCCCTCCTATATGCATCTCAAACAAATAGCAGCTATGCGCCTAGTTGCACTTGGAAAAGGGAGGGAAGGTAGTTAGTGACGACACACATGAGTGAATAGTCAATTTGGTGGGAAGTTTTAATGTTTAGGAAAGTAGTAGGCTGTAAAATTCAAAAAAATAAATAAATAAATTTGTAGGTGGTAATTACTAACACCAACAATTGTTGGTGGTAGTTGTCAAAAAATCCGAATAATTATGGCAAAATCAACTCACGTTAGATGGGAGTTGGTGTTTATATATATCTCTATTATATAGTCGAAGGGATTGAGTGATGTCCAAATGTAATTAGGGATGACAATGGGACGAGTTGGATGTGGAGGATGTTGCCTCAACTCCACACCCATTCCCACTTAAAAATCTTATACTCATCCCCACCCCAACAGGTACAAGCTAATATCTATCACCGCCCCAATGGGAACAAGCTAATATCCATCATCCCCCCACCTCCCACTTGCCACTTAGATATTCAAACCCACCCCAACACCC
Source organism: Chenopodium berlandieri (assembly GCA_034703905.1). NCBI lineage: Eukaryota > Viridiplantae > Streptophyta > Magnoliopsida > Caryophyllales > Amaranthaceae > Chenopodium > Chenopodium berlandieri. The sequence goes on from CM068289.1 coordinate 57,728,985, forward strand.
GCCCCTTGTTGCCACTGCCACGATTGAGTGCCTTACTGTCGTAGTTAGCACTGCCAAAACGGTTTGACAGTTCGGTTTCGATTCGGTTTGAAACCGGTTCGGTTTGAAAACGGGTCGATTTGAAATTGGTTCAAGTGTCTTACGAGTCGGTTTCGGTTCGGTTCGGTTCGGTTTCGGTTTATTTTTAAACGGTTTTAATTCGGTTTGGGTTGTAAACGGTTCGGGTAGTAAATGGTTCGGTGCAGACGGGTTTCGGTTTGTTAACGGTTTGGTGTGGACGGTTTTTATCCCGGTTCAAACGGTTTTGGGTTAGAAATGGTTCGATTCTTTTTCGGTTCGGATTTTTTTCAATTTGGTTCGTTAACGGGCTCGGTTCTTATATGGTTTAACATTATTCAGATCGGTTTGGTCTAGGGTTTACTAAAATATGGTTCGAGTCAGATTTTGATTTCAAAATATCGGTTTTTAATCGGTTCGGTTCTCATTTGGGTCGGTTGGTTTCAAGCTAGAATTTTTCGAGTTTCTTTTTCAATTGATGAATTAATTAATCATATTCTTTATTATAATTTTTGTATTGACTTTAATTTGTTTTTGAAAGATCAAATGATGCAATCATCTATTCTAATTTTTTTGAGAATTACAATAATAGGAGTACATCACAAGAATTTGATTAGGCCAGCTTTGGTCTAATATAATTCTGAGCACAATATATATCTAGCACTTTGATGATGTTGTTTAATGAGAAGACAAAGATTATTTTTGCTTAATCCATAATTACGTAAAAATGTCAGTGAAAACAATAATGTATTTTGTATCTGTAGTAAACATGTGTGCATAATTAGATTTCATATAAAATTCATTTTAACGTGATTTTAATCTTCCTTTATAGTAAGCGGTTTGTAAACGGTTTGATTCATAAACGGTTCGGTTCATAAATGGTTCGGTTTGTACACGGTTCGGTGCAAACGGGTTGCGGTTTGTTAACGGTTCGGTATAAACGGTTTTTATCGCGGTTCAAACGGTTTCGGGTTGGAACGGTTTCGGGTTGGAACGGTTTTGGGTTAGAAACGGTTCGGTTCTTTTTCGGTTCGGTTTTCATTGAGTTCGGTTTAGAACTGGTTCGGTTCCTTAACGGGTTCGGTTCTTATACGGTTTAACATATTCGGATCGGTTCGATTTTGGGTTTACTAAAATACGCTTCAGATCGATTTTCGGTTTTATAAATCGGTTTTTAATCGGTTCGGTTCTCATTTGGGTCGGTTTGTTTCGGGCAGTTAAACGGTTTCGGTTTGAAATTTGACAGTGCTAATCGTAGTGTCTTAAGTTTTAAGGTTCATAAATTATGGAGTAATTTTTTATTTTTTATTATTATAGTATGTAGCTAGCCTCTTCCAATTTAATCTACTAAACTATTTACTGTATTTTACAATTATAATAATTTATGTAATTATACTAAACTATTTTACTGTAAGTTGCTTTTTAAAATAAAATGAAACTACTTTATTGTAAATCACATAAAAAGAAAACTCATTAGAAAGCTATCTAGAGTCCTATAGAATGAAGGAAGACCTTTGGTTCACATAGAATTAAAGGTGGATATGGTGGGGGGGGGGGGGGGGGGGGGGTGGGGTGGGGGGAGTCCAGTGTAAAATTCATACCCGACCCATTGCGGTGGGTACACTTTTTATACCCATCCCCATTCCATTTACCTGCTAAACCTCCCTCCATCACCACTCCATTTGGGTGGGTATGGGGCGAGTCTCTTATTTTACCCTAAAGCTATCTCTATATGTAATGCTCAAATACCTTTTGTAAATCAGTAAAAAAGTTGAAAAGGGATTATCTATAAAAAGTTTAGCAAAAATCACTAACTAAATCAAGAGGAATCCCCACAAAATATAGTTATAATTTCCTTATAATAATCCATGATTAAAAAAATATTAAAACAAGCAATAAAAAAGTTAAAATTTCTCAATTTTCTTGAATTCAAAAGGAAACATAATCAATCGATTGAAGAGCACAATAAAGGGACTCGAATTTTATTTTCAGGGAAACAAAAATCAAGGGAGAGAAATATAATTTGTTTTAAAGGTTTGATCATGAAAATAAAAATAAGCAATATATTATGTGACGAGTATGTGACAAAAGCTCATAGAACCAAACGAATAGTAGGATAGGTAATGAGTAAGTAATCTTTACGCCATTTCTTTTAATTATTGTGTACAAAATTACAGTTATTACAGATACAGGCTGTAACTTGCCTCAAAATCAAAAAATAAAAATAAAATAAATGAAAATTACAGTGATATTTCAAAACAATAAAATAATAAATATGAGGAAAATATACTAAGATTTTTCATCTGTATTCCTTACCTAATTACCTTTGATTAATCACACAATATACTTCCTATTCTAACTTTATTACAACAGTACCATTTTGGTTTGCTAAAATATTACGCCCTCTATTCTATATTAGTTGTAGCTTTTGCTTTCCGAGAACGAACTTTGTTTTATATCATATTGAAGCTTCATAAAATAAAAATACGTTTATCAAATTTCATACTTCTATGATGGATATATGAGTAAAAGTAAACTTTTAAAGTTCGATCTCGAAAAGCAAAAGCAACAACTAATCCGAAATGGAGGGAGTATTGTAAGATTTCCCTACTTAATTTTTTTTATCTCTTTTGGAAGTTAAGGTACTTGATGCCATAGGCAAAGACAAAGAAGAAGAGGAGGACCCAACCAAGATGTCCAATAACAATAATAGGCAGAAAGTCATATTCATAACCCAAGTAATCTTTGAGGAAAGCCTGCACAGACATACTGCTGGATCCAGGTATTTCAATAAGTGAAGTCTTATCGCCTACTTGCGAAGTCACAAGGCCATACAGAGTCCATGAAACCGGGGAAGCCCAGTAGTACCATCTCCACCATATCGGTATTTGCTGCAATCAAATACAAGAAGCACCAAAAGGATAAGAAAGGTATCACAAGTCAAAATTGTTTTGTATCTGCAGCAATGAAATATGGATGTGAAAAGGAAAGAAGAGACAATCAGTTCCTGGTGTATGTAAATGAGCAAAACTTCTATCACTGTCTAGACCAGATTTTCAGAATTATAAGCAAATACTTGCATCACAAGTTACAAGTATGGCTAAATGTCCACAAGTTATCCATTTAGAGCTGGCAAAACTTGGTTCAGCCTAGAAGACCAACCTGGAGAAATGTGGGTTACTTTCAAGCATGCATGATTCTATTCTATGAATTACAACTGAAATTAATTTAAACCATATACAAAATTGACTAAAATTGATTAGAAGTTGATTTGACTGAAAATTATAACAAAATTTGAAGCAAAAATGTAATGATTTGAGTAAGATTTTATGACAAATGAAATGAGAGAATTTGAATTATTATAATCAATCCAGTATACATTCTATCAACCAGCATAAAGAGACACGACAAGTTACATTTACAATAATAAGCTCATTAACCTAAATCAACATGCTTTCCTTGCTAGGATGAGGGAAACACAAATCATGCAATCAATATTATGATAATACGAAAATTTAAAATGATAACTCGAGATGTAATATATGGGCCGCGCCCGTCACCAGGAGAGAGGGTCTACTTCATAAGTCTAAGGAAGTTCCATCCTAAAATCATACGGCAATGGGGAGGAGTAACCCCTTAACCTTATAAAGTGCTTAACTCTATTTTTTTTTTATCTCAATGTGGGCCACTTATGTACGGTCGGTCCTTTAATTCCATCACATGTGATGTTTCATGGGGCCCAAGTGCATTTTTTTCACTACCCCTCTCATGGACAAGTTGGTTAGTATACTCATCACTTGAGCCATTAAAGGTCCCAAATTGTGGGTCTATCCTATACCATGTTAAATACGGGCGCGTTTGTCAAAGTCTACTTCATAAGTCCAAAGAAGTTCCATCCTAAAACCATATGGCAATAAGAGGAGTAGCCCTTTAGCCTTATAAAGTGTTTTAACTCTCTCTTCTTTCTACAATGTGGGACACTAACATGTGTTGTTTGGGAAGTTTACACTTCAACACAAGATTCTCAATCTAAGGTTAAAGTCAAATTCTCTCTTAGGGTTCTCAAATCGAAGCTAATTCCTACTTATATTAAAGCACAATTAGTTTCACATAATTCTCAGTCTTCTTGACAAGGGTTTATGGTCATGTGCCATGACCCACATGGCTTTGTACGATCTGACAATACCCAATACGACTTCAACATCTCCTACATGAACATGATTAAGAACTCTCACAGTTGTGCCCTTCTCTAAACACTCCTCCAGGTCAAACTATCTCTAAAACCCAGCATTCCTAGCAACTAATCAGTTTGTTATTCTTACCCAAAAAAAAATAAAAAAAATAAAAATCAGTTTGTTATTGCTAGTGTGTAGCAGGCTAGCAGCTTATCTTAGTATACAAATAATCTAAAAGCTAGAAACTTATCGCTACAAGTCACTGTGTTATAATGGTGATGTTAACATTAGTTTATACATCATTTTTTTTCCAAAAGCTTTTCCAATAGTTTAAGTGTCATAGGACTATGATTATCAAGGTTTATGCAATATAAACTAGAACATTTATGTCTGAGATAAAAATTATTTCTTAAAATGTACCCTGCATCTGACATTAAAAATTAATAAAATGTACTTGTATGAAGCATATGATATTGAAGTATGATCAAAATTATGAGAATCTACAAGTGATGAACAAAGCATTCCCAAGTTAGGCATAGTTTGAATATAAATAAGCTGTAGGTATCATACCGGTCGGGGTATCAGAAAACCAGCAAATAGATTCCAGAGACTGAGGAAGAAACCCATCACAATGCCTGCAACTTGAGGACCAGGTGTAAGAGAGACGAGCATCATTCCATACATTCCGAAGTAGATGAAGCATGTTGTTATAAAGTAGCAGAAATAAATGAATTTTCCGAAGTTCCACTCAAATCCAATCATCGAGTAGAGGATAAGGGAGTAGAGAACTGTCTGTATCACAGTGTAGATTGTTTCTATTGCCACCTGTGGCATGGGGGCAGTGCAAAAGAAAGGAAACAGATTAGAAAGCAGTCTTTTTAGATTAACATTCAGAACCTTGATCAACTTCCTGACTAGGTTACCTGAGCCAATGCATAGGGCAATGGTGAATACATCCCTGCTGCTTTTTCACGATAAAATACTGTCCTCTCAATGGCAACAACAGCTTGCACAGCTGAAGCGTTAGTGGCTCCAAGAAAAAGTAAAGCGGAATACATAGCTCCTAAAAAGTTCATTAGGTCTTGTACTTTGGATCTGTTAGCAAATTCAGAAGTAAGATACTGATGAATATGGTAAGACATAACCTACATTTACAATCAATCAATCAAAGCCTTAATCCCATAAGTGGGATCGGCTACATGAACCAAAATTGATTATTCCGTGTGGTCATCCACTACATTTACAATCCACCACTAAAAACTAAATCAATGGTGGAATAAGATAGACATTAAGAATTGAAAATAAAGTCAGGCATTGGAGCTACATCCTCATTGAAACTAATTCAATGTTATCTGACTTATCTCATTCACTTCATTTGCTAAACAAGCTCAGTTTACATGAGAAGTTGAATTAATAAAAGATCTATAGCTAGCCTCTATTTTCAGTATTAAATATACACAAAATAGCAGTGTTCACAACTCTCATTTCACCATAATAACTGTAAACCATCAACCATAGGCTAGCATTCTTTCCTAAATATTGGAATTTGGAAATTCATATACACAACTAACATCTTTCATAGTTGTTTATTATGTCACATCACTACTGTCATTAATTAGTGCCTAAACAATTTCTGCATAACAATATATGGACTCTCAGCTCTCTTTGTTGATAAAAAGTGGAACTCCTGATATTAGTAGATCTAGATTGTACAAAACATACCCAATATTTTTACAAAAATTTATAGTTACACATTCATATTTCTATTTATCTTTTCTGGGTAAGTATTGATGCATAAACAAACTGATTCTAATCACTTGCTGAAGCAGGTATAACTACTCAAATTATCAATTCAAGATCTATAAAGGTATTCACGCTCTCTAATATTTCAATGTGAAACTAGCAATGTTATTGCCAGTCCCAAGCCTGGATAAAGGAGGAGGGTTACGGTAGGCCAATGACAGCAAGTGTAAACTTTGTCACATCACATGACATGAGCAACAATGATTGAGAGTAAAACTAGAATGGGTGACCTCCACAAAATTCCTCATGTTAGTTCATGTAGCCAACCCCACTTATGGGATTAAGGCTTTGTTTGATTGATTGATTGATTGATACATCTTGTTAGACAATAAGAGGTGAGTCCTTAAATAAGCTATGCAATCAGATCTTACATTTTACGTCCCTTGTTCCAGAATATTACACCAAAGATGAGACCAACAGCTATGGTTAAAGCAAATCGAACTAGGTTGTACTGTGGATTCCTCCAATATGACCAATATTGCTTCCAGAAACAAGCCTTAAATTGAACGAAGGATGGCTGAGAGTATTTAGCTGGGAAATAGAGATCACTGGAACCTGGTGACGGAATGCTGAGCTCTTCAACGAGATCTTGATTCTTCCTAGAAAATATGTCATAATATTCATCTCTTAGAAAATTTTAAGGAAAAAAAAGTACTCCTTATATCAGAATATGTGATTGCAATATATCAATTTGTGATGAAAATAAAAGGGGGACACATACTGATAACGCGAGGAAGTAGCATAATATATAGCAAAATCCATATCCAATTGAGTCTCTACTTGAGGAGTACTAATATCTAGCATCCATGTGGCTGGATTATAGCCAGCCTTGATCTTAGGCACTCCAGGAATAGCCTGCAAAAGATCATAACTTTAAGTAATCACCAAATAAAACTTCTACTCTACGGTAAATAGAACTAAAATGAATATTTAGTGCATACCATTCTTTTCCTAAACTAAAAGCATATGTAGAGACGTCAAACTTTAATAAACACCTGGAATTACTCAAAAATAATACTACCTTCGTCACATATTATGTGCAACTTTTGAGTTTTTTATATTTTACATATAATACCCAAAAGTTGCACACATAATATGCAACGGAGGAAGTTTCTTGAAAATCTATGTAATCTCTCTCACTCGGATTTCTCAAAAGGCTCACCCTTCTTAGAATTTTGTTTATCATGCCATCATAGAAGATGGTCTTTCTTGTTCTTTTTCAAAATTATTATACATGCAAACATTATACGTTGCAAGGAAGGACACTCTGAGCATGAATTGTTTGATCCAACTTGTAGTCATGTAATGTATCACATCCTAAAAAGGAAATGCCGTATACAATGCCTAGTTAATAAAATGCTTTCTTGAATTATTCAAGAGCAATTACTTGTCTTATTTGTCTGTTTCTCTTTCTCTCTAACCAAGTACAATGACTTCCTTTTGTTTCAGTTGTCTAGAGGTCTTTTTACTTGTATATGCAACTACATAGTTTTTAAATTACATGAAAACATATAAGACAATTAGATCATAATTATAACTCACTTCAAAGTATTCAATCAGCTCATGGGAATGATGGCCAAGGGGGCCTGCATAAATAACTTGTCCTCCCCGCTTCATCAATAAGAGCTGTGATAACATATTATGAAACGAATGTTAAATGAAGAGAAAAGATAATATATAACAAGGCAGTGGCAAATAAATATCATATCTTTGTAGTGTACCTCATCAAAAGCCTCAAATATATCTATGCTTGGCTGATGAATGGTGCAGACAACAGTTCTACCAGTGTCCACTGTATTTCTCACTGTGCGCATTACAATGGCAGCAGCTCTGGCATCAAGCCCAGATGTTGGCTCATCCATAAAGATAATGGAAGGATTAGCAACTAACTCTACTGCGATTGTCAATCTCTTCCTTTGCTCTGTTGACAGTCCATTAACGCCAGGAAGGCCAACCAGAGAATCTCTTAATGGTTTAAGCTCAATCAAATCCATTACTTCCTCAATAAACATCTACGATGCAAATGGGGAAAAAAAATTAGTCGCCTATAACAATAATAATATTTGTCTTTAAAAGATGGCTGAACAACATAGCATGTAACTGCCTATCAAAGGATGTACTAAACCTGACGTGTATTTGTATCCACATCAGAAGAAAGACGAAGCCAGGCTGAGTACATAAGAGATTCAAAGACAGTGACATGTGGTGAATGAATGTCAGTCTGTTCACAGTAGCCACATATCCGAGCAAAGGTTGATTGGTTCTTTGGGTAACCAGATATGCTAATGCTGCCTTCAATATAACCACCAGTCTTCCTTCCAGCCAGCACATCCATTAGTGTGGTCTTTCCAGCACCACTCACACCCACTAGTGCTGTCAATATACCAGGCCTAAAAGCACCGCTGACACCTTGTAGTAGTTGAAGGCGATCTTCTTCATAACCTCGGTTTTTCATTTCCTGATATAGAAAAACCAAAGTTTCTACCTCAGTCTTAGCCATATACAGTACCAATTGACAATGATCACACAAATATTGGTATGTTGCTTAATGCCTACTGCTATTGCAATGTTATATGATATCTCTATAAAGATAAGATAGAAAACTTACAGCAGGCATATCCACATAGTAACTGACATGGTTGAATGCAAGTGAAAGAGGTTGGAAAGGCATAACCATACCCCTTCTGGGGGCTTCAACATGTGAATTAATACTCCCTGAATGCAAATTCATAGCTGCATCCAGATTATTAAGTCTTTCCTTGGATGGCTTCTTATTCATTTTGTTATCATCATCATCATCATTCAATAATACGGTTTTTGAATCGCTAAAAGCTGTTAAAAAAAAAAAAAAAAACAAACAAACAGAGAGAGAGAGAGAGAGAGAGATTGTCATTAGCTTCCTTAAAGATTTAGTCTTCCTGTAGCCAAAATGAAAATAGAAGTGGATGACTTACGACTTAAGAACGTCAATGATAGAATATATAACAGGTTGAACAGGAGAGAAAACCCCAAAAGAGCAACAATACTGATCCAAAACCAATATTGCTCTTTAAAGAAGCCTCTAGATGCAAGGAGGACTTTACCAATGGTAGGCTCAGGAATTCCGGGGTCTGTATTAGGCTGCATTAGTATATGAATTAATAAACACAAACATTTAAATTCAAACGAATGTGAAAGGAAGAAAAAATAAGAGATTGGAAAAGGAAAGAAATTACAGTGTTCCATCGCTCATCAAGAAACTCGTTAATAACTAAAGCATTCTGTCCATACATCATAGGTGAAATGTAGTAGCCCCATATCATCCACGGACCAATATCACCTACATAAACCCACAAATAACAAGGCAATCAGAAAACATTATAATATCAGATGATGCCAGATGTACAGATTATCAAATTTTGGTACTAGTCAACAGCTAGAGGTATAAGGCATACCTTTTGCAATTATAAAACCTCCAAGGACAAAAACTAACAGCAATCCGAATATAGCAACATTGTTAGCGACCACCATGATTCTCCCTGCAGCTCCAATGAACCGAAAGAGGGACAAAGCCATCTGATGAATACAGAAGTACGCCAGCAACTGGCAGAAAAACCTAATTGAATAAGACAGATTCATAAGAGGAGAAAACAAAAGCACAATAGTATAAACAAAGTGATCTTATTTTAAGGAATGCATATGATTACACTTATAATATTTTTTGTCAGTCTCACCTACTAGCAGATGGAGCAAAACCAATTGTGTAATAGGTGAGAATGGTCCATATTGCTGATTCCATGAATGATAATGGGATTCTAAGGACCCAACCTGGTAATGCATAAGCCCATGCAGGGTAGAACATGAAGTCTCTCTGCTTATAGAAGATTGGTAGGCGAAGAACTGTCAAGGACAGTTCAGCAAAACCATTAAACATAATATTAATGAGACTGAAAAATAGGGCCCCAAGGTATTTGTTGCCATCATTGATTGTTTTATGATCCATTGTCGTCCTAAGGAAAACAGTCATTGTAATTAATGACATGATTGTTATTTGTGTAGTCTTGAAGATGTATATAAAAGAGTTTCGTTTCATTAGCAACCACTCCCTCCAGAAACAAGCCTTAAAAAGCTCCCAATTAGAGATACCATATTTTTCTTTGACCAAAGCAACTGGGTGAGCTTTGGATTTATCAAAAGGAACTACAAGATCGGATGCTAGCTTTTGCCCACTTCGGAAAGATTGGAATCCCTGAGTGAATTCAGAAACTGAAATGTAACTATAAGGTTGGTCCTTCCTAGACCAATACTGTTCTTGATCTTTCTTGGAAGTCACTTCTTGGAGAAAATCAGCTATTCCTTTCCTCTCTGGGCATTTGAAGCCCATGTATTCAAAAAACTCGACAATTTCTTCACGAGGACCTTGATAAACAACCTGAGCTTCAGAAAGAAGGATAACATCATCAAAGAGTTCATAAGTTTCTGGAGCTGGTTGTAGGAGAGAGATGACCATTGTAACATCCATTATATGAACCATTTGCCTCATATACTTGCATATTTGAAAAGTGGTGGAACTATCCAATCCTGTTGATATTTCATCCATCAGTAGAACTTTTGCCGGACCAACCAACATTTCACCTGCATTATGTTAAAATGAACAATGAATAATGAAATTGAATAAAAACTTAAATCATTTATACAAACCCTGAAATTCCATGTTATATAACCAATAGCAGATTCACCCGAGATAAATACCAGTTGTTACACGCTTCTTTTGCCCACCAGAGATGCCCCTTGACATTTCATTCCCAACTATGATATCAGCGCATATATCCAATCCAAGTATCTATCAAAAGTTAAGAAACAGCAGTATAAGTGCTTCCTATCTCTGTTAAGTAATCATGATATAACCCATTTGTGTATCACAAACCTTAAGAACATAATCAGTAACCAGACTAGTTTGTTGGCCTGACATTGCTATGGCCTTCATGAAGGCATCAATTTCAGGGTCTGGCTTGATTCCTGCTTGCTTCTCTCTTCTAGAGAGTTCTGCCAACACCTCATACCTAGTCCCAACCCCTAAGCATCGCCCTGAAAAATCTAACGTCTCTCTAACAGTCAACTCTCCATTATGAAGGTCATCTTGACTAATATAAGCACAGGTCCTCTGGGGAACAAATTCCGTTAACTCATGGCCACAATATGTTACCTTCCCGGTTACCTGTTTATAGTCAACAAGGATACAATAACATTAATCATAATTTAACCAAATCCATTGATTAATGAGCAAGTTCGCCAATTCTTTAATTTTGTATCGAATCATTTACGACTTGATGTATGTCTGATATAATATATAAAGTGTGAAAAAAGATCACCTTGAGGTTTTTATCCAGCTTTCCTGCAAGTGCCAATAAAAAAGTTGTTTTCCCTGCACCTGGAGGCCCCAAAAGTAATGTCATCCTGACAATTAACATACCATTGCACAATGGAGAGACAATCTTCAGCACCAATACATTACACATAGAAGGAAGAACACATAATGCAACTTCATTTTATTTTTTACTGGCCGGAAAACCCCAGGTAATGTCTTGCATTACTACAACCCAAAATCTATTATTAGGGCTATAACTACATACCTTATAAAACATGAACAAGTGAGCAACATATGAGAATGGAAGCGTCTATTCCCACTCCCTAAGGTTCAATTTCGATTATATAGAATATATAATTACTACCTGTCTACCTAGAATATACAACATAAAAACACAAACACATTCAATATTCAATTTATCCCCTCTCTTGCAGTCATACTTCATCTCTTTCCCTAAATTTAATTTTTTGCTTCCCTCCCTTCTATCGATACGACCCGTGCAACAACTAATCCATATATCATTCCACCCACACTCATTCAAACAACAAACAACAGTGAATTTTGGAAGTCTACTAAGGATTGCATTTACTATAGCACCCCAAGGTGTGCAAGTACATATATAATTCGATTCTCATGTTGATTAGTGATTATCATTTATACATGCTTCTGATTTCCATCACAACACAATAAATGTTGAAGAGCATGATTAAAAGATAATAAGAATACACAATTTGATTTACTGAAAGCACAAACATGAAGAAACTCTATACTTTTAAATGCATGCATCTTTTTCAAACACCCATTAACATTATTTTATAGAAAATGAACAAATTCAGCAAAAGCTGAATTTTTTTGCAATTGGGTATGAAAATTGGTACCTGGAGGGTTTGACAATCCCAGTGACATTTTGAAGGACCTTGAGGGTTCTCTTCTTTGATGGGGATAATCCCACCATTCCTAGAATTGCCTGCCATAATCAAAGCTAATTTCAATCGTAAGCGCAAAGCATTTCTTACCTCATTTCAACGATTTCCCCGGTTACACAGCAGATTATACTCCGTTTTATTTTTGGGTTTAAAACTTTGAACATAAACACAAAATAATGACTTCAACCTCCTAAGTTCTGGAGTTTTTTTTTCCTTTTTGAACGGAGTTCTGAAGGAGTATTTTGTTTTATTATAACAATAGGGTAGAATTCGTGCGAACCATTAATTATTATAAAATCTATTTTTATAATTTTTACTTTTTTATAAAAATGAATAAATATAAATAAGAATTATGCATGTTGTACAAAAATATTTGTTATTTTATAGTTCTAGATTTTCATCAAAATTATGATATAACACGTAGTCAACGTCGCGTCGCCTAATACATATTTCAATGTAGAGTCCATTTATTAGTGTGCTATTTACAATTGTTTCATTTTTTAAAAATAAATTGATAGGTTTTTGTTGTAATCTAGAAGTTTCTGATATTTATATTTCATAGTTGGGAATGAAATGTAAAAATTTATTATGTGAGTGACATGTGGACAGTGATGACGTCAACAATGTTTTGTTTAATTTATAGTTAATAGACTTTTTTAAGTTAGTGAAATTTATTGCTTGACATTTACTTTTACTGAACACAACCTAACAACAAAAGTGGTTCTATTCAAATCGTTATAACTTTTAGACTAGTTTGATCTTATTTTAACAAAGAAAAAAGTTACATACTTCAAGAGGAAGTAAAATAAATATAGATAAGTTACATTGTTAAAAGTTATTGAAATATATTGATGAATAATAATTTATATCACAAATTTTTATGTGTTCAGTCACATTGTGTATTAGTTGATTGTGTGGCCACTTCACATGCTTCACATTTAAACAATTAATTAAGTAATGAGTATTACGATGGGATAATCTTAACGAATAAGGGATTGTTGTGATGGGAAAATAGGGTTACTCTTATAAACAGATGGAGTTTTCTAATAAGACTAAAGAAAAATTCAAGTTACCCATGTGAACAAATGGCATTACTTTGTACTCTTATGAACAAAATGAGGTTATTAATGCCATGTTTTCTTTACTTTATTTTTGCTGAATTGAAATTATACTTATTTTTACTAATTAAAAATTATTTTACAAAACTGAATTTTTTTTTCCAAATATTATTTTTGTAAGGTTAAGAGAAAATAACATAATATTATTAGGTTACTATTATTATAAACTAGTGTGGCCACACATTTACCTTACAATATCACATCATTTATTTTTTATTATTTGGTGACTTAATTTACAGTACGTAGGAGACAACACATTGCATTAGTTCATTACTAATATAAATTGTAATACTATAAAGACATAAAGTACATAAAAAAGATACTGTATATAGATTAGGTAGGGGATAAGAAATACCTCCATAGAGTTCATTGTAGAATTAAGCAAAGTTGGCAAAGCTCTACTGCCCACATGCACATTCCCTTCCACGAAAAGATGCTCGTATCTCACTTCAATCTTTGGTATCTCAAGTCCCACTCTATAATTATTTACCAATAAATTAATTTAATTAATCAGAATCAGATCCCAGTTAATTGACAGATAGAGTATATACCCTAATTGTGATCAATGAGTCAAAATTCAGTTCATTAGATTGTATGGTCGACTAATTACCATATCATACCATAGATTAGCTTTAGTCTAGCTAATAAGACGAACTTACACCTAAATACAACAAAGTAAAGCTAAGAAAGGACAATAATCGAACATATATAGCCCGTGTAATTATATAAATTAAATAACTTAACAAATAAATAAATAGAATCATTATTAAATAATTCAAAAAAAATAAGGATTGGTTGATGATATGAAAATGTAAGTTTTAGACTCTTTTTGTTTTTGTTTTTTTTCCTAATCCCTAACATCCACCATTTATTTTTATTTTGACTTGTGGTATTTGGGTAATTCCCTGTTCCTCATTGTGAGGAACAAGTTTTGTTCCTCATGTAATATGTGTCAAGATCACAGAGTTCCACTCATGACACACAGGCGATCCCTGTTTCGGGGTTTTCTGATGTCCTGCGGGAGAGTTACAACACCGAGACTGGAACCGGACGCCTGTACCTACAAAACAACGGAGACTCCTGGTGGTGGGAGCTCCGCCTCCAACGGTCAAGTTAGTACCTGATTAAGGAGTAATTAATGCGGAAATTAAAGTGGTTTGGTCTCTCTAGGTGAGAGTGTTTAATGCGTAATCCGTGTGTTTTTCCGTGTCTCTCCCCTTAATGAGGATTAAGAGGGGTATTTATAACCTCGGGAAGCGTGCCACTCTCTAGGTTTAGGGTAAACCTAGGGCTGACTGGGCCTCTAAACAGGATTGGGCCTTGTTGGCCGGTTTTCCCATTTGGCATGGGTGGACACGTGTCGTGTCTCAATTGGTCCGTAAAGGACGTATCTGCGATTGACACGTGGCAGGCTCCTATTGGCCTACGTGAAGGACACGTGGCGGAACCTGGTTGGTCCACTTGTCAGTCGGTGATTGGTGGATAAAAATCCCCTAATCATTTGCCCCTCACAGGTGGCACGTGACTGGTCACGTGTCACCTGTGACAGGTGTCGCATGGTGACAGGCGACAGCCTGCTACAGGTGTCACCTTGCAAATGGCCGAGAGATTTTCCCGCCCAAATTTTGAATTTGGAAGTGACCCTTCGCCTTCTCACTTTGCCTATATAAGGAAGTGCTGACTTCGGTCATTTTCACATTTGAGAACTTTGCGAGAGAACATTCGGACCCCTGAACTTGCTCTGACATTTTGGACTTTTTCTGCCTACTGCCTGCTCTGACAAGCCGTCTGCAAAGGATTTTCAAAAATTCACCAATCGTCACTCGTTCAGGTAACCGTCGGTTCTCTTACTCTTAATTTTTTCTTTATTATTATTTTTTTGAAATGGCCCCATGGAAGCACACGACACGGCCTAAGTTAGTGATCAGCCGGTCACCGGGGACGGCTGAATCTAGGACTAGGAGTGCCGCCTGCCCTTTTCTGGACCCATCTTTTCCCTTTATACAAAGTCCGACTGTATCTGTGTCTATGCAGAACGTGATGGCCAGAACAAAAAAGACTGCTAGGATCTCAAACTCAGACGGCTCCTCCCAAAGGGTGCCAATTAGTGAAACATCTGACCAGGCGCCAGATGTAGAAGTAAAGCAAAGCGGCTGCCAAGCCGACAGTTCTGAGGGAGGGGTCAAGGTGGTCCCTTCCCATTTCACAGTTGACATGACTAACTTTTCTCCTGCTCCTTCTAAGGGAGAGGAGGCGGGCCCCTCTGGGAGAGGGGAGGAGTCGTCCTCTTTGGACTCGTCAGAGGACGAGTCCGAGTCCAGCTCTTCTGGCCACGCTTCTCCAGGCACAGAAGAAAGAAACAGCCGCCTACAAGAGGCGAGGCTTTCTCATTCAGTTGAGAAGGGGGATAATTGGGCGGAGCCGTCCGCCTCTTACCGAGAGGAAAACACCCCCTACTACTGCACGGTACCCCGGGGCCGGATCGCAGCCATGCAAGACAAAGTGGAGAGCTTTATAGCTAACCACAGAATGGGCCCCGGATTTTTACTGTTCGTGCCGGATCTAGAAGACACTGTCGTCTGGCCGGCTGGTACCAGCTACGATGGCGCCTGTTTTGGCTGCTATGTGGCGGCCATCAAGGCTGGACTGCGCTTCCCATTACATCCGGCTGTTCAGCGGATTTTGGATGGGTATGATTTGGGGTTATGGCAGCTAGCCCCCAACTCTTGGGTCAACGTACTCGGCTATGTGGCCGGGTGCGAAATGTACGGGGTGGAGCCAAGCTTTGAGGCTTTCGCCCACATAAACTACCTCAGCCGGACCCCTAAGTCGGGCGGTACCGGCTGGTATCAATTGACGAGCCACAGGGGCTACCTCATGACGAGAGGTAAGGCGAACAAGTGGAAGGATTGGCGGAACACCTTCCTTATTATTGAGAGTTCAGACATAGAGCTGAACAAACGCTTTAACAGGTGGAATAGGAATCCGCCTCTCCTTGCAGGCGGCCGCAGCATGCCGCCTGTTCCCCCAAAGGCTAAAAAAGAGATCCTAGACAAAGGACTCTTCAAAGTAGAGACTAGGGTGAACTCTACTTCAGGGGTACGAGAGCAAGTACCCCTAAACTGCGTCCCGAGCTTCAAGTGGCTCTATGACGAGTACTTTTTGGCCGCCTGTGGCCTCAGCAGTCGGTGCTCTAGAGGTAGCCGGCCTGACAAATACTCTGTTTTTTCACGCTTTGTTTACTTGGGATTTTTGCTAACTTTGCTGTTTGTTCTTTTGCAGCTGACGCCATGAGCAAAATCACAGCCTCCAAGACTGCGGCGGCCATGTTGCGGGCTTCTATCATGCAACAGTCTTGTACCGACTCCCCCAACAAGGGGGCACCCTTGGTGGGCTTCGAAACTCTTCCTCTTTTTGAAGTAGTTGTCTTGTGCATATACTAACTTTTTTTTTTTTTTTTTTAGTCGGGCACTCCAAGAGCTTCTTCCTCGCAACAGCCGGACCCCAAGGCCCGGAGGACGACTGTTGCAAGCTCTCCTGGGTCTTCCAGGAAACAGGTGGCGGCTGAGAAGCAGCCGGCCACTCCCTCAAAAACTCCGGCGGGGCCGCCTAGAAGTATGGACAATTACTTGTAAAAAATTTTTACACTTGTTTCCTTCTTGACTAGGCCTAACCTGCTTTTTTATGCTTGATGCAGCCGGCCCTCAGGAGCCTGACTTGGTGGAGGTAGCCAAGTCTATGATCAAAGCAGTTCCTCCCTCTGAAAGGGAGGCGGTCAGGGGTGTCGGCACCCTTGACCTTGATGGGATTGCAGGGGTCCTTGCTGAGGTATACTTTGCATTTTTTGAGTATTTGAATTTCAGGACGCCTGTTATCTTTTTTCTTGGAAACTGACGCATGTTTTCTCTTTACTTAGGCCCTGCTCCGAGTGAACGGCCTTCGCAAGCCGCTTGATCGGAAGAATAAAGAGGTAAAGGCTGCAAAAGCTATGGCCGCCTCTAACTGTGATAAGGCAATGTTTCAAATTGCCCAAAATGAAGTTCTGACAATTGATATTCTTTATTATCAGGCGCAGGCTACCGCCGCTATCCGGGCTCAGTTAGAGGCGGCCCAGAAGAGGAACAGCGAGCTGGAGGCGACCGTCTCCAATCTCAAGGCCGAGCTTAAACCTCTCCGCCAAAAAATGCTCTCATACGAAGCCATGGGGAAATCCTTGGCTAACGTAAAGGAACGTCTGGTGACCCAGGAGACGAGTCTCACTAAAGAGCTCTCGGAGAAGGCCGAGCAAGAGAAGAAAGAGCTCGTCCGAGAGATGATGGAAGACTCTTCCCAGATCCAGCGCATGACCTGGAGCCGCCTCTTCCCCAGTGCCGACTTTGCCTCATGGGAAAAAACGTACCGCCAGTGTTCTGATACATATAATCAAGAGATCCTGGCGGCTGCTGAGAACGAGGCGTTTGAGGAGGGCTTGGATGGGGAGGAGCAGCCGATAGTGGCGCTTGTGCCACTTGGGGGCAAGGCATCGAAGAAGGATGCAGCTGAGGCCGAGTCCAACAAGAAGAATGCTGACCAGGCGGACGCTGCTAATGTTGAAGATTTGCCCCCTTCTTAAGCTTTTATGTCTTCTTTCACGGCCTGCGTGCCGTTTGCTTGTATTTACCCGGCCAGGGGGCCGGGGTTCTGAATATTTTAATCTCTTTAATGCAATTTTATTTTGCTTGAAATTTGTCTAAGTATTGCATATTTGGTAATGAATTGTACCCTGTACCGACTGTTTTGCATGGCCGATTGTAGACAGGTACGGATGATTAGTCACCACGCCGCCTATGCCCCTGGACGACTGGTTGTCTGTTTCCAAACTAGGCGATCAGTCAGCCATTTATTCAATCGGTATTCGACTCGTTTAAAAGACTGGATTACCTTTAGGCAGGCGGTCCTGTCATTTGTAAATTTAACCAAGTAGGAAAAAGTTTTCTTACTTGTGTTTTGTTTTTTTTTTTTTTGCTATAGGCAGTCTAGGACGACTGGTTCCTATCAGTGTGAATAGGTGTTGTATGAACTTTTTAATTTCATACTAAAATTTTTAAGGGGTGACTAAGTAAATATGGCTCTTACCTAATCGCCGAGTGATGAGTAGTAGAGGTATCAAGTGGTGGGTACCGTTTGTTCCCCTTTATTCGCCAATGTTTGTTGGCTATTAACTCATAAAATACCAACTGTTCTTATCCCAAGTAGTTCAGTCGGTCGGTTGACCCGGATGGTTATTGCGAACACTTGCTTGACGTGATTAGTCAGTTTAAGTGAGATATCCTTGTCCGGGAAACGGCTACGTGGTTGTCATGTTTAGACAGTCGTATAGGTGCCGTGTAATGATTTTATAGAACAATGTTCCACCCAAAAGGGAGCTGCTCTCTGCGACGAATTTCATCCGGATGGATGCCGTCGGACGCCTGCTATAATGCTGGGACAGGTCGAATTGAATTTTTATATTTTGATCAGTTAGCTTGACGCCTGGTCTGATCATGTTTTTTGATAGTTCTTGGTGAACTAGATTATGTGAGGGTAGCCGGTTGAGTGAAACAAGCGGCGTGCCCCTCTTAAACATGGAGAGTAGCCGACTGTTTGTCAGTTGGCATGCCCCTCTTAAAGTAAAAATGAATTTAAACTTGGAGAGTAGCCGACTGTTTGTCAGTTGGCATGCCCCTCTTAATACAAAATTGAATAGTAAGAATGCAAGCTTTATTCAAGTAGTCCTTGACTTTACATTTTTCAAAAGAAATATTTCTTAAGATTATCTATGTTCCAAGTTCGAGGCAACGGCTGGCCGTCTGGTGTTTCCAGACGGTAGGTACCGTCTCTAACCTCTTCATAGATTCGGTAGGGTCCTTCCCAGTTGGGAGTTAGCTTGCCCGACTCGTTAGCCCTACCAACAGCTTCCATTTTTCTAAGTACAAAGTCCCCCACTTTGAGTGGACGCCTGTGCACTTTTCTGTTGTATGATCGAGTCATTCTCAGGCGGTAGATCTCATGGCGCAAGACAGCATTGCCCCTCTTTTCAGGGAGTGAGTCTAATGCCAGGCGCATGGCTTCCCAGTTTGCCTCTTCGTCATATAGCATTACTCGAAGAGTCGGCTCGTAGTGTTCTATTGGAAGAACAGCTTCCGCACCATAAGTTAGGAGGAATGGAGTTTCTCCAGTCGCCCCTTTTTCAGTCGTCCTAATGGCCCAGAGAACATGTGGTAGTTCATCCGCCCATAGGCCGCCTGCTCGTTCAATCTTTTTCTTCAGACCGTCTGAGATGATTTTATTAAAGGCTTCTACCTGGCCGTTTGCTTGTGGACGGCCGACAGATGCAAAGCAGTGTGCAATTCCTTGGTCACTCAACCAGCTTTTGAGAACAGGCGTCTCAAATTGGGGACCATTATCAAAAACCATAGACATGGGAACCCCGAACCGAGTGATGACATTTCTCCAAATGAATGAAATTACATCCTTCGTCTTGATTCCCTTAACAGCCTCCGCCTCTACCCATTTAGTGAAGTAGTCGACGGCAACAAGTATGTACCTTCTTCCGCCTGTAGCAGGCGTATATGGACCCAGAATATCCATGCCCCACTTAGCAAACGGTAGGGGGCTATGAATGGTGGTGAGGTCAGTAGCCGGACGGTGAATTAGTTTGCCAAACCTTTGACACTTGTCACATTTTTTCACCATCTCCATCGCATCTGCCTCTAAAGTAGGCCAAAAGTAGCCCTGCCGCCTTGCCCGTTGAGCAAGCGTCCTACCACCTATATGGGACGCACAGTAACCAGAGTGAAGATCGTCTAGTATCTCTCGCCCCTTTTCTGGAGTAACACATTTTAAGAAGGGTTGGAGGTACCCCCTTTTGTGAAGTTCTCCCTTTATTATTTCAAAATTGGAGGCTCGTTTTTTCAGCACTGCCGCCTGTTGATGATCATCCGGCAGGGTACCATTTGTCAGATATGCCCTGATTGGATCCATCCAGGATGAGCTTCTGTCTAGGATTCCAATAGGGTCCTCAATGCTTCTCTTCTCCACTACTTCCCAAAAAACGGTTCGAGGAGTATCGCAGGAGGCGGATGATGCTAATTTTGAAAGTGCATCCGCCTGGTTATTTTCTGATCTCGGCACTTGGGTCAGACGGAAATCCTCAAGGGTGCCGACTGCTTGTCGGACCGTCTGTAAATACTTGATCATGGCCGGATGGGTTGCTTCATATTCGCCATTGTACTGACTCACTATCAATTGTGAATCGGAACAGGCGTCTATTTTCCTTGCCCCTGCCGCCTTGCACATGCGGATTCCGGCTAATAAAGCTTCATATTCTGCCTCATTGTTTGAAGCCTGAAAGCTGAAGCGTAGGGCGTACTCGTACCTGTCGCCTTCTGGTGATTGACATATGATGCCTGCTCCACAACCATTTGAAGTAGAGCTGCCATCCACATATACTTTCCAGACTTGGTCTGGAACTTGAGAGTCAGTAGGACGAGTCATCTCAACAATAAAGTCAGCAAAGGCTTGCCCCTTCACTGCTTTTCTAGGCTCGAAGGTGACTTCGAGGCTCTGTATTTCAATGGCCCATTTGATCATTCGGTCTGACGACTCCATGACAGTTAGTGGTCGCTTGATAGGCTGGTCTGTATACACGACGACTGCATGCGCCAAAAAGTAGGGCTTTAATTTTTTAACAGCCATGAAGAGTGCAAGACCAAATTTCTCCACTAAGGGATACCTCAACTCGGCATTTTTCAGCACATGGCTGACAAAGTAGACCGGGAGCTGACAGCCGTCTCTTTCAGCAAGAAGAACAGCGCTTAATGCATGATCAGAGACAGCCAGGTACATATAGAGTACTTCTTTGGGCAAAGGGCTGACCAGCCTCGGCAAGGAATGCAAATGAACTTTTAATTTTTGGAAGGCCGCTTCCGCATCCGGCCCCCATTCAAACCTTGCCTTCTTCTTAATGGCTTGAAAGAAATATAAGCATTTGTCGCCTGATCGGCTTAGAAATCTTCCCAAGGCCGCCAGACAACCTGTTAACTTCTGAACCTCTCGGATGGTACGAGGCGACTGCATGTCGATGACCGCCTGCACCTTCTCAGGGTTCGCCTCTATTCCTCTCTGATTAATGAGAAATCCGAGAAATTTCCCAGACTCAACTCCAAAGACACATTTCTTGGGATTGAGCATGACATGGTGCCGCCTGAGTTTGGCGAAAGTTTCTCGGAGGTCCGACAGATGATCTTTCTGAAGTTTAGACTTGACAATCATATCATCAATATATGCCTCGACATTCCTCCCAATTTGATCAAAGAACACAGTGTTTATCATTCTTTGGAAAGTGGCCGGGGCATTCTTAAGACCAAACGGCATGACAGTGTAACAGTATAACCCTTGATCAGTGACGAAGGCCGTCTTCTCCTGATCTTTCTTCCATAAAGGGATTTGATGGAAACCAGAGTAGGCGTCCATAAAAATCATCAAAGCGTGGCCGGCTGTTGAGTCGACCAGGTTGTCAATTTTAGGCAGTGGGTAACTGTCTTTTGGGCACGCCTTGTTTAAGTCTGTGTAGTCTACACACATTCGCCAGGTACCATTCGGCTTTTTAACAAGCACAACATTTGCAACCCAGTCTGGGAAGAAACATTGCCGAATGAATCCTGCATCAAGTAATTTTTTTAACTTCGGCGGCTGCCGCCTGACTTCTTTCTTCGCCATGGTTCCGCTTCTTCTGCCTTACCGGCTTCTTTTTTGGATCCACAGCCAGTTTATGTACCGCCAGCTCAGAATTAATGCCTGGCATTTCATGGACTTCGAATGCAAAGATGTCCTTGTACTCTTTCAACAAATTGTGGAAGTCGTCACCTAGGACCCCTAGAGCAGTCGTCCCAACTTTGACTGTTCTGTCAGGACACGTGACATCTAAGATTAGGTCCGTATGCTCACCAGCCGGCTGAGGGCGGAATTCATCCGACCGCTCCTCTGCCAATGATTGCTATTTTTAATCTTTTCTTTCTGCCCCCATCTGGGATGCCTTTCTTTTCTTGCCGCCTGCTTCTGGAACAGGCGCACTCTCCTTGACATTGTCAAGGTCTATCTTTCCTCCACTGGACCCAGCGGCCATAACAGTGGGCTTGACGTCCGAGAGATAGCACTCTCGGGCCATCCTCTGATCTCCCCTCAGGGATCCGACTGTTCCATTATCCCTCTCAAATTTGAGTAACATAAGAGATGGGATTATTACAGCCTTGGAATTATTCAGGGTTGGTCGTCCCAGAATCATGTTGTAGGCCGAGAGTTCTTCTACCACCAGGAATCGGACTACCATGTGTCGTCCTTCCCCTTTTTCACCCAGGCGGATGGGTAAATCCACTCGTCCTACAGGGTGGACGACTCCCCCCCCCCCAAACCCTACTAAAGGGTGGGAGGCCGGATGTATGCAATCAGTCTTGTATTTCAATTTTGACAGACATTTGCTACTGATAAGATCTGAGGAGCTTCCGGTATCTATGAGGATTCGGCCAACTCTCTGGTTGGCCACTTTACATTCAATGACGATAGGGTCGTCATGCGGCCCCCTGACCCCTCCTAGATCTTCTTCAGTAATGACAATCTCAGGAAATGAATATTTGGAGGACCGTTCTGGGTGAACGGCATTTACATCTAGCCGCCTGATATTGTCTTTGTTGCCCCTAATAATGGGACCTCCTCCTGCGAAGCCGCCTGCAATAGTGTAGACGACTGCATCATCTGTATCTGAGTTGTCGGCCTGTTGATTCTTTTTGGCCGACTGCTTTTTCGAGGAGGTGTTCCCCGTGGATTTCTTGACAAAAGAGTCAAGATCACCTTGCTCAGCCAGGCGGTCCAGATACCGCATGAGACTGATGCATTCGTTGGTGTGATGACCAACATCTTCATGATAATCACAAAATTTGTCTTGGTTCCGGTTGCTTGCAGAACCCTTCATGGGGACCGGCTTCTCAATAGAGATCCGTCCCTTTATTACTTTTAGGATAGCTTGGCTATCTTTGTTAAACGCATACTTTGGAGAGTATGGTTTGAATTCTTTTTTCTTCTTCTGGGCCGCCTGTTTAGAGGAATCAGCCGCCCAGACCTCTTTTCTCTTCTTTTGATCTTTGTTTGACGACTGTATCTGTCGTCCTTCTCTTTTGTCGAACTTTTTCCCGTCCGACTGTTTTGCTGTACTACAAAGATCAGTCGCCTGTATGTAGGCTTCTGCTTCAATCAAGGCCTCCTGAAGAGTCGCCACCCTCTTTCGAACCAGATCGAATTTGAAGGTCGACCCGTCTTTGAGACCCCTGAAAAAGTCAATATAGGCCACCTCATCCGGTAACCCTTGAATCTGTATCCTCATCAGGTTAAACCGCCTGATATAAGATCGAAGCCCCTCCTTCTCACCCTGCTGAATTGTTCCCAAATCAAGGGTCGTCTTCTTCGCAGGGATATTCATGGCGAAGTTGGAGGTGAACAAGTAAGCAAGCGTTCTGAAGTTGTTTACACAACCAGTCGGCAGGTTGCCGAACCATTGCTGTGCGATTCCTTTGAGAGTCGCTGGAAAACACTTGCACCAGGTGGGATCATCCAACCCTTGAAGGTACATTAGGTTGGAGAATGCCATCAGATGATCTTCTGGGTTAGTAGTGCCGTCATAGGCGCCTACTAACACATTTTTCACTTTGGCCGGCTGAGCGGCTTCAGTAATTTCCTTGGAGAAGGCCGACGGCTGTTCACCAAGTCTAAGCAACCGTAGCTGCCAGTCCAAAGGTTGGACAGTTTTAGCTGCCGGTCCACCAAACGGAGGTGGCGGCATAAAATACTGTTGTTGTGGTACAAACGGTAAGTTTGGTACCGCCTGGTCGCTATGAAAGCCGGACTGACGGGAGGTGATACGACTGGGTATGCCTCATCGAGGTATTTCGCAGACTTTCTTGGAATTCGGAAGTAGAGGCCGACTCCGACAGTCGGTCACTCTTCTTCTGCTCTAACAGCAGACGAGCGTCTGTGTATGTTTTCTTCGACCCGTCCGCCTGAATGTGACGAACAGGTTTCCTCTTTCCTGGAGTAGGAAAATGGTATTTTGTGAGATCAAGGGCAGGCGGCTCCCACTTCCTGGATTTAGGATGAGGAGTTCCCTCTCGTCCTTGAACCGGCTTCCTCTTGCCGGAAGTGGAAGGTTTCGTAGCCGACTGTCCCTTGGGCGGTGCAGGCTTCTTATTTAGCAACTCTTGAATCTCTCCCTTGAAGTCCCTCATGAAGGTCATGAGTTCGTTCCTGGTGATGGGAGCAGACCCATCAGTCGCCTGCTGCCGAACAGGCGGTGCGCCTGCTGGCTCGCCTTCAGTTTGAAAATGTTCCCGTTCTCTCCTTTCGGTCTGACGGGTACGTCGGGCCCTTAGGGTCCCGTCTGGAGCTGTGTGAGCTTCAACTTCAAGTTCATTTTCAGTATCATGGTCCGACTGGACTTGAGGGTCGTCTAGGGGACGCCTCTCTTCAAAAGTCGGTACAAACGTGGATGCCATCTCAGAAGTACTCTCCCCACAGACGGCGCCAAAATGTTTCGGGGTTTTCTGATGTCCTGCGGGAGAGTTACAACACCGAGACTGGAACCGGACGCCTGTACCTACAAAACAACGGAGACTCCTGGTGGTGGGAGCTCCGCCTCCAACGGTCAAGTTAGTACCTGATTAAGGAGTAATTAATGCGGAAATTAAAGTGGTTTGGTCTCTCTAGGTGAGAGTGTTTAATGCGTAATCCGTGTGTTTTTCCGTGTCTCTCCCCTTAATGAGGATTAAGAGGGGTATTTATAACCTCGGGAAGCGTGCCACTCTCTAGGTTTAGGGTAAACCTAGGGCTGACTGGGCCTCTAAACAGGATTGGGCCTTGTTGGCCGGTTTTCCCATTTGGCATGGGTGGACACGTGTCGTGTCTCAATTGGTCCGTAAAGGACGTATCTGCGATTGACACGTGGCAGGCTCCTATTGGCCTACGTGAAGGACACGTGGCGGAACCTGGTTGGTCCACTTGTCAGTCGGTGATTGGTGGATAAAAATCCCCTAATCAGTCCCCACTAGTGAAAAACATCACATTATTTTCAAAATGTCATTATGAGGTGATGAGGAACTGGGGCTCTCTCGTGTTATTTGATTTACTCACTAATTCACTATTACTACTGGTAAATTTATTTTTAGCACATATCTACATCTAAGTATTTAACCCATACACCAAACACTTATTACAACTTTCACATAGTCTTTCTTAGACTCATTTAGACTCGTTCACTTTTTTTTACTTTTATCTCTCTTACTTTATGTATCTAACTTCCATTAAACTCTCTCAAATACAAGTGTTTACAATTAACGTTTTTCATCAATTAAAATAGTGTTAGTAGTCGAAATAACTACTAAGATCATACTTTCTTCAATTTATAAACACAATTTCAAAATGCATCAGTTTTAATCATAACAATTAGTTTTACTGTATACTAGTAAATTATCAAATTTAGTTAAAGTTAACAAAAATTAGTTTTAATTTGTAAAAATCAATACTTATTAGCTATGGAGTATTATAAATTTGATTAATACCTTCTCAATTTAATGAAAATCAATTGCACATAACATGACTTAAATGATGAAAATTTGGAAAATCACCCCTATAAAAAACCAAACAAAGATTACACATAAACTTACTTATCCATCCTGTCCCTGAGTCTTCTAAGAAACTTCTCATTATCATCATCAACAACTTTGAGAATAGTATCAACTAACACCTTTCTATCTTGCCTTCCCATATTATGAAGATCAATCTCATTCCTCACCATTTTACCATCTTCAAGCACTCTTCTTAGCACCCCTTTCCTTAACCTTTCAAAGGTAGGCAACCTTTCGATGGCGGCCCATCTCAGCTCCTCCTCCTCCTCCTGCTCTTCCTCCCATCTCCGGCTACTGAAAACATCACCAGGAGCTGCTGTTAGAACATCCCGAAAGCTTGGTGCAGCCGGCCCCGGCCAGCTCCTCCGGCTGCTGCCACTGCCCAAATCATCCGGAACCATTGACTCAAGTTTTGATGATATGTTATAATCTCTTGGGCAATGAAATATGAAATAATAATGCTGAAATTTGAAAGTTAGTTGCTTGAAATAATATTATCTTTTGCAGTATTTGTAAGTTACATGATATGTCTAGTGCCCACGAATATGTGTTTCCTAGAACAATTAGTTTTCTTCAAATCTTGGAAAAGGGTTTATAAATAATGAAGGAAAATAAGTATTTATAGTGTAGATCAGATTTTTATTTTTTATTTTTTAATTAGAAGAAGTAATTAAGTAAAAAAAATGAATTAATTAGCTGTTTTCCAAGGGATGGAATCTACAGCAAATGAGTGTGGTAATGCATTAATTAATGCGTCAAAGTTGATTAGAATAGAGAGGTGATCATAATAACTCATATAATGTGATGTTGTGGTTTCCCAAAACAGGGAGAACATTATTATCTAATTATGGGGGATAGAAGGATCATGTGCATATGATTGTGTGTTTGTGTGTCATGGTCTATATGCATTACAGTATTATTTAAATTCATACTAATGTGTGTTTGTGTGTCATAGCCTAAATGCATTATAAAAATGTCTTAATTAATTAGCATATATCTACTCCTTATTTGTTACTATATCTAGTGCGCGATTACTTCAAAAAAGTTATAATATACAATATGTGATTTTGAGGTAGACTAAGATAGAGTATAAGAGAAACCTCAGAGAGTCTAAGAAAAAGCTTAATTATATTGATAAATGATACAATTATTTATATTGTTACGTACAAAAGAATGAATAATCCTAATACAATCTCTATGATTCATTCTTTTTAAAAAAAAATTTATATGATTCATAAGAATCAAATAAGATAACAAGTGATTACAAAATATAATATCAAATATGTTCACATAACATAATATCCTATAGGAAATTATAAAAATATTGTTATGAAGAGATATTCTCTTGATATCTCTAATAAACCGTGATGATTAAAAATGTTGTAAAAATGTACAATGTGTACCTGGCCTCTTAAAATGATAATTGTACTACTTTAAGAATTTATGACAAAAAAACAACTTCACACATCAATAAAATGTTACCGAAATAGTGATCCCACGAAAAATAAAAAAGTATTACAAGCTTTTAAAGATCGAGACAAGTGTTTCACGTATATAGAAACCGAGCTCTTAAATTTTAACTTATATATTTTTATTTTCAATTTAAATAATTATTTTACCATTGTCAATGTGATCCATTTTCAATGGGATTGTGGATTTGTAGAAGATTTGGGATTGATTTAAGGTCAAAGATGCTAGTATGGTAGTATCCCATAGAGTTTGGTACGGGGTTTGTGAAGTTGAGAGCCAAAATTTGTGGGGCGGCCAAGGCAGGTGCTTGTACAACTCGCGCGCCTCACTTGCTCATGAGAGTCATGAGTCATGACTGACGAATGACGATTAAATATAGCTCATTCGATTAGTGTTGTAAAGATTACTCTGTTATGGTTATATGGGTTACTTAGTACTCCATAATATAATAGTGTTGAATAATTTAGAGAATTGTAGAAATAATTCATGTTGTTTAATAGATTTACTTAGGTTACGGTGTTGTGAATTTATTAAGCAAAGATTAGAAGCAAACTCGGTTTAGAGGAGGCAAAGAAGGCACTCCAGCGCCCGGTCTAGGCTGCGCTCGTCGACCGGGCCCGAGGGTGAATCTAGGTATCTTCGCCCTACAAGGCGCAAGACTAGTTTCTGGAAAATTGGGCTTCACCGCTCGACAAGGCCACCGCCGCCCGACCGGGTGCGAGAGGTGCCATGATTCGTCATCAGATCCGCTCGGTCAGGCGGGCTGGCACGGGCTGGGTCTGAGATGTTTTGAACGGTTATTCTTCATGGTTGTTGGTTGATTTGGCTTTGTTATAAATATGTTCTTGGAACATATGGTGAATAACTTCAAGAAATCAGTATTTACTTCGTTCATTCTCTTGAAACCTTTTGCACCCAATTTTCATCATCATAAATTATCAAAGTTTTGATTACATTAAATCACAAACATACTACACATTGTTGTGATTGTTTTCGTTGTATCTCCTAGTAATTTCGTGAAACCCAGAGTGTATATCAGGGTCGAAATATTAATTTGGGAAAGTGATTTTAATTTGTTCACGCCTCGAAGTGTTAATTTGTCCATTTTCGTTGCAATTTTTGTGGCCCGATAAACACATTCCCTAACAAATAGGTTATTCTATGAGTAGTGTTGTAGGGGAACTTTATTATTGGGTTATGCAATATGTATAATAAGGGGTTATTCTATCAGCTAGTATAATAGGGGTTACTCTGTCAGTGTTATAGGGGTTATTCTGTTGTTTACAAGCGACCACACAATGTGTCCTGTCGCACAAAAAACGTATTGTATATATAGAAGTATAGATTTAGCTACTTAGAATATAGGGCTATTTATTCGGCTTGTTCATGTATCGAGCCATGGGCAATCAATCAATAAAATAAAATAATACTAAACAGACATTTGGAATGACACGTGTTAATTTCTGGTGCTAAATTTTCCCTCCAAAACCTTTTTTTTTTCTTTTTCTTCATTTTAGCTATTATGGGAAAGATTTTATTATGTATATCAATAGAATCTAATTATTTCATATAGTTCCTTTTGTAATTGTTTCAACTATAATATTGTTTCCTATAATTTAAGATTTAAATTTATCAAATTTATTTCAAATTCAATATTATTTTTTAAATTGGCCAACATCAATAATCAATAACTTAATACTAAAAGCGAAACCAGTGATAACACATGTCATCCACTGCTTGAAAATTTTCCCTCCACTTCATCTTCTTCTTTTTTTATTTATTTATTTATTTATTTTTTGGTTTGTCAATCCTTCATGAATAAGTATTTATATTTATAGCATTTATTAATATTCACCTTTGACTTTGGCAATTATATCTGTTCCTCAAATGAAATATTTTATATGTATATAATTTTCATTAAGTAATTTTGTTACAAAAATAAGCATTAATAAGTACGGAGTAGTTTATAAGGATACTATAATTCTTTTTTAGTGTATAACTAGTATAGTACCCGTGCAATTGCGCGGTTTTAAAAGTTCAAATATTAAATCTCACAAAATCAAAACTAAAATTAGCTTAATGCATAATAGTTATAGTTTTTACATTATTTGATTATTCATTCACAGTAATGTATGTGTATCCATTTTATCATGGTATTGCACATCATAATTTTAATTCAATGTTGAATAAAAAAAATTTAAATTTGGAGATATAAAAAGGTTTATGGCCTTTACATTTTTATAATGTGTACTTTAGGTTTAATCAACATAATAAAACTCTCTCGCTATCCCGTATTCCCATAATATGGTCACAAAATTTAAATCAGGTACTTATGTCACCCACAAGAAAAAAAAAGCTACCCTGATGTAAATAAAAGTAATCCATTTAATGGAAACCTTATACTTCGTATATAATGGAGACCATATAATTAATTATTAAGTTTTTATTAATCTTAATGCTATATTTTAGGGTACTTAACTGATTTTATAGCACCACTTTTTTGCCTTAAAAAATTTAAGTATTGTAGCATTTGATAATAAATTTCTACCAAAATTGGTTTCATTTTTAAAACACATGAATTTTGCTAGACATGTCCAATTACTTTTTTCTACATAAACTTTTTTCTAACTTCTTTTTTCATTCATTACATATATAATTGATACTCTAAAAGATGAAGTGTAGCTTTAAAAAAAATCGGCTAAATTAAGGTAAGTGTAGCTTTAAAAAAACACGG
The DNA here is from genome assembly GCA_034703905.1 of Chenopodium berlandieri. Classification (NCBI taxonomy): domain Eukaryota; kingdom Viridiplantae; phylum Streptophyta; class Magnoliopsida; order Caryophyllales; family Amaranthaceae; genus Chenopodium; species Chenopodium berlandieri. The sequence continues at coordinate 57,759,304 of CM068289.1, forward strand.
AGGGAGTATTATATTGATTCGTTAATATATTAAATAATTAGAGGACCAACTCAGTTAAAAAGTTAAGTTGATGGTTGAATTCCGGGAATATATTTTATACTCTCTTAATTACATTGTAACAAAATATAATACAATATAAAATATATATACAATGTATGATGTCAAAAATTATATGGTCAAAGTTATAATAAAAGTCAAATCGTGTCATATATTTAGAAGCCGTATAAACTTGTATTACCGTGCATAACTATTCACGATACTAATTTTCCATAAAAGTTTTATCTTTATATTTTTATTTATGCATATTGTTATACCAAGCCACTAACAAAAAAAATTATCTTTCAAAAAAAAATAAAAATTGTGATATACGAATTTTATTTATAGAAAATATTTTATATATGTTAGGAAATAAATAGCTAGGTTGTCATATATCTTTTCATAACTACCGAAGTTGGACATGAATTATACAAGTTTATATTATATTATCTTTTAAGTTGGCAAAAATATTATATAAGATCAAATTCAATAATAATTATTCTATTATATAAATATTCTATTATCAAAATTATATTCTTGTTATAATAACTTTGATGTGTATGATATTTAATTTTGACAATGTTATTTGATATGTTAATTTTTTTATTTTAAGAATAATAATGAACTATTATGTACATATATATACAAGTTAAACTTTTTAGACAACAATTGTATCATATAAGATCAATAATAGTTATATTTTTTGGCAATAATATTATACAAGATCAATTATCTCAATTCTAATATATACAAACTGCAATATTTTTAGAGGGAAAAAATTGTATAAGATCAATTAACTATATAATATTGTTGTGTGTATTGCTAACTTTAGGCCAATTACCGGAAAAAATGCGGAGAAGCAAAATATTTTAAATGTTAGGAAATAATTAGCTTGATTTGGTATCTATATCTTACGCATACAAAATTCATACAAATTCTTAAATAAACCTGGTTCACACTAACTTTTTTTGGACCACTAACATTAGAAACACTATGATTATTTTATTAATAAAAAAAGATCACTATATTTTAATACAGGTTATTATGTTAAATAAAAGTCATTGTGGTATTAATGTATTATAAATGCTATAAGATGGGGTTTTTTAATGAAATTTTTTATATACTGGTTAATATGAATAATGAAGGCCACTATGTTAAAATTAGGGTCACTATTTTCAACATAAGGGTCGTTATGTTTAATATAACGTCAGTTATATGCGTATAGTATAAACCGCATATTAATGTGGACTAGGTCCACGCAAGTTTTTTCCCAAAATCCATTATCAATATTTTTGAGATAAATCTATAATTATTGTTTGAACAAAAAAATAATTATGTGTATGATTTATAGGAAATAAAAGGTCTTTAAAAAATTTAGTGAACTAATTGCTTTATTTGGGATAGCGGGAAACAGCGGGAAATTTTTAATGACAAGGTGACACGTGGAGGTTTTGTTTGGAGTGCGCTCTGTTTTAGTATAATTATAAATTATAGATTGTTAAATTAATGTTGTACTTCGGTATATAATTTAGTAAAACCCGTGCATTGCACGGGACTTTAGGTAGTTCCAGCACTATAATACTGTACACAGCAGGTAGTTTTACGTTATGACTTATGATAATATTATATATATATATATATATATATATATATATATATATTTTTTTTTTTTTTTACCAATATAAGAACAACTTATACGTACGTTACGCATCTCCTTTAATTTAGGCGACATATTTTAACTTAAGATGTCATGTCTTATCATCTTATGACCACTAACCTTGGAGTTTTAGCCTTCTATATACAACGAAGTAAACAAGCTAGATTCCTCCAAAAATAATACTCTGCTTAAACATTTTTACTAATAAAAATAATACTTGCACATATTTGTTTTATACCTCGTCATTTTGAAGGTGAAACACTAAAGTCATACGGTGTACTTCGTATTATTTTAATACATTTTCATTTTAAAGGCGAAACATCGTAAGCCATAGACAATGGAGCACTTTTGGGATTTCGAGCGATCGACCGACCAACTACGGCTCATCATACATATATGTATAATCTAGAGTTCCATTTTATTCTTTTCGCAATCACTCCATTAAAAGGAGACTGCAACTTGTTGATTTTATATAATAATGTGTTTGTAGCTGTAGTAGTAAAAAATTAATCCGATTTTAAATAAAAAGAATGACATGAACATGCAATAACTTGTTTATGGCCCATACCCGGATATTGAGTGAATTTGGATTTCATATCTTGACTCAAACCTGAACAAATCTTAACCAACAATTAATTGACTTGACACTTAATAAACAACTTATATTGAGCTTACACTCAATTTACTGTTATTTTAAAGTAGATATGATGTGTTGATGACCCGACTTGTTATTGACTCAATTAGAAAGTAACATGAATTCATAAACCGAACCAATCAATTTTTACCTGGCCAACATATTAAATAAAACATACGGAGTATTAAACTAAAATTGGCCTTCTTGATACTTTCCTAAGTAATTAAATTGTTTTCTTAATAATTGTTTCCATTTAGGTTAAAAAATTAATTGCACAATGTTATCAACATGAAAATTTTTATACCATTTTATATTGCTTTATTGAAAGCTAAATTAAACTATATATGATGAGTTAATGAGTACTATGAAAATGATTTAATTAGGTTTCACATTGATAGTGGTACTAGGTTAAACCCTTGCAAATTTGTAATAGATGGACAATTGTTCAATAAATTTAATGACAACAAAATTAAAAAAACATTATAAAAAAAGGACTCGTAGACCAATTATTAAAGCATATGGAATATAATAAAAAATAACTTCATATAATAATTATAATGAATAATTTAATATTTTCAAAATTATAGTTTAGGTTTTATGTAAAACCAATGTCATAATTTAAATATAATTCTTTTTTATATACATTAAGAATAATTTTTGTTTTTTCAAAAAAAAAAAAAAAAAAAAAAAAAGTATAATTTTTGTTATTATTGAAGGAAATTTTTTTAAATGTAACGTTGCGTCACTGCCTAGTGTTGTCTCTCTTGGTTTCACCTTTAGTAATTGGTAATAGATAAGCCTTATGGGCTACACGCCTACACATAAGCTGTTTATTTTCCTTTAAAAAAATTAGGTATTTGGTGTCCACTTAAAATATTTAAAACAACACTGTTTTTATATATATGTACCATTATAATTTTTTTTATATTTAATGACTATAATATGAGTTGTTAATTTTTTGGACATAAGAACCATGAATTGTACATAATTAAATTTAGAATCTAATGCTCCCTCCGTCCCTAAATTAGAAGCCTATTTCTCTTTATTATGTGAGTAATAATATTAGAAATAGGTATCTAATAAAGGGACGGAGGGAGTAATATACTTCCTCCGTTTCATATACTTTCTAATATGAAAAATCCTTGATTATTGCTCCATCTCTCCGTGCCATATTATAGTTCTTGTTTGTATTTTTTCATGGTATTTAAAAAATAGGAGGAAAAGTGGATGGAGTACATTAATAAAAGTGAAAAGTACAATTATATGTACAAAAGTTAGAGACAGAAAGTGGAAAAAAGTACAAGACATGTGCAAAATTCAAGGGTAATTTAAAAAGTACAATGAATAAAATTAAAAAAGTGAGGGTATAATGGTCTTTACATACTATCCAAAAATAGAAACAGGAATAACATTTTGGATCACCAAATTAGGAAAACGGGAAATATATTATGGGACGGAGGGAGTACATATTAGCAAAAATTTATGAAAATTTGTTTTTAAAAAATAGATATTGAAACGAATCTGACAAGACCCCTTATGACTATACTTTTTCTCAACATAAAATCACAAAACGAAGTCAAAGCAAATTAGGTGAATAGTGCACAAAGTCAAATTGCTTGTGTCATCTAATTTGAAACGGAGAAAGTATATAAGTAGATTATTCATGTGGTCTGGTGGGGTAAAAGAGTCTATAAGAGATAATTATCGATCTTTATCATAAAAGGGATTAAAGATTAAATTTAAAATATAAATAGCATAAAGATGTAAAGAACACACCTAAATGAAAAGAGGAAGAGTAAAAAAAAAAACGGAGGAATATTATATTTAAGATTGATTAAGCTAATATTTTTGAGGTTGTAAAATTTATTTTAAAATGTGTCTGGTATGTAGAGTCGTTCCCTTTGATGTATCTCTTTATTATGTCATGGCTTACGGTACCATACATATCACTCAAATAGTCAAAGGATCTCTATCAAACTAAATGGGCAATTAGGTGATGTTATCTTTGGATGTGATTTAGTTGTTGAATTTAGAAGATGGCGATCTCATTGTAATTATGTGACATATTGTAATAATTGTGGATGATTTTGTGCTTTGTGATTGTATTAATAGTGTTGGACTGAGGTGGCGAGTAACTAATCTCATTGATTTATATGAACAAACTAATGTTTAATTTATATAATGGATTAAAATTTTGTCTCTAACTAGCTTAGGGATGGAGTTTTGACAAAAATCCAATTAGTATTCGGTAGGCATTGACCCTTTTTAATTTATTAATCTCCAAAATCCAGGTTTTGAAGAATGCATGTACTTCATTTGTTCTTTGATAATTGCAATAATTAAAATTTTAAGCTATTCACGCAATAATTGCAATAAAAAACTAAGATGCATCCATGTTTAAGAAGTATACATGTTTTTTAGAATTAGTTTATCAATGCTTATGCATGGAAAAGCTTTTATGGCGTATTTATAGAATTATTAGTAAATTTTTACACTGATCTCAACAATACTTTTAAAGATCACATTTGCAAAAGTTAGGATTTTTTTTTTTTTTTTTTTTCTTTCTAGTTGTATTAGGTTTTGACTACACAATTTAAGGCTAAATTTAGCTGATAAATACTTGTACATGATTATGGGTTAATAATGAAAAACCAGTTTTGTTGCTTTGAAATTTATAAAGTTTCTCGTAAGCTTGTGTTTGTGTATTATTGGCCTTATTTAGGTTTTAAATTCGTGTTACTTAGTGTTTCTTGATTAAGACACAAAATCTCGATTTTATGATGGATGATCATATGACTTATATCCCATTAAAATTCACACCAACCAACATAAAGCATCGAAAAAAAAGTTAATAAGAAATCTGGCCTTCAATCCTTTTTCTTTTGTCTTTCCTATATTTTGTATTTGAAAATTTCAAAGAATTGTTTCTATTTAGAATTTTTTTGTTTGAGAGAATGTTTCTATTAGAAATCTTTCTACTAATAATATAGTGATTGGGAAAAAATAACTTTATTACCTTTTAAAATTCTAATTATTTATGTATAAACAAAAATGCCTTAGTCTCAAAATGATTTGAAATCAGCTAACATAAAATCACAAGGAACCGTTCGATATCTTTCGTCAGTTTATGACAATTCATGTAAACTGACCCCAACTCATATATTTTGAGACTAAGGCTGTGTTTTTTATAGGAAATATATGAACCATTTTGTTCCTTTCAAAAAAAAAGAACATGATTAGGAGATATATATTGCCATTGTGACTCTTACTCTATTTTGCATGGGATATGATAATCAAATGGTTGACATTGAAGTATGTAAGATCAATGATCTATATACGTCTATATACATAGAATGAGATGCCTTGGATGGCTTTTTTCTCAACTCTTATAAACTGTAAAATAAATTTACTTTTTTTTTTTTTTTTTTTTTTTTTTATTAGAAGTGTTGTTTTATTAATTTTTTTTGTAATAAACTTTCCTATTATAACTTTATATCATCAATAAGTTATCTATTTTAGAATTCTATTTATTAGGATTAACATTTTGACATTCGCCAATAAAGATCATGCTCATTACTAAAACCTCATTGATCCATTTAAAATCCTTTAACCTTAATTAAAATGTTATATTCATTCGGATATCCTGTCCGATAACCAGGTCTGAACTGCATTATGATCGATTGATCGTTGATCGATAATAAAAAAATAATTTAGCAACAAGTGGACAGAGAACACAACATAATTAAAAAAAAAAAGCCGGGTACGTCGGAGGTTCCATGAATATCACTGGCGAGAGTAGCATGGAGTAACGTAAGATGGACAGAGTGTACGGACGCAACACCCCGAAATTGTAGGGATTCTTCCAAAGATATGCTCCTCGTCTATTAATTCTTGATTTCCCACTTTAGTATTATTATTTTGTTATTCTGAATTAAGTTGACAAATCTTATTTTAAAAATACAAATGTTGAAAAACCTCTTCCCCATAAACATTTCTTTATGAAGAGGATTTTTTTTTTTATTTTTTTTTCACTTTATAAATAAAATATCATTCAATTAAGTTGACAAACTAAATTCTCTACACCATTTTTTTAAAAAAATAATAGAAGTTGACATATTTTACTTTGTATTGGGTTCATATGTACATGTTCATCATTATCAAATTTGACAATTAAATTCCCTAGGAAGCCTCTTATGCCGACTTATGACAATTCATTATATTAGGATATTAGTAATGTATATACTTCCTTCTTTTTTTTAATTGTAACATATTGACTTTTACACTATTCTAAATTAAATGTAAATTACGAGTATTGAGGAAAAAAAAATGTATTCCTCACAGCTTGACATGTTTTTAGGATCTTTGTAAAGTCATGATTTGTTGTTTTTAGGCATCTTTGTTAAGACATGATTTGTAACATCAATAACTTCAATTATATTTTAAAAACATACTACGTACATAAAGACAAATTTAACATGATCCTACGTCCCTATATGAATAGTTTCATTGAATATGTTTTTCTTAAGTATAAATAAAAAAGAAGTCAAAGTAAGTCATGTAAATAATATCTTAAAGTCAAAACTTACCACCTTATTGTTTCAAAGAAAAAAATATAAAAAATATAAAAATAAATAAACAAACTTGGTTAACTTAAACTAAAGCATTTTATACTTCACATATAAAATTCTGGTTATGACAATTAGAGTCCCCAATATCTTTTGTACATAAAACTGAGAATTTCCAAGTTTCTCAATATGAGAAACAAACTAGGTTTCTCAAATGGCAAAGTTCTAATAAATGTATTTTTTTTTTACTATTTATCGACTAAACCACTACTTTGCTAATTTTACAAATTTAACCTCTTGAGAAATAAAATTCACATTTTGAGAAACTAGGGTGGCCTCCATGCTAGACGCACAATATACATTGTACTATTGAAAAAACAAAAATATCTAGTTTATATCTTCTAGTGTGTAACGAGTTTTGTTCCCAGACAAATCTCTTCTCTCGTATACGGTACACATACCCCTTGTATGAGAAAAGTATATGAAATGACTTCTATTTCTCTTTCTCTTGTCCTCCTCTGTTTCATAACACATTATAGTTCTGCACGGATGATTAGAATCAAGTCTCAACAACAATTAAAAGGAGGCATAGACTATATATTACATGATTGCATTACATAACTGTAGGCAAATTTGTTTCTATACAATATTACCACAGTAGAAAATTACTCTGCAATTGATTTGATTCACTGCGTCTACCAGACTTGGTGTTGAATTAAATCCCGTAACTTAATCAAAAAACACAAGTTTTCATTCATGGATTCTACATTGTGCTAAGAAGACGGCATTCTAACAAGGTAAGTTTAACTAATGGAGCATGATGCAGGATATAAGTTTCACAGGAAGCATGTTGAGGATTATTCTTTTCTTCTGCCTTCATGCGTCCAACGACTTACCACCTAAAGAGAATAAGCTCAGTGGAATCATAAGCAGCTCTGCCGCTGCATTGATTCTTGCGTGATGCAAGGCTTTCATCAGCAGCCATAGCTCATCTTGGTAACTCAAGCATGAAGCTTTTTTTTTTGGCTTACTCAACAACCATACCGACTAAGAAAATCATTTGACAGTGTAGATTTTATGTGATTCTTTCTTTCACGACTGTCCTCTGGAGGCCGGTGCTGTTCCACACAAGTACTAGGGTTTCCTTGTGCACAGGCCGCTTCTGAGCCCCTACGTGATGGAAGTCTAACGTGCATTTTTGCAGCTTGCATCTTGAAATTTTCACATTGCTTAGTGAGTACTTGCCAGCAAACTACAACAACAAAAAGAATGACCACATGAAAATATGAAATCACTACTGATTTGAGTAAGGGGAAAAAGCGATCCCCAGTAACGTTATACTGCATTAAAACGTCAAAAAATAAAGCTATGATATAATTGGCCAGTATACTAAAATATCAAGTACTTTTGATGGATTTAGTAAGCAGTAGATTCTAAATTACAACACAAATTAACTTGTGTAAGGAATGAATCCATTTATAAAGATCAAGGAAAACTACCAGTGAAGCCAAAGGGTCTAATAAATTACTGGTCATGCAAATTCCTGAGATAGTGCAGTTATCTCACACTGCCCACCCCTGCTTTTGAAAACCTCTTTCTAAGACGAGTGGCGGCCAATTAAAATTGAAGCATTTTGGAGGGCATCATAAATAATCCATGGTTCAAACAGGAAGTCATGCATTTGGCCAGATTTATGCAGTAGTAAAGCAACTGATAGCGATCCATGTGCATATCATCCACGAAATACCTATATATTTGGGATACCCATGAAATATTCATACTAAGTACATTCAGCCAGCAGATTATACTTTTTATAGGGGTTTAACAGAATAACCTGTAGCCACAGCCAAAGATGTCACACAACAGCATAATATACTGACACTCTTTCAAAGACAAATAAAAAAATGTTCAACTAGTCACAAAAGAGGGACATGAAATGCTTGTCAACTAATTTAATAAAACCAGGTAGGGAATTTTATTACTATATTGATCGGAGTACCGAACATATCATGTTAAACACTGAGATTATCTATTAAGCAAGTAATATTGGGTTTGCCACTCACATGTGGCAGATCAAAGTCACCTTCACCTGCATCACACCAATCTAATGAAATGCTTCGAAGCATCGGCAGCTGTTACAATCAAGAAAAAGGATTTCATATTAATTCTAGTTTAACATTAAATTCCTTTAGAAGGATGTTTTAGTATTCCAGCAAAGAAAAAGTTTTGAGAAGCATTTTATGGCTCCAAGGTGACAAAACTACAAGAATAAACTTACTCTCGAAGCAGCATCAAGTATAAAGCTTTTCTTGATTCCTGGACCCTGCAACCAGCATGTCATAGTTAAATATCCTCCATACGTTACTTCAACAAGTCTCTCAGAGCATATAATAAACACTTGATGAACAAAATATGATTGTAAAACTTCCCATTCTCCCTCCTAACTCCATCCCATAAACATGGAAAAGATGAAGATCGAAGGAATAAGAGCTCGTGACAGAAAAAGAGACAGTCCGAGCGGCGCGTGCGCAGGGTTGGGGGGGGGGGGGGGGATATGTTCTCAAAATTACATGCAACCCTTCTCTTTTTTTTTTTTTTTTTTTTTTTTTTTTTTTTTTTTTCCTTTTTTTTATAAGTTCCTGTTTAGAATCTTAGCAATAATTCATAATTTGAGGGAATCTTCTAAATTATTCCTTATATTACATTCATTTAAAGTTCTTAACTCTTTCATCCGTTTTAAACAATCTGTAAAAGTTTCAAAGGGGCATTTGATATGGGATAGTTAGAAAATGAAAAGGGGATGAACAAGATGTTGGAAGCGTGGTGGATACACAAATATATTTCGAACAATAATATATAGAAAGGAAAACAAATGCACTTAATTAATATCTCTTATATTTTTCATTAATGTGTGTGTTATAAAATGAATTACGTATTGCATTTATATAATACTACTGTATGCTAATAAATTAATTTTATTCCTAACTTCTCTCATTTTAACATATTAATAGCTTTCCTTGTTTTTCTCCTTGCCATGCATTATAGTAAAGTTTCAAGTTTATCTAATTTAACACACACCACCCCCCCCCCCCCAAACTTGACTTTCTCGCAATGCCAAGTAGCTTCAACATCCTATTAGAATCTTCAAACTTTAATGGCTTTGTAAAGATATCAGCAATTTGATCCAAAGACTTTATGAATTTCAATTCAATTTCTTTTTGTTTGATGCACTGTCATATAAAATGGAACCTTGTGTCAATATGTTTGCTTCGGTCATGAAAGACAGGATTTTTCGCCAAAACAAGATCTGACTTGTTATAGTCATAATCTCAGTGCGTTCCATTTGTGTTAATTGGAGTTCTTTCAACAATTTTCTAAGCCATATCGAATGCATGCATATGAAGTAGTAGCAATGTATTCTGATTCACATGTAGATAGTGTAACAATTGGTTGTGTTGGAATAAAGGAAGGAATCCAAAATAGCCTGACCCGGGCGCCCGACCGGGCGCGAGAAGGGTCGTAAATTCTGAGTTCTGTCGCCCGATCGGGCGCGAGAGGATGCTTGGAAAATGAAGGAGTGTTCGCCCGACCGGGCGCGAGAGCAACCAATCTTTTGGCTGGATGCTCGCCCAACCGGGCGCAAGCTCGGCTGTCGAACTACCTTGGTTTCCTTGGATTCTTTTCTTCTTCAATCTTTTGTAACCCCTCAATTAAGTAGTGTTTTATAGGGATTAACTCATATGTTTTTCCTGATTTTTCCACCTTTTCACTTCCCTTTGATCTTTGATCTTCTATCTTCCATTATTTCTTCCATATATATTTGATGGCTGGTTTTCTGGTGTGATACACACAAGAAGCCAAACACATTAAGCCAAATACAATTCCTCTTTTGGGCATAAGTTTTCATAGACTCCACCTCTCATTCTAAAGTGCCTTAGCATGAGAGTGGTGTGCAACCTTAGGGGACGATCCGGCAAATACAATTGAGCACCCCGATTGCGCCGGAATTCGTTTTCAAAGGAAGTGATTATTCACGCCACATCAAATTTCCTTCTTTTATTTTTGTTCTTGTTCCATTGTTGCTTTTGTTTTAGACACCGATTTTACAACAGGTTGTTCCTTTGGACTCCATGAAACAACATTGTTACCTAATAAAAACACGAACCCTGTCGTGCTTTTTCGATCATCTATATCTCTAGAAAAATCACTAACGGGGAACCCTTTTGGGAGGTTGGAGAAAGAAAGACTATCCCATTAGCTTTAAATCTTTTGAAGTAAAGTATAAAAGTCCATGGTCTAATGTACCTTTAGTATCGGAGAATTCTCTTTTCCGCTTTCAAATGAGAAGTAGATGGATTCTCCATAAAATGACTCACTAGTCCAACAGCAAATAAGATGTCTGATCGAGTACATGTCAAGTATCGTAAACTTCCTACTAAACTCTTAAACAAGGTTGGATTCACCTTTTCTCCATTTGGATCATTCTTCGACAATTTCAAACCACATTCCATTGGTGTGCTCACTAGATTAACATTCAACATATTGAATTCTTCAATACTCCTTCTGTATAAACTTCTTGTGAGGTGAAAATTCCATCATCACTCTGTATAACTTCAATTGCCAAATAATAGGACATGGGTCCCATATGCGTCATCTCAAATTCGCGTGCCATTTCTTCTTAAAATCTTTAAACATTTCAGTACTACTTCCTGTGAAAATTAGATCATCTACATATATGCAAACATAGAACACATCGTTGTTTTTCTTCTTGACATACAATGCATACTCATGAATGCACCTTGAAAATCCATCTTTTTTGCAAGTATTTATCGAGCCTACTATTCCATGCTCGAGGTGCTTACTTCAACCCATAAAAGCCTTTTTCAATCTCAATACTTTATTTTCTCGCCCCTTGACAGCGTAACCTTTTGGTTGTTCAATGTAGACCTCTTCCTCTAGAAATCTGTTTAGAAAAGTAGAATTTACATCCATTTGATGGATTTTCCATTGAAATTGTGCTGCTATTGAAATCAACAACCTTACTGTCTCTAGTCGACTAGTCAAGAAACAGGGCCAAATACCTCCTCATAATCAATCCCAGATGTTGTTTTTCTCGATGGCATGTATCTCTTTATTCATCACTTTAATCCATTCTCTTTAATCTTCTGCTTCACTAAAACTCATTGGTTCATTATCATAAATAAGCAAAATAACAAAGCATTATCTTTTATCCTTTTTGTAACTTCATAAAGATCAAACACGCTTTTATATTCTTCCTTTCAGCAACCCCATTTGTTGCGGTGTTTTAGGAACTGTAAGCGGTCGGCGAATTCCTTGGTCTTCACAATATATATTTGTTAAATTCATTAGATGTGAATTCACCATCCTCTATCAGTCCTTAATGCTTGTAATTCATAACCACTTTATTTCTCTACTAATGCTTTGAACATCTTGAAAGTTTCAAAAGCTTCAGATTTATTTTTCAAGAAATAAGCCCATGTCTTCCTGCTATAATCATCAATGAAAAGCATAACATATGAACAGTTACCAAGTGACGAAGGTTTGATAGGTCCACAGTGCACTAACTCAAGTGGCTTTTTAGCTCTTGAATTAGCTTGTTTCGGAAAGGGCTTCCTCGAATGTTTGCCAAGCAAACATGCTTCACAAAGTTGATTTGGATGATCAACATGGGGTAATCCTTGTACCACTTTCTTGTGACCTAGCTCCTTTAGTCCTTCAAAATTAAGGTGACCAAATCTCATATGCCACTTCCAATATGGATCTTCAATACTCGTCTTCAAACACATAGGTCCAATTGTTTGTAAGTTTATCAAGAAATGTTCTTTGTCATAAAGACTATGGCTATAATCTTAAAGTATCTATCACGTAGCCACAATTTTTGTCCCTCCTTTATTATTTTACATCCATTGACTTCTAAGAGTTAACCCAAACTTAAGATATTACTTCTTAAGTTAAGAACATAATAGACATCCAGAATTAAATTGTGACTAGAATGCTTTAATTCAATCATTATTGTACCTTTCCCTTCCATCTTTTCTTTTGAGCCATCGCCAAAAGTAACGTTCCCTGTCACAGTTGAATCAAGATCAATAAATTTGTTTTTTTCTCCTGTCATATGATTACTCGCTCTATAGTCAAGATACCATGTGCAATTTTCATCTCTCTTGTCTTCTATTTGGAGAGCTAATAGCAATATAGCATGGTTGAATCTTCAACATCTTCTTTATCTTCATTAAAATTTGTTTCTTCCTACACCTTTTTTGAATAACATTCCCATGCAAAATGTAGCCGACCCCACTTATGGGATTAAGGCTTTGATTGATTGATTCATTCTCAGGCAAAATGACCATATTTATCACAATTGTAACACAATATTAGCTTTGTTATTGTTTCGGCCTCAACGGTAGATTTTTCACCTCTATAAAAATTATTGTTGTTTTGGTCTTATCTCCCTCTTCCTTGGCCACAGGCCACGTCCATTGCCACGTCCACGTCCACATCCTCGTGAATCGCCTCTACCACGTGATTGAAATATTTGTTTATCACGTGTATCTCCTTTATTATTAAAAGAGATTTTAGTTGCAACACTTGTTGCTCATCTTCTTTTTTTTACCTTTTTTTTAACTATTCTTTGTTCATAGGCTCTAACAGACCCATTTAATTCATCAATCGTCATGGAATCCCAGTCCTTATTAGCCTCTTCAATAGCAACCACTACATGGTTGAAATCAGAATTAAGATATCGTAATATTTTTTCAACTACGCGAGAGTCTGGTATTGACTCACCAAGCCTCTTCATTTGATTCACAACATATAAAACTCTTCCAAAATAATCTAAGTGGATTCTTTATCAAACATCTCAAGGTGTTCAAACTCTCCACTTAGAGTTTGCAAACAAACCTTCTTATTGTACTTACTCCTTTGAAGAGTATCCCATGCTTGTATGGAGTTAGTCGCATCAGCAACTTTCTCAAACATATCATCATCCAATCCTCGATGGAAGATCGTACGTGCATTTTGATCTTTTTTCCTCTTGGTTTCCAAAGCTTGTTTATCTGCTTCATTTGATTTTGAGTCATCATGTGGTTGTATAAAACCTTTCTCAACAATCTCCCAAACTCCTTCTAGCTTGTGCGCCAAGAATAGTTTTCATTCGTAGAGACTACTTATCATAATTTTATTTTACTTTGTTGGGAGTGTGATGGACACACAAATATATTTCGCACATTAATATACAGAAAGGAAAATAGCCATGGCTGGTGGTGACAATCCACCACCAGCTCCTACAAAAATCGAACCCAATTCCCCTTATTACCTCGGTTCGCAAGATCGACCGGAGGATTTTATCACTCCTACTTGCCTAAAGACTGACAATTATGAATTTTGGGCGGCCGATATTCAAACGGCATTAGAAGCTCGAAGGAAATTTGAATTTTTAGATGGCTCGATCACTGAACCGTCACCCCCTTGCACGAAGTCTTGTTGGACGACGATTAATGCGATGCTTATTTCATGGATAATGAGTACAATAGATCCCGATTTGAAATTAACCTTGTCAAAATTCAGAAAGGCGAAGCCCTTTTGGGATCACCTCAAGTAAAGGTTTGCTCAGACAAACGGACCACGAATTCAACAATTGCGATCCTCAATTGCAAAATGTGAGCAGACTAAACTAATGCCTGTTTCTGTGTATTATGGAAAACTTCATATTTTGTGGTAAGAATTAGATCGTCATGAACCTCGGATTACATGTACTTGTTGTGCTTCATGTTCAACCGGAAAATTGCACAAGGAACGGAGAGCTCAAGCGCGTCTATATGACTTTCTAATGGGGTTTTATACTGATTATTCTCTGCCTTACGCACACATATACTATCTCAATACCCACTATTGAGTCTTGATAGAGCCTACCAATTGGTGACCCTAGAGGAGAGAGTTAACACTTCAAAATAGGAAGCCAACTCCACACCTGCCACACCTCTGAGCCTGTCGGGTTCGATGTGCATGCAGGGTCCGATGTAGCGAGTGCTGGTGCTTCTCGTGGTCGGGGTAGAGGCTATGACAAGCCCGTATGCACTAAGTGCCGCAAGACAGGTCACGAGGCCTCTAGCTGCTGGGCAGACACGATCTGTGGTTATTGTAAGAAGAAGGGCCATCTCGAGAGTCATTGCAATGAGCTTGTGGGTAGACCCGACAGCAGGAAACCAGGGCAGGGGCATGGACAGGTGCAGGCTATTGCAACTACTAGCGTCAATTTGTCTAATTCTAATTTGTCTAATTCCACGATTTCTGCCTTGGGGCAATTATTTACCCCTGAACAGTGGAAGACTATTGCGAGGGTAGTTGGTAACGCTCAAATTCCCGAAAATAGATTGACCGGTAAGTTTGATGTCTCATCCTGGATTATTGATACCGGCCGCAACCCATCATGTTACAAGAGATAGTTCTTGGCTTTTCGACACTCAAAAAATTGAATGCCCTGTTGTAGGGAATTTTTCAAACTCAGTCTTTTGAGCCCCACTGTATTCATGTTTTTAGGCAAGGCGACGCTCCAAGGGAAAGAAATTAGAAATAGAAGAGTCGCCAACAAGTTTAGAAACTTGTAAACCGTTCACGGGTGCGAAGGTTTTACCCCATTCACAATCACGGAGATCGCTAACTCCATAGTAGTCTGGAACCATGACTGGATATTCGGGGATGATGGTAAGAATCCAACCTAAAAGAGATTGAACCCGCCCTAAATCAGCCTTAATTCTTATGATATTCATGTGCGCTTTTCGATCAACATACATACATCAAGTTAGCCCTAAACCTGTTTAATCTACGTTGGTTAATTATTAATGCACAATCAAATCTATTATTGGTGATCACTTGAATTAAAATCATATTAAGCCTAAATCAAATTATTAATTATCTTATTAGGCGTGATGTCAAGTACAAATTCCCTTTAAACCTGCAAAAAGGGGTGTGATCAAGCAACAACAATCAATCATGAATAATCAAGCAATATATTATTGACATAACAATCATCATCATAATCAAAATCATCAAAATATAATTAGCAATAAGATCCTAGGCATGATACTAAACGGATTAATAACAAATCCTAGCATGTCACTAATAATCAAGATCAAAACATTAACCTAAACATGATACTAGTAATCATAAAAAACATCCTAACATGATACTAGAAATCATAATAACATCCTAACATGGTACTTGGAATTAAAATAATATCCTAAACATGATTTCTACTCCAAAACCAAGGATTAAGTAATTGAATTACTTACGTTGATGTTTTTCCCTTCTTGCTATTAAAACAATAAACACGTTAGTAACTTCGAGAAAGATTATATCAACAAAGTAAATAAATCAATGAATTATTGATATATATATTTGGGACAAACCCTTAGAACTATCAACCTTTCATGCGAGGTCGAAGGCAACGTTGAGGATGGTTAAGAGTATTCGAATCTCGTGAAGGAAGTATGGTGACTGTTTGGGGAGAATATTAAGGATGTGTTTAGGCTAGGCTAAGAACATGAAAAATCAAGAGAGAAAGAAAGTATTAGAAAAGGTATTGATGATGATTGTTGGTCATTGGTATTGATCAAGCTTGTTGATGATTGAAAATGGGGTGAAACGACCTCTATTTATAAGGAAAAAAGAGAATCGAAGGATAAAAAAAAAGAGTCGGAATTCAAATCAGACTCAAACAGGTTCCATCGCGGCGCAATGGAACTATCGCGGCGCGATATACATCAGTTTTTGTGGTTTTTGGTTTTATCATAACTTTTGATCCAGAAATTGGAATAATATAAATAATATATCATTGTAAAGCTCTAGAAGTTGACTTTCCAACAAAATTAGAATCAAACTTATATCTTTTGTAGAATAAAATATATGGCCAAAATAGTGGAACGGTGTCAGTTTTGGATAGAGTTTTGTATTTTAATCATCTTTTTTTTTTGTTTCTAATCGGAATTGGGATTATGATATATCATTGGAAAGATAAATTCAAGGGCTATCCAACCATTCAAGATTTGGATAAAAATTATGAGGCACGAAATTCAGTTTTGACCGTGATTAGTGTTTCGGGGTTTTCTGTGTCCTTCGGGAGAGTTACAACACCAAGACTGGAATCCGGACGTCTGTACCTGCAAAACAACGGAGACTCCGGTTGGGGGAGTTCCGCCTCCAATGATCAAGTTAGACCGAGAATGGAGTTTGTAATAAATGCAGGAGTTAAGAATCCTCGAATTACGAGATTGGGAGTAAATGATCTGCAATTAATATGCTCAGTTTCTTGTAATTGAATGTGAAATGATCCGTCTCCAATTGGGAAACATCTCCCTATTTATAGGGTCTTGAAGTATGTGCCACGTGTCCATATATAGGGGATTGGTTCTTATGAACCACTCTGGAGGTGACACGTGTCACACGCTGACTGGTCCATGTAGCATAGGGTATTTTTGCCCTAAACATTTGCCCCTCACAGATGTGACGTGGCATGCCACATGGCATCTGTGACACTTATCACTCGATCATTGGCTGACGGTAATAACCGTTCACCTTCTGAGGGAGTTTTAGGGATGCCCCTTCACATTACCCTCCTTTATATAGTCGTTCACCCCCTTCATTTGGACATTTTTGAAAGTTTAGAAAAAGAGAGTCAACCGGCTTCCAGAGAGAATTGTAGTGAAAACACGCCTGCTCCTTCCTGTAAACACATCTAGTAAGATGTCTGTGATTGTCAGACAGCACAGCTTCTTGAAAACCGTTTGAGGGGTTTGCAAGCAATTTCTTTAATTTCCAGAGGCACATACAGGTATACCGTCTGTGCATCAACTAGTTCAAACTTCTTAAGACCGCTCGAGTACCCCCCAGCGGATACATCTGCTTTCACAGAGGGTACATCCGGTCAAGCACCTGTGCCCCTTGCAAGCCATCAACTGATTTTCACCTGCTAACTCAGCCGGTCGGCACTTTGTTTTTTCAGCTTATTTTTGAGGTACCGTCTCTACCTCCCTCAGCTCTTTCATGTATTTTCGTTTGTGTCTTGTTCTTTTTTTCTCTTTAAATATTAAATGGATTCAACAACTACACACACGGCACACCACGATTTAGAGGGCAACCAGTCCCCTGGTACGGCTGAGTCTAGGACTGAGGGACCAGCCTCTGGTTACTAGGATTCCCCTTTTCCATCTCCCAATCAGACCACCTCCGTGTCTGTGCAGGACACTATGGCTCAAACTAGAAACACGGATGTTGACCCGGAGTGTAAAGGAGAAAGCTCCGAAGAAAGGCCGCCTGAGATGGGTCAGGCCGAGATGACAAGGGAATATCCTGGAGGCACCCCAAGAACCCCTAGTGATGGAATCTTGGGGTTTGATAGTGGAGGCGGTGAAGAGGCCGCCTCTATCTTTGAAGCTAAAAAGGGAAACAGCAGTGAGGCCGCCTCTAGGTCAAGGTCTGAACAAAGTAGCAGCAGCAGCTATCTTACACCGACTGTAGATAGCGAGGAAGAGGAAAGGCCCACTTGGAACAATAAGGGTCATCCCCTCCAGATCCAGGTCTCAGCCAGAGACAGGGCTAACATGGAATGACATCTGGAAAACTTTATCCACAAACGGCCTCTAGGAGCGGGGTATACCATCCGGGTTCCACCTGAGCTGGGTACAATAGCTTGGAAAGATGATCAACGCAATGGAAACGGGTATTTCGGCTGCTATGAGGTAGCCTTTTTAGCCGGTCTCCACTTCCCAGACTTAGTGAGGCAGGTGTATATAGACCCAGAATGTCCATCCCCCATTTCGCAAACGGTACTGGGCTGTAGATAGCCGTTAAATCAGTGGTTGGACGATGTATAAGCTTGCCAAATCTTTTGCACTTGTCACATTTATTCACCAATTTCATGGCGTCCGCCTCAAGAGTGGGCTAAAAGTAGCCCTGTTGCCTGGCCCTTTTTGCTAGAGTTCTACCGCCTATATGTGATGCACAAAAGCCCGAGTGCAGATCCTGTAAAACTTATTTCCCCCTTTCAAGGGTGACACATTTCAGCAGCGGCTAGAGATAACCCTTCCTGAAGAGTTCTCCATTATGGACCTCAAAACTTGCGGCTCGCTTCTTTAGTGCAGCCGCTTCTGAAGGGGCATCCGGCAAAGTGTCGTCTTCCAGATAGGCCCGGATGACATCCATCCAGGTCGAGCTTCGGTCAAGAACTCCAATGGGATCATGTTCAATGCTTCTTTTTTCCACGACTTCCCAAAAGACTTACCTAGGCGTATCACAAGAGGCAGATGACGCTAGCTTAGAAAGGGCATCCGCCTGATTGTTTTCTGACCTGGGCACTTGGCTCAAATGAAATTTGTCAAGTGACCCAGCTCTTCTTTGACCACTTGAAGATATTTGATCATAGCCGGATGGGTGGCCTCATAGTCACCATGGTATTGGCTGACGATCAACTGAGAATCAGAGCGGGCGTCAACTTTCCTTGCCCCTGCCGCCTTACACATACGGATACCGGCTAGCAGAGCCTCATACTCCGCATCATTGTTTGAGGCCTGGAACTTGAACCGTAGCGCATATTCGTATTTATCCCCTTCCGGAGACTGACATATTACGCCTGCACCACAGCCGTTCATGACCAGGTTTTTATCCCACAAGGTTTTTCTTGACAAGGATTTTAATGAGACAGTATACCAAAGCATATAATATAATATCGTTGTATTTTTTTTCCTAGCTATAGTTTTTATTCCATAGGGTTTACATAGCAATGTTTTTAGTGAGGCAACTCATACCCCATTCATGTGAACATTCAAGGGGGAGTGTTGAGAAAAATTATGAAGTTGACATGAACATGTTAACCAGTACAATGATTTGTAACAAAGTAAAATCATACAAAATATTTCAATAACAAAATTTGCCTATAAAAAAGGAAGTTCACTATTGTGAACTATACAAGCAAAAAAATAACCGAAGCACTACTACACTACTTTCACTTCTTTACCTTTTTTATTCTCCAATATCCTTCTATTGGTAAAATATTTTTAACACTTATACTCATACTAGGTATTTATATGAAGTATTTATGTTGTACTTGTAATGACTTTTATATTTGCTAATGTGCAACTTTTGTCAATATATCTCTAAAATTCTATAAGCAAAAGTTATAGAAGTATATATAGATATTTTTCAGAAATAAAATTAATATTGTATATTCTTCCAACATTTTACATAGCAACATTTACCTTTTTAAAAAATTAAATAAAAAAAATATTAGCCAAAGTTAGCATATGAATAGAAAATGTCAAATTGTTGCAATTTCTACCAAATGAAACATTAATGAAATCAATAATACCATTACAACAATTATGGGAAACATAGAGGGGCTACAGTAATAAAATGAATGATCTCAACAAGGCATCAAGTACTCGCCAGCTGAACAAAATTTTATTGTAACCTTCAAGCAATTTGCCAGTTCTTTTAAGAGTCATAAAATGACACAAGAACCACCTCTTCTCAATGTCTTGCTGTAAAAATGAACTGTACCATATAACAAAACTTTACATTATAAGGGCTATACTTAGATACAAACATTATGTGGAAAGGATCCGCTAAAACACCTCAAACTCTAAATGCTCTGCAGAACCAGAGCCAGAACTGTACTCCGCATATTTGTTATTTTTTTCTAGTGATGGTACTTTTGGCATCCCATAGCTCCGATACTCAGGAAGCTCAGGAGGTACAGCACATCGGATCAATGCCCAGTTCAGCCCCTCGAAGAATGGGTGCTGCTTTATTTCAGCAGCACCTCTTTCAGTTCCTAAGCGATTATCTGGCTCCTTTGCTAATAGGGAAGATATTAGATCCCTAGCTTGAAGGCTAACAAGTGGGCTATCCGGGAATTTCAAGCTCTGAAGTACAACATTAGCTAGGGTTTCTTCATTCCCAGCTCCCTTAAATGGTGTTCTACCATAAAGCAATTCATAAAGGAATATACCATAAGTCCACCAATCAACAGCACTCCCATGACCATCTCCTTTAATAATTTCAGGGGCCAAATATTCATGGGTACCAACAAAAGAGTTGGACCGTGCTGCGGTGGGCTCTGCTACTAACTGCAGCAGTGGTCTCATCTCAGCAGCGACATCAGATTTCATTTTCCTCAATTTAGAGGATTTGGAAGAGGCTAATAGCCTAGGAGTAAAGCATGTTAATTGAAAGGAAGGTTCAATGCAGAGAGGCTGTACACAACGCGAATCAACACATGGACGGGAGACCTTTCTTGAGGTCTCTGACGTTGATGATGAAACCAGAAGAGTCGGACTAACAGCACATCGGAGTGAGAGGTCAAAATCTGACAGCATGATATGCCCATCTTCTCGGACTAGAATGTTTTCAGGCTTCAAGTCTCGATAGATAACTCCAAGCATGTGGAGGTACTCTAATGCAAGGAGTACTTCAGCAACGTAAAATCTGCGAATAAAATGTCGCATTATAAAACAAGGTTTCATAAATCTAACCGCATTACAAATACTAACAATATTTAGCCATTACAGAATAATATGAAAGTTCAAATTGAGAGCCTCGTGACATATATGACCCTCTCACAAGAAACAAAGCTCACGGTCGAGGATGTAATACGATTAATATTAAAAAGCTGACACAACTTGCATTCAGCCAGTAAGTTGTACAAGCAGCAAAGCAGCATGAAATATGCAGTTACCATTACGTATTAAAACTACTCAGAACGTAGAGCCAATTCCTAGAATTCAACCCCATTCCCCTTAAAGAAAATAAAGTAGGATTAGGCAGAGCTTTGCAATGGCTCTTTGTAAAGCAGTCTCAATAATTTACAAACCTATGAACCTGCATGAGACTAGGTATATCATAGATGAATTGGAAAGATGAGAGAGGCATCATGAATTCACTAGCATCATATAGTTGCATTATTTCCAAGGATTTTGGTCATAAACTCGTTGCAGGTTTATTTAGCGGCTAGAAAAGTTATAGAGGGGAAACAGGTGTAGCCGTGTAGTATTGTCTGTTTTGAAGTATATGTTAATTTGCATCATTTTATACAAGGAGTGGGGGTGATACCAAAAACAAACAAACAAACAAATAAATATATAAATAAAATTATGACATGTTACCTTGCAGCTTGTTCTGTAAAACACCTGCCAGGCTGTCTTTGCCGGAGAACATGTAAATCACCCCCTGGACAATACTCCATAACTAAACATGACAAATTATCTGACGTAAACTGGCAATATAAAGTAGGAAGAAAAGGATGATCCAGCATTCTCAGTATATCCTTCTCTGTCTGTGCCCTCGCTATTTTCTTCCTTCTAGCCAAAAATTCATTGTCCATGACCTTTATAGCAAATAGACAGTTTGTACTAATGAGCTCAGCAAGATAAACAGTTCCAATATCTCCACAGCCAAGCTTCTTTAAAAGATTGAAATGTCTCAAGCCTAAAGTTCCATGCTGAAACCTCACATGACGAACCGCTTCCCACCTTAAATCCTTAGACATGTGTGGCCGATCACAAAAGCTGGGCCTGCTCAAAATGCTTTCTTCACTAATACTTGTGCTACTGCTACATTCACCAGGGCTGTCTTTTGAACTCTGAGTGAATTCCCCCTTGTATATCAACTTTGAGTTGCCACTAGATTCAGCAATAGCTGTCTCTTGGTTTGTGCTATCAGGACTTGGTCCAAGTGTGCTAACATCTGATATAACATTGCCAGAGCTAATTTCAGCACTGAGACTTGCAAAGGGAGATACTGGTGAGTCCTGAAAGAGCACAGGAGACTCTTGATGGGACACATGAGAATCTTGATGGGTTTGTGGAGACTCTTGTTGGGATAACAGAGACTCCTGCTGGGATACCGAAGACTCTTGATTGGATTCTTTCCAGGTTTCTGTCACTACACACTGGCATCTCGGACATACAATTGGATTTGGGCCTGAATACAAGTCATTATTGAATTCACTTCGCACGTTTTTCAAGCTATTATTTGAGTTCATCTTCTTCTTCGACTTCCTCTTGATCAAATTCTTAGTCTTGATAAGAGGTTTGACCAGATGCTGCGCATTTCTAGTAGACTTGTTTCCTTTTTTCCCTTTTGGGGAGCCAGTTGAGGATACAGTCTTTGAGCTGATCTTCTTACCGCCCCCCAGTTTTGCTGATTTTCCAGTAGCTTCTTTGCTTACCACCTTATTAGGTGCTGGATTACTGCTGCTTGCACCCAAAGCTTTATCACCAAGGTCAGGATGACGTGGAGAGCACATATCTGCATGCTCATCCTCGTGCATTGGATGCAACTGTTCATTCCCAGCTTCAGTTGACACAGAAATCATTTCCTTTTCCTCTGCCACTTTCCTATCAAATTCCAAAGGGATATTTTCATCACCAGAAGAGGATTGAAGAAGCATATGCTTCTCATCCTGCAGTGACCCCATCAAAGGTGTTTGACTCGCAAGATCAGTTGAGGCAGAAAGTTTAAGAATCTCTGTCATGCTGTTCTTGCTATGCTCTTCGGCTTTGTCAAGGAGATCAAAATGACACAAAGAACGTGTACTTTCCTCCCTGCGCTCCATACCAACCTTTGACAATTGGCTCCGGGCACCAACTGCAATTACCTCCCTATGTGCTGGATCATTTCGAGCAAGTTCCACAGAGCCCTTCCCATTGCTAATACGTGGTGAAGACTTTGAAGAAGCAAGCTTCTCTTTCTGCAATAGAAACATGTGCTGCTGCAATAATTCGGTGTTTCCTGCTTGATTCTTCATTTCAGTTGATGGCATATTTATTCCTTTCTGAGTCAAAATACTATGACCCGTGTCAGGGATGCTGTCATCAACATGAGGAGATGATGGAGACGATACAGATCCAGGTTTATCAGACCTCAATACTTGATTGCTATAGTAATTTGACTCAAAACCTTTTTCGTTTTTTGACATTAGGGTGAATCCAGTTTCTCTTTCTGTGAGAGAACTTCGGTTTGAAAAGCAATAATCTGATGCTGGTGACTTTCCACGGATATTTCGAAAAGTGTTAAAAGTTGCTTCCTCAGGAACAAGTGATATCTCGAGCATGCCCCCTCGGCCATCATCTTGGGAATGATCAGATACACTGTCTTCAACTACATTACGGTACCTAGTCGATATCCTCCCAGCTTCTGATGTGCCTGATTTTGAAGAGCGTTTCATGGCTGCCATTTCAGAAGCCTGAGAAAGGCACAATCCCCTAAGTGCCTGCTTTAGATTGACACGATCGGAAACTCCATGTCCAGGTGAAAAAGAACCCCCTGATTTGACAGGCTTTTTTGAAGCATTCTTCCTTGATGTCCCAGCTTGGCTTGGATGAGGGGATCCATGAGATGAAACTCTGCGATTGAACATCTCAAAGAGTTGATTGAGATCATCCTCTAGAGAACTGATATTCCCAGAATTTGAGGCAAGAGATCTAGCGTCCTTTTCCTCTCTTTTCAATTCAGACGTCAAATAGTTCTTACCCCTATAATTTTCTCCTGGATTCAACTCCTCTTCTATTTCAACAATTTCACAATTACCGGGAAACAAACTCATGTGTGCCATACTGAATGAAAATTATGGCACAGAAAAAGGGCAAGAGTTTGTATCATACCATTCTACTCCAAAAGAAGCATCTGAACTATAAAGCAAAAGTGCTGCCGCAGTTTTCTAACGACATAATGGGTAATGACGCTAAAATCATCCACGTACTTCTGATTGCAAAATAAAAATCCTGTTAAAGGGATGCACAAACATAGTGTGATGAGTCAATCATCAAGCTGCTGAAACATATCTATGTATATGAAGATTAGGAGGTATGCGTGCTAAACATTCTAACAAAAAATACAAATTGCCAAATAATAATTAAAAACAGTTAGAGAATTTTAAAATCAATCATCAGTAAAAACAATGCATTCATTTCTAATAATCAAATTACGCAAGCATAGAGGGATGATCATACACTATTTTTATCTTCCTTTTGACAATCTAAAAACTAATGTTTATGCACCACAAAAGCTAAAGTCCGTTACATTTGTTACATTATTCCAAGTTCCGACCAGTGTCCCTCTCCCCCTCTCTCTCCCTGTTATTCTAAATAAAGAAAAAACCCACTGAGGTAATTTACAGGAGAAGGTCTGTTTACATAAGAACAGTCTCGACGCGATTCTGCCAACATTTGGGCAACTGAATTTGTTATATCAGTGCTGGTTTCTGGAATTACAAGCTCAGGTAAAAAGTAAAAAACTTAAGTCAAATGTACATCTTTTGCCTATTATATCCATAACATTTCTAAAAATCCTTATCCACCAATTGTGTCGAAAACATCGAAACGATATCTTAGGTAGAGCAGAACATTAACCACCATATCAAAGCAAGAAATATGGACTGTAAACAAATCAATCACAACAGCAGTTGCCTAACTAGAAACAAGGGCAAACAGCTAATACAGTTCAATTAATCAAATGAGCTTTTTTCATAAATAAACACAAATGCAAGAAACCAAAAACGAGAAATTCTTTCCCTCAAATAATTAGCTCAAATTATGATAAAGACACAAGCTTTACTGCAGAAAATGACATATATACTTATTCAAATTCAGCAAAACTATGTTACAGATAATCCCATCTGCAGATCTTAATTACCCATCATTTATCCTAGAAATTAAAACCAAATTAATTGATAAAAATAAAGCACAAAAATAGCGTAAAAAAGGAACAACCCACAAAAATGCCCTTCAAAATAGAAGCAAATTCCAAAAACTATATCACAATAACTATCAAATAAACAACCCCAATTACAAGAACATAAAAAACCCAAGTAAAATTATAACAAAAATCAACACTATAAACCCACAAAAAAAATTTTAAAAACAATAATCTAAAATATGGGAAAAATCAAATTAACAGTACCTGAAAAAAAAATCCATCTCGAGGGAAAATGGGTATTAATGATTAAAAACCCTAACTCAAAAAATAGAGCATTTTAAGAGAGAGAAAGAGGGGAAAATTAGAGGTTTTGTTTGGAGGTGAAGAAGAGAAATGGGGGGTTGCACTAAAAATGAAAATGAAATTCAGTGAGTTTTCTCTTTCCATACTGGCTCAGATTATTTTGTAGATCTGGGTCCCACACATAGTATGATGTTTGTGGGACTCACGTATAATATAAGATTGAAAAACAACAAAATTTTATTTAATCAGTTTTTTTCAAGTCATGTTACTGTGTTAGTGTGTTACTACTACTTTTTTGCTTTCAAAATGTCATTTTTTTTGGGTGTCTATTTTATGAAAGTAAGCTTACTCTTGTTATATTTCATTTTCTTCTCTACCAAATTTAATGCCCAAATTTTGTTGTTGAAAATGACACGATATAATATCAATAAACATATTCATGACTCCTTTTTGGTGGTAAATCAAAGAGTTGCATGAGCACCAATTTTGGAGTTTTAGTATTTGTGATGTTGTGATAACCCCACAAAATCTTCACTAGTCAAAACTTTTCATCTTTAAAGGGGTTTAAACTCAAATTAAATTATATAGTACATATATTACTTCATGAGTTCATCACGTAATTTTCTTGAAATAGGGCAATGTTTTTTCCTTGGTAATATACTAATATTCATGGCCGATGATATAATTTTAGTGATAGAAGAATGTTCAACTTTGGCAAGTTTTTTCTACTAGGTACTACCAAACTATATCTAAGTGTAACCTTGCTATTTAAGACATACGTGTGAATTTTTATGTTTAGGTATTCTTTTTAATCTATTGTCATTGAAAAATTGATATTTGAAAGTGGAAGATTTATAAAATTAGTTGCGATTATTAATTAAATTATAAATGATAATTTTATTATATATTATTTTTAATTAAATACCTTGCTAAAAAAATTATATAGAAGACTAAGAGTGCAATGTCATTTTGTAATGTCTTTCGGTCGTATTAATCTTTACTTTTTTCTTATGTGGATTTGAGATTTCCTTCAAAGTAGAGGTGAGTAAGTGACACAAATTATTTAAATCAATTAAGGTCTTTGGGTTGTGTCCTATTTAAGTGACAAATTATGATTCTAGTTCTATTTTTTTTTTCTTATGAAATTGATTCGAATTATCTTGAATTGGGATTTATACTCCGTATTAAGGTTCATTGTGAATTTAACACACTGTTTATTGTAGAAACTAGAAAGTACTCTATAATGTCAATGTTAGGCATATTATTTTTTGGATTATGTCCTCCAATTCAGATATTGTTTGGGTCATAAAAATCGGGCCAGGTTTTCGAATTTGCTTGTAATAATTAATTCCTTACTTTGGTAGTTTAGTGTCATTGCTACTTTGGTAGATTAGAGAAAAAAAAAAATTTAAAAAAAAAAAAAAAAAAAAAAATCATAAGCTAGAGTAGCCCGAAAGAAAGATTTTACACCTATAAGTTTGACGATCTTCACTGGTAGCGTTTATATAAAATAAGTTTGATTAGAATTTGGTGGATTCAACTCATGGATTGATAAATTTATCACAATTACTTTCAATCAGTAAATGCGCAATACTTAAATAATCCTCATATGTATTTTTTTTTTTTTTTTTTTTAATAAAAAGTTAAATATAGTCACCAAGCTTCTCTAATTGAAATCAACTAGGCTGACTTTTTAATCAACCATGTATATGATACAAAAAAATGAATAAAGAGATTAGTACGCGCGTAATTTGTATTATACTCCATCCATTATAACCAAAATTGTCATATACATGGTACACTATATTTGAATGTTTTAAGAAGCTTCTCTCAATGTCTAATATGGAATCACTACATTATAGCTAGATTTCCAAACGTATCCTCATTCATAATAATGGATTCTAAATTACATAGGGTTGGAGATTGTCACAATTAATTCTGAGAAGATGGAGTATTCCCATTGGTAGCTCAATCAAACAAAAGGAGTATAAAATATATTATGCTCATTATCTCATCCTTTATATGAATTAGTCTTTTGGTCCGTGTAACACACGGTTTGTTAAAAGTAAAGCCTATATATTTCTTCTATTATGTATTATTTTTATAAGAAAGAGTTTTACCGAATAGCATTAAATTATTCTTTATACTACCATTTCATATTATTTATTACAACTTTGGGATATTATTTGCGAGATGTAAAATTTTTCAAAGTTGTTAATAATATGAAATGAATGTAATATTAAGTATAGGGTAATATGAAATTAATTTTTTTTAAAAAAAAAGAAAAATTGTATTAGGAATAAATATATTTTTACAAAATATAAAAGGAGATGAGAAAAGATTAAAGGAGGAGGAGACATGCATGTGGCGTTAATTGTTTGGGTTTTATAAACTAGGTATAGATTAATTATTAATAGCCGAATATAATACTAGTTGTCATATACGTATTATGATTATAACAACTAGCCTTTGGGCCTGTGCAATGTACGGGTTTTTAATATAAAACTGCATTGAAAAATGAGTGATAAAAATATCAATAAATTATTAATGGGTGTAATGTATAACCAAATTAAAAATATAATTAAAGAAACTAAATTGTTTGGACTTTAATTCAAAATGAGACTTGAAAAAGAGGTAGAGGGACTACAATTAAAGAGAGAAAAGGAAAAGGTTGAATGGAAGAGGGGAGATGAAGATGAAGTGTTCAATGAAAGAGTTGATAAAGATAGTGTAATAAAAAAAATAAGACGACATGTGGCACGTTGGGTTAGAAAAAAAGATAGGGAAGTTTAAAAGGATGGGAACATGTGTTTTTCATGGTTTGAGTTTTTAAAAACTAAGTATAGATTTATGATTAATTAATTGGATATATAATCTAATATACTACTTTTCAAGATAATTACGTGTCACTTAACTTTTAATTAAAGAGTGAACATTTTGAAAACTTACATTACATCCTTAATCAAATTCGCAACTATAAAGGGCTTGTAAATGCGTTCAATTGGAACGATTCAATGAGATGATCACTTTAATTGAAGAAGAGACTCAAATAAAGTGAGCAATAAACATTACTTGTATGTATTTGCTAAAGTAATTACTAATAATGATTGTGAAAGACTAGAACCCTTAAAAGTACTTAGTACTTAGTGGCTAACTAATCATAAGAATGCAAAGCAAACACATATACATGTTATGATTATCACAATATATTGGCAACATGATGACCATATAATACTTAATACAATTATTTATAATAATTATTAAGTATTTTACTTAGTGATGCAAGTAATATTGTTGCCACGACCTGCCCCATCTACGGAAGCTGATCTGTTCAATTTTTCATCCCTTGTCATAATTGCATATTTGCATATACTATTATTTATTAGTAATTACGATATAAAGAAATAGGAAACTTATAAGGATTGCAATAAAAAGGGATCCTAAGTATTTACATCCAAAAAAAAGAGAGAAAAAAAAAAGAAAAAAAGAAAAGAAATAGAATAGAATCCTATGTATTACAAATGGTATACACTAGATTTTATATTAACTACAGTATGTTTTATTTTTTTTGTTTTTTGCTTTGAAAAAAATATACGTAAATCTAGTGAAGAATGTATATTATAATGTTTGCAGCAGAGACATGACAGATGCTCTCACCAATTCAGTTAGCGTATGTACAAACATGCAAAGCTCTTGAAGATGAACACATTTATTAAATAATACGTAAATGGATAAGCATTATATTCCCTCGATGCTTTAAAATGAATATTAAAACTCCTGAGAGTATATATATATATATATATAGGGGAAGGGATCCGACGAGTATATGTGAGAATTCATATTTATATGAGAACTGATCTATAATTTAGAACATATGAATAAAAATTTAGAACATATGAGTAAAAATTTAGAACATATGACTCTAATTTTTTTTTTATTTAAATTTAGAACATATGAGTAATAATTTAGAACATCTGTGTAATTAATAATTTAGAACATCTGATTTAAGAATTAGAACATGTGAGTAAAAATTAAAATAAATTGTTTTATGAAATTTTGAACATATGAGTAAAATTTAGAACATCTGATTTATCAATTTAGAACATGTGAATAAAAAATTTAGAACACCTGGTATAAAATATAGAAAATGTGAGTAAAAATTTAGAACATAGTAAAAATTAGAACATATGCTTTCAAATATAGAACACATAACTAAAAATCTTAGAACACACGTTTTAAAATTTAGAACATATAAGTTAAAATTTTGAAATAAGTCATTTAAATTTTATAACATCTAACATAACTAATTTATGGTTTAGAATATGTGAGTACTAATTTAGAACATCTGACATAATTTGGAACACCTGGGGAAAAGTTTAGAACATCAAATTTAAAATTTAGAACATACGAATAAAAATTTAGAATATAAAAAGTGTTCTCATATAAAGGAGGGGTTCTCATAAGAGTCTTCCCCTATATATATATATATATAAATATATATATATATATATATATATATATATATATATATATATATATATATAGCGTGAAAAGTGTGAGAAACTCAAAAACATTAGTAATACTTAACAAATACGTTGGTAATACTCTGTAAATACATTGGTAGTACATTACAGATACATCAATAATATATTGTGGATACATGAAAATCCAATATAAGTGGAAAGTCTGAGAAGGGTTTGTATAATACTTCGTATATAATAGTTATATGAAATATTGAAATGCATATTAATAAAAAATAAAAACAAAAAATTAAAAAATAAAAAAATAAAAAATAAAAATAAAATTAACCCTATACAAAAAATTAAACGAATCAAATACTTCGTGGCTCTGTTTTAGATTGAGGTGTTTACTGAGTTGTAATTTTCACTGCTCGTTAATACACCCACCAAATTTTCAAAACCATATATACCCACTTCAAAACTTGAATTAGAAATCTGTAAAACCATACTATCCATCATTTCATCTCATATTTTGATCTATTGTTGCTTCGAATTAACGATACTCTGTTTTTCATGATGTAAAAATTGAGTTGTACTTTTGTCAGAATTTTACATGAGATTATTGTTGATATGAAAATTCATACTCCCTCCACCCACGATTATCTACACCAAATGTCCTTTTTGCGGACTTCCAGACAAAACTTTTAGTGAAGTTTGATTAAGTTTGGGTGGTGGGTTTAATTAAGTGGAAATAAGTGTTCCCTTATTTTTTTGTTTTTGGGTGGGTTAAAGTGAGTGGGAAAAAGGTGACAAATTGAGGGGTCCTTTTTATGAGTGGGAAAAAGGTGAAAAAGTGAGTGTAATTAAAAAATGTTAAACAAAGTTTAAAAGTAAAAGTAAGAGTAAGGTGATTTTTTTACTCTTTAAAATTGGGATTTGTTAAACATCGCCCGCAAATCTCCACATAAAGCCCACAAATTAGACATGGTTTGACAATTTTGCCCATTTCTAAAATCGTACCCAAAGTGAACAAATCTCGATCTAACAAATGTGGAGTTGTACCGGGTTGCCCAGGGAGGCCGGAGGGGAGGCCGGAGAGGCGAGGGTCGCCGGAGATACGTCGTTTTCGACGGAAAACGAGGTGGCGCCTAATTTGGACGCCGGTACCATGGCAAGGACGTCCAGGCAAGGCGCCACAACCAGTGCACTGGCGTCCAGGCCAGACGCCACAACCAGTGCACTGGCGTCCAGCCCAGGCGCCTCAACCAGTGCACTGGCGTCTGGTCAGGCGCCACCACCAGTGCACTGGCGTCTGGTTTGGACGCCGCCCTTACTTTTTAATTTTTTTTTTTTTTGCCTTTTTTTTTTTTTTTAAATTATGTTTATTAAATTTATGTTTTGATTTAGGATGTGGAAATATATGTTTTTTATTTGATTTTATAAAAAATATATATACTAGACTTATAAAAAATAACACATAAAATTAATAAATATTAAAAAAAAAAATCAAACACATTAAAAAAAAAATTAGAAAAATTTTCTGATTTTCCAAAAAAAAAAAAAAAAAAAAAAATTAAAAAAAAAATATATAAGGCAGCTGGGGCGCCTGGCCAGGGCGGCCCGTGGCTGGTGGTGGCGCCAGGTCCGGCAGCCATGTCCACCGGCCTGGCGTCTGGGCAGGACGCCCAGCCACAGTGACTGGCGCCTGTCCCAAACGCCACTCACCGTGGCTGGGCGTCCTGCCCAGACGCCAGGCCGGTGGACGTGGCTGCCGGACCTGGCGCCACCACCACCTTGCCGCCACGAGCCACCACTACCTTGC
Source organism: Chenopodium berlandieri (assembly GCA_034703905.1). Taxonomy (NCBI): domain Eukaryota; kingdom Viridiplantae; phylum Streptophyta; class Magnoliopsida; order Caryophyllales; family Amaranthaceae; genus Chenopodium; species Chenopodium berlandieri. The sequence goes on from CM068289.1 coordinate 57,791,489, forward strand.
CGCCACGAGCCAACCACCTTGCCGCCACGAGCCTCGACATCCCCGTACTTTGATTTTTATTGAGGTTGTGTTTTTTTTTTAAGGTCAAGGGCAATATTGTAACTTCAATATAAGTTTGCGGGCTTTATGTGGAGATTTGCGGGCGATGTTTAGCAATCCACTTAAAATTTACTAAAAGAGGAAAGAAAAAAATTTGTTGCACATAATAGAAAGCACCCATTTATGACAAATGTTGCAGATAATTATGAGCGGAGGGAGTATTAAAGGTTTGGAAAATTGGACTATAAAAGGAATTACTATTGCGGCAAAACGAAGTAATGAATTGCAGCTTTTGAGGTACATTGAAAGAACATTACAGGTACATTTAATATAGGTTAGAGATACATTAGAATCATATTATAGAGACATCATTTTCCTTTCCTTCTAAAATGAACCTAGGTACTCTGATGTTTTCATTCAAAAATTGTTGAACATCCAACTAAAATGGGTTCCATATTCTCCAGATAACAAGAAGCTAGAGGATGAAGGAAAAGGGAGTTTGAATAGTAGGAAGAGAGAGAAAGTATCCACAAGTTACTTTTAGATTAGGATGATTGAATTAGCAAAAATATGTCCGGACTCTCGGGAGGAAAAGAAGAAATTAAAGGAAAGCAGTAGAATAGAATAAGTGATTTAGCTTCTTAAATCTCGTCCATTTATTTTTTAATCTAACGGTCAGCATTGCTTCTCACACTTCTCACAATAAGAGCTCTTCTCACATGAACCTAATTATATATATATATATAATTTTATTAGACATATTACGATGCATGTTAAAATGGATGTGTGAGAACACTTTAAGAGATAGAATAGAATTGAGGTTATTCGCAAGAAAGTATGTGTGATATGCATTGCAGACAAACTAAGGAAAAATCATCTGCGTTGGTTCGGGCATGTAAGACGGAGACCCGAGGGTGTACTGGTACATATAGTGGAAGAGTGGGATCATAGAGGGGTTAAACGAAGGAGGGGGAGACCGAAAATGACTTGATTGAAATGAGTTAGGAAGAATATGAAGTATATGGATTTGCATGAGGATGAGACATTTGATCCTAAGGGATGATAGAGGAGGAAGATTTTTGTAGATGACTATACGGAGTAATTACTTTTGGTTCATGTAGCCGACCTCACTTATGGGATTAAGACTTTGATTGATTGATTGTTGTTGGACATATTACATTAATGAACAAAGTTGCTATATGCATTGTCATTTTAATAAACATTTTGCAACACACATTTTTAATTATCATAATAAAAGGAATTAGAGTGATTAGACTAAGTAAATAAATAGATTAAGCTATAAAATTTAAGTCATTACAACTTAGCACTTTCTTCTTGTTGAAATTGTCCATTTAGTTAAAAAGGAAGAAATATATATTATGCTTTTTTTTGGGTGATTGTTTTTCTTGTACTCCGCAGTATTTTATTTCATTTGTTTTTTCTATTGCTCGTAGTTATTTAGTTGCAAGACAAATTAATTTTTACTTCTATATATCATTAGAAATTATAATTAATGATTTTCAACAATTATGTCATCCATTTACAATGTTACAAATTTTATTTTAATATGTCAAATAATAGTCAATGGATCATGACATACAAGATATTAGGTACAAGCCTTATAAATAAACCAAGTTTTGCTTGATATTGATGAATTGATAATACTGTTACTATATTAAAAATCTACGGAAAATTTGTTAGAAAGGTCTTTTTAAGTGGTCCACTTTGTGGTAAAGGTCATTTTATAAAAAAGGTGGCAACAAAGGTCCTTTTATCCCACTTGAGTTGTGAAGAGGGTACTTTGACCGGATTCCGGTCATTGACTTTGTTTTCCGGCCAAAAATAATTTTTTTTTTTAAAAAAATTCCACTTTTCCCCTCTTCCATCCAACTCAACCTTAATTTCTTTTCCATCCTTCCTCTCTACGAACCCTAATTCTCAATACACATCAACAAGCATCAATTGTAGTGGCTCTAATTTTCAATTTTCATGAAATTAGGGTTGACTTGGAGGGAAAAGGGGAAAAAAAAAAAAATCGTTGACTGGGTTGATTGGGTGTTTGATTTGCAGGATGTTAAGGAAAGAGCCAAGATTATGATGGTTGCGTGGGAAACTTGGAATGAGAGGAATGCTGTGGCTAATGGAGTTGTGCCTAGAGTCCCTGCTGAGATTGCTACTGCTGAAACGCTACTAAATGCGTTTATTGAGGCGCGTCAACTAGCTGCTGCCCCGCGTGCTAATACCAGGCAACGAAGTGAGAATGCTTCATGGTGTGCTCCTTGCGAAGGCACGCTGAAGGTGAATGTTGATGGGGCGGTGTTCGGGGATGCAGGATCAGGTATGGGTGTTATTATAAGTGACCATACAGGGGATGTGGTGAGGGCGGGCTGCCAGCAAGTCCGTCAGAAGTGGGATGCTAGCATTACCGAAGCGAAGGCGATGGCACTTGGGTTGAGATTGGCTGTCCAATGCATTGTAAAAAGAGTCATTGTTGAGAGTGATTGTGAGTAATTGGTGAAGTTGGTTAATGGTACAGGAAGTGAGGGCTCTTTTTTGGGATTACTTGGCATTAGTTAGTGTGGTAGACCGGTAGTTGTCCTTAATTATAGGGACGTGATTAGTTTATGAATGTAATGTTGTTAATGGGACAAATGGATCATGCTTGTGTCTTTAATGTACGTGTTTTACAATGTTGTTATGGTGCTTATTTTTAGTAATGTATAATGTTTTATGAGCCTATAAAAAGTCTTCATAAATTGAGTATCCGAGTATATGAAGATGAATTAGAATAGTACGAATAGATAATTAATAATTACACTACACAATAATATTGATGGGACCTAGCCAGCTAACCTAGTTGTAACCTATAATTAAATGGAGTGTTAATTAAGGATAAATTTAATTCATATCGGTCTCATAACTATTTTGCTTGGCTATTTAAATCTTGCTCAATCAAGTATTTTGCCTACATTGAGGGATTTATGTTCACCAGCTAAATATGCATGAATGCTGGCTTGCATGATTAAGGAAAGCACGAAACTCATTGAAGAAATACCAAGAATGTTAAAGCATGATTACAATTATACAAAAATCGAATCCTGTCTTTTTGTAGGTGGAAAACTTTGTCTAAATTGAGGGTGGGAACAACAATGTTAAAAATAAAGAAAGTTTGCATAAATTATGGAATTGACCTATCAAGTGAGCATGAAAGGTAGTGAAGATTAGGTCCCAAATCCCAATATTAATTATATACATTTAATTGATATTAGTTCTATTCTAGATTGTTGCTTTCCCTCATCATGCAATCCACTCTTACAAATGCAGATTAATTAACATGAGAAGTGCAAGTGCACTAACCAATGAATGAATAAACTGTTAGATCATATTGGAAAAATATACTTCGTAATTAGATATTTTAAAATACTAAATATAAATTATTTTTACCGAATATTATTCATGTAATGTGAAGAGAACTAGAAGAAAGAATTCATCAAGAAAGTAAAATCAGTTAATGTGCCAACTTCAATTCCTAAAATATCTTTAAAAAAAAATTAAAAAAATAAAAAATCCTAGAATATCTTAGCTATCTATGTTGCACCAATACGGATAGGGGGCATATATGGGTACGGGTACGGATGGGAAACGACAAATCTAAAAATTTCAGGGTACGGAAACGGCTTTGAAGACGACGATTTTTTAAAATGTAAATTTAAATATTAAAAAAATTGGAGCATTGTAAAAATTTTGATGCAACAAAATAAAATAATAATATAAACAATTTTGTCCAATGTTCAACACAACAATTTAAAAAAAAAAAAAAAAAAAAAAAAAAAAATCATGAAATCATAAAAACAAATCGTGAATCAGAATCATTTTTTTAAAATTTTTTTCATAAAATCAGAATTTGTTATTAACGCTACAACAGTACAACACCAAGAAGAGAAGAAGATAAGCGCCGCTGCTGCAGCCTACACAACCGCCGATTAGCCTTGTCGCCACCACCCAAACTCCGCCGCAAAGAGAGAGAAACCCTAATTTGTGAGTTTTGAAGTGTGAAACTGTGAATTGGGGGAATAGATCGACATTCTCAAAACGCAAGTTGTATTTTTTTTTAAAAAAAAAATTTAAAAGCCCAAAATTATCCTTAGGGACGGCGTTGAGCCTCACTCGCTTCCCCGGAAATGTCCCCAAAAAGTCAACACATACCCAAAAAGTCAACGTCTCCCGGGGACATCCCCAAGCCCGTAACGTCCCGGGGACAGGGGACACCGGCCAGGAGGCGTCCCCGTGCAACATAGTTAGCTATTATGTAAATAAATCAGTAATTAAATGAGCCAACCCTTCTAACCAAATTGCCTTTATGGTCCTTAAATAAACTTTTTATATGATGAACATGAAGATTTGTCATTACACTCTTCTTCTTGCATTAGTTGACAAGATAACCATGTCAGATTTGTGTATAATCACACCGAAAAGAACGGCAGAGGATGAGAGATATAACTACATTTTTTGTTTGCATCCTTCATTGTCCACAAATCTATGGCCCAATATATATATGTGCCACCCTTACGTATAGCAAATTAATTAGCAATCAATAGAGAACGGATCGGAGGAATTAAGAGACTGAAAAATGATATAAATGAGATTTACAATTGTTAAGAAAGATATTCGAGAAAATTATGTCATACAATTAATATCAAGCTGTTTAATGTCGACAAAACATGATCCCTTTGACAGCCCTAAGTATGTATAAACCTTTTCAATGAGGTAAAATAACAAACGGTAATACATCCAACTACTTGTTTGATTAAACTTTAATAGAGGGATTAGTAATGTAGTTCGTATGACATTATAATCCCGGATCAACTCTTCCTGTTTCGTACAAAGAGTATTAATATGGTCAGATTGGAGCGTTTATGTTCAAACACTAGATCTAAAAGCAAAGGACTGCTTGAATCTCCTTCTATACATGATGTAGCGTCGGGATGGGGAGCCCGGTTTGATCTCCTTGGTAAAATTGGAAGATTTCGATTTTTTATCCCGAAAACTTAAACATTTGCCCTTTGATAAACAGAAAAACTGGTATTTTCGTACATCGGGATCACTAATCATGCCCAAAAAATCATCTTCCATCTTCGATTGTACCAGTTGGCCATGAGACAGCGACACTTGGCATTCCAGTTTTTCGCCAAGTATCACCCCATGTAGGAGGTAAATATGTATTATTGTGACACATATGATGCTAAGTAAGCGAATTTTGGATAGATTTTTTAAGATAAAATTGTTGTATAGAGTTTTATTATCGATAGAATTCTAATATTTCATACATACAAAATTAATCATAACTTTTAAAAAATATCCTATAACTCAATTCTATTTCCATCATCAAAGTCGTTTAAAAAGTTCACTAAAATAAGATCCATTTATAATATATTTAATCACAAACTTTTATACATAGCTGGTTAGACCGTGTCACCAACTATTACAAGAGTCACTTCGTGTTAGTTATATTGGTTACTCGATCAATGTTATAGATAGGGGTTACTTAGTCAGTGTTATAGGTTACTCAGTTACTATTACAGGGGTTACTCGGTCAGTTTTATAGAGGTTACTTTATATGGTGTGGCTAGCCGCATACAAAATACACTGTTATTTAATTTATTTAAAATAAAATTGAGAATCGATAAAAATAAGTTTTAATTAGTAAAAATAATTTTAGTTTGGTAAAAATACTTTCAGTTCAGCGAAAATAATTTAAGTTCAATAAAAATAATTTCAAGTCAATAATTACACAGATATCTATTTACAACAAAAACTACAAAAAGTACCTAATATTTAATTAAATAAGCGATATGGCATCGTATGTCTAAATATCCTACATTATCAAAAGGGATTGTAGGACCGTATTTAACATTCAAGCAAACGAGTTTATACTGAATTTTTTCAACAATCTAGGCATCACCCGGGCACAAAACTAGTGATCACTAATATATAAAGTCGCCGGTCTTGCAGCTAGGCCACGAGACAGTGACACTTGGCATTCCAGTTTTTCGCCAAGTGTCGCACCATGTAGGCGAAAAATAGGTATTATTCTGACACATATGATACTAAGTAAGCGATTTTTGGATAAATTTTTAAGATAAAATTGTTGTATAGAGTTTCATCATCGATAGAGTTCTAATATTTCATATATACAAAATTAATTATAACTTTTAATAAATATCCTATAACTTTGTTCTATTTCCATCATCAAATTCGTTTTAAAAAGTTCTTTAAAATAAGATCAATTTATAATATATTTAATCACAAACTTTTATACGAAGCTGGCTAAACCGTGTCACCAACCAATACAAGATCAGAGTTACTTCGTCAGTGCTATAGGGGTTACTTGGTCAGTGTTATAGTGGTTACTCAATCACTGTTATAGACAGGGGTTACTTAGTCAGTGTTAGAGGTTACTCAGTTAGTATTACAGGGGTTACTCGATCAGTTTTATAGGGGTTATTTTGTCCGCCCAGATGTTGTGGTTAGCCGCATATAAAATGCATTGTTATTTAATTTATTTCCAAAATTATCAGAGAATCAGTAAAATAAGTTTTAATCGGTAAAAATAATTTTAGTTTGGTAAAAATACTTTCACTTCAACCAAAATAATTTAAGTTCAATAAAAATAATTTCAAGACAATAATAACATAGATATATATCTATTTACAAACAACACTACACAAAGTACACTCCATATGATATCGTATGTCGAAATATCCTACATTATCAGAACGAATTATTTGACTATATTTAACATTCAAGTAAAAATGTTATCTTAAAGTTTTATCAAGATTTTTGATAGATTTTTTAAGATAAAAATGTTGTATAGAGTTTTATTATTGATATACTTCTAATATTTCACATATACAAAATTAATCATAACTTTTAATAAATATCCTGTAACTCAGTTCTAATTCCATCATAAAATTTGTCTTAAAAAGTTCTTTAAAATAATATCCATTTATAATATATTTAATTTATCTTTAAAAATAATATAAAAATAAGTTTTAATTAGTAAAAATGATTTTAATTTGGTAAAAAAATAAATACTTTTAGTTCAGTAAAAATAATCAAAGTTCAATAAAAATAATTTCAAATCTATAATAACATAGATCTCTATTTACAAACAAAACTACAAAAAGTACAATTATTATATAAATAAGCGATATGATATTGTATGTCTAAATATCTAGCATTATCAAACGGGATTATAAAACCGATTTAAACATTCAAACCAAAAAATTTATCAACAATCCCGGACACAAAACTAGTTTATTAACTATTACTAAAACATAGTATGCTGATATCATCACTATTCACATGTCAATCTATTAATGAACTTTTTCAATTCCCGCCTAAATGTAAAGATGATGTCATCTTTTTGTTTTGTTTTGTTTTGTTTTTTTTAGAGCTACCCTATTTAACTTTTTTGAAATTTAAATATCAGAAGTTTCCACATTACAATTGCAACCTATCAATGTATCCTAGAAAATTGAAATAATTTTAAATAGCACACTAATAATTAACCTCCTAAAGCTCCTACATTGAAATATGTATTAGGCAACATTGGTGAAAATCATACTTTTGATGAAAATCTAAAATTTTTACAGATATTTTTATATTATAGCTTAATTTTGTTAGTAATTTACAAATTACAAAAATAGGTTTTATAAAAACCGTGCATTGCACGGGTTCTAGTCTAGTATATATATAAATCTAAACTTTTAGCGAGGCCACGAGACAATGATACTTGGCATTCCAACTTTTCGCCAAGTGTCACGCCACGTAGGCGACAAATAATTATTAATATGACATGTAGGTTTTATTTCAATATATTTTTTGTAGAATAGGATAAAAAAGTTATTTAGAGTTTATTTTCAATAAAATTTGAATACATTTAGTATAATAAAAAAGTTATTTTAGAGTTTTATTTTCAATAAAATTTGAATACATTTAGTATAATAAAAAAGTTATTTAAAAGTTTTATTTTCAATAAAACTTTGATTTAGAATTTTATTTTTAATAAAATACCAATATTTTTATACAAAATGGCGGATCTAGAGGGGTACAAAAGGAAAAAATAAAAAAATCAAAGAGACTTGTTATTATATATAACAGTTCTCTTAATTCTTAACATGCAACCAGCCTTTACCTAGATGTTCAGAGAAAATGAAAGGAGATCGTAGATTTAGACAACCGCTCTTTTTAGCTGCACATTATTACTTCTAATTTTATTAGATTGTCAAGTGATTATTAATCTGTTTGGGGTAAAAATACCCTAAACACGTGGCCCAATGGCCTAGCGACACGTGGCACCCAGCCATTGGTCAGCAGGGCTCCAATCCCCTGCTGACACGTGTCCTCCAAACCCTAAAGGGGGAACCATCCCCTCCCCACTATAAATAGTGGAAGGACCCTCATTAATGGGGGATCCGAAAATAATTATTACACATTGAATATTCCTACAAAGGAAAAACACTTACCCCGAGCAATATTAATTGCGGAATTCTCCCAATACGCGAGAAGCAATCTTTACCTTACGTACATCCTACCTCCCGTATCTTTACTAACTTGATCGTTGGAGGCGGAGCTCCTACCCCCAGGAGTCTTCGTGATTTTGCAGGCACAGGCGTCGAAGGGCATTCTTGGAATTGTAACTCTCCCGCAGGACACATCAAAAAACCCCGAAACATTTGGCGCCGTCTGTGGGGAGAGTACTTCTAAGATGACTTCTGATTCTGTGTCACCGAATCAGGGCAAACGGCCTGTGGTCGAGCCTGAGGTCCAGACGGACCATGAAAGTGGTGATGAGATTGAAACATATGTGGCCCCGGATGGGTCCTTCAGAACGAAGCACGCTCGTGCTAAAGATAGAAGAGAGCGGGAAACCAGCCAAGGTGCTCCCAGCAACCCAGCCGGGAAACCGGCCGGTATTGCTCAAACGGTGGAGGGCTCAGCTCCCGTCACCAGAAACGAACTCATGTCGTTCATGAATAGTTTCAAGGGTGAGATCAAGAGCCTCATCCGGTCAGCAACTCCAAAGAAGGGTCAACCGGCCAAGAAGCCTTCTGGAAAGAAGGCGGTCAAAGAACGAGTGCCTACCCCTCATCCAAAGCCAAAGGAGGGGGAGGGCTTAAGGTTTGACCCAAGCAGACTCCGTTTTCCTCAAGGGGAGCTGCGAAAGGCCATCCGGCACGTACAGCCGGATGGCTCCAAGAAAACATTCTCAGACGCCCGCACGTTTCTCCAAGAGAAGCGAGGTCAGGCGTCTGCGTCGGCTTCAACGTCGACCTTCCCGGACAGTTTCAATGACGTCTCACAAAGGCGTACGGGAACGAATCCTGGGAGCCAGACGGGCGAAGCTTCCGCCCGGTCTGGACCCAAAGTGATCCAACCTGGTCCATTCGGCACACCGAATGGGTTGGTTGGATCCCCTTTTATGTCACCGGGTCTCTTCGGTGGGCAAGTGCACCAGCCGTACCAACCCACGGACTGGCAGCTGCGCCTGCTTAATTTGGGGGAACAGCCAACGGCGTTCTCGCCCGAGATAACCCAGGCGGCACAGCCGCCTAAGGTCAAAAATGTTCTGGTGGGGGCCTATGACGGCACCACCAACCCAGAAGACCACCTAATGGCTTACTCTAACCTCATGTATCTTCAGGGGTTAGATGATGACGTCTGGTGTCGATGCTTCCCGGCTACCCTCAAGGGCATAGCCCAGCGGTGGTTTGGTAACTTACCAGCCGGATGCATCAACAACTTTCGAACTTTGGCGTACTTGTTTACGTCAAATTTCTCAATGAACATACCCGCCAAAAAGACTAGCCTCGACCTAGGGGCAATACAGCAGGGTGACCGGGAGGGCCTCCGGTCATACGTCAGACGGTTCAATCTGATGAGAATTCAGATTCCGGGACTATCAGACGAAGTGGCCTATACAGACTTCTTTCGAGGTCTGAAGGACGGGTCGACCTTCAAGTTTGACCTCGTCCGGAAGAGGGTTGCTACCCTCCAAGAGGCGTTAATTGAAGCTGAAGCCTATATACAGGCGACGGAGCTTTGTGCTGTCAAGCAGCCGTCAGACCCTAAAAAGTCTGACAAAAAAGAGAGCCGGCAGCAGCATCAGCCGGCAAGAAAGGAAGAAAAGAGAAAAGGGGTCTGGGCAGCTGACCGATCAGGTCAGCCGGCCCAGAAGATCAGGCGGAAGTCAGAACCGTATGTCCCCAAATACGAGTTCACAAAAGATTGCTCCACCATCCTCCGGGAAATCAAAGACCGGATGTCTCTCGACAAACCGGCTGAAATGAAAAGTCCCGTGAATAAACGGGACAAGAGCAAGTATTGCCAATACCACGAGGATGTTGGCCATGACACCAACGGCTGCTATAGCCTCAGGCGGCTATTGGACCGTCTGGCAGATGAGGGGGCCCTAAAATCCTACCTACCCAAGGCTAAGGGTAATACCCAGGCCAAGAAAGGGCAGGCGGCAAAAATCGGTCCTGTAAACTCCGAGACGGATGAAGAGACCATCTTCACCATAGCAGGCGGTTTTGCCGGAGGGGGTCCCACCATCCGGGGTACGAAAGACAACATCAGGAAGCTGGTCAACTCAGTGGATGAGGGCCAGGCGTCGCAAGATGTCTTTCCTGAGGTCCTTATTTCTGAAAAGGACCGGGGCAAGGTCAGGCGGCCTCATGACGACCCCATCGTCATCGAATGCAAGGTTGCCAACCAGAAGGTTGGCCGGATCCTAATAGACACTGGGAGCTCGTCTGACCTAATCAGTTACCAGTGCTTGACCAAGCTCAAGTACACATCCGGTAACATGCATCAGGCTCCACACCCCCTAGTCGGTTTTGGGGGTGGAGTAGTGCATCCGGTTGGAAGCATAGATCTTCCGATCCGGCTGGGTGAAAAGGGGGAAGGACGCCACATGATAGTCAAGTTTTTGGTTGTGGAGGAACTGTCCGCCTACAACATGATATTTGGCCGTCCTACCCTCAACGCATCTAAGGCTGTCATCATCCCGTCCCTCATGCTGGTCAAGTTTCAAAAGGATGATGGAACAGTCGGTGCCCTAAGCGGGGACCAGAAGGCGGCCAGAGAGTGTTATCTCTCTGACGTCAAGACCACTATGGGTGCAGCCGGCAAGGGTGAGCCCATAGATGTTGATAACTGCGATCCAGCAGTCTCGGCTCCAAGGGCAGCCGGTAAGAAAAGAAAGGCGGACCAATTGGCACCCGTCAAAAAGGAAAAATAGCAATCACTAGCCGGGGAAAGGTCAGATGACCAACGACCTCAGCCGGCTGGTGACTGCCTTGATGTCATCTTGGATGACAGCCGTCCCGAAAGAACAGTCAAGGTAGGGACGGTAGCCTCTGAACGGCTGGGAGAGGGTTTACTTCAGCTGCTGAAGGAATTCAAAGACATCTTTGCCTTTGAAGTGGAAGAGATGCCAGGCGTCAGCCCGGATCTTGCTGTCCACAAGCTAGCCGTAGATCCCAAAAAGCAGCCGGTTAGGCAGAAAAAAAGGGATCATGGTGGAGAACGATCTCAAGCGGCAGCGGCTGAGGTCAAAAAGCTGTTGGATGCGGGGTTCATTAGGCAATGCTACTACCCGGATTGGGTGGCAAATGTTGTTCTAGTGAAGAAGCCAAACGGTACTTGGCGGATGTGTGTGGATTACACAGATCTGAACAAAGCGTGCCCAAAAGATAGCTACCCGCTTCCAAAGATCGACAGCCTTGTTGACTCAACAGCCGGTCATGCGCTAATGAGCTTTATGGATGCCTATTCCGGCTTCCATCAAATACCCCTCTGGAAGAAAGATCAGGAGAAGACGGCTTTCGTCACTGATCAGGGGTTATTCTGCTATACGGTGATGCCGTTTGGGTTGAAGAATGCACCGGCTACATTCCAGCGCATGATAAACACTGTTTTTATCAACCAGATTGGCAGGAATGTAGAGGCGTATATCGATGACATGATAGTCAAATCCAAGCTTCAGACGGATCACCTAACAGACCTGCGAGAAACCTTCACCACACTCAGGCGGCACCGGGTCATGCTTAACCCAAAGAAATGTGTATTCGGTGTTGAGTGTGGGAAGTTTCTCGGATTCTTGATTGACCAAAGAGGCATTGAAGCTAATCCGGAAAAAATACAGGCGGTAATTGACATGAAATCTCCCCGCACTGTTAAAGAGGTCCAGAAGTTGACCGGTTGCCTGGCGGCATTGGGGAGGTTCCTCAGCCGGTCGGGTGACAAATGCCTCTATTTCTTCCAGGCAATCAGGAAGAGGTCAAGGTTTGAATGGGGTGAAGAAGCAGAGGCGGCATTCCAGAGGCTTAAGCAGCACCTGCATTCTTTGCCAAGGCTAGTGAGCCCCCTACCACGGGAGGTTCTGTATATGTACCTAGCCGTCTCTGATCACGCCCTTAGTGCCGTTCTCCTTGCTGAGAGAGACGGCATCCAGCTGCCGGTGTACTTCATCAGCCATGTCCTTAAAAATGCTGAACTCCGGTACCCTATGATCGAAAAATTTGGGTTGGCCTTATTTGTGGCAGTTAAGCGGTTGAAGCCTTACTTTTTGGCACATCCGGTTGTGGTGTACACAGATCAGCCGCTCAAACGCACGATGACTGCTATAGAGTCATCCGGCAGAATGATCAAGTGGGCTGTTGAAATACAAAGCCTTGAGATAACTTTTGAACCCAGGCGGGCAGTGAAAGGTCAGGCGTTTGCCGACTTCATTGTCGAGATGACTAGGCCGGTGCAACCGGAAAATCCTGATCAGGTCTGGAAGTTATTTGTAGACGGCAGCTCTACGGTGAACGGCTGTGGTGCAGGTGTTATCTGTCATTCTCCGGAAGGGGATAAGTTTGAATATGCACTACGGTTTAAGTTCCAAGCCTCCAACAATTAGGCAGAGTATGAAGCTCTACTAGCCGGGTTGCGCATGTGTAAGGCGGCCGGTGCAAGAAAGGTTGACGCCTGCTCAGATTCTCAGCTGATCGTTAGCCAATACCTTGGTGACTATGAAGCCACCCATCCGGCTATGATCAAATATTTGCAGGCGGTCAAGGAAGAGGCTGGGTCCTTCGATGAATTTCATCTCCGACAGGTGCCCCGGTCTGAAAACAATCAGGCGGATGCCCTTTCAAAGTTGGCATCATCAGCTTCCTGTGATTCACCTAGGACGGTCTTTTGGGAGGTCATTGAAAAACGAAGTATTCAGAATGATCCCATTGGAGTCCTGGACAGGAGTGCTACCTGGATGGATCCCATCCGGTCTTTCTTGACGGATGGTACTTTACCGGATGACCCTTCAGAAGCATCAGCGCTCAAGAAGCGTGCTTCAAGTTTTGTTATGCATCAAGGGGAACTCCTCCGGAAGGGTTACCTGCAGCCGTTTTTTAAATGTGTAACCCCGGCTAGGGGGAGAGAAGTTTTGGAGGACTTGCATGCGGGGTATTGTGCTTCGCATATTGGCGGCAGGTCCCTGGCCAGAAGAGCCAGGCGGCAAGGGTACTTCTGGCCCACTCTTGAAGCGGATGCGATGAATCTAGTGAAGAGATGTGACAAGTGCCAAAAGTTCGCCAAATTGATACATCAACCGGCAACAGACCTCACGGCAATCCATAGTCCGGTTCCGTTTGCTAAATGGGGCATGGACATTTTGGGACCTTATACGCCTGCAACAGGCGGCCGCCGCTACATTCTTGTAGCAGTGGACTACTTCACCAAATGGGTTGAGGCAGAGGCGGTAAAAGGAATAAAAACGAAAGACGTGATTTCCTTCATCTGGAGAAACGTCATCACCCGGTTCGGGGTTCCAATGTCCATGGTTTTTGACAACGGACCGCAGTTCGAAACTCCTGTTCTCAAGACCTGGTTGAGAGATCAAGGAATCTCCCATTTCTTTGCATCCGTTGGCCGTCCTCGGGCAAACGGTCAAGTTGAGGCTTTTAATAAGTTGATCTCAGACGGGATAAAGAAGAAAATAGAAAGAGCCGGTGGACTATGGGCAGAGGAATTACCTCATGTTCTTTGGGCTATCCGGACAACTGAAAAGGGGGCAACCGGAGAGACCCCATTTCTCATGACATACGGCACTGAAGCAGTTCTCCCCATTGAACATTATGAGCCTACTCTACGCATTATGTTATATGATGAGGCGGCTAACTGGGAAGCCATGCGGTTGGCATTAGACGCTCTCCCAGAGCGAAGGGGGAATGCTGCCCTGCGTCATGAGATCTACCGTCTGCGTATGACAAGAGCCTACAACAAGCGGGTTCGTAAAAGACCTTTGAAAGAAGGAGATTTTGTGCTTCGCAAAATGGAGGCAACCGGTAGGGTTAATGAAAAAGGCAAATTAACCCCAAATTGGGAAGGACCCTACCGGATCTTTGAAGAGGTACGAGACGGCACTTACCGCCTGGAAACTCCAGACGGAAGGAAGTTGCCTAGAACTTGGAATGTAGATAACCTCAAAAAATACTACTTCTAAGTGTTGTACATCTTTTGTAAATTTCCAATGATTAATGAGAATTACATTCAATTTCCAATGCTTACCACAAGCGGCGTTAGAAATTAAATTTTGCATCCGGTGACACCCATTCGGGTGAATTCATCGAAGAGAACATCTCCCATTTGGGTGGTAAATTGTTCTAAGCGATCACACAGGCGGACAAATCCGCCTGACGATCCCTCGCACCAAAAAAGGGCAGACTAGCACCCCCAAACTTGCAGTCGGCCCACTTTTTGGAAGTACCACTATAGGCTGTTTCCAAAACTCAGCCGGTACTAAGTATCGCCGCCTGACTCTCTAAGAGAAGGCAGGCCTCAAACATTCAGGGGTATGTTTTCAAAATCCCCACCGGTGAAAGGACATCCCAACTAGGCGTAGTCCTATTGCGAAGTCCCAACCGGTAATTCGGTATAAACCGACTGGCTCCCGAATCTAATGTTGGCACTTAGTATATATATTCGTGCTACATTATATGGATAGCCGCCTGGCTTGCAAAGACCAAGACCGCTATCCAGGGGCAATTACCCAGACACCATCCGGTTTTGCTTTGGGTTGAAATTTTCTTTGCCTAGTTTGCGAAGACCCAGACGGCAGTTTCACCGGTGGGGTCTTCTTGGCTATCCTTGAAGATTTCTTTGCCTAGTTTGCAAAGACCCAAGCTGTGGTGTTACCGGCGGGGTTCTTTTGGTTATCCGGTGGGGTCTTCTTGGCTATCCTTGAAGATTTCTTTGCCTAGTTTGCAAAGACCCAAGCGGTGGTGTTACCGGCGGGGTTCTTTTGGTTATCCGGTTTTGCTTTGGGTTGAAATTTTCTTTGCCTAGTTTGCGAAGACCCAGACGGCAGTTTCACCGGTGGGGTCTTCTTGGCTATCCTTGAAGATTTCTTTGCCTAGTTTGCAAAGACCCAAGCTGTGGTGTTACCGGCGGGGTTCTTTTGGTTATCCGGTTTTGCTTTGGGTTGAAATTTTCTTTGCCTAGTTTGCGAAGACCCAGACGGCAGTTTTACCGGCGGAGTCTTCTTGGCTATCCTTGAAGATTTCTTTGCCTAGTTTGCGAAGACCCAAGCGGTAGTGTTACCGGCGGGGTTCTTTTGGTTATCCTCGCAGAAAGATGTACAAAAATAATAGCAACAATTCCAGCATTGAAGTGTAGAAACATAAAAAAGCATTCAAAAGTCAAGTGAGAAAAATCAAGTGCATTCAACAGCCGGCTCAGCCGGTGAAAATGATTATATTCAAAATAAAATGTACAAACCGGCGCAGCCGGTGGAAATGTTAATATTCAAAATGAAAAATTACAGCCGAGTAGCCCATCTCATCCGGCGCAATTACAAAATAATGCAAGGTGCGCAGGCCGGGAGGTAGTTGCTACTCGAGGTGAACGGTGAACCGGTCCTCTTCCGGTTGGTTTGGGGTAGGAGCAGTGTGAGCGGCTGCGTCGGCTTCAGGAACAACTTCTTCCTCTTCAGCAGCCTCCGCCTGCCTTCGTGCAATCTCCTTCTCAACCCAATCTTCATAAGGTCCGGGACCCGGTTCATTCGCCTCCTCGGCGAGAATGGCAAGATCGGAATATTTGAAGGCGAGTTCCCAGACGGTGAAGTCCGCCTCCGGATGGATGAGGGAAAACGCCCGATGCATCCGGTTCGCACAGTCATGCTCATTCTCTTCAATGAGCCTCTCCTGCTCCGCCTCCAAGGTGGCCTTGAAGTTCTCGCTGGCAGCAGCCGCCTCTTTGAGCAGGCGCTCATTCTCTTTGGCAAGGCGACCATTTTCAGTCTCCGCCTCGCTCAGCCGTTGGAGGGGCTCTTTCTGTTCCTCCAACTGTTTGTTGGCATCATCCAGGGACGCCTGCAGTTGATCAACTTGGCTTTTCAGTTGATCAACTTGCTGTTGGAGGGCCTTGGTCTTCTCCGCCTGTTCCATGCGTATAGATTTAGTTTCTAACTCATGCATGTACAAAGAGTATTCAGCAACGCCATGGGCGTCATCAACAGCCCGTTTGCCTCTCCTTACCTCTTCAGCCTTGCGGGTATAAGCTCGCTTGAGCCCCTCAACGCGCAGCATGGCCTGCAAAAATACAGCCGGATCAGTATTGCATATTTAAAGATGCATGATAATTACCACACGGTTGTTGGAACATACGTCGGCCAGGTCGACCAGCACCCGGTCGGCATTAAAGGAGTTGATCCCTGGGATCGCCTCCTTCTCGTCCCTAGGGACGGCTTTCAGCATGGCCCGGGCATATTGTGCCCCGTCCGGCCAGCGGGGAGAGTTATCTGCACCAGAAACAGACGGTGAGAAAGTCGCATAAGCTCTGCCAATAGATTGCCGGCTGATTGGAGAATCCCCCGGCTGCGATCGAGATTGTGAATAAGACTTGACCCGCATGGGCAGGTCAAGCAATGTAAGGTCGAAGTTACCTTTGTGGCCCGAGCGGCCTTCAGAAGGACCGGCGGCCCTCAATGGGATGGCAGACAGCACTTCCGCCGATCCGGGCCCGCCTGGGACCTTTATTGATTTGCCGCCGGTGGTAGGCCGGTCGGCAGTTTTCTGCACCTTTGATGCAGACTCTTGTTGGGTCGGCGGTGGCCTGACCTGTTTATGAAGGGACCGGGGCATCGGCTTCCCGTCCTGAAAACAAGGAAAATATAAGTTGAGGGATGGAAAGATTCAAGTCAACAAAGGTCAGACGGTTATACCTTCTTTGCCGCTTGGGCAGCAAGTTTTTTCTCTAGGTTGGCTTTCCGAATGTCGGCAGCCGACCTAGCCGGTGTCTTTTCAGTTGGCAGCATCTTCTTGGCTTCTTCTGCAAAGGCAGCCGCTTGGTTAGAAAAAATAAATAAGCAAGGGAATAAAAGCATCCGGTTCGAAAGAAACCGGCTGAGTTCCGAATACATACGTTTTTTAAACATGCTGCTTAGACCGCAAGCGGACAAGAAGCACTCGTCCCTAAAAAATTCATGTTTGGGCACCCAGTTTCTGGGTACCCTTATTATCTCTCCGGATGAGAGGGTGTCAGGCACTAACTCAAAAAAGCCGGAGTCAAGAATGGTCTCTCTATCATCCTCCGGTACAGGGGGCAGGCGGCACTTGGTTCCCAAGAGTTCCGGTTTCCGGTTGTAGATCCGGAGTTCTCTGTTCTCTTCTGTGGTTGGGGCCTTAACCAAGTAAAACCGGTGCTTCCAATCTGACCATTTGGATGGCTTGTCCAAGGTCATGAGGTATTTGGGTTGGGTGGTTAGGGTATACCAGGCTCTCCAGCCGCCTGGGCTCCTACTCAAATAATGCATATGGGCAAACGCCTCCCAGCCGGGGTTGAGACCCTGCATCTCGCAGGCGGCGATATACCCTAAGATGTTTACCCAAGAGTTGGGAGTTAACTGCCAGAGACCCAGGCCGTATCCCCTAAGAATGGCCTTTATTGTGTCATGGAGAGGAAAGCGGATCCCGGCCAAGAAGGCCGCCTCGTAGCACCCGAACCAGGCGTTTGCGTTCGGCTGCTCATCCTCCCACCATATCGTTCCCAGGGCAGCCGGGATTTTTATTGTATAGTCACCCCCCAGCGGCCGCCGTTTGATAAAATCAGGCAGTGCAGCCCGCATGAGCTCCCGGTCCTTAGAAGAGACGGCGATCATGAGAGGATCGTTCCTACTATCCCAAGAGGGCCTCTCCGCCTCCTCGCTATCCTCAGACTCGGTTAAGTAGCTGCTACTGCTACTTTGAATGCGACCGGCTTCAGAGCCGGCTGGGGAGTTGGAGACCTCCTTATCAGAGCCTGCCTGCTCTGTGGTCTCATTGAGGGGAGCAGCCTCCTCATTTAAAATGCTATCACTCGGGGTGCTAGGAGTGCCCCCGGGTGAACCTCTCTGCTCTACCCCTCGCTCTACTTCACCGCCTGAAGCCAGGACCTCAGGCGGCTGCTCATCTGAGCTCCCACTTCGGTAGTTGGGATCTCTGGCAGTGGACCGGATTCTGGCCATTGTGTCCTGCACAGACACAGAGTCGGTCGATATGGGTGTTGAAAAAGGGTTGTCCCAAGGAACAGAGGCGGCACACCCAGTTCTAGACTCAGCCGTACTAATAAACCGGCTGAGTTCACAGCTAGGTTCCGGGTATGGGTATAAGGGGTCCATCTACTTATGGGACCAATGAACAAAAATGCGAGCAAAAGACTCAAACGGAAATACATGAAAAAGCTAGAAAGAATAGAGACGGTACCTAGAAGAAAGTCTGGAAATCCTTCGGGATGCTTGCGAAGACTCAGGCGGTTCAAAATCCGGCTGGGTTTCTCTGATTACCCTCGCGAAAACCTTTGGCTAGCTTGCAACGACCCAGACGGTCTGTTGACCGGTTGCTCTCAACAAATCTCAACCCCGAATGCTCTCAACTTTCAAATTGCCGGCTGCTCTCAACTTTTCTGAAATTTTGCAAGGTTTGTAAATGGGAGCTCGGGGGGCATCCTCTCCTACTTATAGGATTTGTCCCAGGAGGTGAAGAGTCGTGACTATACGCCTTCTGCTCTTCCCTCCTTCAAAAAGAATTTGAGGTAGTCGTGACTATACCTTTTCACCGGTGCCACGTGGCACCTTGCCACGTCAGCACCAGTGAGGGGCAAATGTTTGGGGTAAAAATACCCTAAACACGTGGCCCAATGGCCTAGCGACACGTGGCACCCAGCCATTGGTCAGCAGGGCTCCAATCCCCTGCTGACACGTGTCCTCCAAACCCTAAAGGGGGAACCATCCCCTCCCCACTATAAATAGTGGAAGGACCCTCATTAATGGGGGATCCGAAAATAATTATTACACATTGAATATTCCTACAAAGGAAAAACACTTACCCCGAGCAATATTAATTGCGGAATTCTCCCAATACACGAGAAGCAATCTTTACCTTACGTACATCCTACCTCCCGTATCTTTACTAACTTGATCGTTGGAGGCGGAGCTCCTACCCCCAGGAGTCTTCGTGATTTTGCAGGCACAGGCGTCGAAGGGCATTCTTGGAATTGTAACTCTCCCGCAGGACACATCAAAAAACCCCGAAACATAATCCATAAAATACCCATAAACGGACAATCATGTCAAGTGATTATTGATCCATGGTAGAAAATTTAAATAAAATATATATATATTAGATAAAAAGTTTTATTTTAGAATTCAATAAACAACCCGGGCATTGCACGGGGCACAAAACTAGTAACTAATATATAAAGCTAAACTTTTAGCCAGGCCACGAGACATCGACATTTGGCGTTCCAACTTTTTGCCGAGTATCGCGCCACATTAGTGTAGAAACCTGATTGTGTCTCCTCAAAAACCAAACCCAGTGATGAGTACATTTCACATCTTTGATTAACGAGTTCGGTAAAGAGTTGAAGAGTCTCGTGAAGTTTCCTTAAGCCTTAACCATATTTCTAACCTTTCCTAAAATGTTTAAGCCAAAATCATTTATTTCGTGACTTTAAACCCAAAATCATTCATTTCGTGACTTTAAACCCAAAATCATTCATTTCGTGACTTTAAACCCAAAATCATTTATTTCGTGCCCAATTCATAAAAAGTCCAAACCAGATTGTTTTGGTCCACAATCCCGGTCCAATTATTGTTTAGTTGGATGGGGTTAGAAAAGAGTTTTCCAATGATATATTATAAGCCCAAATCCGATTTATAACGAATAAGTTATGGCCAAAATACTAAAACGAGCCCAAATCGAGCCTAGGTCACCTTAGCTACGACCCAATGATCATATGAGGGTCCAAATATCTTATTCCCAATCCTAAGTCAGTTAGGAATTTCTAGAAGTCTCTAGAATATTCTAATCTATCCTTTTCGAAAAGATAAAGATCAAAGTAGTTTGAAGCCGAATAAAACTTCTCGTTTGATAATCCTTGTTCTATTCAAATTAAAAGACGTTTGGATATAATTTGCATATAAAACCCATCAGAAGCCAAACTCTGAATAAAATGGATTATCCTTTAAAACCAGCGCATAAAGCCAAGACTAACGCACTGCGACAGTCCCAACGCGGCACGTCAGCACTCAACGCGGCGCATCAGTATCAGCGCGATGCGCTAGCACCAGCGCAGCGCGTCAAGAGCAGTTCTATTTTGTTTCAAATTCTGATCTTTTTCTGATCTTTCGACTCTCTTTTTTCCCTATAAATAGAGGTCGTTTTCCCCGTTTTCAAATCAGCAAGAACCATCAATCATAAGCTACAATTAGCTATAACCACCTAGCTCCAATCATCAACAATCACCAACAATCATCGAGAATTAGCCTTGAAAATCCCATCATCTTAACCCGAAATTCTTAATTCCAATGTTCTTAGCCTTAGCCTAAACACATCCTTGATATTATCCTAAATCAGTCACAATACCTCATTCACGAGATTTGAATACTTCTAGCCGTCCTCGACGTTGCCTTCGACCTCGACGTGAAAGGTTGATAGTTTTGATGGTTTGGCCCCAAATCTATATTTCTATTCATATTTGATTTATTTACTTTAGGAAAATTTGCCCAAAATAACACGAACTTTGGCCGGTTCGCCAATAATAACACCACCTTTGAGTTATCCCAAAATAACACCAACTTTGGGGGGTGTCTTCCAAAAATGGTACAAAAAAAATGGTAACCGGATTTAGGAGGTAATATTGCTGACGTGTGTTATGTTTTTGCCAGGTTGTTTTGGATATGGTAACTTTGGGGTCAGCATTCAACAAAGTACTTTTCTGACTTGTGTTGCCCACATCAACTTCCACAACTTCAGCATTTGAACCTTCTCCCACTTTTCTCTCAAACTGAACTGCATACACAACAATACTCCTATTTACAACAGCTAACTTACCCATCTCTAACACCTCAGCATCCCCTTGAATTTTTCTCAAACCTTTCTCAATATTTAACCCAGGCATTTGGTAAAACAAAGCATCCACATGAGCAAGCCCACACTTACTACCATAATCCCTTAAGTCCCAGTAACAAAGTTCATCTGGGTCAACATCAAAGTTACTACAACTCCCACCCTTATACACCATTTCACCATTACGAACATGCTTAAATTGACCCCCATACCAGAATCGAACAGTCACATTATCAAAAACATGAGTATTTGCAGCAGACCCTAGAATTAAACAACTCAATTAGACTCCAAACAAACACTCAAGTAATTAACCCTAATTCAGCAATTAACAAGAAAATTTATCGAGTGAACAACATAATTCACCATACAAATCAACCTAATTATTAAACCTACTTTAACAATTAACAGCATAATTAAACATACGAACATCCATATTCAAATTAGAACACATAAAATCCACCCAACAATCATAATTCAAACAAAACAAAGAAAGTAAAAAAACACGAACCTTTCTTCTTCGTCTTTCTGGGCATTTTGGGAACCAAAGATCGCAACTTTTTCACTCTTCTCTTCACTTCACTTCAATGCAATTTTCTTTGGGAGCAGTAGAATTTCGGAATTGAGTTCTGATTATTTCAAAGGGAAATGACGAAATGAGGAATTGAATATGCTCTGAGATTCTCTGATAAAATGGTTGGAAGACGAAGAAAGAGAGTGAAATATGGAGGGAAATGAATTAAAGAGGGAGACAGGAGTTAGGTGTGTAAAATTTAATTACACGTTGGATGGTTAAGGGGAAGCAACGCACAACCTGGCAAAAACATAACACACGTCAGCAATATTACCTCCTAAATCCGGTTACCATTTTTTTTGTACCATTTTTGGAAGACACCCCCCAAAGTTGGTGTTATTTTGGGATAACTCAAAGGTGGTGTTATTATTGGCGAACCGGCCAAAGTTCGTGTTATTTTGGGCAAATTTTCCTTTACTTTATTGGTTTAACTTTCTTGAAGTTTACTAACGTGTGTATTGTTTTAATAGCAAGAAGGTTGAGGCATCAAAGTAAGTAGTTCAATTATCCTTTTTATCGTTCTTTTGATTTTGGAGTAGAAATCATGTTTACAATGTTATTTTAATTCCTAGTATCATGTTTAGGATGTTGATTATGATTTCTAGTATCATGTTTAGGATAACGCTTTGATTTTGTTATTAGTGACATACTAGGATTTGTTATTAATCCATTTAGTATCATGCCTAGGGTCTTACTATTAACGATATTTTGATGATGTTGTTATGATAATGATTGTTGTATTAATCATATGTTGCTTGATTATTCATGATTTATTGTTATTGCTTGATCACGCCCCTTGTTGCAGGTTTAAAGGGAATTTGTACTTGAAATCACGCCTAATAAGATAATTAATAATTGATTTAGGTTAATATGATTTAAATTCAAGTGATCACCAATAATAGATTTAATTGTGCATTAATAATCAACCAACGTAGATTAAACAAGTTTCGAATTAACTTGATGTATGTATGTTGATCGAAAAGCGCACATGAATGTCATAAGAATTGAGTAGAGGCCTATTTAGGGCGGGTTCAATCTCTTTTAGCACTAGTGGAAAAATTGCTATTAGCAGCACCCTATTAGCAACTGGCGTTATATATGTTAGCTGCTGGCTAAAATAATGTCAGTTACAAATACTATGTTATTAGCAACTGGCATAGTAATTAGCGCTGTTAATACTTAGAGTGTAAAAGTAAAAATTTATATTAGCAATTGGCCTATGTGATGCCAATTGCGAATACTATAACATTTACAACTGACATAACAATGCCCGCTGCTAATATTAATTATTTTTAAAATATATTATTTATTTGTAACTGGCCATTTATATGTCCGTTACAAATACTAGGTCAACTAAATTTTGACCATATTATTTGTAACTGACCTTGAAACGCCAGCTGCTAAAACAATAAAATAAAGTATAATTGTGACCCACTCGCATAACCATCTTAACCCTTTCTCTCTCATCATAACCCTTTCTCTCTCTTCTCTCTCATCTAAAAAAAACGGAACTCCACTCAACCGTCCTCAACCGATGGTCGCTAAACTTCAATTCACTCACCCGTCCTCCATGGTCGCTGAACTTCAGTTAGCCCTCACCTCCATTGTCGCTGAACTTACTCAGCCCTCTCTTTCATTTTGCTCAAGAGTAAAGAAGAACGAAACCCTAATTTGTTTTGCACTTCATTAAAGTAGGACGAAACCCTAATTTCATGCTACACTCTATCGAAATCGTCCTCTGAAGCCTCTCCTCTCCGTTGAAGCCGACTAAGTCGTACTCTGAATTCTCCATTGAAGCGGCTTATGAGCTTTCTGTTCTTCACTGAATCAGTTTCTTAGGTCAATTGTTGAATACGTAGTGTGAGTACATAGATGGTGGTGGTAGGCGGATTTTGTTGTTTAGAGTTCCTTCAATTCGACAGATTTAATGATCTTAGACTTCGATTTGTGCTCTTAAACTTCTCTCTCGTGATCTTCCTTGTTCTCCTGAAGTTTTCGCCTCGGTTTCTTCTATCTATCGCGACAATGATGGTGATGTTGATGAGGCTGTTTCGCCTTCAGGTGATGCTCAATTGGGTGATTTTTCTCCTAAATCGTATAAAGTGAGGGTTTTTTTTATTTATTGTTTTGGATTTTTAATGGGTTTTTTTTTTAATATTGATTTTGTGGTGAATTTTGGGTGTTTTGGTTTTTTGATTTTGTTGGAATTTTGTTTTTTTATTTTTCTTGCTGATGTGATTGTTTAGATGATTGTTCTTTTAATTTTTCGGGTTTTCTTTGATGGGTTTTGTTCAACTTGTGATTTTGAGTTGAATTTGGGCTGTTCTAGTTTCGAGTTTTTCAGAATTTGGTTTCTTTGCTTCTAATGGAATCATTGATTTTTGCTTGATTGAATTGTTTAGTTGATACCCTTTTGGGATTTGTTAATTTCTGGTAATTCTTTATTCATGGTATTTAATTGGATTTTTGGGAGATTTTGTAGGACATTGTTCTCATTAAGTTATCTAAGCCAATGGTTGAAGAATTGGGTGATGGTGAATTTGTTAATTTGAAATGAGGAATTTGAATGCGAGTCTGAGAGGCTCAGGGATCTATAAGAGAGCGCGAAAAATAAGGAAAATGGGTTCTCACGAAGAGGAACCTCAATCTTTTCACCCTAGTCTCTCTCCTCCTGAGACGTGTATGCACAAGTTCAGGCTCTATGAGACTCGATCGGTATCCCTCGCTCTTGATTGTTCTTGTTGTGATTGTTGTTTGTTGTTTTTGAATTTTGTATTGTTTGTTTGTTTGTTTGTTTGTTTGCTTGCTTGCTTGCTTGTTGTTGTTGTATGAAGAGTCGAGAAGGGCAGAGATGTAGATGGGATTTGATTTCAGGTCTTAGGTATAACTCGCGGGAATTTACTAACTAAGCTAGCTTGACATTCATTTTTGGATTTCTATTATGGATGATTGTTGACTGGTTTACATTATTTGGTTTAGAGATCTCAATGAAATGTTTTATAGTTTTTACGTTAGTTATTGGTTTAAGTGTAATAAGTTGACTAGGATTCTTGAAATTTGTGATTTTTTCTTTTTAAGCTGAGTTTTAAGTTTGATTTATGTCAATGTTTTGCTATGCTTCATTTGGGCTGTTTTTTTTTTATTTCCAAAAGCAAATTTTCGCACCGAAAAAAGAGAATTAATAAAATTTGATGTGGTTGTAGTAGAGGATGACTTAGTGTGTAAACTATACAAGGGACTATGTATCCTGTGCACCTTATAGGAATGTGATTAGGTATAGTTTAATGGTTGCTTCTTAGTGTTGATGTGTTCCCAACTTCACATTATGATTACCTGTACACTAGACTAGGGAATTTGTAGTCTGTACACCTTGTAGGAAATGTGATATGGTATAGTTAAATAGTTATCATTTATTGCTGATGTATTCCAATTATGATTATGTGTAAACTAGACAAAGGAATCTGTAGTCTGTACACCCTGTTAGAAATGTGATTAGGTATAGTTTAATGGTTACCACTTAATGCTTATGTGTTCCCACGATGATTAACTTTATTCATATGATGATAGACTCTTATGTTTTACCCAAATCGCTGTTCAATGGCACAGTACATTGCTCATTGTAGAGAAATTTGTTATGCTTCAAAGAAAATTACAAATATGACCTTGGGTATGTCTGCTTGAGGATATGGCAATCTGATCAGTTTATATAACTATGGAGAGCATTTAAGTTATTCCCAGATACAATTTTTTTAAAGTTATATTAATCATCAAGATTTAGCAATTGATCTAGAACACAATTTCTTAAACTTCTCTGTTGTTTGTTGATGCGGGAAAAATGCTGTTTTTTGGTTCCTGCATGTGATGTTAAGTATCTCGCATGATGATGTCTAGACATCAAGGAGATTAAAAAGGGCCTGAGAATTTTAGTAACAACAAAATTAGAGTATCCAATCAGGAGTTGCTGCATCCCCATCTGAAGTACTTTGCAGCTATAAACTGCAAGAGCAGCACCTTCTGCAATATAAATAGTTCCTCTCTAAAGTTGTAGGAAACTGATTTTAAAAGACAGTCTTCAGTATTAGAGATGGTAAAAACAGTTGTTGCTTGAGTTAAATTGGAAAAAAAATTGTACTAAAGAGAGGATTAAAAAGGTGAAAATTTGGCTGGTGTACTGTGGAAGATGGTCTCATCTTATGATTGGTGAAAGAAGGGGGAGGAGGGAGTATCCATAATCCTTAGATTAATTTATTAGAATAGACATTGCATTCAATCTTTTTAAGAATTTCATTAGAGAAGAAAATAACCATTTGATTATCCATATGCTCCATAAGATGGTTGTAGTTTTATTGAAGGTCTGATTCTAATCGTGATTATTGGACTGAAGATGAACTAGAGAAAATATATATTTTACATGTAAATGTATTGATGAATTATGCTAAGGATGTATCTAAGTGAATAAATCAGATATTATTGGTAAATTTTGCCGTAAAGTTTTGGTCTTGATGATTAGGGGCTAATAGGTATAGCCGTATAGGATTTTGTGTTATTGATGTTGTATTTAATTTGATTGTTAAAATAGGGTTGCAGGACGCATCTTGTATCTCTAGTTATGCGAATTTAATTATGGAATTTGAGGATGCAGTGGTTAAGCAACGGCCGAAATGCATGTCCAGTAGCGCTCTAACATAATTGAATGAGAGCCATTTCCAGAGCCGGGTTGAGCATCATTTGACTGAACTTAAAGGTTGGTATATTTTATCATACTTCGTATCAGTGTTAGGTTATGACTTGTTATTGGTAATTGCGATTTGTGTTTAATGTTTCACATTTTTTAAACAGATCATTTAGTATAGTATACCAGTGCAGTTGATCTGTATGAAATTTGGTTGGGTAGAGAACCTAGTGGAAGAGTTGTTATGGAGTGTAAATCAATCAATTTGGCTAGCTATAGAGTTTGCTAAGCATTTTCCAGTGAGACCTCTGTATGACTAGTATATGTCACACATCATTAATTGAATGCACTTTCAAGGACTTAATTCTGTACTGCATATTATATGCTAGCTCAGGCTTTCAGTAGCTGTGCTGGATACTGATCACTGAGTAGTCTTGGACAAATGTCTTTTGAACTAATGTTTATTAGGCCAATGCTGCATGCCAAGCTCTCACACCCTTAATCCCTTTCCCTTCCTAAAATTATTATTGACTTCTCTGACATGTTTTGTTTTGTTTTCACAGATGGCTTCGTCTTAGAATTTTATGTACTGGTCTGTATGAAAAGGCTAGAAGTTAAAGAGCAGAACTCATATAAATTCAACTCTGTCATGAAAGTTACACATTAACGATCTACAAGTTGCATTTTGTTTTAAAATTTCCATGTACTTATTGTAGGTTATGTGGCAGAATACAAAGCTACACATGATTCATTCCAGACTCTTGACTATTATGCACGAAATGTCTGCTTATGGGTGAGGCTTTTTTTTTTTTTTTTTTTTTTTTTAAATTACTTGCAAATCAACCTTGTGATGTTTTTGGGTTACTTGATATATTGAAAGTTCATGGTTTTGTTTGTGTTGTATGCAATTGGTTGTATGTTGATAATTTCCATATTATTGCATAATCAATGAGATATAGTTGGCTGGATATTGTTTGTTGCGTGTATTTTTAACTGGTATGATGGATGTATGATCAATTATCGATATTCAATGCTTATTTTTTGTCTGAATTGAAGCAGAGTTAGTAAACATTGTGTGCTTTTGTTATTAAAAGCTACATGTTTGTTGGTACATAAATCTACTTTGTTATGAAAAACTACATAAATCTACTTTGATATCAAAAACTACATAAATCTACTTTGTCGGTAAAAAGTTGTTGCAAACATTGTGCTTCTTTCTGGTAATTGACAGTGGTATTATCGATTCTTACTTGTTGTTCATGTGCTTGGCTTTATACTCCAATCTGAAATGTTATATGATTTGCCTTGTGAATGCCCTTATTTATCATGAAGCTGAACTTGTTGTTCTGGTTTATTTCCTCCTTTGTCATGAAGCTGAACCTTTTCTTCTGCTCAACTCTTGCCATAAGTGTATGGGCTTCAATGTCTTAAATCAATTATTTGGGTGGTTCAATCTGAAAAATTAAATTGGAGATTTTTTTTGGATGTCATTATTTACATCTCAATCAGTTTTATTTTGATTCATTTTGGCAGTTGGACAAGTTCATTCCCAACAGATCAGCTATGGATTTCGATTACGCCCACTACACGCTACATTTCTCTTCTTCGTGCTGCTGCTGTTCTGCTTCTGCGCTGTTGTTCCGCTCCTGTGCTACTGTTATGCTACTTCATTATTTTCTTCTTAACTCTTGCCATAAGTGTATGGGCTTTGGAGAGCAGTGAAGCACCCTTGGCTCTAGTTGTTGGGAGTAGTGGGACTCTAGAGCAAGAAGAAGCTAGTGAAGGTCATTTTACTAAAAATTGTTAAATGAGATACATTGGCTTTATGTGTTAGCTTTCTATATTCATCTTTAATATAACCTTGTAACTTTTCAAACAATTTGTTATTAATGTATACTATAAAATTAACATAATTTTTCTGTTATACTAGTAACTTTTGATATATTTTGTAGATCAATCTAGTTAAAAAAATTGCATTTTTTTTTATTTTAGAAAAAGACTATTTGTAATTGGCCTAATTATATGCCAGCTGCAAATAAGTAGTATTAGCAGCGGGCCTAATACTAGGCCAGTTGCGAATAATACCGGCAGTGTTTCGCCGCCTCATTATTGTTGTGGTCGTGCTTCACCGCTTCATTGTTGTTGTGGCCGTGCTTTGCCGCTTCATTGTTGTTGTGGTCGTGCTTTGCCGCTTCATTGTTGTTGTGGCCGTGCTTCGCCACGGCAGTGCTTCGCTGCTGTTGATAATCTCCACCATGCTTCGGGACATCGTCGAAGACCGCAGTGTGTCGCCATCTCCATAATCTCGCCAATGCTTCGATGTAACCAATTAATACCGACAACCTCCACACCCTAGGGAAAGCTGTCGAAGACCTCAGTGCTTAGTGATCCCCAAATCTCACCAATGCTTTAAGCGAGATTAACCCATGCTTCAGTATGCCGAATATGTGCTCCTCCAATGCTTCAGTGGTTTTAACCAGTGTTTCGGTGCGATGAAGTGTGTTCTACCAATGCTTCAACGCGTTTAAGTGTAACGAGTCGATGCTTAGGCGCTTATGCTTTGCAATGAGCCAATGTTTAGGCACTTAAGTCATTGAAATGATCGTCATCAGGCCGATCATCAACCAAACTTGTACTCGTGCCGATTACTAATCAAATCAATTACTTAGAGCCTAAATGGTGTACTAAAGAGCTCAAACGCTTAAATGTAGTCCACATAATCCATTTATGGGACCCACAGAGTTTGACGCTGGCTGTATCAGGCGCAACGCGCAACTTCAAGCTTCATCGCACTGCGATGGTAGTATCGCATTGCGATATTTTCATCATGCGACGATATTTTCGCATTTTCCAGATTTGAACCCCTTCTTCTTCCTTTTTCCGGGGCTGCTCGTATTTTATTCGTTTTTGCTGAAAACTTCAAAGTCTTTGTTCTTGGTCGTTTCTCAACCAAATCGCTTCAAACTTGTTGCAAATCGACGCGCTTCCATCCTAGTTTGCTGTTGTAGACACGGTACTCTGGTGCTTTGTCCATATGAGTTCCCGGGCACTTTTGTAACTGGGGTGTCATCTCAGTTTACAGGTGGGACGTATGAGGTTGGCTCATCGTCGCACTAGTTCAACCTTCTTCTTTTGTTGGCGGAGGTACTCAGTGGGCTGGTCCTACCATTACCATTCCGACGACTAGTGATGCTGGTCAGGGGTTGGCCCCTCGGAGTGAGTTTTATGATACATTCGACGTTCCTTGTCCTCCGGCACCGTAGTTGTTCCTGTGTTTATTGACTATGTAGGACTTTGCTTATGTTTATCTTGAGGTTGACCCAAGGTTTGGTGTTAATCAACTCTTTGTGTGACTCAATGTGTTTAAATTAACCTGACTCAATGCGTTTTGACACGTGTGCAGACTCAACTCGATGTGGTGCGACTCAATGTGTATACTTAACTCGATGTGATGACACGATATGACTCAACTGTGTTCGTGTGTCTCGAAAATGCAGAAAAGCAAAAATTTTCCGTCATTTTTGTGGAGGGTACCGACTTTCTCCCGAAAAAGAAAGACATGAAAAGGAAGAGGTAGAGTGTTGGTGAAAGATGAAGGTTTTGAACTTTCCCAAATGGAAAAAAAAGATGAAAATAATGAATCAAGCGATGGTGCATGTTGAATGAGCTTAGTCGAGCGTATGCGTTGATGTTGTATCTCGTGGTGCAAGGATTGTAGCATCTTAGACTATCTTAATTAATGATTCGATAATGAAAGTATTTGGGTAACATAGGCGCGGAGGCTAAGTACTTTATACTTTGTAATGTAATGATGATTGTGAATGAGTGATTCTAAGATGACAAGGCGTGCTTCAAGGTTGTATCAAGATTTCATGATAAAGGGTTCCTAAGGGAAGGATTCTTTAGTGATGTATGTGAAAGTGACACTAAGGTTAGGTTGCAAAGGCTGAGGGTGTGGAAAAGTATTTCAAGAAGAGCCAAATGGTGGTGACTCTTAGGCTGGGTAGGTTAATGATGTAGGGATCAAGCCCCCAAGTCTAGCTCTAAATGGATAGGGATGAGCATTGGAGATCCCTTGATATGATCATGCATGAATGTATGATGAATGTGATGAATGCATTTTTATTACGGCCGCACCCCAATGTGAGGTTGCCTACGTATCCGTTAGGAATCAGGCCGAACGTAGCTCTAGCCGAACCTTGCATAAGTGTGTGTACACCTCAAAGAGGTCTTTTAAGGGTTGTAAAGGGGTTAGGCTAAAGGTTGAATAAGAAAGGATAAAGGCTCAAGACCCAAAATAAGCCCCCAAGGTGTGCAACCTTGCATTTGAATCTTTGTATTTGTATGCTTGAGATCTCTCACTTTTAAACTCATTTTTCTTTATTTTTTGCACTTGAAATTTGTTTTTGAATGTTCTTTTGTATAAATGTAGGCAATCCCGATCATGCGGTCTATCACTCACTTGGTATTCATGTTTCTCAGGCATGGTACCGAGCACTCGATAAGAAACGTAACCTGAGACGTGTTCGTATCAAAGACATGTTCATATCAAAGACATTGGAACACTTGCCCTTTTGCACACTTTTATTGCTTTTTTTTTCTCTCTCTTTTTTGAACTTTCGAAATTTT
Organism: Chenopodium berlandieri; assembly: GCA_034703905.1. Lineage (NCBI taxonomy): Eukaryota > Viridiplantae > Streptophyta > Magnoliopsida > Caryophyllales > Amaranthaceae > Chenopodium > Chenopodium berlandieri. The sequence continues at coordinate 57,822,834 of CM068289.1, forward strand.
GGTAAAATCACTCAAACTTTTGTATTTTGCTTTGAAAATTGCATAAGTTACACACCATCCCATCCCAAGATTAGGTAAATGTAGGTTGAAAAAAGAGAGGTCTATCGTTAGACGAGGCTCAAAATGGTTTATCAAGAAAGGATTGTATATTCGAAAGGGGTAATGATGATATGATGTGGCTACAAGGGGTGCCTCAAATCATTAGAATATCTTGTGCTTAGTTCGACAATGATTTTTTTTATTTTTTTTATTTTTTTTAATTTTTTAATGATAAGTAAAATGCAATGCAATGGTCATATGTAAGGAAATAAATGCTCATTATATTGAAATGGAAAGGGCAAAGATAAATTTATGAAATAACTCTAAGGAAGATGAAGGGTGCCTAAGCTAAACTTATTAAGGGGAAGGGGAAAAACAAAAATAAGAAAATAATCATTAAATCTTCGTCATTGAAGCGCGCCTCGTGCTTTGTGCTTATTACCACTCGGTCTTCTTGCCAGCAGGAGGGTATTGCTGAGATCTTGAACGAGGTTTTAAAACATGTTACATTCATCTGTGGTATGACCGTTGCCTCGATGGTACTTGCAATAGGAGTCGGGATTCCATTTGGGTGTTCTCTTTTCAGGGGGAGGATCTCGCATAGGTCCAATTGGAGTGATGAGTCCCTTAGCATGGAGTCGATCAAAGACGATATTGTAGCTTATTCCAATTGGGGTGAACTTTCTGTCTGATTCCTTGGTCTTTAAAACATCTCTGTCAAGAGCCCAGATTTCATCGATGTAACTGCCATTTTGATGGGAAGAAGTGGAAGAAGGATTGTCGTTCTTAATGCTCTTGCCATTGTCGCCATTGTTATTAATCTTGGCCTTCTTGTTGCTCGGAGGAACATGAAGGCAATTTGAATCAATGAGGTCTTGAATGCGATCTTTAAGGGTGAAGCACTTTTCGGTGGTGTGACCATGGCCTCTATGATATTTGCAATAAGCATAAAAAGGTATGCATTGGAAAGACCATCCGAAATGCGTCAAAAACACAGGATTTTTACACGTAGGAAAAGTCGGAAATATCTTTCACAACTAGAATCGAAAAGATACTGCGAAAATCAGAAAATCCTAAGAACACAAAAAACTACCGCGAAGCGCAGGAATTGTCGCGAGACAGCAGTGTCTATCGCGACGCGATATTGCTGTCAATGTGCGATAGACCCTGTTTTCTCGCGCCGAGTTCTTTCGACATCAAGCTAGGAAACTGCCTTCTTGTTTTGACCATTTTTAGTACTGTCTCGCCGATTCTACTTCCTGATTGAGTTTTTCCTTCTTTTCTGAATCCATATGTGTTCTACATATGGCTTTAGCCCTTGGGAATTCACGCTTCATCTACCCCATCGAACGCTCCGTGCAACGACGGGTACATCCGAGTTTGTGAATTCACCAAACCATGAAAGCAAGTCTAACTTGCGGGGTCTCATCCATACGCACCAACCCTTCCAAAGGTAAGGCTTCCGCGCGATGCATTCAGACTCATAACCATGGACCCTCTTTTGACCACCCTAATCCTCGAACTTTAGAGAACTAGAGCCATAGTTACGTTGCAAACTCATTACATCATATTGTGACTATTTGACTACTTGTGCATCTATTACTTATACATTCTTTACTTGTGATTGAACTAACCTTTTGTGTTGACTTGTTTCTTATAAATATGTCTAAACATACAAACCAAGGACTTTTTTCTCTTATTTAACCCTCTTCTTATTTTAATCAAGTCGAGTCATAGTTTTTTTTTTTTCATTATTATTATTTTAAGTCAACCTAGATTTTTTATTCCCGTATCCTGCACAAGCGTCAATTTGTTTTGGTCATAGCCGGAGTTGTAGAAAGAGTTACGTGTCATTCCACCTATGGATCTGTATCCCAGAGTTTTATCTTTCATTTGGAGTTGGTTTCGTCTCAATCAGAGTCACAGATCAAAAGTTATGAATGAAATACTACAGCATGTCCAGTTTAGGAGTTCTTTTTTAGCGTCCAACCTTTTTTATTTATTTTTGTGTCAAGTCTAATTTCATAATTAATCGGTTCAATGAATAAACAAGGTCTTATTTTGTCTTATATGAGTCTAGACACATGTTTAGTCACATGGTCATTACACGAGTCTTGTAAATAACACTTACACTCACGAGTCCTTGCACTGTTGCACACAACTTGTACATGTCTTTTCTCACACCATGACCATGTCTTAGGTCCATGCATGAGTCGTCCTTTCCGTCATTTGAGTTGAGGGTCCATTCTATTCCCGGATTTTTTCACATCTTTCCACAAATAAACTCTTTCCTTTTACATCATTATATACCTCACACTTTCCTTCTTCGACACTTTCACATACCTTCATCTTACATGCTTTCTCCATACATATCATTCACCTCATACACTACGATTTTTCCCCATCTATACATGTTGAATCGAGTTCGAGTCATGCGATTGACAATAAGTGACCATGTTTTCCCTTTCCACAGCGTTTGGTCAAGGAGAGAAGAGCGTTTAATCAAAGACAACACCTTTGTTCAAGTACTACTCTTTGATAGACCGATTCGACGCAGAAAAAAGTTCGTAATAATGGCCATTCAAGAAGAAGGTAATACTAGGGAAAACTCGTCAAGCCTAAAAGAAGACGTTCGTAAACTGCGAGATGTTGGTGCCATGCTTATGAGTGTGGTAGAAGGCCTAGCGAATCGCATGATGGTCATCGAACAAAACTCTCATTGTGAGGATCGGAAGAATGAAAAGAACGATCACCCTCCTTCATTTTCCCATCAAGGACTTAAGGAAAAACTCAATGCTCCTAAGCCACGGGTAAAACAGACCACTCTTTCTCTGCTCATTCTCTTGCCTTTCTCGATCTTCCTCCTTCTCTAGCTTTCTCTCTTCTCTCTCTCTTCATTCTCTAGACTTGATCTTTCTTCTCTTCCACCATGAGTACTCCTGATGATGACAAAACCGACCTTTTTTTTGCTATAAGTCCCTTGGATCTAAAAGGGGTAAGGCTGAATCATCTGCTCCCCCAAAAAGGTACAGAGCTCAGCGAGGAACTGGATGGGGTTCTCAAACCAGTTCGTCGCGCCTCTTTGACTGCTAGAAGGAGAATTAAAATTAGGGCTAAACTTGTTGAGTACATCTCAAGCGAAGATGAGAAGGAGGATAAGCCATTTGAGGTTGAGCCTGTTAAAGAGAATGTTGTTTGGCCCACTTCTAGGTTAAATCTAGCTAAGAAACCAATTGCGAAGGAGGTTGATGATGCTGGAACTAAGCTTGAACCTTCTGCAAAGGAGATCTGTGTTGCTAGCGTTGTTGATGATGCTGAAGGTGAGCATCAACCTTCGGGGGACCATGATGCGGCGGTAGCTGAGGTGGTGGAGGCCCCAAAGTCCCTTGACGCCCTAGTGACTGCTGAGGTTGGTGCTGGCCCTTCTAGGGGGGAGAAGCGCGTTAGATCTGGGCTTCCATAGGGGGTTATTGAGGCGGATGATGTTTTTCTTGCCTATCTGCAAAAGTACTACCCACTGTATGTACTACCTCTCCCATAACTAATCTTGCAGTGTAACTACTTCTAAAAACCCTAAACTTGTTCAATTATGTTTTTAATTTCACATGATTTATGTTGGTTGGTTGATTGAGTTCCCTTTCATGATATTTGTTGGTTGATTGAGTTCCCTGTCATTATTTATGTTGGCTTAATGTTGTAGGCTTATTGAGTTCCCTTTCATGATATTTGTTGGCTTATTGAGTTCCCTGTCATTATTTATGTTGGCTTGATTTTGTTGGTTGATTGAGTTCCCTGTCATTATTTATGTTGGCTTGATGTTGTAGGTTGATTGAGTTCCCTTTCATGATATTTGTTGGTTGATTGAGTTCCCTGTCATTATTTATGTTGGCTTAATGTTGTTGGTTGATTGAGTTCCCTGTCATGATTTATGTTACTTGTTGATTGATGTTGTTGGTCTTTGATGATATTGTTGGATGATGTTGTTGGTTGTGCTGCTGGTACTAGTTAATTAGGGGAATGTTGTTTTAGATGGATGATGAGCTCAGTCCCTACATTAGGCCCCTGTGGATGTTATGGTTGAGTGTGCACTATGCTAATGATTCTTGGTCTGAGTCCCATGGTTGAGTCTGTATTTGATGCATTGAGTCCCCTGTCATGCATGCATCATAGTTGTTGGTATTCTATATGATGAAGGGACTCAACTGACAGCATTTCCTGGCCTTAAGTTAGGATTGCTCCTGCAGTTTAATTTAGAAGTTGTTGTTGAGGTACCTACTTAAGGGATTTTGCTTTGATTGAAAACACCCTATCTGATGGATTTTTCTTAGTTTTAAAGTGGCCTACTTGCAATTAAAAGGTTGAAATTGTCATTTTCATTACCAAAAGAGTGTCCTTATACAAAAGTCCTACTTGTAATTAACATTGTATTACAGGACTGCCTTAGAATGTAGTAAAAGTGTTTACCAAAATACACATAACCAATACATAAACAAACAAAAAACAAGTTTAATTGTTACTGGTTATGTATGGCAGTCCATGATGTCCAAAATTTTATTGTTGCATCTTCAATTGATCAGTCTGTATCCACCTCCATATCTTGTGCATCTGCATTCATACCTGTGGTTGGAATGAATATGGTGTCGAGGTAGTTCACAGCGTCATTGATGAGTCCCTTGTCCACTTGAAATATTTCTTCAAGTATTCCTTCCTTGTCCATTCTCATTTTCCCTATGTGTGGTGGATTGAAGTTATTCCCACCTTGTTTCTTCAATATTTCAATCCACTACAATAATACGCGCGTTTACCGATGGAACCGATGGCCACTAAAAAACCATCCGTAAAAGAATAAATTACCAATGGTTTTATCAAGCCATCAGTATTTTGAAAAATACCGATGGTCTAGCCATCGGTATATTATTTTTGTTGGCTTTCTTCCATCAATAAAATCTTTTTTTAAAAATGAAAATTAAGCTGTTTTTACTGATGGCCAAAAGCCATCGGTAAAAAAATAAATGCCGATGGCTTTAGACCATCGGTATTTTACAAAAATAAATGCCGATGGCTTTAGATCGTTGGTAAAAAAAGAATATTTTTCAAAAAATTAAAAAAAATGGAAAAAAGCCCCACAAACCCTAGCCGCCAACCTTATTCTCTTTCTTCCCTCTTTCTCTCTCTTCCGTGATCACTCTCTCCTCTCCTATCACACTTCTCCTCTCTCATTCTCTTTCTCTCTCCTCTCCACTCCTCTATCCTTCTCCTTCTCTCTCTTCCCAGATTTCCTTATCTCTTCTACTCTCCTCTCTCCTTCTTTCTTCCTAGATCTCCTTTCTCCTTCTCTCTTTCTCCTATATTCTTCTCTCCTTCTCTCATTTTCTCTCATTCTCCTCTCTCCTCTCCGGTGTTTGGGTTTTTTTTTGGTCAAACTCGACCATGAAAATACCAAATTTGGTGTTTTCGTGGTCGAGTTTGACCATTTAAACCCAAAGAAGAATAAATATGGAAAGGTATGTTCATTTTTGTTTAATATTTTGTGGGTTTATTTCATTTTGTGGGTCTAATTCATTTTTGTAGGTTTATTTTAGTTGATTTCGTTGATTTTTGTGGGTTTATGTTGCTTAATTTAGTTGTATTTTATTGTGGGTTTATGTTGCTTAATTTCGTTGTATTTTATTGTGGGTTTATCTTGCTTAATTTCGTTGGATTTTGTAGGTTGATTTTGTTTATATTAGATTTTTGTGGATGATTAATTTTTTTCTTTATTTTTGTGGGTTTATTGTCGATTTTTTGTGGTTTATTGTGGATAATTTTTCTTTTTTTTCGATTATTGATGCGGATCAAGCATCAAAAATTTCAGAATCTACATTAATTTTCTTTAGGATTTATTTTTCGTATTCATATGATTTACTTAAGATAAAATTATCTTTTTATAAGATATTATTAGAGTTTATAGGATTTTATTTTATCTTTTAGGTTTGTTTATCCTATCAGGCATGGGATTGTATGCCTATAAATATTTGTTTTCATTAATGAGAATTTAGAGAGAGTAACTAATTTTATGAAAACATGAAATTTTGAGTTAGTTCAAGTGAATCGAATTGATTTCAAAACGTTGTTTTTCTTTCAAAATGATTTAAATTTACGTTGCTTTTCTTCTTGTTAAAGTTGAAAAGATCAAAACTTTATTGAATTAGGGTTTAACCCTAATTGCTAGTATCCTTATTGTGGTTTAATCCACATCAAATTGGTATCAAGAGCCAGTCGAAATTTTTCTTTAAAAAAAAAAAGACCTAAAACAACTTGTTTGAGGGCATAATTGTTTTGCTTCATTCTCCTTCGTTAGAAAAGCTTTTAAGGTGATTCTTTTTGAATTTGGGTGTTTTTTTTTGTCTATTTCCACATACAAAATTTCAAAACTATTCGAGAATGTATGCTATCTAACTGGGTTAGTTTATGCCAACGAGTCAGTTTTGAGTCAGGTTCGTGATTGATTGCTGTTGACTTATCTTTGTTAATGAAATTTTGTTATTCAATATGGGCGACCAAATTGAACCTATTATTATACTAATGGATAGAATGTTGGAAATGAATCAACAATTGCAACAAGCAACACAAAAATGCCTATAAATTTTAGTTGAGATGCAAGAGTATGAAAGAGCAAAAGCACATGAGATGGAGGTCGTTGACTTTAATCCTATGAACAAGGTTGATAATATTTCAAATCTGGTTGTGCAAGATGAAGAAGAAGTCGAGGTGCTAAATGATGAATTAGATTTAACTTTGTCTTATCAATTAATTGATGCAACCCAAGTAATTAATCAAGATGAACGGATGATCCGAGCTGTACAACATACTTATGTGCGAAAATTAGACCGGGTTGTTCATGATATATCTTTTCCTAATTATTTTAGTTGTTTGCATATGGAAGCAACCACACTAAAATGTGGAATTGGTGGTAAAATCAGAAGAGGTGGAAACAATGATCTTCCAGAGAATATATTTTCATATTTTGTTTGTTTGATTTGGATGATTTCTTGGTTTGAGAAAACTTGGGGCAAGTTTTTTTCAAGAGGGGGAGAATGATGCGGATCAAGCATGAAAAATTTCAGAACCTACATTAATTTTCTTTAGGATTTATTTTTCGTATTCATATGATTTACTTAAGATAAAATTTATCTTTTTATAAGATATTATTAGAGTTTATAGGATTTTATTTTATCTTTTAGGTTTGTTTATCCTATCGGGCATGGGATTGTATGCCTATAAATATTTGTTTTTATTAATGTGAATTTAGAGAGAGTGATTGAGTTTATGAAAACATGAAAATTGTGAGTTAGTTCGAGTGAATCGAATTGATTTCAAAACGTTGCTTTTCTTTCGAAAAGATCAAAATTTACATTGCTTTTCTTCTTGTTAAAGTCGAAAAGATCAAAACTTTATTGAATTAGGTTTAAACTTAATTGCTAGTATCCCTTATTGTGGTTTAATCCACATCAATTATTATCGATTTTTTGGTTTAATTTGATTTTTCTGATTTTTTTGGGGTTTTTTTTTGTGGGTTTTCTATAGGTTGATTTTTTGTTTATTTTTGTGGTTGTTTCGAGTGGTGGTGAGTGGTTCACGGTGGTGGTGGTAGCAGGTGGTTTTACGGTGGTGGTAGTAGGTGGTTTGGCGCTTGTGGGCAGTAAAGGGTATGTGGGTAGGTTATGGTAGGGGGGCAGAGGGGTAGTGGGTGAGTAGGGGTTTTAATTTTTTTTTTTATAAAATTTTGGCCATCGGTAATCGGAAAATACCGATGGCTTTTGACCATCGAATAAAAAACTGATGGCTATTGCCATCGGTTTTAAAAAGGTTGCAATGGTTTGTTGCCATCAGTATTAAGTTTATCAATGGCTTTTCCATCGGTATTTTTGATTTTTCCGACGTATTGTTATCCGATGGCCAAATACCGATGGCAGCCATCGGTAAACGAGATACCGATGGTTTTTTATACTTTTACCGATGGATTTTGTCCATCGGAAAATGGCTCATTTCTAGTAGTGAATCATGCATGACTACAGAGTGATCCATGTGTACTTGTTCAGTGTTGGATCAAATTCTTCAAATGCCTCTGCCACTTTCTCAATGAGTTCATCCAAAGTTGTGGGGAATGATTGGTATTGGATTGATTAACCCTAAATAGACCAAGATCCAACACATTTAGGTCTGGTGATTGAGCAGGTTGGAATACAAATTATATGTTGAACCCATTTGCTTGAGTTACTGCTAAAAATTCATCATCTGTTGGAATTTGATGAGGCCTTGCATTGTCTCATTGTATGAATATGTTCTTTGACAGTTGAGTTGGCCACTCTGCATGAATTGTTGGTATGATTTTGTTGAGTAGCATGTCCTTAATTGCTTCCTTGTTGACACTCTGAATTGCCTTGGTTTCAAGTGTTCCAGCATCTCTGTTCTTGCTTATTTTTTTTGGCCCTTTCATACTTAACAAAAGGAAATAGACCATATTTTCCTGAGTGTATCATATTCCCTTCCTCATCATAAAGAGGCTTTCCTATCATCCCCATGAACATAGCTTTTAGCTTGAACCTCTTTGACTGTTGTGCTCTGTATGGGGTTTCTTCATTTGGTTTGAGATAAAGTGTTCTTATTTCTAGGTTTAGATAGAACCACTTCTCATCTATGTGGATTACTTGTTGCATATCCATAAAGGTTAGGTCACCTTCACTTGGTATTAGGTTGACATGACTTAGTACCCACTTTATTCTTGCTACTTTGTGGTTGTCACTTAGTGTAGGGTGATTACTGCTTGTCACTGCCCTGAGTCTACCCTTTTTCTTTAACCTACGAATTGTTACATGTGAAACCTTAAGGGCTGCACCATAGCTCCTTTCACTATCCTCTTGTACATAGGTACAAACATCAGCCACTCATCTGTGTATTCTTTGGCCTTGGAACCTGTCCTACCCAATTTCTTGCTCCTAACATCAACAACATTCCCCAGCTATATATCTGTTTTTTTATTTCATTGAACCATCTACTTGTAGTTGATCTGTGAACAGAATGTTTGTCGGCCAACGTAGTAAAAAATCCTCTTTGAAGTGAGTCCCCTTCCATATTAATCAGGATTTCGTCAATAATTTGCCTCTTTTCTTGCACATTAAGTTCCCTACTCTGTCTGACATTGTTTTGAGCATGATTTTCTTCATCTACATCTGAATTTGAGGCACCATTGTTGTCAACTTGATTTTCTTGCTCTTCAGTTGCTTCATTTGAATCTGACTCTGAATCTTCACCATCTGTATCCATTTGAATTTGTGTGTCTTCTTCCATCAAAAATTGGTGTAAACCGTAAAATTCTTCATCAAAGAAGTCTGCCATGAGTGATGAAGTGCTGGCTGATGTGATGATAGGTGATGAAGTGCTGGCTGATGTTTTTTTTTTTTTTTTGAAGTCTTCAATGGAGCCTAATTTCTGTACATACAACTGCTGCTGCTACTAACAGGGCACTTAGGAATTAGGTCTAATTTTAATGGCTGATTGTTGTTGTAATTTTGAACAATTTGGCTAACTGTTTGTTTTTGTAACTAAACAATGGTACTCGCATTGTTTTCCACCCACCCCAACCCCCACCCCCCTAAATCCCAGAAAATTGTGGTGAAGGATTTGGCGTCTTTGAACTGTTCTATCCCCTATTTATAAGGGGCTTTGGAAGTTGAAAATGATGAATGAATGAATGTGAAAATTTGAACTAAATTTGAAATTTCATAAAAAAAACTTGGAGGGAAAAAAAGAGGTATAAAAAGCAGCCTCAATAAAAAGAGGGCTGAAAAAAAAGGAGGGAAAAAAGCCCTCCCAAATGTTAGTCACATGTTTCCCATAAAAAAAAAAAATTGGGTCCACTAACTTTCTCAGCTTTTTTATCCCACTTAATTAATTACATACCCTTCCCTTTAATTAACACCCCTTCAATCTTTTGTCTAATAGTCTGCAATCTTCTAGTTTGTTGCGAGTAACATATAACGGAGGGAATATTTAAAATGATAGAATTATTATAGCATTAGTGATCGATTTTTTTTAATTTTTTTTTGAAACCGCATTAGTGATCAATTTAACAATAAATAAAATATGACTTAAAAAAAATCCAAATTTGAGACAAAAATATTGATTATTTATAAAGTTAAAAGTTAATTGATTGACATATTTATGTAAATAATTTTTATTTTTCTTATTAATCGAATAGTTATTTAAAATTTAGGAAAATAACGTTATTTGATTGTGCTTTTACACTTCTCAAGCTAGGTGAAATTTAATGGGTAAATTATTTTTTTAGGGGCAATTTAGGTAGTTCAAAAGTTTTTTTGTTCACCTTTAAGGGGCAGTTTAGGTAGTTCAAAAGTTGGAGACAATGGACTTTTTTTCACTATTCATATATTAACTTTGAATATAATTTTTTATTAACATAATAACATCTTTTATCATAAAATATGTTGTTAGATAGGTGTTGATATAAAGTTTCATAATATAACTTTTTTTTAAAATAATTTTCATTAATATTAACTTATGTGAAAATAAAGTCAAACTAGTACATTGACATTTGCATAAAGTTTAATGTGTCAATTATACTGGTATAGAGAGTTTACTTTTATATCATCTAACTAGTTTTGTACCCCGTGCGATGTCTGGGTTGTTTATTGAATTTTAAGATAAACTTTTTATCTATATGCCAAATTTTAAAATATATCATTAATACAAAATTAAATAGGAATTGAATTGATGTGCTTTTGTGATTTAAATTATGTAATGGACATGTAATGACTAATAATAATAATGGTGAGAATGTTCGATTAAAAAAATTAGCAAAGTAAGCTTGAAATAAATTCCTAAAAATTCGCCAAAAATAAATAAAATAAAAATTATTCTAAGCCTGTTAGGTTGACCTGAACCCGAAACTATAGAGTTGAACATTTCTTGACCCATGACCTAAAGTGACCCGACCCGATTGACAGGTTTACATACATTAATAAAATCCAACAGAGTATTATATTGTGAAGTATTTTATTTCAATTAATTAGAATATATTATAAATGAATGTTGTACGCTTTGAACTACTTCCTTCGCTCCAAAAAACATATAATATAAAAAATAATTTTATATGATAATTATTGAATCTATAATTGTAGACACCTAATTGTGTCTCTTCAAAAACCAGATCTAGTGATGAGTACCTTTCACGTCTTTCATTATCGAGTTAGGTGAAGAGTTGAAGAGTCCCGTAAATTTTCCTTAGGCCTTGACCATTTCTAACCTTTCCTAAAAAAGTTTTAAGCCAAAATCATTTATTTCGTGCCTTTAAACACAAAATCATTCATTTCGGGTCCTCTTTATAAAAACGTCCAAACCAGTTTATTTTGGTCCATTGGGTCCAATAATTGTGAAGTTGGATGAGGCTTGAAAAGAGCTTTCCAACGATATATTATAAGCCCAAATCCGACTTAAAACGAAGAAGTTATGGCCAAATTTCTAAACTGGGTCCAAACTAAGCCTTATCTGCGGACCCAATGATCATGTGGAGGGTCCATTTATTTTAACTGTATTTCTAAAACCATTAGGATTCATCATAAGCTTAATTATTTAGAAATTTGTTTTGAGTCCTAAATCCATTAGGATTAATTATTATCTTCTGGAATCTTCTAGAAGATTCCAATTTATCCTCTTTTTGAAAAGATAAAGGCTAAGAATTTTATATCGGATAAAACCCTTGTTTTTAATAGATTTAATTATGATAAAATAAGGGTAAGTACGGATATTCGACTAACCCAAATTGATTGGAAGTCGGATTCCGTACGAATCTTATCTTCTGAAAAGCATCTCGCAGCAATGGAAATATCGCACAGCGATGCTAATATCGCGCAGCGATACAAGCATCGCGACGCAATGAAATCATTGCCACGCGATGAAAGGTGTTTTACTTCGAGTCGAATTCTGACCCTTTTTCTGATCTTTTCCATCGTTTTTTCCTATAAATAGGGTTGTTTTCCTCCGTTTTCATTCACAACCAATAATCAACAATCTTGATCACCAACAATCATCATCTTAATCCCTCTCTAAATATAAGCTTCTCTCTCTCTTTCTAAGCCTTAGCCTAAACACATCAAACACCATACGTCCTTTGCGAGACTTGAATACAACAAGCCCTTCTCGTAGTTGCCTTCGACATCGACGTGAAAGGTTGATAGTTCTGAGGGTTTGGTCCCAAATCTATATTTCAATTTTTATTTGATTTATTAATTTGTTTGATTTATTCCTTTCTTGAAGTTACTGTTTTAATAGAAAGAGATATAAGGCATCAAAGTGAGTAGATCTACTATTCCTTGCTTTTGATATAGAAATCATGTTTAGAATATTATTTTAATTCCTAGTATCATGTTAGGATGTTTATTTTAATTCCTAATAACATGTTTATTTTAATTCCTTGTATCATGTTAGGATGCTTAGTTGATATTTCTAATATTATCATGCTTGCTAGTATCATGTTTAGGGTGTTAGCTAATATTTCTAATATCATACTTCCTAGTATCATGTTTAGGCTAATACTTTGATCTTATTATTTAGTGATATGCTAGAGTTTGTTATTAATCTGTTTAGTATCATGCCTACGATCTTGCTAATTATACTATTTATGAGATTATGATTATATTGATTATGATGATAGTTGTGTCAATTATAATTATTATACATTGCTTGATTATGATTATTATTTATTGTTATTGCTTGATCACGCCCTTTTCTGCAGGTTTAAAGGGAAATTGTATTTGAAATCACGCCTAATAAGATAATTAATAATTTGGTTTAGGTTTAATATGATTTTAATTCAAGTGATCACCAATAATAGATTTATTTGTGCATTAATAATCTACCAACGTAGATTAAACAGGTTTAGGGTTACCTTGTTGTATGTATGTTGATTGGAAAGCGCACATGAATATCATAAGAATTAAGTAGAGGCTGATTTAGGATGGGTTCAATCTCTTTTAGGTTAGATTCGTACCATCATCCCCGAATATCTAGTCATGGTTCCGAACCACTATGGAGTTAGCGATCTCCGTGATCGTGAATGGGGTGTAACCTTCACACCCGTGAACGGTTTACAAGTTCCTAAAACTTATTGGTGACTCTTTTGCTTTAGCTTCTTTCCCTTTGGATGCCACCATCCTTGAGTGCATGATCAAAGTGGGGCTCAAAGTTGAGTGTTGAAATATTCCCTACAGTTTTTTATGACTCTACTGGGGAGGATTTCTAACTTTGATTCCTAAAGTTTTTTTGGCAATTGACTTTAGAATGAGTGGATGAGACTTGAAATATTCTAGATATTCGTGTGCGTAATTTTGATTAACCGGTGCCAACTTCAAAGGCGCTAATTTTTTTTTTATTATCAACACTATTGGCACCGGTTTTAAGAAAGAACCGGTGCAAAAAACCCCACTTTAGGCACCGGTTCTGGTCCAAACCGGTGCCAGAAATACCCCAAAAAAATAATTTTTTTTTTTTTTTTTTTTTTTTTTTTTTGCATTTTTTTCACTTAAATTGATATAGAAACATTAACATATATATATATAAAGTTACATATTTTCATTAAAAAAGGCTGTAATATTACAATTTTCGTCCAAAAAAAATTAAATAATATTACAACCTCGCAGCCCACCAAAACAGCAACACCAAACCACACCACTACTGTACAGCACCCAAACCAGCAGCCCAACCAGTGCAAAGCAGGCACCAGTAGGTCCCTGAAGAACAGCAGTCAGACAGCACCAGCTGAGCAGAATGCTTCAAGGATCAGCCCATAAAACCTAGCACTCAGCAACACAGAATCAGAGCAAAGAAAATCAGCAAAACCGCAACTGAAAAACTGACCAGACCAAACGCAAACATCATCATAGCAATCTGAACCATAGCAGAACAGTCCCAGGGTCACAGAAACACAAACTGCACCAGAGCAAAGACACAAGCACAGTAGCCACCACATCAGAACCAAGCTCAGGAACGCAGAACAGCTACACAACAGGCCAGCAGAAAGACAGACCATAGCAAACCAGCAGGGACAGAAAAAACAGAAGCTCTGAGCAGGCACAGGAACAGTCAAACAACCCCAGCACACTGACAAGCTCAGCATCACAGTAGAACACAGCCTGCAGCAGCACACAATAGACAAAAAGACTAGAAAAGAATGCAAAAACAGCAACATTGTAGACCATTGATATCTTTATTTGTGTAATATTAAGAATTATAAAATTTGTATTTTGAAAATACACATTGAAATGAATCCAACAACATCCAACATGAATATGTTTTCCTTATATACAAATGGGATAGAGGTAGTAAATTAGTAATTAGAGTTTGGACAGAAGCCTGCAACATAAATTCTACCCTACAAAACAAGCTGGTGTGTGTCAATTAAAACCAAAGTCAATGATCTATCTGTCAGTAACTCTCAATAAATACACTTAGAAAAATTTCACTATTTCCTAATAAGTGTAATCAGATATTGCGAGATAAGTAAAATCAAAGAAGTTGAACGAGAAATTCAAGTGAAGCATACAACATCCTAGAAAGTACGTAAGAATTAAAGTTTGGCCAGTAGAAGGATAGTAGCACTGGTATAAAAAAAAATGAATCAATGCAGTTTTATTATTCAAGCAAGCAACATTAGCAAAATTGTCGCGAAATAAAGACTGACATCTGAAATGAGGTTATAATGCTCCTCGTCCTTGAAGAGATCGGGCAATGGAGGCTCCTTCAGTGGTTGTTGCTGAACCCATCCCAAAGAAAAGTGTAATGAATAATCAAATACAAAAAAAGCAGAATTTTTCACCAGGAGAAATTGATGTTTTAAGGTGAACAATTATTACTGGAACTTCATCTTCTGAATCATCACTTTCCCAATCAAGTCCAGCAGCCATTGCAGCAGATATCTCTCTTCTTTTGACATTGCCCTCTTTTTAAGCAGCTTTATAGCCCTATTAGCTTTCAACCTATGATGTCAGCAAAGAAGAAAGAGTGGTTAATCTTTCCTTATAATCAATTCATCATGATCCACATCGATTATTCTTTGTTCACAAATTTCAACCTTGGTTTTATTGGAGGAAACTATTAAATAAGCAGTATAAACTATAAAGAACACAAATATCAAATAAGTATCTACACGGCACTGCCACATACGCAAGGGGGTAAGAAAATCAATTAAGATTCATATTTACAAAATTATAGGGAGTTCTATAGCCCCAAACACGCACACAATATACAAGGTAGATAGTTACAGAAACTAATATGACGATAAGAATTTAATGAAGACATCATTGCATACATTCAGCAGAAGGTAAAACGTTTAAAGAAAATAATCAATAGTTCTATGGAAGAGTAAATCGTCATGTTACGAATGAAGAAAAAAAAATCCAGCATAACTCAAAGCAAAGGATGCACATACTTACAACTCATTTCTGGAAGCTGGTCTTCTAAAACTACCAAAGACAGATTCTGTCTGATGATCACCAAGAACTTTGGCTGCTCTGTCAGATAGTTCACTAATTGAAAGTCTTTTCCTCTGTTTTGCCTAGAACGCATTAAAAATATAAGCTAACACAATTTACAAAGATACTATGAATGTAATACGCAATTATGCATCAAGACTCTATACATCTCGATAGGCAATGTGATAGCAATAATCATAGCACCCAGAACAAACAAAGATAGATACAAGATACTTTGCTGAAAGTACAAAGGAAATGGCAGACAAAGTTGGTTAAGATTGCTTTTTTACTGGTACGAGCAATGAAAAATTGTCCAGGATTCCATTATAAGACTCACATGATCATGAGCAAACAAGCATGTGCACAAAACACAGCCACTAAGGTTAATATACAAGGACAAGCTCCATTTCGAATGATTCCAACTTAATACAATCCAGTCATCACAATTTAGATCCCCGATTTCCCTAACCTATCAGACAAGATCTCTTACACTTTCCCTTCTCTCCTTTCCAAATCCCTCTCCTAAAGTTCACCAACACCAATAATTTCCGGTCACTCAATCAAGAGGATCACACAAAAAACACCATCCCTATATTTAAACACCAACGAATTGATTCAAAATAGACGCACCCAGAAACCCTAACCTCCAATATTGTAGAAAGAGAGAAGGAGAAGGAGATCGAATGAAAGAGAGAAGAAAGAGTATGAGAAGAGGAAAGATCGAATGAAAGGAGAAAACTCAGAAGCCCCTTCAATGGAGAAATTCGAGTACGCTTCAATGGAGGAGAGAGAGAGGCAGATGATTTGAGAAGAGGAAAGATCGAGGAAATGAAAGCACGAGAAAGAAAGAGTACGGGAAATGAAATGAAAACGAAGAAGACCCGGTTTTTTTTTTTCAAAAATGGCACACTTATTTTTTTTTTTAATATTTTTTTTATAAGTTGGCACCGGTTTGAACCGGTGCTAATTAAATGATTGGCACCGGTTTTGGTTGGAACCGGTGCCAACTCTGAATTTTTCAATCCCGCCCATTTCTTTTGGCACCGGTTTTCACGAACCGGTGCTAAAGGGAGGGGTGCCTATTTCATTTTTTCTACTAGTGAATATTATACCCATGACCCAATAGTTATTATGTGCACCATGGTGCACCTAGAAATAGGTGCACCTCGTCTATAATATGAACACTTTACAAAAAATGAACATTTAGTAAATAAATATGAACACGTCACAAAAAATGAACATAAACATCCAATTTTATACGTTTATATTTTATAATGAAATGTTCATTTTATTTACACTAAATGTTCAATTTATATTACAAAACTATTGAATTATCTCGATTCAGACAAACTTCTTTCACAAAATTGATGTACATTAGAAAATAGTTGCGTTCATATTTAAAATTTCAATGTTCATTTTCAAATAATAAATGTTCAAATTTGAGTAGTGTCATGTTCATATTTATTGATGCTCAATATATTATAGTATAATGATTATATTTAAAATTTTCGATGTTTATTTTCAAAAATTATATGTTCAAATTCTAATAGTGTAATGTTCATATTTTATATGTTCATGTTCAGAAACTTATATAGATAATTGTTAATGAAAAATAGATCATATTGATTCATTATAAATTCTTTTATGTTCATTATAATGTACTAAATGTTCATTTGAAATATACTAAATGTTCATTTTATATATCAAATCCCAATTGAGGTTCATAATTTCCTTAATCCAAATTAACTTATCACTACACGAAAAGAGCAAATTGGCAACGGTTCAAACCCCCCCAAAGGCAACGGTTTTGAACCGTTGCGTATTTGAGGGTTGCCAAATCCCAAAATAATTGGCAACGGTTCAAAACCGTTGCCAACTCAAGCAATTGGCAACGGTTAACCGCTGCCAATTGCTGGAGTTGGCAACGGTTAACCGCTGCCAATTGCTTGAGTTGGCAATGGTTAACCGTTGCCAACTACAATGGCGCCTTTTTTTAAAAAAAAAATAAATAAATTGGCAACGGTTAACCGTTGCCATTGACCTGTATTTTTTTTTTTTTTTTTGCTGCAATAATAATATATACATGTTAAATAATAATAATTATTATTATAATATTTAATATTAATAATAATAATTATTATTATAATAGTAACAATAATTAGTATTATTAATAACAAAACATAAATAATAATAACAATGGCAAGAGATGATATTAATTAGAAAAATGTGTCATGTTACCTACAAACAATTTTAATTAGTTATAATAATGTATAGTACATAATTAGTAAGCTAAGGCTAGGATTGATGAAGTAGCTAGCTAGTAAACGATATTTACAAATTAAATGTGATGTAGTTCGCCAACATCTCTCGAATTACATGGAGTTCCTCGCTCGTGTATGGCTGTCCTATGCCCCTTGCAAAACTTAGAATACACAAAATGTGAGTTAATAGAAGTGAATTAATAATAATTGGGGTTACTTAGTAGGAATGACCCGAACAAAATTTGGAATAATACACAAAACGTAAGTGAACTCATACTTACTCATAATAATAACATGACATTATTACTTAGTTATATGTGACTAAGGAATGAAATTACAAGAAAATAGCAATATAAGGGTTTAGGTCGCATTTTCGATCAAAATAGCCCAAGTAAGGCCATTTTGGCTACTAGGATGCCTATTTTCTATATTTCTTGTCTATTGAACTCATAACTAGTTAAAACATGTCATAATCACTTAGTTATAGGTGACTAATGCTTGAGATTACAATAAAATAGCAAGTAAGTGGTTTTGGAACGCAATTTCAACCAAAACGGCTCAAGTAAGGCCATTTTGGCTACTAGGATGCCTATTTTCTATATTTCTTGTCTATTGAACTCATAACTAGTTAAAACATGTCATAATAACTTAGTTATAGGTGCCTAATGCTTGAGATTACAAGAAAATAGCAAGTAAGTGGTTTTGGAACGCAATTTCAACCAAAATGGCTCAAGTAAGGCCATTTTGGCTACTAGGTATTTTCTATAATTCTTGTATATTGAAATCATAACTAGTTAAAACATGTCATAATCACTTAGTTATAGGTGCCTAATGTTTGAGATTACAAGAAAAGAGCAAGTAAGTGGTTTTGGAACGCAATTTCAACCAAAACGGCTCAAGTAAGGCCATTTTGGCTACTAGGATGCCTATTTTCTATATTTCTTGTCTATTGAATTCATAACTAGTTAAAACATGTCATAATCACTTAGTTATAGGTGACTAATGCTTGAGATTACAAGAAAATAGCAAGTAAGTGGTCTTGGAACGCAATTTCAACCAAAATGGCTCAAGTAAGGCCATTTTGGCTACTAGGATGCCTATTTTCTATAATTCTTGTATATTAAAATCATAACTAGTTAAAACATGTCATAATCACTTAGTTATAGGTGCCTAATGTTTGAGATTACAAGAAAAGAGCAAGTAAGTGGTTTTGGAACGCAATTTCAACCAAAACGGCTCAAGTAAGGCCATTTTGGCTACTAGGATGCCTATTTTCTATATTTCTTGTCTATTGAACTCATAACTAGTTAAAAAATGTCATAATCACTTAGTTATAGGTGACTAATGCTTGAGATTACAAGAAAATAGCAAGTAAGTGGTCTTGGAACGCAATTTCAACCAAAATGGCTCAAGTAAGGCCATTTTGGCTACTAGGATGCCTATTTTCTATAATTCTTGTATATTGAAATCATAACTAGTTAAACATGTCATTATCACTTATTTATAGGTGCCTAATGCTTGAGATTACAAGAAAAGAGCAAGTAAGTGGTCTTGGAACGCAATTTCAACCAAAATGGCTCAAGTAAGGCCATTTTGGCTACTAGGATGCCTATTTTCTATATTTCTTGTCTATTGAACTCATAAATGGCTCAATAATAATTGCGGTTAGTTAGTAGGAATGACCTTCGATTGGAGGTAAAAGCTCCCTTGTTTGCCATTCCTCTCAAACAAAACATCATATTTCTGCACAAGTGAATGGTAATCATTTACACATAATCACAAAAGATATTAGAAAATTAAACAAAAGTGTGTGAAAATTCAATTTGGCTCCTTCTCATGGATAAAGAACTATGATTGAGACAATATTTCCTGTGAAATATCCTATTTTAAGTGAACAATAATAGCCTTGTTCTCAAAGTGGCAATCAATCAAATAAACATTCACATATAACTGGAATGAAAAACTTCTTGAAACTACAGATAGATAAATAAACATCCTAATTTTGCCACTGAATTCACTATCCACTCTCGTGTATATTCACATTGGATATGATATCTAATTAAGAGAATAAGTTCAGTGTAACACACCCCCTTCAATATTAAAATGTTGTGAAGGAGTGGACATGTTTCCATTGCTTATCTTACGAGAGTTGCAAAACAAATCCCAAATCAAAACTCTTATCTACTTGTAACTCCATAGAAGAACCAAAAGAATGTAAAGCACATATCTTATATGCAGTTCATAAACACATTTTTTGTCAAGAATGTCAACTCAAAGATCAAAATTTCAGAAAGATATCAGATGAAATGCCTTACTTGCATCGGACTATAACTGGAGTTGGTTTCAGAGCCTTCGGCCCATTTCTTCTACAAAATTATCTTCTACAAACAGCATAAAAAATATGACATCACAACTTTGTAACTAGCAGCATTAGCAACAAAACTAGCCTATTTCCAAAAAAACAAATTACAATGTCTCAGTAATAACAGGAGGTGAAAGTTAAGATATACTTCATACTAAGCAACCTGGCATCTCAGTCAATTACACTTTTAACCAATACACAAATTTTTATATATTCCATTATGAATTTACACTAGCACTAGCACTTCATATATAATTTTCAAATTTAACCATCGGGATTGTGATATCTATACTCTATACAAATAGGATAAGAAACAAGCAAATTCAACAAGTATCATCCACACCAACCATGATAAATTGACAATAACTACAGTCAAACTAGCTGCTTAAATTGAGTACCCTTGTAAGAATTAACAAACTGCTTCAAACTTTTTTTTGCTAACAACTAAACCCAAAATAAAATATAATGCAACAATCACAATTTATTCACACTCCTCGGCGTCATGAGTCATATCTGAAACCATTAATTTAGTATTCGTAGCTCATACTTAGTTTCCCTTCTTTGGAATATTCAACAATTTTCAATATTGTAGGCAATAACCAACAACAAAAAAATTCAACAAAGATAGAATCAAAATGATGCATCAACTAGTCATCTAGTAAGAACATCACTAAGCACGAAAAGATCGTATAAATCAATATACATTGCAGAAATGCCGTATCATCATGCTTCCAAATTGACCATTAACTCAAAATTTCAACAAACATAGATTAATTGAAGCACATAAATGACACAAATTGCCAACAATGTAGCACAGCAATTAAAACCCTAAACCCATAAAACTATCAAAACTAAATTCCTTAAACCCAAATAGCCCAGAAGCCGAAAACCACAAAGAACAACCAAAATGAAAAAAACAAATCAATCAAACAGCATTACACGATTCGAAACCCTAAATCCACCAAAAAATCGAACGAATTCATCAATGGAAGTATATAAGTAAAACCTAATTGCTACTTACCTTCAGTTGAAGATGTTTCAATGGAGGGAGTTATTGCCGGAGTACGACGCGAGTATTGTCTTCAACGGAGGTGAGAAAGCTCGCAGCACTTCAATGGAGGAACAAAGAGGGGAGTTGTTGAATGAAGAAGGGGGGAGGGAAAACGCGCGTCAATGTTTTTTAATGAATTGAAGAAGAACGAAGAACAGGAGGGAGTATACAGAGGCTTGAGAAAGGAAAAACCGAGTTTTTTTTTTCACAATTGGCAACGGTTAACCGTTGCCAAATCTAACCCTTTTAATTTTTATTTTTTTTTTAAAAAAAATAAGTATTTGGCAACGGTTAACCGTTGCCAAAATTTAAGAGTTGGCAACGGTTAACCGTTGCCAACTCTAACCTATTTATTTATTTTTTTTTTTAAAAAAAGAAACAGTTGGCGAATGTTAACCGTTGCCAACTTTGAAATTTTAATTGGCGCTCATTTTAGTTGGCAACGGTTTTCATGAACCGCTGCCATAGGGGGGGTGCCTATTTAGTTTTTTCTACTAGTGTATGTTCATATATCGATTTAACTAAAATATAATGTTCATAAAAAACATATTCATGTTCAGATATCTAACATAATAGGTTCGTAATTACAAAACTTAAAAAGGTTTTAAAAATACATAAATCGAAAACAAAATAAATTTTCATATGCAAAGAATCAATGTTCAGATATATAAATTATAAAGTACAAAATGCCAAATTTTTTGAAATAATTAAAACATAGATCTAAAACAAAAAAAAAAGTTCATAAGTAATGTATCACATGTTCAGAATTATAATTAAGATGTTCATAATTCCAAAATATATGTCAGTAAAAATATATATTTATAGGAAACGTATCATACGTTCATATTTTATAACTTAAAATGTTCAAAATACCAAAATATAACCAAAAACAGAACTGTTCATAATAAAATACACAAATATCACTAACAAAAAAAATCAAAAGAATATGAAAGCTACATATATATATATATTCCAAAACTCAAACCTAGGCATGGAGATTTAGATAATAGAATCTCATCGGAAAATAATCATCTCCGTCGTCTTAACCACCTTCTCCTCGTTGAAGCCGCCATTTTCAACTTCACTTCATTGCAGAAACTCTATTAACAAAGCTTCAAATTGAAGGTTGAAAATAATGAAATTTGAATTTAATATATGGTGATCAACAAGAGTGATGAAGGAATTCAATCTATGGTGATGAAGGAATAAAATCAAAAACAAAATAATGAATGAATTTAAGAGAGAGAAAAATAGAGGAAAGAGAAATCAAAAATTAGGAAATAAAGTGTAAGAGGAAGAGGAGAGAAGAGAAGAGAAGAGAGAGAATATATTTAAAGAAGGAAGCTATTGTTGGTCTACACGCAATGAAACTCTTCGTTTAATATTGGATCACACAGATTTATACTTCCTTTGTTCCACAAATATTGCAACAAGGATGAAATTACGCATCCTAAATCACTTTTTATATGTTAAATATCTATAATTCTATAAGAGTGAAAATTATAAAAGGTTGATATTGTGAAAGTATTTTACGAGACGAATTTAACAAGACCCCACATGACTATATTTTACTTTACGTATAAATCATAATTTGTGGTCAAACAAGCCTATTGAATAGTGCAAAGTTCAATTGTTACAATAATACTATAACGGAGGAAGTATGCACCATGGTGCATGTTAAAATTTGCGCTCATGACCCATTAAACTAGAAGTATTGGCTGTATTTTGTGTTGCCTCAAAGCCCTCAAACCTCTGATTCAATCTTTTTAAAATCATAATTTATTTAGTATTTTTTTTCCGGGAAAATCATAATCATAATTTTAAAGTCATGATTTTTTAGGAAATATTACATGTGGCAAATTAAATGGGTAATTGAGTATTTTTGCTGTAATTAAAAATGTGGTACTAGTGGTTTTTTTTTTTTTTTTTTTGAAAGCAGTGGTATTTTATTTTAGTCTGCTTGGTTTTTATCTTGCACTCTGTATCGTTTTATCTTTTTCCTGTTTTTTTTAACCGCCAAAGTTAGAGTTATGGCGGTGCTGTGATTTCTATATATACACCCCAATTCATCTACTTTCTCCATTTATTTATTTAAGGTATTTCATAAAAAAAAAAAAAAAAAAAAAAAAAAAAAAATCATTAAAACAAACTTCCCGAAGTACTAGCCTATTAGGGTTCATACTCTATTCTTCTTCAATGGCTGCTGTGGGAAAAATCAGTGGTAAAGGCAAAAGGAAAATCGACATAATTCCGATCGATAACAAATCCAGAAAACAAGTTACGTTCTCGAAACGCCGTGCCGGGTTATTCAGGAAGGCGAGCGAGTTGTGTTCAACGTGCGGCGTTGAGTGTGCGGTTGTTACATTCTCTCCTGCAGGAAAGGTGTACTCTTTCGGACACCCTAATGCAGACGAAATAATTCAGCGTGCTTTTCCTACGTTTCGATCATATGAGGAAGTTCTTGCGCAACCTATTGAGGATATGGATTTAGATGATCTAGAGCGATTTAAGGTTGCGTTTGAGGGTTTAAGGAGTCGAGTTGCTTTGAAGGTCAAAGAGATTAATTAGTCCTCAAATTATTATTCAACAATTTAGGCTGTGACTTGAAGAATGTAGTCGTAAATGAAGATGATGTGTTAAGTATTGCGGATTTCATTATTAGCGAAACTGATAAATTGCCATTTTTATTTTTTGCCCTTGATCTTTGGTTGTGTTTATTTACTCGTGATGGGATAGTTTTGTAATAATTGTTTACCGACAATCTTCTTGTTTTTTTTTTTTTTTGGGTTTTTCTATCTAGTAACCTCGTTTTTTTTCACTTGACTTAACTGCTATAACCCTAAAGTACGAAAAGTCACTACATTGTGACCCCGCCGTTAAAAACTGTCGTTAGTGGCTTCCGTTAAAACCCAAAAAATAATTTTTTATTTTATTTTTTTCATTTCCCCTTCCCCTTCTTCCCTCCATAACCACCAGAGTTGCTTCCACCATCCCCACCACCATACCCTTTCCCTGCTCCCACAATCGCGACTACCACCATCACCGCCCAGACCCCCTTCCCCTTCCCCTCCCCCGGTGCCGGCGCTGCAGCTAAACCCAGACCCCAGAACCACCATTGCCACCAAACCAGACCCCAGCCAACCCAGGAACCACCGCCACCAAATCAGACTCTGGAACCACCGCACCAAACCAGACAGCCAACCCAAAACCCCCTTCGAAAAATCAAAAGCCCACCAAACCAGACCCCGTGAAACTGGTTGGCATTCGCTCTCTCTCCTCCCTGTAGAACTCCAATTCCTTTTTCTCTCTCCTCTAAAGCTACTCATCCATGGCTAACAGTTTTTTGCTCCGAAGAATCCCAAGGTCGGATATTAATTGCATAATTGGTAGTGATTTGCAGGTATATTTTCTTCCAAGTCTCAATTTTTATTCACAATAATCCAATTTTGGATGGTTTTATTGTGTTTCGGGTATTTTGGATTGAAAATTGGGGCACATTCATATCAATAACATTATCGAATTTGACTTTTGAAACTAGTTAATTTGAATTATTTTGTATTACTGTGATATATGATTGAACATTTCGTTTCACTACTAAATGCGTATTCTCTACTCAACTTTAATTGTATCATCACTCTTTATTTCGATATTATTGAAGTAAGGTTTTGATTTTTTTTTCCCCCAAATTGAGTACTGGCGATTTATGGTCTAATATGGGTTTGATTAATGAATATTATAGATCTTAGAGATTATTTATATACATTGTTATGTTTAATATTTGCTAATTTTTAATTCAATTCTGAAAATTTGGCCTTTTATTATTTTGTGTTTGAAGCACGATTTTGAGTTTAGTAATGTTTGGCGGACACTCTTTGATTATTTCTGGGGGGTTGGGGTCATGTTGGTGGTGGTCGCGATTGTGGAAGCATGGAAAGGGGATGGTGGAAGCAACTCTGGTGGTTATGGAGGGAAGAAGGGAAAGGGGAAGGGGAAATGAAAAAAATAAAAAAAAAAAATTATTTTTTGGTTTTTAACGGAAGCAACTAACGGCAGTCTAACGGCGAGGTCACCATGTAGTGACTTTTCGTATTTTAGGGTTACAGCGTAGAAAGCCATATATGTTAGGTCACAGCGTAGAAAAGTGAAAAAACGAGGTTACTACATAGAAAAACCCCTTTTTTTTTTTTTTTTTTCTTGTTTTGACAGCAATCTTCTTGTTATCAAATATCTTCTTGTTATCAAAAATGTGGTACTACTGCCAATCTTTTTGTTATCAAATACTGTATGATTTTTTCGTATTGTTATTTTATTGTTGTCTTTACTCTACGAAGTACAAATTAAAGTAAGGGAGAGTACTCCGTAATAGATTGCAATCTCTTGAATGATACGTCGTAAATACTTGTAATTGATACTTACGACCTGCTACAAAAACAGCAGGTTTAATTTGTTAACTTTTACAATTACGAAGTATCTAGCTCCGTTTTGTTCCCTTTGCTATGGTATAGTTTTGACATATGAATGTATATTGATATGATATTAAGAGATTTTTTTTGAGGAATGTGATATTAAGAGATAGAATTAAATTAAAAGATATTATTGCAATAAATAATATTTTGAAAAATATCTTATGAAAAGATATATGTTAGCTAATGTGATACAAAGTCTATTTTAAGAAGTTAAGATATTTAGGAATATTAGAGTTTGATATTCCTATTGTAAATATATACGTTGTAATGTGGCCATACGTTTTAAATAAGAAAAACTACCATGGAATAGTTAGAGTCTGATTATATTAAGATTGCTTCCAATGAGTATCGGCTTTGGGAGGTAATCGAGAAGGAGATAGGATATCGCTGTGTTAGAGCAAAGTATTTGATTAGTTATAGGAGAAATTTGATTTATTTTAAGCTTTCCAGACTTCCAGTTTCCAATCAAATGACAGATAATACTTGTGCAATTGTTTAGCTTAAAATTTATTTTAGTATAATAGCAAAAAGATAAAATGTTGATTAATTTGTACTTAAACTTGAACCAAAAATAAATGAATAGAGTCGGAAATGCAAAATCTCTTACTTGTTTAGTAAGAAAGAAAATAATTAGAGATAGGGTATAAAAACCTCACTATTCCCGATTTATCCATTACCTATTCTCATGCCAATGTAGAGGCGATAACAAGCAGACATTCAAACACCTCTTACTTCCATACAACAATACGAGGGGAAATGCAAGTGACGATCTAATTAAAACAATACTCTTGCTCTTGTAACAGTCTTGACGGTCACATCAAGTAATTAGTGAGGAGAAAATGAAATACACCTCTAACAATGGTACTTATAGATAGCTCCAAACTCTATCCTTAGTAGGTGTAGCCCTTGACAAACATACCCTTCTTGGCTTCTTCATCCTCCCCTTCGGCAGAATACCTCCCAAGTTGAGCAAGGGAATTTGCCTTGGCACGCACCAAAAGAGCTTTCTGGGCAGCTTCTGCGTTCTCGGGGTGTCCTTGCCATGTCTTAAGTACACTGTTCTGTAGTGCACGAGCGTACGAGAAAGAGACATGCCATGGGTTGGGGCTTTGGTTCATTGCATTAAGGTTTAAGGTTGCTTCTACTTCGGATTGACCTCCAGACAAGAACTGAAACAAAGGGGGGAAAATGATATTAGATCTCTTTGAACACGTAGTTGACAAAAACAATCACAATCAAGGAATCAGTAGACAATAATGATCAATTTTTTAATCCTTATAATAATCGATTTTCTAACCCTTACAAGAGCATGCCATACCAACCTTTCACTGCCCCTATTTACTTTTACCCCCTTTTACCTGAAACCTAACTATATCAGTTGAAAACTGGGGGAGAAAGAACGGGTAAAAAGGAACATGGACCAATACATGAAGCCGCATTCAGATGAATACCATGAACAAGTAAAATAATGGGAAAGCAAAGTGAAAGTCAAGGCAGAGCTCATAAAGCTGGACACCAAGCTAATTAGAAAGTAGGTCAACCCTCAGCCACAATATCAAAAATTCATAGGATTAGACACAGATAGTTCATTTGAAAACTCCCAGTGACAGAATTTATTAACCAGTTAAAAAAGCACGAAATGAGGAAAACTTAGGGTTTGTTTGGATGAGGAAAGGGAAATGGAGAACTAGGTTGGACCAGAAGAAAGGATGGAAGATAATAGGAGTAATTCATTTGCCTTCCTAGGTCCCAATATAATGAACACAAACATAACTTTTCAATGTTGGGAAGATTCGACGGGGCAATAAAAGACAATACTAGGCAGAGACAGTCGTTGGATGAACTGCACCCCTAAGTCACTTTCTCCCCTTCACTTTTAATCCCCTCCTCCTATCTAAGTCAATTTCTCCCCTTCACTTTTAATCCCCTCCTCCTATCTAAGTCAATTTCTCCCCTTCACTTTTAATCCCCTCCTCCTATCTAAGTCACTTTCTCCCCTTCATTTTAATCCCCTCCTCCTATCTAAGTCACTTTCTCCCCTTCACTTTTAATCCCCTCCTCCTATCTACACAATTGAGATCTAGGGTTTTCCATGGATCTTCTCTTCCCCACCCTCATACTATCCTTTTCTTGATTGCTATCAATAAATTAGGGTCTAAAGTCTCCTTTGTCTTTTCAATACACAAAGTATAATTCAGGCACCTGTCTGGTCCAATTGTTTACAGGCAGGGGAGGCTATCAAGAGGGAGTCATTTCAGTTGTATGCCCGGGTTTCACCATTTGCACCCAATCTTGTATTAAAGAAGCTTCAAATGATTGATTTAGCTCATGTTCCTTGTATGTATATAATTATTCATTTTAATTCCCACCTTCCCAGTCTTCAATTTTTCTCCACAACGGTCATGTCTGTCAGCAACAAAACCTATGCCGATTTAAGGAATTAACAATGAAAGAAAGTTTAAGAGCAGCATACCATGATTCCAGGAACAGCAGGAGGCACTCTCCTCCTAAGCATTTGAAGTGTATGTTTTGCAATGGATTCTGGAGAAGCCTTTTCTTTGTGCTCAGCTCCTGGGGTAACCATGCTTGGCTTTAGAAGGATTCCTTCAAAAACAACATTGTTCTGAGCCAAGTAGAAAAAGACTTCAGCCCACACCCGCTCAGCAACTTCCAGAGTCCTCTCGATTGGGTGGTCACCATCAAGAAGGATTTCTGGTTCCACAATGGGAACAAGGCCATTGTCCTAAAGCATAAACAAGCAATTACAAAAATAATAAATTTGACGGACTAATCAGACGCAGGAATCAACTTATGAAGCAATACATTGAAGTCAATAACATGTCCAAAAAACTACCATCTATACAAGAACGGAGAACCTACTCTTACACAGGTTTGTACCACTATATTAGCTAATTCAACTTGCATAAAGAACATGAGAAATTTACTTCATAAGGAAAGAACATCATAGAAGACTCCAATTCTGCCTTAACAGCATTTTATTTATATTTCAAAAAAAAGAAAAAAGAAAAAAAGCCTAGACTTTCTGTCTGGACCCTTTGAGCTTCACCAAAGGATAATAATTTGAAATTTAGTACATAAAACAAGCAATAATACAGACAATCAGAACTCAGAACTTCAAACGCTTCATGTTTTTCAACAAATGTAAGCACAGAATCACTCTATTCAGCATCAGGTCTCAACTAGGAGTACTGGCAAGTTTGGAAGCGATAACCCAAACACAACCAGGTTGGGCTTCATTTGATTACCCTAGATTTTCCATCATACAGTATTTGAGGAATTGAGGTCCTGCTGATGCCAACAGGAGGTAGCCTTGCTTTGTGAAATAAAAGGTCATTAAGACCTCTTGGTTAACAAATTTTCATATACTATGTTAAAATTGAATTTAATGAAAAAGATGTCCACAATATACAGTTATCAAAGCTCTGACATCCAAACTATCAATTGATCAACACGAATACTTCATTGCCTAGATGAGACAGTCTTCTGTACTTCTCAGGTTGCCTAGCCTGTTGACTTCCAATAAGAACTTAGTTTTTATCTCCCGTGCTGGAAATTAAACAGGACTAGACTTGAAAGGCACCAGAGCACCACACAAAAATGATAGCACGGTGCACACTTATATCACATATGATTCACAAAATTATTTACAGACCACTGTAAATCTAAGTGCTTTGAGTTGGTCAACGCCAAACATTGAAGTCTGCCTAAAATAAACCAAAAACATTCCAAAGAAAAACATTAAGCTTTTTGTGTACCTGAGAAACAGCAGCATAACGAGCAAGTCCCCATGCAGCTTCCTTAACAGCCAAAGCAGAAGGTCCACATGGAATACTAACAACTGTACGCCTATGTTTGTAAAAATCAAGCAAGCAAATTATCAAGATATTTGCAGAAGTTGGGAAAAACAAAAATTAGCTTCTTAGCATCTGAATAAGGGATCAGTACTAAAAGTAACTTTGCTAACCATTTCAAAAACCCCAACCCCTAACCCCAAAGAAATCAATATAGGAGAATAATTCCGAGTTGAGCACAGGTTGAATTTGGCTCACCATTTTGCAAAACGAGCACCCTGTTGATAGTACTCGGCAGATCTCGAAGCTAAACCATCTAACCCTTGGCACCAAGATTCATTATTTGACCCCGGCAATGGAGACAAACCCTGAAAGGTAGACGAAAGACGTGAGGAAAATACAACGCCGTCAATGAGCATTAGTTATACAATACAAGACAAGCATGAAGGTTTGGAAGACACAAGCAACTTCTTCAATAACCATACCTTGTCAACTTTGATGCCAGGTACAATGTTTTGTTCACGTAGACAGTCCACAAACTTCTTTCCATTTGTTGTAGACTGGTAAAGTGTTTCCTCGAATAGGATGGAACCAGAAATATATTCACCTAGGCCAGGAGTCGTAAGGAGAAGCTGCCTGTACGCCTGACGATTAGCTTCTGTGTTATCTAAACCAATAGACGCCAACCTTTTTCCACAAGTTGCATTAGACTCATCAATAGCAAGGATACCACGTCCAGGAGAGGCAATAGTTTTCTGCAGAATTACAACAAAATTATAAATACAGATACAATGACGAAACTATTAGAAGTAAATTAAAGAAGTCTTAAGGCATGAATCAGACCACAAGAGAAATCAAAAACTGTCTTCAGAAGACTAGAAAGATAGCAGGGAACTCGGATGGAAGCATTTTTGGTGCATATTCAATGCTTATATTAGAGGTATACACTTTGGTAAGCATGATGTCACTAATTACATTTTGGTCCATAACAAACCATCTACAGAACTCTATTTGAAAGGCTTTTTTTATTCTCCTATACACCTATGAATTCATTATATTCTCTTAAAAAAATAAGAAAAATAGCATGAGAAGAGGACATTTAGATTACATTCACGCACACCATCAATACACTTCTGGTCTCACAAAATTCCTCACATTGGGTAAACCAAGGCATGGGGATTTAGCAACCATATAGAAAATCAACAAGACAAACCACTTAACAACCAATAATTATTAGACAATGTAAATACTCCATAACATACCAGGTTCAACTTGCATTACTACACGGTCTACACCACACCACACTCAAGTTATGGAATAAAAACATAACAAGAACACGGATATAATAGCTTTTGTCTTTCAAACTAAGCGCTCATCCAGCAGGTTTCAAAGCTACAAATTATTTAAATTCAATTTTATGATCCAAATATATTACTAAAGATCAGATAGGTTCTCTTCACCTTATCGAAGGTAAAATTTACCTGTAAAATAAACTTTGTAGACCTTTTTCACAACTCATATGAACTTACTTTAACTTATACTCGTAAAAGACATTTCAAGAACAAGCCTAAATTAACTTTCATCTATCAGACTAATAGTGCATCCAGCAGGATTCAAACCTAACAACTAATCTGATTCAGATTATGATCCAAATGTATTACCCAAAAAAAAAAAAACCATAAAGGTTTGGCTCTCTTCACCTGATCAGAATGTAAAAATTTTTTTAGTTTTTTTGACAAAATTTATACTATAATAAGGTAATAAACACATAAATAATACTTCAAGGCTTATATACCATCCTTCAAACAAGCCGTCGAGCCCACCACTCATGAATATCTAAGTACACGACATTAATAGTAAGACAATTGAATAATTTTCACTAATTATTACTGATAGTGACTATTCCTACCTACATCTAAAATTATAATTCGTACAACATAAGACCAAATTACACACTGATGCGACCAAAAATCATCATATAACAAAAATCAAATAATCATCGAAACTCGCACAAAAAACATCAAATCATAGATCCATATTTCAGACAAAATTATACGATCAAAATTCAAAAATGAAATAAGAGTAGATGAAACAGAGATAAAATTACAGCGGTTTGAACAAGCTCGTCGACGTAAGAGGAAGCGCGGACGACGGGAAGGGAGACTCGGCGAGTTGGAAAGGCGACGGAGGAGGAGGAAGATGATCCGGTGCGTTGAGTGAAGGAGTGTTGACCGATCCAATTAGAAGACGCAGCGTTTAGCTTTACCAAACTGGTAGTCGCCATTGTTGTTTGTTGGTGATCTCTTTTACTTTCTCTCTCCTCTTTTTGTTTTTTTAATGGAGTGATGGAAGTGTAAAGGTAAGGTAGCTACAAAAGTGTTGCTTATAAAAGAAAGGGGAAATTGGTAGGCGGCTATAAAATGGAGCTGTTGGTGTTTTTCTGGGAAAGTCCGCGCACATCGATTATCAACTGAAACTCTGAAAGTGTATAGTGATCGGGGGAATATTCTGGGTATACTACGGCCCACCCATTTTGAGGATGGCCAGCCTGCTCCTGTGTGTGATTTGGGTTTGATATGGTAATGAGAGGGGATGTGTCAAAACGGCCTTGTAGGGTGTAACCGTGTAAGTTCGGTTTTCAATTTATTTATTTTTCGATTTTTTTACCATATATCTCTTAGTTTTTTGTTTATTCACCATATACCCTTAAAAATTTTCAAATTCACCATATACCTCTTAGTTGTTATAAAAATTCACCACATACCCCTAATGAAAAAGATCAGTGGAATTATACATCGAAACCACCCTAAATCTCTTTCCCCCATCCCGAAACCACTTCTCTCCTTTCTGCAACCCCTAAAACACTCTAAATCTCCATAACCATATCTGTATAATTGATTTTAAAGATGAAAAAAGAAAATTAGGGGTGGTTTTAGGGTGGGAAAGAGGAATGTGGGTGGTTTCGGGGGTAGGGGAATGTATTTAGGGTGGTTTTGGGTCATAATTAACCCTAATGTTTGACGAAGTTAACAATCATTAGTCATCAAGGGTATATGGTGTATTTTTGTGAAAATTCAGAAGTATATGATGAATTTAAAGAAGTTTAGGGGTACATGGTGAATAAACAAAAAACTCAAGGGTATATGGTGAAAAAACCGTTTTTTTTTTCTTTTTCGAGAAATTAAGTAGGCATTTTATTATAACTAGGTGAGCCTATGCGCGCGTTGCGCGCAAATATTTAGTTGTTATGGTATTGTAAAAGCTTGCCCTAATACTGGAGGCTTTGTTAGATAGGCTTTTAAACACATACTAACAAGCATTGCCAACAATGATAAAAAAAAATAAAAAATAATTAAAAAAAAAAGAAAAAATCACTTCTTTATTCTCTTTCTACTCACTTTCTCACTCCTTTTTCTCATTAGCATTTTGATGATCATATTTTTATCCCACCAATGATAAAAAAAAAATAAAAAAAATAATAAATAAATAAATAAAAATTGTCTTAATATGACACCATTCTCTCTTACTTTTACTTATACAAAAAAAAAAAAAATTGTATAATTACTTTTACTAATATAATTCAATTTATCAGGTTTAAAAAAAATAACACAATTTTATCATATGGTCAAGGTTGATTGAGAGATCTAACTATACAAATTAGTTGGCTTTAGTTTAGAACAAAAAATAGTTATGGTTAAATATTTAATTATAGAATACAATCATGTGAATCAAATAGAAAGATATACAAAAACTTTCTGCAAGAAATTATAAAATGTAAAGGTGCATATGTAGTATATAAAAAAACGTCTAAATTACCTCTTGGTATACAAAAGGGTTGGTCACTCTAGCATACATAATCAAGCGTTACCGATGTGGATTTCTCAAGACTCTCACAAGGCTCGCAAGCTATAATAATATTGTATCTTCGAATTTTAGCAAGAACTAAAGAATTACACAAAAATTAAATAATGGATAGTACTCTAATTCTCGCAAGAATAAAGGGTCTATTCTAGTCGCAACTAGAAGATGATCACGAGTCACAACAAGTGATGTTTTTGATTAACAATCAAACGAGCAAAGCTCAAAGGGTTAAATCCCAAAACAAATCTCTCATCATTCATTAAAAATCACTATTGATATGCACCCATACTTATAGGGTGAAAAATCGTACAAAGATAAGATAGGAAACTAATAATTATATCCTAAAATAAGATAGAATATTAAGAATCCCAATCCTAATATATCTCCTAATTATATTTATAACCAACTACTAAATCTATCCTAAACACAAATAAATTAAACAAATAAATATTCTAATAACTAAAACTCTTAAAACCTAAAAATAGAAAAAATCATTTCAAGTAAAAGGTAAAAACCCATAGGCAAAATCCTAATAATTAATAATAACTAAAAGATAGTGTAAGCTTTCTAAAAATTCCATGAATTTTCAAGATAACCCATATAGGACTATTGCTCCCGCATCATACTCCCTTTCTTCGAAAAAATTTGCCTCGAATTTTGTCAAATCTTGAAACATGATAACAAAACTAACCAACACGCCAAAATTGTGTAAGTGCCGAAAGGACTCACAAAACCTGAAAATCTGATACCATTATGATGTGGATATCTCAAGACTCTCACAAGGCTTGCAAGCTATAATAATATTGGATCTTCGAATTTTAGCAAGAACTAAAGAATTACACGAAAATTAAATGGATAGTACTCTATACTTGCAAGAATAGAGGGTCTCTTCCTAGTCACAACTAGAAGATGATCACGAGTCGTAACAAGTGATGTTTTTTATTAACAATCAAATGAGCAACGCTCAAAGGGTTAATTCCCAAAACAAATCTCTCATCATTCATTAAAAATCACTATTGATATAAATCCATATTTATATGGTGAAAAATAATACAAAGATAAGATAGGAAACTAATAATTATATCCTAAAATAAGATAGAATATTAAGAATCCCAATCCTAATATATCTCCTTATTGTTTTTATAACCAACTACTAAATCTATCCTAACATAAATAAATTAAACAAATAAATATTCTAATAACTAAAACTCTTAAAGCCTAAAAATAGGAAAAATCCTATCAAGTGAAAGGTAAAAACTCATAGGCAAAATCCTAATAATTAATAATAACTAAAAGATAGTGTAGGCTTTCTATAAACTCCATGAATTTTCAACAAAACCCATATTGGACTATTGCTCCCGCATCAGTTACAATTACATACAGCTTTTTATTAAAAAAAAAAAAAACAAAAACAAATTAACACAAGCAACTTAAATGCTAATTTTATCAAGCAATTAAACCAAGTCTTTTAGCCTTCCTTAACTAATTATTAAAAATGTAAAAGCAAAAATATAAGGGTAAAAATGTAAATGAACTTGTTGTCTTGTTGATGGATATATTAGTCTCAACACTATTCATAAGAGTTGAGTAACACTTTTGAAAAGATAGAGAAACAGATTCCACCAAAGTTATAAGATTTTGGAGGAAAGGACCTATACAAACAAATCTTAAACTAGTACCTCGTCTAGTCACAAGATAGGCTATCATCACTAGTGAATTTGTCTAAATGTTTTGATGGTTTTATTTCATCAACAAAATTTAGTAATTTTTTTTTAATATTTTTTAAAAATTTATTAGTTCTTTTTTATTAAAACTTAGTAATTTTTTTAAAAACTAAAAGACCGTAATCAAGTAATTGAGATACAAGAGTGCACTCTTTATTTTAAAAAATATGTAAGTGATTTTTTAAAATTTAACTTTAATTCTAATTAATCCAACAAATCTATAGATATTAAATACTATAGTTTTTTTTTTGACATGGATGGCGTCTTGGGTCATTACATATACACAGTCTATTAGGTACGACAGTCCGCATCCAATTGTTTGTGCGACAGCTAGGTTTCTCTCACTTGCAACTGCAATATAATCACAGCCTCATCACACCTCAGTTTTTCTCTCCTCATTTTAGCTTCAGTGGCAGACACCTGATTCTTAAAGAATTGGATGTTGAAATTCAACCACACTGAACTAGTATATTTATTAGTGAAAATATCAATTTCTGATTCGCCATTGCCGGAATAAATATCCGATTCAAGCTTGGAGAAGTTCATTGCGACGAAACTTCGTAATCGAAAATTGCTTACAGCAAGAAAAAATCAAAGCATGTTGATCAAATCAGAAAATCACCATAAAATTAGAAAAGCTTAGTTAAGGGTAGCTTGTTAAGTTGCTGGTATGATGTTGGTCTTGTTGTGGCAAATTTGCCGGAAAAAGGATAAATTCATCAGTCTCCAGCTTGTTCGAAAGGTTTAGTGGTTTCGGTTTATTAGGAAAAAATATTATTGATAGGAGGTTGTCTAAGCACGTCGTTAAATGCTTAAAAACCTTATCAACAAAATTTATAACACTCAACCAAACCTAAACCGAGTATAGGGTAAGTTGAGGGTCGATCCACGAGGAATGGGGGGTCAATCACTATAGTTTATGCGTTAAGCTATTTCGAAGAGTATATGAATGTGTAGTTGAGTGAGCTAAAAAAACAAAACAAAATTGGATTAAAAATCTATATCAAAAGCACTAGGGATTAGGATCCACATACAATCATGATAGTTATGCTAATTGAAGGAAAATCAATCAACCAAATGTTGCAAAGGAAAATAGTAATTACAATCAATAGAATCCAATAGGTTGTCTCCTAGAAGTCAAGCTAGGTTTCCTCTATGAATGACTAGCAAGAAGAATCACAAATCAAACTCAATCGAAAAATGTAATCCCTAAATCAATGGTTCGTGTCATTAGAGATCACAATGCAATCTAGCTTGAAAATCAAGGTTAGCTACTCCTTAACAATTCAAATACATGCACAATTCTATTAACCAATTTAATCACATCATTCAATCAATCAAAACCCAACAATTAGCAATGATCCATCATTCATGCATGTTTCACCGTCACCCTAGCAAGGAATCTATTCACTAAGCATGGTGGAAATGGAGAACAAACACTACTAGAATACAGGATATTTCCGACGGAAATCACCCCGAATTTCGTCGGAAAAACCCGTTTCCGACGGTATTTCCGTCGGAACCAGTTGTCGGAAAACCTTTTGTAGGAAAATAGGAAAAATGATCTTTTCCGACAAAATTTCCGTCAGAACAGTTTTTCCAACGGAATTTTATAGTTGGAAGAGGTTTTCCGGCACCAGAAAGTTCGTTGAAAACTGCTGCAAAAAAAATAAAAAAAAAACCCCAGCACCACCGCTACCAGCCCCAACCACCCTAATCCACCCACCACCACACCTATCCCTTACCCCTATACCCACCCACCATCGTACTTAACCCTCCCTATTAACCCTAACCCATCCACCACCTTACTAAACCCTCCCCCTTAACCCTTACCCACCCACCCACCACCACCCTTAGCCACCACCATCGAACCCTAACCTAGATTCACCAACCACCACCACCGAAACCACCCGCACCAGCCCCTATCCCACCTTCACACACCACCACCGACACCACCTCACCAAAAATTAACCCCAAAAAATCGAAAATTAACCCAAAAAAACATAAATTAGCCCAAAAATACGAAAATTAACACAATAAAATCGAAAAATACCACACAAAAATATAAAAACAGTAGATCTACAAATTTTAACCGAATTTCATAAAAAAAACAAAAAAAAAAACGATAATTAACAACAAAAATTAAAGGAAATATATAAATATACAATTATCTAATCAAATTTATAATTAACATTACAATTACATAAAAAATTAACTAGATCTACAATCTAACCTAAATTAAAACTAGATCTACAAAACAAAAACCTTGAGGGTGGGTGGCGCCGTTGTTGTTGGTGTTGATGTTGGTCAACGATGGTTGTGGTTGTTGTTGTTGGGTGGCTTGCAACGGTGTTGATGTAGCCGTTGTTGTTGTGTCGTGGTTGTTGCGCCGTGGTTGTAGTTGTTGGGCGGTGCCGGTTTTGACGAGAGAACAAAAAGGGGGAAAGGAAGAAGACGAACAGAGAAAGGGGGAAAAGAAGAGGAACAGAGAAAGGGGGAAAGGAAGAAGTCGAACAGAGAAAGGGGGGGGGGGAAGAAGAGGAACAGAGAGGAAAGAGAAAGAGAAAAGGAGGAAAGAGAAAGAGAAGAGGAAAGAAAAGAGGAAAGACAAAAAGAGGAGGATCCGGGAAAAAAAGAGGAAATAGGCAGAAAGAGAAAAAGAAGAGGAGGAAAGAGAAGAGGAAGGAGAAAATGGGGCGAAAGGGGGATTTTTTTTATTTTTAATTAAATATTTCGACGGATTTATTTTCCGTCGAAAATTTAGCTTTCGGACGGAATATTCTGTCGGAAATATCCGACGGAATTACCTGTCCGTCGAAACCGATCCGTTGGAAATGCCTATTTTCTAGTAGTGAAAACTAAACTAATCATCAAAATCATCATCATCATTGCAAACAAACTATTAAGAATCAAATCAATCACTAAACTTGAAAATGCAACAAAAGATCAAAATCAAATGCAAAAGATTGAATTAAGAAGAAGAAGATTCTTACAAACTTTAATCAAATCAAAGGAATTGTGCTTGCATTCAAAGTAGAAGGAAATCAAATGTAGAAATCATCTAATTCTCTCAAGTTTCTCTCTCTAAAATCTAAGAACTTTCTCTCTCTAGCCTCTCTAATGAATTCTATCAATTCTTCTCTCTAGAATAACTAACTAAGGGGAAATAAAGTGGTCGTCCAAAAGAAACCCGTACAAGCGCGCCCTTACTTCGGAATGCGTGGCCGCGAAGAAAAGATTACGGAACTGGGGACTCAGGTGGCGCGCCTGATGCGCGCCCGCGCCCCTGGAGCAGGGGATCTCCTCCGTGCGTCCATCAATGCAAGAGGTGCGCTTCTCTTGATCGTCATTGGGGATGACAGTCCCAAAATGAGTTTACGGTGGGTTCAACACCATACTTTCATGAGAGTGAGCATGAGGGCGTAAGCATCAAGTCTTGGAGTAAGCCATCCTTTGCTTTGTGAGCTATATGAGAGCTTCCACCTTGCACCTTAAGCATGTTCTAACCCGAGGAATCACCAGGAAGGGCCTTGGACTCCACCTTTCTCCTGAAAATAAAGAAAAACAATGAAGTAAAAGGGAAAAGACGATAAAAACTACGAAAATACAAGAAAAAGGGAGAAATAACTAGAATGAGATCAACAAGACAATAAAAGACTAAAATTAAGGAAAAAGGCATAAAGAAAGCTATAAAAGCAACTACAATCATCCCAAAATAATGCTATTTGAGTGCCATAAATGGCACTCATCAATTATAGCATATTATTGTTAAGCAAAGATATATTAATTTTCTATATTGTTAATCTTATCTTATGATAGTATGATAAGTTTCCTATTATGATAAGATCTCTACCTTGCTGTTCAAGGAGCAACAGAGAAGGTGTATAAATATTTTGGCTATGGTGAAATAAGAGGATTGAGCCTTTATGCATATATCTTAACATGGTATCGGAGCCCATTCTACTACCCTAAATTTTTTTTCTATACACTTAAACCATGGTGGGCGGGCGGCGAAACACCACTACCACCACCACCAAAAATCGAACCCAATTCCCTTTTTTACCTTAGACCACAAGATCGTCCAAGGGACTTTATTGCCTCTAAACGACTCAAACTTGACATTTTAATGAATGGTCTCATGCGATTTACATAGCAGTGTCCTCTAGGAGAAAATTTAGATTCCTCGATGGCACTATCACAAGCATTGTCCCCCCCCCCCCCGCACGAAAGATGACTTGGTGACAATTCATTATATGCTTGTGTCTTGGCTTATGAACACAATCGATCCGGAGGTGAAGTCTATGCTATCTAATTATGATAACAAAAAGAAATTATGGGATGATTTGCACGAAAGATTTGGTCTTGTTAACGGCCCTCGTATTAAACAAATCAAATCTGTAATTAATCGATGTGAGCAACCTAAAACCATGCCGGTTGCAATTTACTTTAGCAAGCTCTTGGTCTTATGGGATGAACTTGATAAACACGAGCCCCTAATTAGTTGCAAGTGTGACAAGTGTACTTGTGACATTAGGAAACAACATGTTAATAAGCGTGAAGGTGATCACCTTCAACAGTTCTTACTTGGGCTATACACTGATTATTATGATTCCCTACACTCCACTCTATTATCTCAAGATCCCCTTCCATCTTTGAACAGAGCGTTTCAAACAATTGCCCAAGAAGAACGTGTTCGAGGGATCGCTCGCATCAAAGAGGAGACACCTGAGGTTGTCGGATTTGCTGTCCGAATGGAGAATCGTTCGAAGCCACACCTTTCTCGTGCGGAGAAGGCTGCCTTAGTTTGCACCTTCTGTCAAAAGACAAGTCACGATGTTTCTACCTGCTTTGAAAAACATGGTGTGCCTGAATGGTATATTGAAAAGTATGGTTTGCGGGATGCTAAAAAGAGACTGTATGTGGGGCGTGGCAAAGGCGCTACTACTACTTCGCTACCTTCGGCTGGTCGTGGAAGAGGTACCACAGTCAAGGCTACTGCCAACCCAACCAATGCTGCCCCATCTGACCAGCAAACTCCAAGCCACACTACTTCAATTGCTTCTCACTTCCCACATCTCTCTGCTGAACAGTGGCAAGCGGTTATGGCCATTGTTGGTAACACTCAGCCCCCACCTTATCGTGTGAATGGTAAGTGGATCATTGATACCGGTTGCTCTCATCATGTCACTGGTAACTTATCTTGCTTGTTGGATGTGCATGATGTGCCTCCCTACAATGTTGGCCTTCCTAATGGTCAGAATATTCTTGCTACGAGGGAGGGAGTTGTCAAAATTATAAAAAATATTACTCTCTAAAATGTTCTTTATGTTCCTAAATTAAATTGTAATTTAATTACGGTTTCACAATTGTGATCTACTATAAATTGTGAAGTCATAACTAACTCTAACATATGTACTATACAGGACCAACGCACGAGGAAGGTGATTATGACACAGGTGATTAATTGGATGGACTATACTACTTTCGAGAGGAGACAACAATTGCTACAGTGTCCGTTAAAGATTCTTTCACCTTGAAGCTCTGGCATAGCAGATTGGGTCACCCATTTGAGAAAGTTGTAAAGCTACTTCCTTTTCTTAGCAATTCTAGGGGTCATTTAAATAAAGATTGTGAAGTGTGCCATCGTTCTAAAAACACTAGGGACAAATTTTATTTAAGTGAGAATAAGGCAACCCGTATTTTTGTGATAGTACATTGTGATTTATGGGGGCCGTATACCGAACCCTCGTCTTTTGGTGCTCATTATTCTTTGCCTTTAGTAGATGATTATTCTTGTGCAGTTTGGATTTGTATATTGCTTGATAAAACAGAGGTCTTTAAAATGTTCATGTCATTTATAGCCATGGTTGAAAAACAATTTTCTCAAAAAATAAAAATTGCACGTAGTGATAATGACACAAAATTTTTTTTGCTTGAAAAATTATTTCATGGAAAACGCCATTGTGTTTCAAATCTCTTGTGTGGAAACCCCTCAACAAAATGGGAGAGTAAAAAAAAAAAAACACCAACACATCTTAAATGTTGTCCGTGCCCTTCGTTTTCGGGGGGGTTACCAATTTATTTTTGGGGGGAGTGTGCCCTTGCAGCTGCTCATATTATTAATCGTACACCGTCTGTCATTCTTGATGATAAAACTCCTTATGAAATGTTATTTAACAGCCCACCTTTGTTTAGTGAATTGCGTGTGTTTGGCTCCTTGTGTTTTGCACATAATCAAAAGGCAAAAAGAGACAAATTTGCGAGCCGTAGTCGTAAATGTGTCTTCGTGGGCACCCTTTCGGGAAAAAGGGGTGGTATTTGTTTGATCTAGACAAAAAGGAGTTCTTTGTTTCAAGGGATGTACGATTTTTTGAGGATGTATACCCAAATTTGGATGCTGAGGGCACCAATATTGACAATGCCATTGATAATTCTCATGCTAGTATTTATAGCGGAGGAGCTATG
The DNA here is from genome assembly GCA_034703905.1 of Chenopodium berlandieri. Lineage (NCBI taxonomy): Eukaryota > Viridiplantae > Streptophyta > Magnoliopsida > Caryophyllales > Amaranthaceae > Chenopodium > Chenopodium berlandieri. The sequence goes on from CM068289.1 coordinate 57,864,402, forward strand.
GATTTTTTTAATGCTATAGAGGAGGATGATGGGGGTCAGAACATGGGTCGCAACCTGAACGTGTTGCGCCAACACCTCAACAGGTTGCTACCTAACCTCACTCACCCTCCACAGCATCTTCACAGGGAGAGAAGTCTGAGGGTTGTAGGCGGTCGTACACCCACAAAAATAATAAAAGCCTAACTAATCCTCCTAATATGTAGTAGGGTAAGTCAGGGTCGATCCCACAGAGAAGGTATTATCAATATTGGTTTGCTATGAATAATAATAGTTGAGTCAAATAAATATAGGGTTGGAATTATTATACTATTACTAACAAAAGAAAATCAAATAATAATAACATCTAGAATTAAGTATCACCACTAGCATAATCAATACAAGACAAATTCTTACCCCAATCAATCAATTATATGTTCACAAGGAAAGGCACACCCTATAAAATACCAAAGATCTCTCCCGAGTTGTCAATGACTTCCTTAATCAACAATCAAACCTACTTCCGTGGAATCATGCAAATTAAAGACATTAAGTCCGGCACTCTAACTTCCTAACAATCCATTCTACCTACTTCCGTGGTGAATTTCATACCCTTAATTAATCTATCTAAATCCGTCAAAACCCAACTTCTGTTGCGGTCAAGACAAAGGAATAATAACAATACCAATTATCCCTAATCTAGTACTGGCATAAGCACAATCAATTAAGCATGAACAATATAAACAATTAATTGAGAATTTAAGAGAATAAATCAAGTATCAATCATGGCTAGGGTTCAACCTAACCCTAGAATAAAATACTACTCAAACATAATCAAAAGATTAAAGGAGGATAACAAACTCTAAAATTTCTAATCAAGTGGATGGTTGCTTGCGGCATAACCCCCTTTATTAACCCCTAAAGATAAGCTATATTTAAGCATTAACATTAAGGAAGTAAAGTGGAATTAGGAGTCTTCAAAGTCGGCAAAAACTTATCCAAAACGCTGCATTGAAGCTAGCCACGACCTGCCCGTGGCCATTGAAGTCGAGCCACGGCCTACCCGTGGCGTCTACTGCATTGGTGTATTTTTCTTGAGTACAAACGGAGGAGCCACGACCAACCCAAGGCTTAATGCAACAAGCCAGGACCAGGCCAAGGCAAAGCAATTTCCACACTATGCTCATGAAAATGCAACTTCTGCAAGCTTGGAATGTGATCATATGATGTCAAACTCATAATCTTCTAGATGTTCCTAACTCAACTTAGCTTTCAAATGCGCTCTTCTAGGCATAAATCCTACAAAACAAAGAAAGAAAGCACGAGGAGAGCAATATCAAAATATAAAGAAAAATAGCTCTAAAATATTAAATATATAGAGAAAATATGATAGAAACACCCAAATATAACATACAAAAATGAGTATATAAATGTGTTATCAGAGGGTGCTACGGACACTGATAATATGGGACGTGGACATCGTCAAAAATTTCCATCAGTCAGATTACGGGATTCTTGTGACTCACACTCATGTATCAACGAATAGTCCATCCGCCAAATCATCCGATCCTATCTCAACACCTTCCTCAGGTATGCCTTATCCTATAGCACATTATGTTAGTTGTGATTAGTTTTCTGTGAAACACCAAAATTTTGTTACAACAATAACAGCAAGCAAAGAGCCACGATCCTTCAAAGAAGCTATACAAGATGAAGGATGGAAGATGGCCATGAAAGAAGAAATGCGTGCCCTTGAAAATAGTGGCATGTGGACGTTGGAGAAATTGCCACTTGAGAAAAAGGCCCTTGGTAGTTAATGGTTGTACAAAATTAAGTACAACTCTGATGGAAGTATTGTGTGTTTGAAAGCACGATTGGTTGTCTTTAGTAACCATCAAACCGAAGGCATAGATTATGATGAAACTTTTGCCCCGGTAGTTAAAATGACAATTATTCGAGCATTTCTTGTTATTGCCGCCTCAAAGAACTGGGAATTGCATCAGATGGATGTCCACATTGCATTCGTTCGCAGTGACTTAGATGAGGAAGTGTACATGAAACTTCCTCTGGGCTTCAGTTCTGATGAACCTGGTCTTGTTTGTCGTCTACGCAAATCCTTATACGACCTTAAACAAGCCCCTCGATGTTGGTTTACTAAGCTCGCTTTGGCTTTGAAAAAGTATGGTTTTCTGCAATTGTACTCGGATTACTCCCTTTTTACTTATACCAAGGGGTCTATCCAACATAATGTACTTGTCTACGTTGATGATTTGATAGTTGGTGGGAATAATTCCGCTGCTCTGACTATATTCAAAAATTATTTGAGCACTTGTTTTCATATGAAAGACTTGGGTGTTCTCAAATACTTCCTCGACATTAAATTTGCTCGAAGTACCACAGGCTTGTTCTTATGCCAATGTAAGTATGATCTTAATATAATTTCGGAAACAGGACTCATAGGTTCAAAGCCTGCTATCTCTCCTATTGAGCAGAACCATCATTTGGCACGGGCTACTGGTTCTCTGCTCACGGATCCAGAATCTTACCGTCGACTGGTCGGGCGTTTGGTGTAATTAGCTTTCACTCGTCCAGACTTAACGTACTCAGCCTATGTGCTTTCTCAATTTATGAAGGCACCGCAGCAAGAACATTGGGAGGCAGCATTATGAGTTGTCTGATATTTAAAGAGCACTCCAGGCCAAGGTATATTGTTGCGGTCTGATAGTGATCTTTCCTTACATGGCTGGTGTGATTCAGACTAGGCAGCCTGTCCACTCACACGCTGCTCTTTATTAGGTTGGTTGGTTTTCTTGGGCCACTCTCCGATAGCTTGGAAAACCAACAGGAAGCATCATAAGGTGGCTCGATCTTCTGCCGAGGATGAGTATCGCTCCATGGCAGCCATAACGTGTGAATTGAAATGGTTAAAAGGCTTGCTATTAATCTTAGGTGTTCACCATCCACGTCCTATACCTATCGATGTGACAGTCAGGCTGCTATACACATTGCACAGAACCCAGTCTTCCACGAACGCATGAAGCATATCGAGGTTGACTGCCATTTTGTTTGTGACGCCATTCAAGATGGTCTTATTACCACTACGCATGTGCCAACATCAGAACAACTAGCTGACATATTTACGAAGGCCTTGGGAAAACAACAATTTGATTATCTCCTTGGCAAATTGGGCATCTTTGATCCAAGTGCTCCAACTTAAGGGGGGTATTAGGAAAAGATATGATAGCATATTATTGTTAGGAAAAGATATATTTATTTGCTATATTGTTAATCTTATCTTAGGATAGTATAATTAGTTTCCTATTGTAATAAGACCTCTACCTTGCTGTTCAAGGCGCAATAGAGAAGGTGTATAAATATTTTGGCCATGGTGAAATAAGAGGATTGAGCCTTTATGCACATATCTTAACATGGTATTTGAGCCCTTTCTACTACCCTAAATTTTGTAGAGTTGCGCTCGGCACTCCAGCGCAACTTCGAGAGTTGCGCGCACCACCTGACGCCGCGGCTCTAAAACCCTAAACCTAGATTACTACGTCTATAAATAGGGGTCTTCATTAGCCCTAATGACAAAAAAAAAAAAAAAAAAACAAAAAAAAAATCAGAATTAAAAAAAACCTAGAATTCGAAAGCCCTAATCCCTCAAATTCTTTTACTATCATACTACTTTTCTCCTTTCTTCCTAAGAGCATCCTCAATAGGAGTACTCTAATTCCTTAATTTTTCACTCTCTCTCCTATTCTCCTTTTGATACATCATGTACTTTTTCCTATACCACACTTTCTACTATCTACATACTCTTTATTTTCCTCCTCCTCTATAATTTCCCACAACAAGAGTATCCTCTTGTAATACTCTTTTATTCTCTCTCTTACTTTTATGTATATCTCACTACATTTTACCTATTATTATTTATTAAATTTATTAAGTTTAATTATATTAAAAATGTGTGTTAGTAAATTTTAAATATATAGATAATATTTAAAATAGTAAAATACCAAACATTTGAAAAATACTAAAATACATTAAATAATAACATTCAATAATAACCAATAATCGACATGAAATTGAAAACTACATTAAATAAGAGAAAGAGACATTAAATTTAAATTAACATCAAACATAAACAATAATGATAACAATACTGATCTCCTTTTTTTACATACAATGTTTAATTCAAATTCGGTCCTTGAAACTTTCTCCAAACATGTTCAACCAAATCGTTCTTCAATGACATATGCATTTGTTTGTTGTGAAGCTCTTCCCTTTTTTCCATAAATCTGCTTAAATCTCGCTCCACATACTCGTATCCTTCACGACTAACAAGGATAGGCCCACGAATTAGCGTTTTCACTTGATGAACTAGCTAGTGTCTCGGGTTGTTCTTTAGCAAAATCACTACATGGATCTTGATAATTTCGATACATATGTTGTTCATCTTCTACAATCATGTTATGCATTATAATACATGCCATCATAATTTTCCATAATACTTCAAGCTGCCATGCCAAAGCAGGATTTCTTATTATTGCAAATCGAGCTTGAAGTACTCCAAATGCACGCTCCACATCCTTCCTAGCACTTTCTTGTTTCTTAGTAAATAACTTTTGTTTAGCAGTCTGGGGAGCAGTTATGGCATCAATGAAACCTGCCCATTTTAGATAGATACCATCTGTTAGATAGTAACCTATAGTGTACGTTTTTCCATTTACAATGTATTGAACTTTTGGAGCTCGTCCAATTAGTAAGTCATCGAATACCGATGATCGCTGCAAGACATTGATATCATTATTTGACCCAGGTGTCCCAAAAAATGCATGCCAGATCCATGTATCCCAAGAAGCAACGGCTTCTAAGATTACAATTGCCTCTCTATCTTCCTTGATACATGTCTCTCCACCCTGCTCGACAGTTTTTCCATTGCCAATGCATGCAATCAATGCTCCCAAGCATGCTAGGAAAACCACGTCTTTCTCCTTCACAAAGGAGACGATATATGTCATCAGAATTTGGCTTCCTCAAGTAAACTGCAGAGAAGCTATTAATAATTCCCTCAACAAAATGAGTGAGACACTCTCTTACCGTACTTGCGCCAAACTTGAGGTACTTATCAACATGGTCAGCTGATATGCCGTATGCTAACATTCTTATTGCCGCGGTGCACTTTTGCAAGTTTGAAGCACCTAGTTTCCCAGTGGCATCCGATTTTTGCTTAAAATAATCGTCAACTTCGGGTAGGGTATTCACAATGCGCATAAAAACTGGCTTCCGCATGTGAAACCTTTGCCGAAATTTTTCATCATTGTAGAGTGGCGTGTTACTAAAGTAACCCTCCATCAAGCATTTGTGAGCCCCTTCGCGATCTCTTGGCACATAGTCCCTCGACCTTGGTCGTGAACTCTCAGTTGTGGGTTGTTGAACAGTAGAGGTAAGCACTTCTCTTATTGCATCCTCCACCTCTTGTATATGTTGGTTTTCCTGAATGAAATCCATCAACATCCAATCACGTATTTCATCACTAGAACTTGATGAACCTGAACCGAAGTCAAAGTTCGTTTCGTATTGTGAAAATATGAATATTTTTACAATATTTGCAAGAAATTTGAGATTTGCACGGAAGGAAAGTAAATGTATTAAGTATAATGTGAAGTGAACCTTTAAATTTATCAAGTGAAAATAAAATTACAGATAAGATTTTATTGAATATAGAAGATAAGATTGTAAAAATATAGAAGATAAGATAAGATAAGATAGTAAAATTTAAGGGCCGAGATTTACTGGATATCTTCTGAAGATAAGATTGAAGATATCTTATCATATATGTTGGATTTCAATTAAATGAAACACTCAAACTATTACAAGGCACGTTAGGTACATCATCAAGCTATGTCAGAAATTATGTGATATGACATGACATACTGTAAAGCTTATAAGATTTTTTTATTTTGTTTTTAATTAATATAAATAATAATATATTTAACATACATGAATTGGAACTATATATATATATTACAATAACATTTAGTTTGATCTAAACAATAACATACAAATTAACTAAAATATATTGCAATAACATTGGAATTTAACTAAAGCCGATAGAATACAATATCATTTAAACAATGAAATTGTAACAAGCCTAGAAACCTATAACTAACACTAAATAAATCTACCCCTAAATTCATTTTTCAACTTTTGATACAATTCTTCATCATCGTTGTCACGGTTAGGATTTGCCACTAGTATGCTGAATATTCTAATCTTTGTCTCCTCCTCCATTTGTCTTTTTCTGTCTTCACTTCGCTCTTTGATTAAAGAATACATCCTTTCTCCTTGTTCGTGCCTCTTGAGACTAGACTCATCAAGAGTAGAGGTCAAACTATCAATGTTGATAGTAGAAGAAGTAGCCTTCTCCTTACCTTAACTCTTCATCTTCTTAACTCCATCAGGTCGATTTTCTTCACTATCGTTTGTTAAATAATCGGACCCTGATCGTTTACTTCCTCGACTATTAGAAGGTAGTAGCATGGTTCCAGTACCCCATTTCTTTTTTTTTTCCTCATAATTTGCCAACAATGTGTCAACATAAAATATTTACCATACTACTTGTGAAAACTTTCTTGGGCATGCATCTTTATATCTTTCTCCGATTCTCCACTCTGTGGTGGGTTACATCGGATTACTGAGTAACATCCAACCCATTTTCCTTATTCAATTTGTTTTAGTTTATCTATTTTCCTTAGTTTAATTCTCATAAAAAACAAATTAGTTACTTGATAATTTAAATTATATTAATTAATTAGGAATAGAAAGACTTGTTTCCCTGTGGATTCGACCCTACTTCCCTATCTATTTTAGTTAGTGGTCCTAGAAATTACTTTTGATTAGGTGATACGACTTTAGCTTGTCAAAATTTGGCGCCATTGCCGGGGAAACGGTTTTATTTTTATTCGTGATTATTTTTGTAGTCTAGATTTAGTACCAGAGAACGCAAGTTCTTTGGGACAGTTTCTCATATTTGTCGGTTTAGTTCTGTGTTTATGCCTAGGAGTTCTAGATCAGGTTACATTCCATTCGATCCTGAAATGGAACGTTCTTTTCATAGACAGAAGACATTTACGAGTTACTTCCGAGGGTAATACACCTTTGGAACCCCCATCTGATTCTAGTGACACAGAAGTTTCTTTAGAATTAGAATTAGTGATGACGGCTCAAATACCTCACAAGCTCAACAATTATTCGCAGCCGTCCCTAACAGATTTTCCACACCTTGCTCCCACACCAAATCTTGAGGGGGTACAATTCGAGATTAAACCCCAGTTTATTACTATGATCGAAAGGATGCAATTCGGCGGAGCTAAGGGTGAAGATCCAAATCTTCACATCTTGGATTTTTTCCAATATTGCAACACTATTAGACAAGCTGGGGTCACGCAGGACCAAATCAGGGAGATTCTTTTTCCCTTTTCTTTATGTGGTAAAGCTAAATTGTGGTACAATGGATTGAATAGAACTGCACTTGGTATTACCGACTGGGAAACTCTAGCTTTGAATTTCTATAATAAATACTACCCTGCACAGAGGACAGCTTTGTTAAGGAGTTCAATAAAAAAAAATTCCCAAGAAGCAGATGAATCTTTATATGAAGCTTGGGAAAGATTTAAGGATTTGCAGAGAAAATGCCCCATCATGGGCTATCACAGTGGAAGATAATGCAAGCTTTCTACAACGGGCTTGGATATAATTCAAGAATGATTTTGGACTCTACAACTAACGGAAGATTTATGAATTTGGATGTGAATATGGCGAGCAATGTTGTTGAAGAGATGACTATTCATAATTCCCAATATGGGAATCCCATAGGATTTGCAAATAAGGGAAAACACCAAGTCAATTCTATATCCTTTTTGCAAGCACAATTGACTGCTATTATCTAGAAACTAGACAATATTAATAATTCTAATTCATTTCCCGTTGCTAATGTTTCTGCTATTGGTACTAACTCTGCAATAATCTGTGAAAATTGTGGTCTTGTAGGTCATTGGGCGCAGGGATGTACTAGTTCGCTGGAGAAGAATAATGCTTTTCAGATCTATAAGCAAACTAGTCCATACTCTAACACCTACAATGCAGGGTTAAAAAATAACCAAAATATGTCGTACAATGGTACGAATGTGCTTAACCCCCCACCACAGGTACAACAACCACAACAGAGGTACTACCAACCTCCACATCAAAGACCGTAACAGATTGTTACTCTTCCTTATGAAAATGGCTTGTCAGAAATCAAAACGATGTTAGTTAATATGCAGAAATAGATGCTAATTAGAGATGCGCATATTGACTCGATCCTAGCACATAATAAAATCATGGATAATCAAATTGCGCAACTTTCCTCTACTCTGCAAACTCGCCAGCAGGGAGCTCTACCATCCCCAGCCAGTACAACCTACAGATCACGTGAATACAATTACTCTGAGAAGTGGTTCAAAATACGATGGGCCTTCTATGCCCAAAGATGATGAACCTACCATTACAAAAATTGCTAATCCTGATTTTGTTTTCCCAAATAGTGTTGTTACTAGTCCTGCAGGGCTCCATGGTAAAACTAACATTTCTGATGATACAATGCAGGGTATAACTCCAAAGAAAGTTACAACTCAAGACAAGAGTGGAGGTGTATAGAAACCAGTTATCAAACTACCATCCCCTAATAGACATCTTAAGAGTAAGCTAGATAAGCAGTTTGGTAAGTTTCTAGAGGTTGTCAAGAATTTGCAAGGAACGGTTTCTTTCATAGAATTAATTACTCAAGTTCCTGCATACTCTAAATTTATGAAAGAAATTTTGACCAGAAAAAGATCTATTAGTGTGGTTGAGACAGTTGCTTTTACTGCAGAATGTAGTGATATATTACAAAATAAATCTCCACCTAAACTAAAAGATTCGAGTAGTTTTTCTATTCCTTGTCATATTGGTAATCTGATGATTGATAAAGTTTTATGTGATTTGGGTGCTAGTGTAAGTGTTATGACGTTATCTATGAGCTCTAAATTAAATATGGGTAAATTAAAAGCTACCAATATTACTTTGCAAATGGCTGATCATTCGATTAAATACCCTTTAGGTGTTTTAGAGGATCTTCCTGTTAGAGTAGGTAAATTTTATATACTTGTTGATTTTGTTGTTCTTGATATGGAGGAAGATTTGCAAATTCCGATTATTTTGGATAGACCATTCCTTTATACTGCAGGGGCAATAATTGATGTGAAAAGTGTACATTATGTGTAGGGGATGATATTATTACTTTTAATCTAAATAATGTCCCTAAAATCCCCATGTTAGAGGAAAAGTGCTTTAATTATTAGTGTGCTTGATGTAAATAATTTTTCTATTAAGCCCCAAGCTCTCGTTAAAGATCCCTTGGAGGCGGTATTTTGTGTTGGATCTTCCACATGAAAAACTACCACATGGAAAGATGAAGTGAATGCTATAGAAAGAGCTCTAAATTGTGCAGGGCTTGGGTTTGAAGATGAACAAGTGGAGAAAAATGAGCAAATTGAAAAAAATCGGACTCATAGTGCTGTAGCGCGCCCGACCAGGCGAACACCCGCCCGACCGAGCGCGAGAGGAAGTCCGTATGCGACCACAAATTGCCCTACCGGGCGAGACCCGCCCGACCAAGCGCGAGAACAAAGATCGAAAAAAGAATTAATTTCGCCCGCCCAGGCGAACATCCGCCCGACCGGGTGCGAGAGCGTGACAGCAAAACTGACAAACTTCAAAAAGCCATAACTTTTGCGTTTCTTAACGAAATTTTGCGTGTGACCTATCGTTGGAAAGCTCTTCAAGTCTACTTTCCAAAAAAATTAAAATCGCTGCATTATAATTTATATAAAAAAAGTTATGATCAAAATAGTGAACCTGACTCGTTTTTGCTTCTTTTCCTACTAACATTTTGTTTCTTTCTTGCTCAAAATTGTACCAAAGTGATGAACTGTGATGCTTGGGATGGTGGTGGCTACAAGTTTGATGATAAGGGGTAGTCACTTGGGTTACTAACTTCTCTTTAAGCTAATGAGAATATTGTCTGATTTAGCTTGGGGGGAATATCTTGTATATATAGGTACTTTTTCTTTCCCTTTTCTTTTATTTTCTTTGGTGTGCTTAGTTTTTTTTCTTTGCTTTCATAGTATAGCTTTTATTTCTTTCTAGTGTAGATTTTATTGCTTTGAAAAAATAAAAAATCTAAAAATACGTTCTAATGAATTATGAATCATGCTTCCCTGTGCCCCATACATGAAAATTGTTTTGATTTGATTCTGATGATGAGTATTGTGGGTAGGTTAGCCATAATTCGATGTTTGATTGCTTGGATGTCTTAACATGAGTCAATTTTGACCAACTATTTGGGGATTTGGTGCTTGGCTAGTTGATTTAGTTAGGAATTGTGTGTTAGTTCATGGTGTGTCAGTGAAGTTGAGTATTGGTTTGCATCTTTGAGTAATGTTTGTATGGCTCCCTATTATGTACATTGAGGAGGACGAAGGCATTTGTTCTTTTAGGTGGCCTTTAGATGATTTTGGATACATTTGTTCCCTTCTTGCTACCCATGTTGTTGCCTTGACTTTTTATTGTTTATTAGCCACATTAAAAGCCGATTTTGCCTCATTGGTTACTAGTCCCAAGCTTGGCTTGAGGGAGCTATTAGTGAGTGAGGTGAGGGAGTTTGTAGTGTGCTTGTTATTTGCACAATTTGGGTGGTGTTGAGAAGTTGTTTGTTCTTGATTGTGGTTTAATTTTGATGATTGTTGAAAGATTAATTCTCTTGGAAAAAATAAAGCATGATGTTGAAAAAAAAAGAGCAAAAAAGAAAAAATTTATGTAAAGTTCAAATGTTCTAAGAGAAGGTTGTTCAAAAGAACAAGAATTTTGAGTTTCAATGAAAAAAAACAAAAATCAAGTGTTAAAGAGTTCCAAAGTTTGTTTGATTCGCTCAAGTTCTTAATTATTATATTTTTTATGAGCAGGTTGTAAGAGTTGAAAATTGTTGATATAATTGGTTGTTTGGTGAATATTTGGATGAGCTAAGTTGTGTTGGAGATGATTGGTCATTATTTATTTTTGATCGAGGTTTATTAGGATTGGCTCCCTAAAGCATGGCTTTACTCTCTCATTTTCCCAAATTTATCCTACCTTTTAGCCTTACATTACAAGCTTTGAAGACCTTCCGACCTTTGTGCATAGAGTTTCATGGATGTGAAATTAGTTGTTGATCAATGCAAAGAATGATTTGACATATTCCAAGTTGACTACTAAGTTGAGTGCTTGTTTTCTTAAACACACGAGTGTTGTGAGTTTAGGAGGGCATTGTTCACATTAAAGGGGTTGGATGGAGAGCGATCGAGTACATCTTTTACTCGCCACATAAACGCACTAGTCTTGAATTCCATATACACTTGTGGTTTGCTCTATTTGACAATTGTGAGGAAGGATGAGTAGTTGGAAGGATTTGATTGGTTGACTTTGATGCATATTTGTTGGATTTGCCTTGAATTGGTTATGCTTGGTTTTAATTGATTTTTGGGGTGAAGTATGTTTTATTTGTTCATTGATGAGTTCTTTGCTTTGGGACAAGCAAAGGTTTGGCTTGGGGGAGTTTGATATGTTCATTTTATATAGTGTTTTACCCCCATCCCTTGGTCATATTTAGGAGTATTTTTGGCTCTTTAGAGCCACTTTTATTACTAATATGTGTTTTCTAGTGTTTTCGTAGATTTGGTATTGTTTTATAGGAAATTTGCGGATTTGGAGCATTTTTTCAGACTTATTAGAGCCACTACGATCATCGGAGCAGGAGCGCATTCATATGACCATTTTCCGTAGCCTAAGACCGATTAGAGTTATCAAACCGGTGATTAAGGGCTCGGCAAAGAAGAAGAGTTCGAGGCAATGGACCGAGCTTCAAGGCCCCAAAGAGGAAATCCGGATTGGGCCAAGAGAGTGGCCCAATCGAAGAAACTCCCTTGCCCGAGAGCTCGCCCAACCAGGGATTGCCCTCGCCCTAAGGCGCGCCCGGTCGGGCGAGGAAGAAAGAAGAGAAGCGCCCTTGCCCTGTTTCGCACCCGACCGGGCGCGAGCAAAGAAGTTTCCATCAAAAAGGCGAGCCCGACCGGGCGCGTGTTTTTAAGAGGATTTCGATGATTTTTATTTGTTTTTATTTAGGATTTTTGTGCTTAAGTATAAATACGTTTTAGTTAAGCTAGATACGATTGCTTTTTTTTCATTACTTAATTTCCAGATTTTAGTTTTAAGCTTTTGGTTAATACTCTTGTTTCCTCTCTCTACCCTTTGATTTTATGCAATTCATTGTTTCCGTTCATTTTGGTAACGATTTCTTCCCCCTTATTTTCATTAATTAATTGCTTTGATTAATTATGTCTATTTTATTTGCTTTGCTTAGTTTAGATTTAAATATGTGTGAGTAGTTTATTTTCTAGGGTTGTGGGGATCCATAAATAATATGAAGGGGTAATTTACTATTGTTGATTGTTAATGCTTTGGTTAATTTCCTATTAATTGATTTAATGCTATGCAATTAGATTAGGCCTGGTTTAATTGTATAAGTTATACAATATTAATTCGAGATTCGAGAGACGAGAATTGATGTTTAGGCTTAGTTTCAATAGGCAGGTTAATTTATAAATGGTTAAGTCAAGATTCGAGAGATGCGATTTAATACCGGTAGATTAATTTTGTGATTGCAATACGTAGCGAAATCTCTTTATGATTTGATTAATTGATGCATTGATAATTGATTGTTGCGTTTTACCCTGAAATATTATTTATTGGTGAACCTATACCCTAGGCTTCAATTTATTAATTTCTCCCTTATTCAATTTGCTTTAGTTTATCTATTTTCCTTAGTTTAATTCTCATAAAAAAAAATTGGTTATTTGATAATTAAAATTATATTAATTAATTAGGAATAGAAAGACTTGTTTCCCTGTGGATTCGACCCTACTTCCCTATCTATTTTAGTTAGTGGTCTTAGGAATTACTTTTGATTAGATGATACGACTTTAGCCTGTCAGCAACTCACAAAGTTACGCGAGACAACTACGCGCAACTTCTAATTTTGCGTGCGACACCCTAGCGCAATCCCCAAATTTGCGCGGATATTGGTTTGTCAAAATGACTATTTTCCGGTTTTTTTTTTTGTCTTCCAGACCAAATGTTTTAGCTCGTTGAATCCGCGCCTCGACAGGCTTTCTCGTGAAGTTTTTAAACTCTTTATAAACCTTTTATTGCTTTACATCCAGTGGTTTCTTTTCTTCTTTGATAGTTTTTTGCATCATCCTACATGCACACCGTGCTTTGTGCCTACCCAAAGCATACGTTTTGGATGTTCTTCGGAAAAGCGTCTATAAAATATCCCGTGGTGGTGCTTTACGTAAAAGCTCCCGTAGATAGTTTGGCATTTTCCTATAATTCCCTTTAAGAAATGTCAAGTTTTTCGTATTTTTGGCGTCCACAACAAAAATACCGCGTATCGTAAAGCGTAAAATTGTACGGCGTATGTGCTGCGTAAAATTGCACTAGCAACGTGATCTACCTCTCGTCGGAAACGGTAGAACTTTTGTTTCTGTTAAAGGCGTTAGCTTAAACGAGTCGACGAGCGCGCAAAACCTCGGGGTAAGACGCCCCTCGTTGGAAGCAAGTACGGTTAGCTAGGAAGCGATCTAGCCTTACCGGACAGTTAGAGTGTCTGTCCACCCCCTGTATAAAGAGCGGCCCCTACTGAAGCTGCACCCATTTAGACACGTGCCCCCAGTCCAAAGACGTGTGTTTTCATCTTGTGGACAATACTGCTGAGAGAGTCGCCGATTTTCTTCTCTCTCACTGGATTTGGATATGTGCCTCTAGTCCTGAGACATGTGTTTCCATCTTATGGACATTGAGTATCTGTTTTGGCAGCGTATGTCAATCTTTTATTCAAGTGTTAGGCTACGAATGCCGAAGCACCCCCCTTTTATCATCTTTTACTTTGTTTCATGGACTAGAGTTCCAATGACAAATTAAGGGACTTTAGACCGCCGATGACATATTGAGAGGGTACCATCCCCTTCTAATCCTTTTAAACCCGGTACCTTCTCATGACATGACATCACCTAGGACAGCCTTTACTTGTAAAAGTGTTCTACACTAGCAAAGGGTCAACCTAGATTCTTTAGCACACTAAGTTCAAATTACTTTGATCTTAGTAGCTACTTGTCTTGAACATTTAGTGAATTGAGAATAGTTTCGACATTCTCAACACTATTGAAAGATTCTTTTCTTTAAAAAACATCGTAGAATGAGTTTCGGATTTACTTCCTTGACTACTGTAATCTTCGTCTTTTCTAGACTCGATCAAAGTGAAAGCTAACTGTAGACACCTACTTTTGGCCTCCTGTCCCGACAGGAAGTACGATGATGTTACCAAAACTCGTTCTACATGCTAGATCAAAGTTGAAGTATTTATGGACTCCGAAATGCATTATGAAGTAATTTATAACTTGTATTTGAGACCAAGTTATCTTATATCCTTTTTTGATTACTAATTAGGCCTAAAACTTGCTCATACATGTTTAAACTTGTTTAATAACGGACCCAAATGCGTCAAATAAAATGATTGGATCAAATGGTTCTTACATTGTTGAAAACCGAGCCAACCAGAACATTTAAACACCAAATATATGTTCATGGCCTATACATATGGATAGCCCTTTCAAAGAGCTTTCCAAAGGTATATTATAAGCCAATTTTGAGTTTAAACGAAGAAGTTATCATCAAAATACTTAACCGGGCCCTAAAACCAACACCCTTGCACTCAAACGGCCATATCTTTTTATCCATAATAGATTTTAACCTATTTATAACAACATTGGAAAGTAGACATTCATATATTTCCAATAATATCTTATTTTCCTTAATCTGAATTCACAATCAAAAGTTATGAAAGTTTTAAAAACGCATTTTCGTATAAGGCAAACCGCACCGCGCGCAAGTCTTAAAGTTGCGCGTGCCAACTGACGCCGCGGCTCTAAAACCCTAAAACTAGATTCTTACGCCTATAAATAGGAGTCTTTGTTAGCCCTAATGATAAAAAAAAAAAAATCAGAATTAAAAAAAACCTAGAATTCTAAAACCCTAATCTCTCAAATTCTCTTACTATCATACTACTTTTCTCCTTTCTTCCTAAAAACTCTTTATAGGGTTTCGTAGTGACCCGACACTACGCGGAATGAAACCCACCAAGACCCGCCCCTCAATTAAAGCAATTAAACAAGCATAATAAACTTAATCAAACAAGATTAAGGACAAGAATTATACCTTTGACGCGTGCTTCGCTCCCAAAGAGCTCTTACTTCAAAATCCCGAAAAGACGAGATCTCCGACGGATCGTACCCTCGACCCGACCCGAGCGTCCTAAGTCTTGAAGGTTAGTCAAGACCCGGACAAAATAACTGTGAGTTTTACGAATCAAAGGTTTACTCTTTTCTTAGAGTTGCCTTTTTCATTCCACTCAAGGTTGTTTCAAATCCCAATACCAAGCTTGGTATTTATAGGGAAATGATCCCTTGATTTTTCATCCTCCACCAATGTGGGAGAATGAATTTTGCTAATTAATTTATTTCTAAAATAAATTATTAAACAAAACTAATCACAATGCAACAAGTGTCAAATAGAGAGAGAAGGTTAGGTGAGGACCATGAACCTTGGGGGGGACCATTGCCTTGATCCCCAAGGCATGCTCTAAGCCAATTGGTCCCCACCCCTTCAAGCCGCCACATACAAGGGGCATGCTAGGCTGCTGCCAGCTAGCACGCCAGCTAGCATGGCGCTGGCCAGCCCAGCCAGCGAGCATGGTGCTGCCCAGCAGCCTCGCATGCCTGGTGCTAAACCATGCTAGGCGCTGGTGCTGGCCAGTGCTAGGCGCTGCTGCTGGCAGCCTAGCAATGCCTAGCGAGCCACGCATGCTGGCCGCACTGACCCTCGCATCATGCGTGCTGCTAGCGAGCCACGCATGCTGGCCGCACTGACCCTCGCATCATGCGCATACGTCTCATGCCCACACGCACTGGCTGGTCGCATATGTGCAAGCCTTGCACCTCGCATCACGCACCAGCCATGCGCCATGCACCACGCACACGCACATGCATGCGTGGTGCTGCTGCTAGCACCCTAGCCAGCCTTTGCACGCACACGCACCAGCCCACACGAATTAGTGCGGCTGCTGTGCGAGGGTAGTGTGCGAGGCTGCGAGGCACACACGCACACACACGCATGCCCCCTGGTAGTGCGATGGTGCTTGTGCGTGGTGCCAGGCCTTGCGATGGTGCCTAGCAAGGCCCGTGCGCTGCGATACGGCACCACATGCACCCAGGCGCCACGCTAGCATGCTATGGGCTGCCTGGTGCCTGTGTGGCCTGCGATGGCTGCCATGCGCACCTAGGCACCCATGCTAGCACGCGATGGGCTGCCAGGATGCGCCTAGGCTGCGATGGTGCCTAGCACACCATGGTGCGCCTAGCACACACATGGTGCACCTAGGCATGCTATGAGCTAGCCTAGCCTAGCTACAGCTACGCTCATACTTGTTGCTTGTGATTTTGCGACGCTCGGTATCGACGCCCCAGGCTCGATTTCCGACGTCTGTATTCGTAAAACACTGTCGACTCATTAAATCCTTTCGGATTAATTCGACGTCTCGGATCGGAGATTCGATTGGGTTCGACCCGAAGGGTTCAGTTAAGATTAAGCTGTAATATCAATTGTACCCTGATATTACTGATCGGAAGCGGCCTCCACCTAGGCATTCCGATCACTTGACCTTACTGAAGAATTAGCTCTGTAATAATTCTGAACCCTCTATCGGAATAATAAACTTGTTGGAAGGACACCATTCCTTTCAATCTCCCACTTGTCCTTCCGGACAAGTGTGCATATTGTGTATAGCTCATTTCCTTTGTCACTTAACGTTTCTTCGTGAACTGTAAGGTAAGATTCTTTGTCATCCTTATTACGTTCATAAGTGTTTCTCGATCTCCGAGTTCGACTGTCAATAAGCAGATGATTTCTAAAATCCATCTGAGCATGGCCATGCATTTTACAGTCTCACTCTTCGAGCGGCCTTTTAAACAACAAAACATTTTCTCTATTGTTAGTAGGGGGACAATCCCAGTCTTGTATTGTAAGTTCTTCTTACTGAGAGGACATAGACTCCCGAGTGTTCCCGTTATGATCCCGAGTTACGGCAGACGTTAGGAAACATCAAAGAGCCTAGTACTCAAACAAGAAAACTTCACAGTACTCATGGTCTGAGGAAATAAGTTCTGATAGCCATAATGAGAAATGTACTTATGACAAAATTTAATTTTCTTAAAGTACTCTCATAGGTCTTATCTAGTACAGTTCCAAATTGTACCTGTGCAAATGATTTATGACTGTCACGTCCTCGCAGCACAAGAAACGGTGATGTAAATCATACTACACACTAATCTATTGCAGTCATCAATCGTCCACCTGTTAGATGACCTTGATTAGGGATACTTTTCGATTTAATATTCAATGTTCACTTAACAGGTGTTTCTTTATCCAAGACATGGTCTTGATACCCTGTTTTGAATATTTCCGTAAATCGAATGGACTCATTATTTAATTCTAAACCACAATTAAATAATAATGGAGTGAATGATAATTTTGCACAAAAATTAATTACTCCATTAATGAATGGTTTTAGTACAGTGTGTTACATTAAATCAACCCTGTTTAATTAAAACACTTGTACAGGGAATATCAAAGCCAGTCTCCAACATGCTTGATTCCCATTGCCTCAACGTGTTTGTTGTGTTTCACTTGAGGCAGAGGTTTAGTCAAAGGATCGGCCACATTATCATCCGTGCCGATCTTACAAATTCTGATTTCACCTTCGGATTTCCATTCCCTTATCATGTGAAATCTCCGTTGCACGTGTTTGACCTTCTGGTGTTCTCTCGGCTCTCTGGCCTGAGCGATAGCTCCATTATTATCACAATAAAGGTCTATCGGTCCCTTGATTGAGGGTACAAAACCAAGTTCACTGATGAACTTGCGAATCCAAACAGCTTCCTTAGCAGCTTCCGAAGCGGTCAAGTACTCGGCTTCAGTTGTAGAGTCTGCAGTGGTGCTCTGCTTGGCACTCTTCCAGCTGAACGCTCCTCCATTCAGACAGAATACATATCCCGACTGTGACTTGAAGTCATCTTTGTCAGTCTGGAAGCTAGCGTCGGTGTAACCTTCAACAAGCAGTTCTTTGTGGCCTCCATACACCAGGAATTTATCCTTGTTCCTTTTCAGGTACTTAAGGATGTTTTTGGCCGCAGTCCAATGCGCCTCTCCTGGGTTCGATTGATATCGACTCGTTGCACTCAGGGCATACGATACATCCGGCCTTGTACATATCATGGCATACATGATCGATCTGATTAGCGAAGCATATGGGATCTGATTCATTCTTTCTCGCTCAACAAGTGTCCGCGGACACTGTTTCTTGCTGAGAGTTATGCCATGGGACATGGGTAAATGCCCTCTTTTGGTATTTTCCATGTTGAATCGAGCCAGTACCTTATCAATGTAAGTACTCTGGCTTAATCCAATCATCCTCTTAGATCTATCCCTGTAGATCTTGATGCCCAATATCTACTGTGCCTCTCCTAAGTCCTTCATTGAAAAGCACTTTCCCAACCAGCCCTTTACGAACTCCAATAATTTTGTGCCGTTTCCAATGAGCAGTATGTCATCTACATACAGGACTAGGAATGCAATATCACTCCCACTGACCTTCTTGTATACACAAGACTCATCTGGATTCTTGATAAAACCAAACTTGCTGATGGTTTCATCAAATCGCAGATTCCAACTCCTGCTGGCTTGCTTTAGTCCATAAATGGACTTCTTCAGCTTGCAAACCTTTCCAGCGTTGCCTGGATCGACAAAACCCTCTGGCTGTGTCATATACACAGTTTCTTCCAAAATCCCATTAAGGAAGGCGGTTTTGACATCCATTTGCCATATTTCGTAATCGTAATATGCAGCAATCGCTAGGATAATCCGGACGGACTTTAGCATTGCAACTGGTGAAAAAGTTTCGTCATAGTCAATCCCGTGGACTTGTCTATAACCTTTTGCCACCAGTCTAGCTTTGTATACCGATACATTTCCATCTTTGTCTGTCTTCACTTTGAAGATCCATTTGCAACCAATGGGTGTATAACCCTCGGGCAAATTCACCAAGTCCCAGACTTGATTTTCAGACATGGAGTCCATCTCGGATTTCATGGCCTCTTGCCATTTTGCAGAGTCGGGGCTCGTCATAGCTTGCTTGTATGTCGCCGGCTCATCACCATCCATAACTAGGATGTCCTGATCATCAGTTAAGACAATACCGAGGTATCTGTCTGGTTGAGATCTTTGCCGTTGTGACCTACGTAGGGTAATCGGTTGAGCATTTACATTGTCTGTTTGACTCTGACCAATCTTCTCAGATGCTTCCAAAGTATCTAGATTGTCAGTTTTGTCAGGTTGACATTGTTGCTCGTCCTCTCGAACTTCATCGAGTTCGATTTTCCTCCCACTTGTCATTTTGGAAAGGTGATCCTTCTCCAAAAAGACACCATCACGAGCAACAAACACTTTGTTCTCGGATTTATTGTAGAAGTAATACCCTTTGGTTTCTTTTTGATATCCCACAAAGAAACACTTATCCGATTTGGGGTGAAGTTTGTCCGAATTTAATCGCTTGACATATGCTTCGCATCCCCAAATCTTGAGAAAAGACAACCTAGGAGGTTTCTTAGTCCATAATTCATATGGAGTCTTTTCAACAGCTTTTGGCGGAGCTCTATTCAGTGTTAGTGCTGCTGTTTGTAGCGCATGTCCCCAAAACGAGATAGGGAGTTCACTAAGACCCATCATTGATCGAACCATGTCTAACAAGGTCCGATTCCTCCGTTCGGACACTCCGTTCCATTGAGGAGTTCCGGGAGGTGTCAACTCTGAAAGAATGCCACATTCTTTCAAGTGATCGTCGAATTCATGGCTCAAATATTCGCCACCTCGATCCGATCGAAGTGCTTTAATTTTCTTGCCAAGTTGATTTTCAACCTCTTTCTGAAATTCTTTGAACTTTTCAAAGGATTCAGATTTATTCGACATTAAGTAGATATAGCCATATCTACTATAATCGTCGGTGAAGGTGATGAAATATCGGTAACCTTGCCTTGCGGGTGTGCTCATAGGTCCACATACATCCGTGTGTATTAGACCTTATAAGTCACTTGCCCTTTCTCCCAACTTGGAGAATGGCTGTTTGATCATCTTGCCTAATAAGCATCCTTCGCAATTTTCAAATGACTCTAAGTCAAATGAGTCAAGAACACCTTCTTGAAGAAGTTTCTTGATGCGTTTGATGTTGATGTGGCCAAGACGACAAAGCCACAAGTAGGTTTGATTCGACTCGATGGTCTTAGCCCTTTTGGCAGTATTATCAATGTTATAGACCTGTTTGTCTAGTGACAGCACATAAAGACCATTTCTGAATGTGCCTTTCCATATAAAACATTATCAAAATATATAAAACAACTATTGTTTTTGATTCAAAATTCGAATCCTTTGGCGTCCAACGCCGATATTGAAATAATGTTTTTGGTCACTCTAGGAACATGATAACAATTTTCAAGTTCCAGAACAAGCCCAGTGGGCAAAGACAAACTGAGAGTTCCAACGGAGACGGCAGACATCCTTGCTCCGTTGCCGACCCGAAGCTCGACCTCTCCCTTCTCTAGCCTCCTACTTATCCTTAGTCCCTGAGCATTGGAACAAAGGTGTGAGCCACATCCGGTATCTAATACCCATGATGTTTTGCTAGCGAAGTTTAAGTCTATAACGAAAATACCTGATGAAAAAGCAACGTTCCCGTTCTTCTTATTTTCCTTGAATTTGAGGCAGTCCTTTTTCCAATGTCCCTTCTTCTTGCAGTAGAAACATTCGGAATCTGACTTAGAAGAAGCTGCCTTCTTGTCCTTGTTGCCCTTGGCAAACTTTGACTTAGGCGGGAATTTCTTCTTTTTCCCTTTAAAGCTCTTCTTTTTGCCCGCACGTTTGAACGGCTTGCCCTTCCTCACCATGAGCATGTCATGCTTGCCCTCATCCTTGAGGGTTTGCTCGGCTTGCTTCAACATACCATGAAGCTCGGTGAGGGTTTTCTCCATACTATGCATGTTATAGTTCATCTTGAAATTATCATAGCCTTTATGAAGGGAATGGAGAATGATGTCAATTTCCATTTCAGTTGAATACCCAGCATCGAGCCTTTCCATGTTTTCAAATAATCCAATCATTTTGAGAACATGCGGGCTGACTGGCTCTCATTTCTTGAGCTTGCTCTCAAGGATCTGCCTGTGGGTTTCGAACCTTTCAGTTCGGGCCTGCTCTTGGAACATATTCTGAAGCTCAGAAATGATCTCAAAAGCTGTCTCCTTTTCAAAGAAAGTCTTTTGAAGGTCCGGAGACATTGTGGCCAACATGATGCATTTGACATCCCGATAGGCACTATGCCATCGGTTAAGGGCTGCCCGAGTGACCTCCTCATTGGGAGCGTCGGGCATTTCCTCATCAAGGACGTATTCCTTTTGCTCCTGCATTAGCACAATGCGGAGATTTCTTTGCCAATTAAGAAAGTTTGGCCCGCTCAACTTCTCCTTGTCAAGAATTGAGCGCAAAGAGAATTGGTTGTTGTTTGTGTTACTCGCAGACATGATTTCTACAATTGAAAGAATTTGAAGTGAAAAACCATTCATACATCAATAAGTTGAAATTTAAAGCGTTCATGCATTTATTCACACTTATTGAACATTTTATCAACGCATTTTAAGATTGTCCCTTATGGGCGAGAATAAAATGATTCCGAGATCCCAAAGATCAAGAAATGGATAAGCATGCTTTGGCTTGTCTTAACCATTAAATATCTTAAGGTAAGCAATCCAATTGCTAATAGCTCCAAGCTACTCTCGGTTTGATAAAATGTCGCATCTAATGCATACTTGACATTTTATCTCTTTTGCCACGACATCTAAGGACTCCTTACTGATATCGTTGAGCTTAACCAAGACAACTTGTATACCTAGTATACCTAACGTTCCTAGGGAAGTAGTGATGCCTCGCTTTGGCGTAATCCATCACGTACGCGCATTAGTTCGGTAAGTGTTGTTCTTGGAATGGCAAATTTTAGCTCAATATTATTAAGGGACCTAGGGTTTCTATGTTGGTTGATTTAAGTGAACTTAACTAATCATCGCAACATCATAGAAATCCTAGACATGCATCTAGCAAACATATATATAATAACAATATATAAGGCATAAAATTAGATGCATTTGGCAACTAGCATGACCCCTTGAAATCTTCAATTTCCATGGGTCTTCATCTTGGCTCGTCTTCCTCGAAACACCGTCTTGAGACTTCTTGGCCAAAATAAAAGAAGCTAGCTAGAACGACCAAGATTAATCTAAATAGTACAAAAATACTTAACGGTTCGCAGACCGTATTTAGATTTACAAAAATACATAACGGAATGCAGTCCGTATTTTCTATCCTAGTCGGGCCCCACTAGTTGCCATTTTCAAACAACCTGTTTTGAAAGCAATCTTTCATTCACCCGTTCACTATTTGTGAACGGCCCATGCAATTTTACGAAATACACAATTAAACACGCAAAACTAGTAACTAACTTAGGTCGTTAATCCAATTAACGCGCCTAATTAAAACTAGTCAAAGTGGTTTAATTCATTATTTCTAAACGCAAAATGCTAACGCATTTAATTAAGCTCCCACTAAATTCCACATCCGTACTTAATTAATCCGATTAATTAAGTCGGCATAACCCTTAATTTGTCAAAATTTTGCAAAATCGAAAATCGAGGTTTTTAGCCTCGTTAAAATAATTAATTAAAATTATTAACACGGGAAAAATGCAAAATCATAGCTCAACGTTAAGCAAAAAACACCCAACAAAGCCCTTGGTGGGTGCGCACCATGGCTGCTAGGCAGCCCATGGCATGGCGCCATGGTGTGTGGTTGAGGCCTGCTGTGCCCAGCAAGCAGCGCCTCAAGCCCCAGCTGCCAAGCAGCATGCTTCGCATGCTTGCTAGCACGCTGGTGCCTGCGAGCATCTGGCCTGCTGGGCAGGCGCATCATGATGCTCGTGGTGCGCTGGTTGATGCTTGCTGCCCTGCTGCCCAGCAGCTTGCTTTGCAAGCCAGCCCAGCCACCCCACGCACCCATGCCATGCATCCCAGCCACACACACACAGCGCATAGCAGCATCAAGCCTCGCCCTTGTGCGCACCACAGGCAGCCACATGTGGGCTGCTAGGCAGCCCGGCTAGCCTTGGTGGCACTTGGGTGTGTTGCCTTGATTTGCGTGCTATGACTCGGGAATTTATTCCCGATTTACGTGTGACATGAATTAATTTCAAATTATATTTTAGAATTAATTTTAGGGAAGATAAAATAAAACAACCATTAAGTCTAACTTAAACAAATTTTATTTTAATTGGTGCACAAGCCCAAATTTATCCAAAATTTCAATTTTGAACAAAATTAGGTCAAACTTTATGCTTAAAATAAAATGAGCTATGTCCAAAATTAATCTTGCCAATATGCAAATTAATCATGGATTTGACAAAAGGGAGTTGGAAAAGTAAATTAATCACCCAATGATAAAAATTTTCCAACTTGCATACTTGTGTAAAATACCAAGATTACATCTTCCAATATGAAGATTAATCAAATTTTACTCACAAGTAATTGAACATAATGGATTTTAATCAACCAAAACATGAAAAAATCCAAACTTTGTTCAACATGGAATTTAGGGTTAGGGTTCCAATCATTTAAACACTTAAAGATTAGAACTTTAACATTACTTGGGAACTTAAAATACAAAATCACAACAAGTTTTCACACCTTATTGCAATTTATTTGCAAAATTGTGAAAAACAAGTCTATGTGATAACTTGGTATATCAACTTAAGCACTAATAAACACTCCATTATTATGCTCAAGGATATTTTAAAACCAGTAGATTAGTGATGCAAATGTGCATTTAATCTAACCTTGTAATGCTTGCATTAATCAAGGCTTAAAAGAATTAAAACTTTCGTTAAAAAAACGAAAAACCCTAGAAAAAGTGGGTTTCTGGTTCGAATTTGGCTTCTGGACAACCCTTAAAGGGTTGAAACAGTTCCAGAATGTCGATTCCACCCAAAAATCACTATTTTTGAGCCAAAATCTGGGTTCGACAGCCAAATCGATAATAAAATCGAGTTTTTAAAAATTAATTAAAACGAGCATCTAATCTAATTAGATAAACATGAACCAGAAAAATAAATTCTTTGAAACACCTTAATTAAACAATAATTGCAAAAATTAAAAGGAGTGTGGCTCCGATACCGCTGTAGGGTTTCGTAGTGACCCGACACTACGCGGAATGAAACCCACCAAGACCCGCCCCTTAATTAAAGCAATTAAACAAGCATAATAAACTTAATCAAACAAGATTAAGGACAAGAATTATACCTTTGACGCGTGCTTCGCTCCCAAAGAGCTCTTACTTCAAAATCCCGAAAAGACGAGATCTCCGACGGATCGTACCCTCGACCCGACCCGAGCGTCCTAAGTCTTGAAGGTTAGTCAAGACCCGGACAAAATAACTATGAGTTTTACGAATCAAAGGTTTACTCTTTTCATTCCACTCAAGGTTGTTTCAAATCCCAATACCAAGCTTGGTATTTATAGGGAAATGATCCCTTGATTTTTCATCCTCCACCAATGTGGGAGAATGAATTTTGCTAATTAATTTATTTCTAAAATAAATTATTAAACAAAACTAATCACAATGCAACAAGTGTCAAATAGAGAGAGAAGGTTAGGTGAGGACCATGAACCTTGGGGGGGACCATTGCCTTGATCCCCAAGGCATGCTCTAAGCCAATTGGTCCCCACCCCTTCAAGCCGCCACATACAAGGGGCATGCTAGGCTGCTGCTAGCTAGCACGTCAGCTAGCATGGCGCTGGCCAGCCCAGCCAGCGAGCATGGTGCTGCCCAGCAGCCTCGCATGCCTGGTGCTAAACCATGCTAGGCGCTGGTGCTGGCCAGTGCTAGGCGCTGCTGCTGGCAGCCTAGCAATGCCTATCGCACCACGCATCTCTCTCTCTCGCATCGCATCGCTAGCACAGCCAGCATGCGTGCTGCTAGCGAGCCACGCATGCTGGCCGCACTGACCCTCGCATCATGCGCACACGTCTCATGCCCACACGCACTGGCTGGTCGCATATGTGCAAGCCTTGCACCTCGCATCACGCACCAGCCATGCGCCATGCACCACGCACACGCACATGC
Source organism: Chenopodium berlandieri (assembly GCA_034703905.1). Lineage (NCBI taxonomy): Eukaryota > Viridiplantae > Streptophyta > Magnoliopsida > Caryophyllales > Amaranthaceae > Chenopodium > Chenopodium berlandieri. Next base: position 57,889,875 of record CM068289.1, read on the forward strand.
ATGCGTGGTGCTGCTGCTAGCACCCTAGCCAGCCTTTTCACGCACACGCACCAGCCCACACGCATCAGTGCGGCTGCTGTGCGAGGGTAGTGTGCGAGGCTGCGAGGCACACACGCACACACACGCATGCCCCCTGGCAGTGCGAGGGTAGTGTGCGAGGCAGTGCGATGGTGCCTAGCAAGGCCTGCGCGCTGCGATACGGCACCACATGCACCCAGGCGCCACGCTAGCATGCTATGGGCTGCCTGGTGCCTGTGTGGCCTGCGATGGCTGCCATGCGCACCTAGGCACCCATGCACGCGATGGGCTGCCAGGATGCGCCTAGGCTGCGATGGTGCCTAGCACACCATGGTGCGCCTAGCACACACATGGTGCACCTAGGCATGCTATGAGCTAGCCTAGCCTAGCTACAGCTACGCTCATACTTGTTGCTTGTGATTTTGCGACGCTCGGTATCGACGCCCTAGGCTCGATTTCCGACGTCTGTATTCGTAAAACTCTGTCGACTCATTAAATCCTTTCGTATTAATTCGACGTCTCGGATCGGAGATTCGATTGGGTTCGACCCGAAGGGTTTAGTTAAGATTAAGCTGTAATATCAATTGTACCCTGATATTACTGATCGGAAGCGGCCTCCACCTAGGCATTCCGATCACTTGACCTTACTGAAGAATTAGCTCTGTAATAATTCTGAACCCTCTATCGGAATAATACACTTGTTGGAAGGACACCATTCCTTTCACTCTTCAACCCTAATCCATACATTTGAAGTCCTTGGAGGTACGAAGAAGAAAGAAGGTCCATAAACATATAAAATGGAGATCTAAGCAAGTAAAGAAGAACGGTTAGTTTCCTGAGCACTTAGATAAATCACTTTTCTTTTCTTGTTTAAATAACTTTAATCAATTGATTAGTGTTGTTGGATCACTTTAAACAAACTTGTAATTAAATAAATTCACATAGTACCTTGCGTTAATGAAAGACTAGAATTGGAATATTTAATTATTGTTTTATCACTTAATTCAAGGCGAATATTGTTTATTTCTTGTTCCTTTCACGAAATTGAATAAAAAAGAATAACGACATTCGTTGTAATGTAATCTTTATGTGATTAATGCTTGTAAATAAAATCAACTAACTTAATTTTAGGTATCACGTTGCATATATTGTTTGGTGATGAAATTTTGAAAAAGGAAGAGCTAGTAGAGGCCGCACTTGGGCTAGGATAATGACTCCCCCCTAATTAAAGGGAACGTTATTTTAGTACCCTCGCTCCCAAACTCATTTATGGTACAAATAGACCAATTTGGGCATGGGTAAACTTATGATTCATGCTAAATATCCCTTGAACTCTACTTGGGAGAAAGGCATGAACGAGGTTTATGAGTTTTCCTAAAACTCATTGGCGACTCCTTATTAGTTTCTTACAAAAAAGCGTAATGATAGAATCAATTCTAATTCAAGGTCCCCCAAACAGTCAGGAATTCAAATCTTAACACACCTTCAAAAGTGTAAAGTCCTAGGATTTTAAAGGGCCATGAGCATGGAGGAAGTGGGATCCCCAACAACGGGCTACCCTCCTCACAGTTATCCTCTTTTCCCATCTTCTAAAATACACAAACTTCAATCTCGGTCTACTCCTTAAGTCTTCATTGGGCATCCTTCCAATCACCAGGGTTATAAGTGCTATGATCCTTCTAGTCGGAAAATAATTATTTCCAAGAATGTTTGGTTTGATGAGTCGGTATTTTGTTTCTCTAAGCTTTACTCTCCTTCTCACTCATACGACTTTCTTGATGAACCTGCAAGTCTTCTTGATAATCCTATGATCAAACACCATCTGCCACGAATTTGTCCTCAAATTCGAGTCCTCATACCTCTACTCTTGCGCACGCATAGCAGGGTCTGCAGCACCCTTACAGCGCTTCCTCCCCAGCCGCGGGCTGCTTGCAGAGCACACTGCCTCACACGCATGTGCCTCAGCTCTTGCATCCTCTCCTTTCTCGTAGCGAGCTCGCAAGAGATACTTCCCCTAGATGCGTCCAACAACGTGGCTCATTGCAGCCCTCTACTATCCCTACCGGGTTACCACCAGGCGCTGGTGAGGGGAGCATCCAGCAAGCTGCTGCCTCTGACCAGCCCGCTGGGATACCAGCGAGCACTAGTACGAGCGTGGACGAGCTAGTGCTCTCCTCGCCTGCCACATCCTCCTCTTCACCACTTGACCACATGCCACCCACTCCACCCATACCTCATACCTCTTTACTACACCCACCCCGTCCCATGGTTACTCGTAGTAGTTATGGGATCTTCAAGCCGAACCCAAAATACCAAGACCGTGCACTTCATAACACTACCTCCATATCACCCATTCTAAGAAATCCGGTTCATGCTCTCCGTGACCATAATTGGAAAATTTCTATGCCGGAAGAATATGATGCTCTTATTGAGAATAGTACTTGGGACTTGGTTCCCCGACCGGCTAATGTGAATAAATTATTTGATTATAAAATAAGTGTATAAAAAAATATGAGTTATTAATTGGGACAATAAAGTACTTCAAATTGGGTCAACATCACTCAAAGTATTGGACTAGCTTGTTGGGAATTAAAGAGTTTTTAAGGGCCCAACAAGTTAACCCCAAAGACGATTTCAAAGGGGAATAGGAATACTAATAGAAATTGTGTAAATAAATATTTTGTTTTTAAAAGGGGATATAAATACCCCAAAAACTCAAGGATTTTACACTCAAAAATCATTTGTCAGATTTCTCAAAAGACCCAAACTTTTTCTCTCTTTTTTTCCTCTCTTTCCACGCCTCTCTCTCTTCCTTTTCTCATGACCGAGGACCACCGACCACCACTGGCCACTAGTCACGTCGCCAAACAGCGGCAGCCACCAGCACTGCCAGCCGTCCCTCCTCTCTCTCTCTCTCTCTCTCTCTCTCTCTCTCTCTCTCTCTCTCCTCTTGTGCAGTTTCGGTATAAAGAAAAAAAACTCTTTTCTACTATTTTAATTTCTAGGCTTGTTTGATTAATTCAAAGCATGATTTTAATTATATTTTGATGTTGTTTTTGGGTGGTTGATGTTGTTAATTTATTATTAATATTTTTAGATTTTAATTTGATTTAAAACCCCAATTTACAAACCCTAGAATTTAGAAATTTAATGTTTATGATTAGGGTTTGATCCTAGGTTGTTGTGATTGTTAAATTAATGATTAGAACATGTTTTTAATGAGTTTTAAGCCCTAATTAATGCTGGAAATTAACTATACACAATACTTTTTAATTATTATGTTAGGGTTTGATTAGCCATAAAAGGGAAAAGGTTTTTTAATGATTTGAATATGATTTTCTGGTTTATTAGTGATGTTTTATACTTACCTCAGCATTTTTTAGCTGACACGTATTCCTTTTTAGGAAGTTTATTTTTAGTTGACACGTTTCCTTTTGGGCAAGTTTTAGACCTTGCATTTTTAGTGTACCCCACTTGCTTTAATCAGTCTATCTCATTCTCTCTCCTCTCCTTAATATGTGTGCCTAAATTGAACACGTCAACTAAATAGAAATGGAGGAAGTATTAAATAAGTATGATGGAATTTTATTTAAGTCGTGGAATTTTATGCACCAAGGTAGTAATAGTGCAATCTTGTGCACAAAACTAGGCAACGAACCTTAATTAAAACAAATATAGTATGTGCTCACTAATTGATTCAATAATGAAATGGAAATGTATGTTGATGATTATTATGTTTATTCTTGATTCATCGGTTGGATTCATCACATGTTAAATTGGTAAATCACATAAAGTGTAAAAGGATACGCACCAAAACTTTTGGATCGTATACACCTGGAGTATAAACATATAGGGGGAGTTATGGGATTTTATATCTAACCATAGCTTCTACAGGGGTACAGGACGCTGTACTTTCTTTTATTATTAATGCGCTGGAATTCCATCACAAGTGTGACATATAAGGTGCCAATTGGGGTATCTCCCTAGTTGGAAGCTCAATATTTTAAAAGGGCTATTTAAAGAAGGAAACCCAATCGATGCATAATCTAAAGCTATTTATTAATAATTAATATTGCTAGTTATGGATCAAAGGTAAGTTGACTTGTGAATTGTATGGCGATCATGCTTTAATTATTATTGCTAGGATAATCATGTTAGTGTGCTAGTTTTATAGGTGCATATGTACTTAGCTTTTGCTGATTCGTACTTTTGTGTTTGGCTTTTCTTTGGACTGACCTTACTATGACCCATTTATATGGTGAGTAAAAGGGTTGAAATAAGGAGAAAGTGACAGGTACTTGAAGCATGAAGAGTATGAAGAGAATAAGTGCAGAGAGTTATCTGTTATGGTTTCTTAGTTTATATTTGAATTGTGGATTTATTATTCATGAATTAACGTTGTTATGATTTATTTTAAACTTGTTTTTGAAGGGCCATGTTCATATTGGTTCCAATTTGTGAACGTTTTAATTTACTTACGTTTTGAGGTTGTGAACTCAAGTTATTTATTTTTAAAAATTGGTTTTTAATTTAGACTTCCGTTGTGTGACTTTGAAATATCCTTATTTGTTATCACGGTGGTGGTAATATTTTGGTTATTTCCTAAAATGAGATTTTATTTATAGTAAAAAGAGTATTTTAAAAGAAGGAAATTTCCAGGGTATTACAAAGTGGTATCTGGGAGCTTTGGTTGGATTTTAATTACCACTAAAACCAAAGACGTATTTTTAAGGTACCTATGTTTTTAAATCTTTGCCAAGTGCTTATTTAAATGAGTTTGAAAATATTTTTAAGAGTACTTATTTTATTTCTTTTAAGTCCGTTTAGTTTAGCAATCGATTCTTTTTAGAAGGAGGTCCGAAATTTTTTTTTTAGGACCGAAAATATTTTTCTTTAATTTAAAAATTTGTCCGAATTTTTTTTATAAATGGCCGATTTTTTTTTATTATTTTGAAGGGTTCGAAATTTTTATATAGTTCGGGCAATTAATTTTCGAAAGTTAAAAATTCAATTTTGAAAATTTTATATGCAAGTATGCGAAGGAATCAAGGTATGTAATTATGTGTTAATTTCTTTTGAAAGCATGTGGTGAGATTGGGTAGGAAAGAAATGGCATATAGATTAGAATTGTATGTCTTCCTATGTGCATATTTTAATTATGCAAGGTGTTCAAGCATGTTGTATGATGATATGTATTTAAGTGAAAGCATGTTTATGCACTACTACAAAATTGGCCAAAAGAATCACTAAAAAGAAACCCCTTTTATCTAATAAGGGGATTCTTAATGTAAGAAACCTATTTTCTCAAATAAGGGATCTCTTATACATGAATATAAGAAACCACTTTTAAAGAAAAGTGATTCCTTATTTATTACTATGGATTTACTGCTTTCTAAGGAACCACTTGTTATTAAAGGGGGTTTCTTATTTATTTTTTTACTTATTAAAAATAATTCGGCTCCCCCTTTTTCATTAACCCTAGTATGATAGTATCCTACGACCCATAAAATTGTATGATTGAACACCAAACTTAAATTTTTGCAAAGAATTGTATACTTGGGTTTGAAAAGAATATTCTTTATTGAGTCATGACCCAAAATACCTTGCAGGATGTTTGATTTACCTAATAGATTCACTGATATGGGAACTTTAGCGAAGAAAGACTATGAGAATGTTTAGGATTATAATCGAAGGATACGCTTTTACTGTTCTTATAGGTGTGATGTGTTTGGGGAATATCATCTAGACCAACCTAGCTATATTTCTGCTATGATTGTTCATTGCTTACCTAATTATCCTCCCTATGAAGCTATTAAGAGTCGCTTTCGTGATTTCCATTTGCCTAATGGAGTTGCTATTACACTAAATATAAAGACTTTAGTGGTCAGTGGGGAGCATATTGGAAATACTTATATCGTTATATTTCTCACAAGGAATTCATTTATCTAAATCCTCAATATGCTGATTATCCTCCAGATTACCATAATTTTGTCTATCACCAAGTTTCTCAACAAAATTCTTCATAAGCTCCACGACAAAATGCTTATCATTCTCCAAATAATCATGATCCTATGTTTGAGTCAAAATCTGAGCAAAATTATGAGAGTCAAGGGGATCCAATGGAGCAAGATGTTGAGTCAGGAGACACCTCGTGCCGAGAAGTGCCTAGTCCAAATCCTCCAAGCTCTCCAATAACTATAATGTAGAATATGATTAGGAATGGCAATGGATTGGATTCCGGTCAGATGGAGCTTCACCCGCATCCATCCAATCCACCCGTCATCCGTATCCGATCCATCCATCATCCGCAGGTGAAACGAATGGATCGGGTGCTTAGCGGGTGATAACAATAATAAAATTAACTTCTCTTAAAATTAAAAAGTATACTAATAAAAAAAAAAATGACACACAACATTAATTAACTAATCGTCATTAGCTTTGGCTCCTTCTTCAACTTCGACTTTCTTGACCTTGTACAAACACTTAACAGTCACTGGCAGAGGCAAGGTTGATAGCAATTAAAGGGGGCATAGAAGAGCAGAATACCCATGTTCATTATCTACACTACTAAAATAATTAGAATGTTTGATTTATGTAGTGGAGTTTGTATTTTGCTCATTGGAAAAATGATTTGTATGAGCAATGTATACACTGTACTCAGTGTACTGCTATTATCTCTCGAAGTGAAGGACAACTAATTAGTATATGTCCTTTTTTTTCCAATATATATCGGGTGGATGAGGATCAGGTGATGGATGGTTAGGAGCTCCATTTGAATCCGATCCGATCCGTCACCCGTTTCATCCATCATCCGCCCGTCATCCATTTAAATCGGGTTTTCGTCTATTTATTTATAGCGGGTGAATCGGGTTAATGGATATCTGTGGGGAATTTTTCAAACTCGTCTTTCAGCCCTATTTTGGTTCATGCTTTTAGACATGGTTGCGTTCCAAGGAAAAAAAGCTAGAGATAAAAGAGTTGTCAACAAGTTTTAGGAACTTATAAACCGTTCACGGGTGTGAAGATTATTACTCCCCATTCACAATCACGGAGATTGCTAACTCCATAGTGGTCCGGAACCACGACTGGATGTTCGGAGATGATGGTACGAATCCAAGCTAAAAGAGATTGAATCCACCCTAAATAGGCCTCTACTAAATTCTTATGATATTCATGTGCGCTTTTTCGATCAACATACATACATCAAGTTAACCCTAAACCTGTTTAATCTATATTGGTTGATTATAAATGCACAATCAAATCTATTACTGGTGATCACTTGAATTAAAATCATATTAGCCTAAATCAAATTACTTCCTCCGTTCTAGTAATATTGCGACAACTGGACTTTTACACTATTCATTATGCTTGGTTTGACTACATACTATGATTTATACGTAAAGTAAAATATAGTCATGTGAGGTCTTGTTAGATTCGTCTCGTAAAATACTTTAACAATATCAACTTTTTATAATTTTTACTCTTATATAATTATATATATTTAGCATACAAAATGTGCTTTGGGGCGTGATCAAGCAATAATTGTGGAACAGGGGAAGTATTAATTATTTTATTAGGCGTGATTTCAAGTACAAGTTCCCTTTAAACCTGCAAGAAGGGGCGTGATCAAGCAATAACAATAAATCATGAATAATCAAGCAACATATGATTAATACAACAATTATCATCATAATAACATCATCAAAATATCGTTAATAGCAAGATCCTAAGCATGATACTAAACAAATTAATAACAAATCCTATCATGTCACTAATAAAAAAAATTAAAGCGTTATCCTAAACATGATACTAGAAATCATAAAAAGCATCCTAAAACATAATACTAGAAATCTTAAAGACATCCTAACATGATACTAGGAATTAAAATAATATTGTAAACATGATTTCCACTCCAAAATCAAAAGTATAATAATAAGGGTGATTAAATTACTCACTTTGATGCCTCAACCTTCTTGCTATTAAAACAATACACACGTTAGTAAACTTCAAGAAAGTTAAATAAATAAAGTAAATAAATCAATATGAATTGAAATATAAATTTGGGACCAAACCCTCAGAACTATCAACCTTTCACGTTAAGGTCGAAGGCAACGTCGAGGATGGCTTGGAGTATTCAAATCTTATGAATGAGGAATTGTGACTGATTTGGGAGAATATAAAGAATGTTTTTAGGCTAAGGCTAAGAACATGGGGATCAAGAAACTGAAGAGATAACTAAGATGATTGTGATGATTGTTGATGATCTGAAATGGGGTAAAACGACCTCTATTTGTAGGAAAAAAAGAGAATCTTGACGATCATAAAGATCCGAATTTGAAACGGAATAAAACACTTTTTCATTGCGGAGCGACAAGAGTATCACAGCGCGACAGAGTCCATCGCAACGCGACAGGACTATCGCGGCACGATGGTTCTGTCATTTTGCGATGGTTTAAAAGATGACTAATCCATATGGAGTTTGATTCCTAATAAAATTGGATTAACGAAATACATCCGTAAGTCTTTTTAATTTGATCGGGATAAGGACTATTAGATTAGAAGTTTTATTCGACTTCGAACTTTTTTTATCTTTATCTTTTCGGACAGGATGAATTAGAACCTTATAGAGACTTCTAGAAGCTCCTAAAGAATCCTAATGGGTTTAGGATTGGGAATAAGGTATTTGGACCCTCACATGATCATTGGGTCGTAGGTAAGGTGGAACTAGACTCGGTTTTGGGCTCAGTTTAGTATTTTAGCCATAACTCATTCGATTTAGCTTATATTATATCATTGAAAAGCTCTTTTCAAGCCCCATCCAACTAAACAATAATTGGACCGAGATTATGGACCAAAATAATCTAGTTTAGACTATTTATAGATCGGACACGAAATTAACTATTTTAAGGACACGAAATGAATGATTTTGGATTAAAGACATGAAATGATTGATTTTTCTATAAAAACATTTTAGGTAAATTTAGTATTACGGTTAAGGCTTAAGGGAACTTCACGAGACTCTTCAACTCCTTACCGAACTTGTTAATCAAATACGTGAAAGATACTCATCAATAAGTTTTGTTTTTTCGGGAGACACAATCAGATGTTTATAGAAGCCCCCACTTTGACTGAGTTCAGAGAAACGTAAGTTTTGAAAAAAAAAGTTAAAGTAGATTGATAGGGACAGAGAATGACACAGATGGTTTTGCGATCCTTAACCATCCTTTTTAACGCCGATACTTGCAGAAAGCATCAATTCTACAAATAAATGAGTCAAGGCGAAAGAAACGCATATCTGGGTTTGCTGAGTACACTTCTCTGGGTGACATCTCGTCGAATCAAAGTTGTGTTGTACTGTTTGACAACCTCCACATTCTTAGGGAGCGTTGTCGAAGATCGCTACGCCTTAAGCCATCTTCTTAAATTAGGGTCGACAACCTCCACATTCTCAGGGAGCATTTGTCAAAAACCGCTACGCCTCGAGCCATCTTCAAAATTTCTCGGATTCACGCTTTGGAAGTGATAGTTTCTCACGCTTTGGAAAACCTATCGTAAAACCTTACTCCTCAAGATTTTACAGTAATCAAAATGATTTCCGTAGAAATCTTCCATCTAAGGAAATTGTGATTGTAATCAACCACTACTCAAATGTGCTTTAATCAATATGTAATCAATAATGTGATCATCATCAAGCCGATCATCAATCAAGTATGATCGTAATCAGGATGACCACTAATCAAATCAAATCATTGGTTTATCAATCGCTCATCACGAGAGTCAGAAAAAAAAGGAATTGCTCATCACGAGTCTCATAAAGATCAATTGCTCATCATGAGGCTCAAGTGGATAATCATAGGCCAACAATTCATCTTATAGGATCCTTAAAAGGCTGATGTGGCGACATCAGGATCCATGCGCAGCGATAAAAGTATCGCGATGCGACAGGGGTATTGCACGGCGTTGGATTCGTTTTTCGGGTTTTTAAACCCTTTCTTCTTCTTCTTTTCTGGTTTTCATTTCGCTCGCAGCTATTCATCGCCGCTGCGGTTTACTCACTTGTTCTTGCTCAATTTCGCACCAAATCTTCTCAAACTAGTTGCAAATCTTCACATTTTCAATTCCTTACACCGATCCATATAAGTTTTCCTAAAACTCTCTCAATTTTGGCTGGAATTCAAGCATGTTTGTGAGAAAAATCCCCAAAAATTTGAATTGGGGTTTTCTTGTTTGCTTAATATTTGTTGAAATTCTTGTCATGAATTTGCTTGTATATGATTGTATGTCAGTTTGTGAGCAATTTGAGACTATAATTGCTTGATTTGGTTAAGAAATGAACAATTTGTCATTGTTGAACACTCTTAGTTTGTGAGTACAATGTGGTTTGTTCTTTGTGATTTTTCTTGCTCCTTTGCCCTTGATTTGTTGCAATAATTATCATACACTTTCAAGAAATCATTTTGGCATGAAAAATCATTGTTTTTGTGCGAATCGAAATCATGCTCTGTTTTGCATTTTTGTACTCTGTTTTTGACAACATAGTATCATGTGGCTAGGCAAACTTAGATATTTTTAAACAATTTAATTTATTGTTGTTATATCAGTAAACCATGCCTCCACGTCATCATGGCTCCGGTTCCCGTTCCCGCTCTACTCACCGAGAGGATTCCCCTATTTGAGAGGGGGAAGGCGATGAAGGTCGTGCTTTCACTAGCCGGGGGTGGGCTCTTCCTGTTTCGGATGAGCACACTTTGTCTTTTGATCCTGCTCACCATATTTCCCATTGGGTCTTGTTGGGTTCGTCTGAAGAGGGTATGTGTGAAGAGGGTGTGCCCGTCGTTGGGGATCCCACTTCCTCTATGCCCATGGCCCTTTAAAGCCTAGGACTTTACACTTTTTTAAGGTGTGTTAGGATTTGAATTCCTTACTGTTTGGGGACCTTGAATTAGAATTGATTTCATCATTACGATTTTTTGTAAGAAACTAATAAGGAGTCGCCAATGAGTTTTAGGAAAACTCATAAACCTCGTTCATGCCTTTCTCCCAAGTAGGGTTCAAGGTATTTTGCATGAATCATAAGTTTACCCATGCCCAAATTGGTCTACTAAACCAAAAATGAGTTCGAGAGCAAGGGTACTAAGATAACGTTCCTTTTCTAGGGAAATCACCATCCTAGCCATAGTGCGGCCTCTACTAGCTCTTCCTTTTTCACAATTTCATTACCAAATGATATATGCAACGCGATACCTAAAACTAAGTTAGTTGATTTTATTTACAAGCATTAATCACATAAAGATTACATTACAACGAATTTCGTTATTCTTTTTTATTCAAATTCATGAAAGGAACAAGAAATAAACAATATTCGCCTTGGCTTAGGTGATTAAACAATCAATTAATTATTCAAATTCTAGTCTTGTTTTAACGCAATAATTGAATGCTATGTGAAAGTAATTAATTAAAGTTTATTTAAAGTGATCAAACAACACTAATTAATTAATTAAAAGTTGTTTAAGCAAGAAAAGAAAGGTGATTTATCTAAGTGCTCGAAAATTTACCACTTTTCCTTGCTAAATATTTGTTTAGAACACTTATGGTCTCCTTCTTATTTGGGAATCTCCACCGTAAGAACAAAACAATTAAAAGGTGAATGTTTAGGACAAGAGGGATGATTATTGCATAAGTTCACAAAGTTTCTGCTCACTTTTTAGGCTAATTTCTCTCTCTTCAAAGCTCGTATTGAACCTCTATTTATAGGGAATTGGTGAGTTTAGGGTTTTGGACATTCTACCGCAATAGGTGGCGCGCGCAACTCAACAGGTTGCGCGCGGCTGCTGCGCACAAGTGAATTAGACGCGCTGCTTTAGGTATCACAACCTATGGTCTTGCACGTAGCTTTATGGTAAGATTCAATTCAGTATATTTATGAATTCTGAATCTTCCGCAAGCGCAACTGGGGGTTGCGCTAGGTGTCACGCGCAACCTTAGGAGCTGCACATGCCAGGCCAGCGCGACTCCTTGAGTTGCACGCGGTTTTTCCTGCGGCAACCCTAGATTTTAACCTAGGCGCTTCTAAATTCGTCAAAACTAGGTTTAATCTCAAGATTAGGCCTAATTGCTGATCGGGATTAGTATTAACAAGCTTTGGTTTATTTCATTTTGGGTTAAGCTAGTTGGTTTATGTGTTTAGGCCTTAATCAGTAGTCCATAAGCATTCTTTACTCCAATCTAGCACAAAGATGGAATTATTTATCGTCATAGCACTTCCAGTTGGGACAGAGGACCAAAAGTAGATGTCTATAGTATGCGTTGCCACGGCTCGGGCAATGAGATTATCTCATCTCTATACCTTTGCATCAATAGGAATGATGCGGTTAGGGGGCTTTGGGAGTCATGTGGATTGACTTCCTTGCTTCGTGCTGTTGAGGCTTTCCAGACTTTCCGGGAGAGCCGTTTCATTGTTCGTGGTGTCTTGGAATTTTCTGGGACACTACGAACAGTTTTCATTTTCCGTGGGGTGAGATGACTATTACCCCACTCGACTTCTCTGCTATTAGCGAACTCGAGTTCCGCTCGACTCCTGTTCCTATGGACGATCCACTGCTTCTGACGTCCCCGAAGACTAAGGCTCTTCTGGATCCTATTGTACATCAGACCATTGCTGAAGCGACGGAGAAGAGTTCGAGTATGAGATCGGGTCATACTCGGTTTCTTGCTCGCGGTTTTGATGATCACAAGACTACGCCGAAGCAGGGGGTCCTCATTTTTATTCTTATCCTCTTGTCGGGGACCATATCTCCAGATAGGGGAAGTTGTGCTTTGTTGTGCTACCTGCGCGCCTTACGCGATCTTTCGTGGGTTAGCACCTTTGACTGGGTCGGCATTGGCAATGGTGACCTTCTCTTGAGTCTACGGCAGGGATGCCGTCAACAGAGTAGTAGGTCAGAGGTCTCCATCTATGGTCTCTGGAAGGTCGTAAAGGTATATTCTTATCTTGTGATTTCAACTCAAATCTCGTTGTTCACTAGTCCTCAAAATTCTTGGATTCTTCGCAGGTCTGGCTCTACGAGTATTTTCCTTCACTGGCTCTGAGGAGGCCTAGGAGTAGGGCACTCCTAGTAACCGCCAGCTAGCAGGAACGTGTTGCAGGTCCAGCCTCTACTGCAGCTGCCATCAGGGCTGCTATTCTTGAGGTAAGGATGTTTCTTACTTCCTGTTTTCCTCGGTTTATCGCGAATTCTGACGTGTATTTTTGTTTCAGCGCCTTGAGATACGATATCGCCCGTGGCTTGAGTTGGGCGATTTTGGGCGAGCTTCTCAACTGACGGCTATGAGGCGTATTTTCTAGGGCACCTTTCACGCAGTGTGGTACCTGGGTGAGAGGGTGGCCCTCCAACACTCTTCAGACGTGCCTCTAGTTCCTGAGGATCCCCCCAGCTCGATGATGAGTCAGGAGGCACTCCGGACGTATGCTAGAGAAAACATCTTGTGCTAGAGAAAACATCTTGTTTGTAGACTTTCGGGAGCACATCTACACCGATAGATCTTACGAGGAGGCGGCGCTCCCCAGATCTTCCTTTATCTTTTCTGTAGCCCCTAAGCGGCGCTAATTATTGGATCGTCTTGCTGGAGGAGAGAGAGCCTGAGGTGTTCGAGCTTCCACGCATGACTATTCTCTACCAGGGGTTTCATGGCCTTATTGAGGAGACGATCCCTCTAGCTTCCGAGGAGTGGAAGATGGTGGAGCGATCCCTTCCTTGTTCAACGAGATGGGTAAGTTTGCATCTTTTCCTTAGTTTCATGCATACATCATTTTGCTTCCTGGCCCTGTCTAATCTTGCAGTTCTCTCGAGAGACCGTGGTGCGGCTGGCAGTTGTTGTCGACGCCTGTCGATATCAGCTGCCGCGATAGAGCCTTCGGATGTCCCGCCGACGTACAGATGGTGTTCATCCAGTATGTATCCTCTTTTACACACATTTGTTTCATCTATTTGCTTTTTAATGACTTGCATTTCTTTGTCTTTATTTCAGCCGGGTCCTCAGTCACGCACTCGCTCGAGGCTGGGCGGCTTGAGGGAGGAAGGAGTGAGGCGTCGCCGTACTTCTTTGGAGATCCTAGGCAAACAGGAGACTGCTGGCCAGCCAGAGGGCAGTGATGGTGATAGTTCGGGTCGTGAGTCCTCGACCGAGGTGTTTCCACCAGGTTTTGGTCCCTCGGTGGTGCGACCGCATGTTATTCCTGATTCATTCGAGGCTGGTCCATCATCTTAACATGCCATGCCTCCTCCTTATTTCACTGGTGGGACGTACGAGGTCGGGTCATCGTCGTAGCAGCCGGTTCCTCCTCCCTTTGCTGGCGGGAGTTTTATCAGTACGGTTTCCTAGTTGGTTAACAGTTCACACAGTGGAGCGGTCCTTCGATCGTGATCCCCACGACATCTGTTGCCAGCACTTGTCAGGAGGTGACTCCCCGGACTTGGGAGTTTAACGAGTTCATGGGTTTTTTTTCTCAAGAGCCTCGTCCGCCAAAGTCTTAGTTGTACCTGCATTTCATTTGGACTATTTGGACTTTGCCTATGTTTGTACATTTTATTGACTCTTATGACATTTATGTACATTATTTAGAGTCTTATGTATACATTTATTAACTTTATGTACTCTCTATTAGACTAAGTTTATTTTTTACACTTGCTTTATGTGCGTATGAGTGTGTGTTATGAGTGTACCTTGTGAAATTGTATGATTTTGTGACAAATTTTGCAAAAAATTCTGTCATTTTTATTACCATTGGAGGGTGTCCGACTTTCTCCCCAAAAAGAAAAACGAAAAAAAAATGGAAATGAGGGAAAATAAGTGTGTAAATATTTAAGTTGAAATTCCTAGAAAAGAAATTCCAAATCATCAAAGGATTAAATCAAAGAGGTTGAATTGTCACAAGAAAAGGTGAATAGCTTTGGGATAAGATGGGAAAGGTGAAAATAATTTGGATTGAAAATCAGATAATCAAAGTACGAGTTTTATCAAATCAAAGAACAATTAGACACGGCAGCTGCATCGCAGACACCAGGGATCATCGCAGCGCGACAGCCTTATCGCGGCACGATGATCCTATCACGGCGCACTGGTTTCGAGAAATCGGTCTCCAAATCAAACTCAGCTTCTGCGTCGATTTTGGTTATAAAAAGCCCCCAAATACATCATATTCAACATAAATCGAGTCTTTAGCTTTCATATTCCTCTAGATTCTATATTCTAGCAATCATGGCTAAAAATTTTAGTGAGATTACATGTGAGTGGTGTCGGTCTTTGACCAATAGTGAGCAGAAGAAAGAGCTTAAATATTTCAATATGAATGGCCTATTAGGTCTTAGGAGTGTAGAATTTGATAGTGATTCCATTCATGCTGCAATAGAATATTAGGACCCCAACACTCATTGTTTTAGGCTAGGAAACGATGAAATTAGCCCCCCGCTAGAGGAATTTGGAGCTATTTTTGGTTTTCCTCCTAGCATTTTGTCGTAATTACTACAATATGTGAGTATTATTATAAGGATTTTGAGCGTTTTTATAATCTTAATTATGGAAGCCGATTTAAATTCTATAATTCGTGGAAAAGTAGATTTAAGAAAATTTGCATATTTTTTCTTTGATAGACCTAAGTCTAGTTCTATTTACATATATAGAAAAAGGGCCTTTCTATTTTGCATGTTTAGTCAACTTTTTCTCACTAATGGTAGTAACCATACGGGTCAAGCCATATTAGTATCAATAATGGAACAAGTTAATACCAGAAGAAATTATATGCCTGGGATTGTTGGAGAAACAATGATGAGTTTAGATGAATTAAAAAAAGATCCCAAAGCATCAATTCAAGGATCTCCTATATTATTACAGGTATAAAATCAATACTTATAATTACAGAAATCAAAAATATTTAATTTTGTAATGTAATAATAATTTAATATCTATGCTTGCAGATTTGGCTACTGGAGCGACTGGGACTGATAAATCCTCCTAATGATGTTGAAAAGTATGCTCCAAATTATCTTGTGAGAAGGAAGAAACGCTTTTCCATAAAGATGGGTTATCGGGAGTGGAGCAAAATATTTGAAACTCGCGATTCTCCATCAAGTGGGTTGTTCCATGGTGGAAGATTAACAAGATGAATGGAGTCAATACTCAACCTTTTTGTCGCATTCCAAGCTTATCAAAATTGACTTTTTATTTCCCTACTAGAGTGATGAGGCAGTTTGGACTTGCACAAACTATCCCCTCCGGTGACGATCGTCGTCCTCATGAATGTTCTGTATCAAAGAATGTTGAGAGGTTCGATGATTATTGGTACACGAGACCATTATGGAATATTGTATCTGATAAGCTCCTCCTCCGTTGTCTCGTGAATACAAGCAATGGTTACTTGCTCGAAATCAAAAGGATAAGAACAAAGCTCGAAAAATAAACTCTAAGGGTTCAGAGAAGAGTAACATAAAAGACCGCTCAGGGGACAAGAAGACTCCACCTAAAGATCGTCTGGGTTCAAGAATTGAGTTCAAAACTCCTATCATGCCTAAGAAGAAAGGTTTTATAGAGGGTACAGGGAAGAGAAAAGTTCTTCCTACAGAGAAAGAAAAGAAAGTTTGGGTTGAGAAAAAGGTGAGGGTCTTTGCTAAAGGAGAGACTTCTTCCTCAAAGGTTTCAGTTCGCTCATCTAAGGGTTCACTACTGGTAAAAGATTTATCAGATGACAAAGACACAGATAAGAACTAGAAAAGGGCTCGCAAGGAAAAGGAAGAGTAGATTTAGAGTCTTGCTTTGCTTTTAATTCATTAGACAATTTCAATTCAAGGTTAATTTTATTTTTAAGCTTAATGTCATCAATAATGTAATTTCAATTCTTATTTAATTATTAATGAAATTTCAGCTTTTAATAAAAAAAATTAAACTCATTCTCGATATAATCTTATTAGAAATCATTTCCCAAGTACGAAAATTGGGAGCAATGGAGAAAACTTGAGTGATTAAAAAATAATCCGAGTACTGAAGTCGGAAATTTTTCGAACTAATTCAAATGCAAAATAAATTGCAATTGTTCGCAGTTAAGCAGCAAAATCGAGCTTTTTATCGCAACGCGATAGGCTTATCGTGACTCGTTGGTCCTGTCGCAGCGCGATGATGCCTGATGTGATGTGATACTGAAGCGTCCTTTTTTCAATTTCTTTATCGATTTAATCTTTCTGAGGGCGAGGTTTTAAATTTTTAAAGTGGTCGCACTATATAAGGGTTGCCTACGTATCCTTAGTATTAAGGAATCAGGCCAAACTTAGCTCTCTTGATTACGGAACTCATTAAATTATAGGTAGAACTTCTTGAGTTGGTTAAGATTTGTCATATTTGAAAATTCATTGCCGTCCATATCTGTTAACTTAGTTGCGCCTTCAGACAGGATAGCTTTTACGATGTATGGTCAAGACCAATTAGGCCTAAACTTGCCTCTTGGATCTAGAACATTCTTTCTAAGAGCTTTCAACACCAAGTCTCCTTCCTTGATGTTTCTTGTCTTGATCTTTTTGTTGAAATGTTTAGCCATGCGATTTTGGTAGCATTAGACATGATGCAAGGCTTCTAGTTGTTTTTAATCGAGTAGAATTAGCTCTTCATATCGTGCTCTTGTCCATTAAACCTCATCAAGTTTACTTTCCAATGCTATGCGCAAGGAAGGTATTTCTAGCTCTACAGGTTGTACGGCGTCCATTCCATAGATTAGGGAGAACGGCCTAGTTCCTGTGGATGAGTGGATTGACGTGCGATAACCCCAAAGAGCGAAATGGAGCTTAGCAGGCCCATCCTTGTAATTTTCCGTCATATTTTCAATAATTGTCTTTAGATTTTTATTGGCTACTTCTATTGCGCCATTTGCCTGAGGTCTATTTGAAGAAGAGTGGTGATGTTGAATACTACTCTTTTTAAATAGGTCTTCTTATTCTTCTTGAAAGTGAGTACCATTGTCACTTATCATTTCATGTGGGACTCAAAGCACAAGACAATGGTACTCAATTATCACTTACCATCTATAAGTACGTACTGTGAGGCTAAGAGTCTCAAAGCACATTTTCTCTTTTGTCAGTATTAGGTGAATATTCCCCTTTAGTGACATAATTGAGTATGTTTATGTACCATGGTTCTTCCTCGTCCTCTTGGACTTCTTCTTCATCCTCAAGGGCTTGAACATAGGCGGGATTATGCCTTTTCTCTATGGTTAAAGGCATTTGCTCTGTCTCCTTAGGAATTCTAACCATCGAGGCTAGTCTTACTAAGGCATCAGCAAATTAGTTTCTTCTCTTTGTAGGTATGTGTACTCTACCTTTTCGAGTTGATCGGTGAGAGTCTCCAAGTAAGTTTGGTATGGATCTAGACTTTCACTCCTCACCTTCGATCTTTTGGAAATTTGGTTAATGATAAGGGACGAGTCTCCAAATATTTGAAGCTTTTTTACTCCAAGTGTTAATGTTGTTTCGAGGCCTACAACACATCCGTCATATTCTGCAACATTGTTGGTTACATCAAAGTCAAGTTTTATTGAGACTGAGATGTGCTCTTCATTAGGTGACACTAATAAGACTCTTATGCCACATCCTTTTTTTATTGGGTGCACCGTCAAAGTATAAAACCCAAGTTTCATCCTCTGTGACCATTAACTCTTCATCTGGAAACTCATTTTGTTGCACTGGTGTGGAGTCTTCAAGTGGAAAGTCAACCAGGAAGTTCAGAGACTGCGGATCCCTTGATAGACTTTTAAGGCACAAACCTTAGGTCAAATTCAGCCAAGTTGACTATCCATCTTGATATCCTTCCATTAAGTGTGGACTTTTCGAATACATACTCCAAAGGATCCATTCGAGACACCACATGGACTGTGTGAACAAGCATGTAATGCCTTAGTTTCTTTGTGGGCCACACAAGTGCGAGGCACAATTTTTCACGTGGTTTATTGTGAACTTCATATTCAAGCATCTAGTTCCTTAGATAGTAGACAGTTTTCTCTTTACCTTCTACATCTTATGCAAGCATAGTCCCCATTGTTTCCTTGGTGGCTATCAGGTATAGACGAAGAGGAACGTCTGGTAGCGCTGGTGCTAGTGTTAGAGGATTCGCAAGATAGGCTTTGATCTTATCAAAGGCTTCTTGACACTCGTCGTCCCATACTACTGGTACATTCTTCTTGAGTTTCTTGAATATTGGTTCACATACTGTGGTAAGTTTTGATATGAACCTACTTATGTATTGCAACCTGAAAGGAATGGTGTCCTTCCAACAAGTGTATTATTCTGATAGAGGGTTCAGAATTATTACAGAGCTAATTCTTCAGTAAGTTCAAGTGACCGAAATGCCTAGGTGGAGGCCGCTTCCGATCAGTAATATTAAGGTATAATTAATATTATAGCTTAATCTTAACTGAACCCTTCGGGTCGAACCCAATCGAACAACCGATCCAAGATGACGAATTAATCCGAAGGATTTAATAAGTTGTCGGAGTTTTACGAACACAAACGTCGGATATCGAGCCTAGGGCGTCGAGACATAGGATCGCAAAATCACAAGCAACAAGTACGAGGATAGCCGTAGCTAGGCTAGGCTAGCTCATCGTAAGCCTAGGCGCACCATGGTGTGTTAGGCGCGCCATGCGTGCTAGGCGCACTAGGCTGCCCATCGCAGCACCACCTGCGTGTGTGCGTGCCTTCGCATGGCACAGCAACACAGCAGCGTGCGTGCATGGGTGCCTAGGCATTATCGCAGCACCATCGCACCATCGCAGTTCTGGGCACCTGCGTGTGTACGTGTGCGTGTGTGCCTAGCACCATCGCCAAGCATCAAGCCATCCAGCATTCGTGGCTCGCTAGCAGCACGCATGCTGGGCCTTGCGTGCGTGTGTCTCACACCATTGCAGGCCAAGCACCATCGCAATACCAGGCGCTTGCATGCGTGCGTGTGCATGTGCACCATCGCCCAGCACCAAGACCCAGCATGCGTGGCTCGCTAGCAGCACGCATGCTAGGCCTTGCGTGCGTGAGTGCGCTGGCTGGGCTATGCGTATGATGGCCTGGCTGTGCGTAGGTATGCGAGTGGGCGTACGAGTGCCTGGGAGTGCTAGTGCGTGCTAGGGCCAGCACCAGCGCCAGCAATCAGCAGCGCCTAGCACTAGCACGCAGCAGCAGCACAAGCATCGCCCAGCGCCAGCACGCATATGCTGGCTGGGATGCGAGACTGCTAGCTGGCAGCCAGCCCAGCACTCTTGGTGGCAGTTTTGTGTGATTGTGGGGACCAAGCAAAGCCTTGGGGAGCAAGGCTATGGTCCCCCTCCCCCAAACCATGGGCACCACTCATCACTCTCTAATTGTGCCACTTGTTGCATTGTGATTGATTTAATTATTTATTTAATTTAGAATTTAATAAATTGTTGAATTTACCAACTCTCCCACATTGGTGAGAGATTAGAAATCAAGGGTCCATTTCTCTATAAATACCAAGGCATGGGTATTGGGAAAAGACACACTTGAGTAGAATTGAAAAGGCAACTCTTGATTTGAGTAAACCTTGAATTCGTAAAACTCTTAGTTTATTTTGTCCGGGCCTCGACTAACCTTCGAGGCTTAGGACGCTCGGGTCGGGTTCGAGGGTACGATCCCGTCGGAGGCCTCGTATTTTCGGGGTTCAAGTAAGAGCTCATTGTTGAGCGAAGCACGCGTCAAAGGTATAATCTTTTATCCTTTCTTGTGTTGTAATTATGTTTTGCTTGTTAATTGCATTTATTATGGGGGCGGGTCTTGGTGGGTTTCTTTCCGCGTAGTGTGGGTCACTACGAAACCCTACACAACCGGCCAATGAATCCTCAAATTTATTTCTCAGTCTTGGGCGGTGGCATGGACATGATAGCCTTAATTTTAGTGGGGTCTATTTCAATCCCTTTAGAGCTAATGACATAGCCTAGACGTTTTCCTAAGATAACCCCTAATGCACACTTAGCTGGATTTAGCCTCATGTTGTACTTGCGAAGTCTTTCAAAGAATTTCCTCAAGGCTATCTGGTGACCAGGGTGATCTTTAGATTTTACAATCATATCGTCCACGTACACCTCGACTTCTTTATGCATCATGTCATGAAGTAAGGCAATTGTTGCTCTTTGGTATGTGGCTCCCGCATTTTTCAACGCAAATGGCATCACCGTGTAGCAGTAAGTGCCCCATGGTGTTATGAAGGTAGTCTTTTCCATATCTTCTTCTGTCATGAGAATCTGATTGTAACCCACGTACCCATCCATAAACGAGAGAAGTGCGTGATTTGCAGTATTATCTACTAATATGCCAATGTGAGGAAGAGGAAAATCGTCCTTTGGGCTAGCCTTGTTGAGATCCCTGTAGCCAACACACACTCTTACTCTACCATCCTTCTCGGGAACCGGTACCACGTTAGCGACCAATTCTGAATACTTGGATACCTTGATAAAACCTGCATCTTTTATTTTAAGTGCTACGTCGGGTTTCATCCGGCGTAATTTTTGTTTTACAAGTTTCATTCCCGGAATTAGTGGTATAGTATGTTAAGATATTTCTCTGCTTATACCTGGCATATCTTCATATGACCAAGCAAAGACATCGATAAACTCAACAAGTAGACTTATTAAATCAGCTCTTTCATCTTGACTTAGAGTTAATCCAATTTTAACTTCTCTTAATGGTGGGATCTTTTGAGATGTTAACAGTCTCAGTTTCTTCAATTACTAGTATTTTATTCCCAAGTGCTTCCATTGCTTTAATTATTTCCTTGTCATTTTCATTATTAGCAAAGCAATACTGTCATCATTGGTAAGGGAATAACACGAAGAGTAAGCGGAAGAAACCATATTATTAAACTCTTGAACCATTACATCAAAAAGAGAAAGGTATGTGGGGACCTGGCTATTAACTATTCTAGGGGTAAACTCTAAGCTAGGATTGATAGTAGGGTGTGCAACGACAAGAGATTTGGAAGACTCAAGAATAGAAGACTCTATATATGACTCGGACTTAAACCCGAACCCAGACAACTTAGACTCATCAAACATAGGGCCTTCTCCCGTAGTTATGGCTATCTTCCTTCTTCTTGGTGTGGTCACTTTCATGATCTTGCACCATCCCTTAAGTAGTCCTTCTGCTAGAGTGATGAGCTTGGAAGGGTCAAAGTCCTCGCTTTGTAAGATAGTTTGTATAAGTGTGGATTTATTGTCAACACACTTAGGCTCGTTTTTCTCGTACCCAAAGAGGAGACCCATGACATTGAAGTCAAATCATGGGGGTGTGCGTTCCTTATAGGTAGGATTGGGAATCTCATCTAGAAAGTTGCAATCCAAGAAGATCTCAAACCCAGGCTGGCGTATTCCATTCCTGACAAGTGGTTCAGAGAATTCATTGCATGGGTAATCTTCTCCCTCTTTTATAAATTGCCCATTTAAAGTGAGAGGATATGGATCTGTTGGTATTGCATCCTTCTGATTACAAGCTTTTCTTCTTGTATTGGACTTGTCTGAGGCCGGCTTAAGATCTTCTGGAGTTGGCTCAAATCCAAGCCCAAAAGTATCCCTCTTAGGGAGGCTAGGTAGTCCCATGTGCTTGGCTATTCCTTTCTTCTCTCCTAGAGTCATTCCGAGAAAGTGTCCTTGTCTTTTAGAATAGCGTTGATGACAAGATTAGAGTGAGGGTTATAGTCAAGAGGGGTCTTTTCATCTTCGTCGATAAAAGAGACCTCTTCGGTGTTAAAGCCCCACAAATCTTCATCATGCTCATCGTGCTCCACATGAATGATTGGTTTGTCAACCGCTTTGATCCTCATTGGGGAGGCATCAATTGTAAGAGGAATTCCTCCAACTATAGCCTTTACTTGATGATGGAGAGATGAAGGAACGACCTTTAGGTAATGGAGCCAAAGGTGTCCCAACAATAAGTTGAATGAAGCCTTAATGTCCACTACTTGAAAGGTGGTGCTATGTTCAATGACTCCCGCAATGACATTCGTGGTGATGGTTCCAAGAGCTTGGCGACGAGTGTTGTCATAAGCCCTTATGCCTTATGTGGATGGGGCTAAGTCCTCAACCTTTATTCCCAACATTCTAGCAGTACGTAGTGGGCTCACATTAGTAGCCGAACCATTATCTACAAGGGTCATTGGCACATTCATTCTTTTGCACACCACCGTGAGGTGTAAAGCTTTATTGTGTTTCTCACCTTTCGGTGGTAAGTCCTTATTAGAGAAGGTGATCAAATTATTTGGATTAGAGAGGTCACTTGTGAGGAAGTTGGCCAACCCTTCTGGAGTGGTTTCGAAATCTACTCCTACTTTTGCTAGGGCATCCATTACTACAACTATATGCTCATGAGATGAGGCTAGAAGCTTCCACACATTCATCTCTACTTTAGTTTTCTTAAGTTGCTTGACTATATCATTGTCTTCTATGATAGGTGTTAAAGCTTGTTGAGTTGCAGGTATAGGCATGGTGGTAACTGGTTGTTAGACTCTCCCTAGACCTTGTAAGTACTGTGATTGGGGAGTCTTCATCCCAAATATCATCATTGTCATAGTATGGGTAGAGTGCAGCAAGGGGTGATTCAACCATGTCCTTAAGGTATACATCTTCATCATCACTGTCCTAAATTCCATTGACAATAGTATCATTGGAGGTAGGGATAGTGTTATCTTCTTTTGGGATGTTCTTTTTTTCTTAAGACAAAGAGCTTCTCCTCATCTATGAGTTTTTGGACATATTCTTTGAACCGAAAACAATTCTCAACTGTATAGCCTCCAGATTGATGGTATTTGCAATAGAGATTATCCATTCTCTTAAGGGATTCAAATGGCTTTGGTTCAAGAGGCTTGACCATACCCCTATCACGGAGCATGTTAAAGGCTCTTTCATAAGTGATGCCTATAGGTGTGTAAGCCTTCTTGTTCCTTTTCTCTTGTTTCTCGATAACGTTAAAGATAAATGGCTTTGTTCTGACGGTTTTTATTCCATAAGAAGAAGAAGGGTCATACTTTCTTTTGAGGATGGGATAAGTTTCGAGTTTTCCTACTCTTTTAAGAAGTTCTTGAAGTTCAATATGGGCTACAAGAAGAACATCACAAAGGCGAGCAACGTCCTCTTTGGTAGCCTTTTGAGGGAGACTAGCAATGTCTTCATTGGTAGTCTCACTTTTGAAATCGATCATGGAATCGAAGAAGACCTCCTCCTCTTCTTCAACGGCAATAACTTCTTTCATGGAAAGTTCCCCAATAGGCTTAATAAGGAGTGATTGATCAAAAGGAGCTTGATCGTCAGAGATGGTCAATGCTTCAGAAAGTGGAGAGGTATTGATACTTGGCTTTTTCCTAGCAGAAGGCACAGGGAGCTTATTGTTATCAATCAAATATTGGATGGCCTCTTTCAATTTCCAACAACTCTCAGTAGTGTGGCCCCTTCCTTGATGTTACTTGTAGTGGGCATTAAGATTCCAATTAGATAACCTCTTTTCAGGTGCATGATCTTAGATAGGTCCAATAGGAGTGATGAGTCCCTTGGCATGGAGACGATCAAAGGCGGTGTCATAGCTCATCCCAATAGGGGCGAACTCTTTCCTAAGTTGCCTTCTTGGCCCTTGATTATCCATGGCTAAGACATCATTTAGATTGAAGGTGCTAACATTGTTACAAGAGTGGGTGTTTTTGGAAGAAGAAGGATGGTCGTTCTTCTATCCTTTCCAGCCACTATTGTTACTATTGTTAGCAGCTTTCGATTTTATAAGGTCGTCTTTGATGTCAATGCCTATGCTGTAGACGGCCTTGAAAGTGTTCAAAGTTTGATACTTCAAATGCTTTTGGTACTTTTCTTGGAGATTTCTAATGAACATTCTCACATAATCTTTCTCACTTGGAACTTCAATCATTTTGGCAGAAGTTTCTTTCCACATATTGTAAAATGCAGTGAAGACTTCATTTTCTTTTTATTTAAGAATTTTAAGTTCTCTATGATCAGTTTCTACTTGAATATTACATTTGTATCTATCAATGAAAACATGTGTAATAGTATCCCAAGTAGCAATTTTCTCAGCACCTATAAAGAAGAACCATTGTTGGCATAGTGGTTCCAAGGAGAGAGAGAAAAGTAAGGGGAAGACTTTCTTATCAATCCCCTTGATCTCCATGATTGTCTCAAAAGCCTTTAAGTGAAAATAAGGATTGTCAGTAGCTTTGAACTTAGGAATGTCATTGGCAGAGCCTTCTGTAGAAAAAGGTCTTTTTCCACTGAGATCCCCTTAGGTCTTATGCCAAGGTATTTATAGTCATTTGGAGATTTGACTTAAGCTGTTTTCAATGCGCTTGATTATCTCAGGTGGTACTTGCTTATTAGGATCCTCAGCCTTCTCCATTCGAGTGCTGAGTCCCTTGATCATTTCAACAAGACCCTCCACAATCTTTTGGAGTTTGTTGACATCTTCTTGTTTAGCTGCCATTGGTTTTGCCTTTCTTCTAGTTCGAACCGGGCTCTGGAAAAGGAGTACTTAAACAAAAGTGTTGTCTCGAATCAAGAGCCCTTATTTCGACCAAGCGTTGTAAAAACTAAATCATTGACTCTTTTAATGACTTGACTTTAATTGACTCGTACTTTAATTGGGTTGAAAAGCAAAAAATGGGTGCATATTTTGTGGGAATCAAGCAAGGGAGACAAGTTTTTCAAACAACATAAAAGCAAAAAATGGGTGCACATTTTGTGAATCAAGCAAGGGAGACAAGTTTTTCAAACAACATAGTTCATGTTGGGAGGATATTATCTAACTTACCTCCCTAAGAAAATGACGGAAAACAATGCATGCAAGACTCTAAGCATGGTCATGGTGAAAAAGGATATGTGCAAAGTGTGTGCAAGGACTCGTGAGTGAAAGTGATATGTTCAAGACTCATGTGATGACCATGGGACTAGATATGTGGTTGGACTCAAACAAGATCAATTAAAGACCATATTTATACATTAAACTGGTTAATCGTAGCAGTGGGACTCGATGCGAAGACTCAGAAAGAAAGCGGTTGAACCATTGCGGTGCGATAAGTCTATCATGACGCGATGGTCACCAAAGTTCTGTGCCACAAGCCAAAGTGGTGCGCCTAAACTGGAGTATCACCATGACTTGTTATTCAGTCATTCTTTCAAAGGTTTAAGTCTGAAAGTCTACTAGGTCGAGTATATCTAGATTGTAAGTTCAAATTAATTAACCAATTTAATTAAGCAAAGTCCTTTTTAGTCCTTGGTTAGTTTGTTTAGACATATTTAAAAGACGTCAACATGAAGGGTTAGTTTAATCACAAACAAGGAGTTAGTTTAATCACAAACAAGGTATGCACAAATAAGATATGCACAAGTAGTCAAGTAGTCACAATATGATGCAATGAGTATGCCACCTAACCATGGCTCTAGTTCTCTAAGGTCAATGATTATGGTGTCCAAGAGGGTCCATGGTTAAGAGTCCAAATGTATCGCGCGGAATCCTTACATTAGAAGGGTTGGCACGATGGACGGGACCCCGCGAGTTAAAATCAACTCCATGGTTTGGTGAATTCAACAAAATCGGATGCACCCATTATTGCACGGAGCATTTTTTAGGGTTGACGGAGCGTGAATTCCCAAGGGATAAAACCATATATAAAACACATATGCGTTTAGAATGGTCGAAAAAACTTAATCAGGAAGTAAAATCGTCGAGACAGTACTAGAATCGGGCAAAACCAGAAGATAAAATTTTGGCGCAAAATCGTCAGATCCATCGCTGAACGGTAGAATCCATCTTCCAGCGAGAACTTCATCGCGGCGCGATGAAGCTGTCATCTGGCGTTGGTCGCTGACGTCCTACGATAGCTCTGACGTTCTGCAGCAGCTTCAATTTTTGATGCTTTTTCCGATTTTTCGTAGCGTCTTTTCGATTCTAGTTGTGAAAATTATTTATGACCTTTCCTATGTGTATGTCCTATGTTTTTTATGCATTACGGGTAGTCTTTTGAATGCGAACCTTTTTATGCTTATGCTGTTAAACAAAATTACGCACATGAGTATCTAGAATCTTTCAAGTCTCATCCACTCATTCTTAATCAATTGCTAAACAAATTAGGAATCAATTTCGAATTCTCCCTAGTGGAGTCACCAAAAACTGTAGGGGATTTTTCAAACTCATCTTTGAGCCCTACTGTGGTTCATGCTTTTAGGCACGGCGGCGTTCCAAGAAAAAGAAGCTAAAGATAAAAAGAATCGCCAAACAGTTTTAGGAACTTGTAAACCGTTCACAAGTGTGAAGGTCACACCTCATTCACAATCACGGAGATTGCTAACTCTATATTGGTCCGGAACCATGACTGGATGTTCGGAGATGATGGTATGAATCCAACCTAAAAGAGATTGAATCCGCCCTAAATAGGCCCCTAATTAATCCTTATAATATTCATGTGCGCTTTTCGATCAACATACATACATCAAGTTAACCCTAAACCTGTTTAATCTATATTGGTTGATTATTAATGCACAATCAAATCTATTATTGGTGATCACTTGAATTAAAATCATATTATCCTAAATCAAATTATTAATTATCTTATTAGGCGTGATTTCAAGTACAAATTTCCATTAAAACTGCAAGAAGGGGCGTGATCAAGGAATAACAATAAATCAAGAATAATCAAGCAACATATGGTTAATACAAAGAAAGTTAAATCAATAAAGTAAATAAATCAAATATGAATTGAAATATAGATTTGGGACCAAACCCTCAGAACTATCAACCTTTCACGTTGAGGTCGAAGGTAACGTCGAGGATGGCTTGGAGTATTCAAATCTCGTGAATGAGAAATTGTGACTGATTTGGGAGAATATCAAGGATGTGTTTAGGCTAAGGCTAAGAACACGGGGATCAAAAAAGAGAAGAGATGACTAAGATGATTGTGATGATTGTTAGTGATCTGAAATAGGGTAAAACGACTTCTATTTATAGGAAAAAAGAGAAACTGAACGATCAGAAAAGATCAGAATTTGAAATGGAATAAAACAATTTTTCATCACGGAGCGACAAGAGTATCACGACACGACAGAGTCTATCGCAGCGCGATAGGACTATCGCAGCGCGATGGTTTTGTCGTTTTGCGATGGTTTCAAAGATGACTAAGCCGTATGCAGTTTGATTCCTAATAAAATTGGGTTAACGAAATACATACATACGTCTTTTAATATGATTGGGATAAGGACTATTAGATGAGAAGTTTTATTCGGCTTCGAACTCTTTTGATCTTTATCTTTTCGGACAGGTAAATTAGAACTTTATAGAGACTTCTAGAAGCTCCTAACGAATCCTAATGGGTTTAGGATTGGGAATAAGGTATTTGGACCCTCACATGATCATTGGGTCGTAGGTAAGGTGGACCTAAACTCGGTTTTGGGCTAGGCTTAGTATTTTTGCCATAACTCATTCGATTTGGGTTATAATACATCGTTGGAAATCTCTTTTCAAGTCCCCATCCAACTAAACAATTATTGGACCGAGATTATGGACCAAAATAATCTAGTTTGGACATTTTTATAGATCGGACACGAAATTAACGATTTTAAGGACACAAAATCAATGATTTTGGATTAAAACATTTTAGGATAGGTTAGAAATATGGTCAAGGCTTAAGGGAACTTCACGAGACTCTTCAACTCCTTATCAAACTCGTTAATCAAAGACGTAAAAGTTACTCATCACTGGGTTTGGATTTTTGGGGAGACACAATCAGGTGTCTACAATATCCATATAAAATGGCCATCCCTAAATATGATGAGTCTGAGGAAGAACCTGAAGAAGAAATGGATCATGAGGAAGATGATGATGATGATGCCAATAATGGTGATGATGGGAGTGATTCTGAGTGTAATCCAAAGAAGTACAAGGAGATGAAAGACAAGATTGACAATGTCCACATTTGAAGATTTTAGACTAACTATTCCTTAGAGTTTTGAGCATTTATTTCATTCTTTACTTATAGTTACAGTTTAATAAAGTATAGCATATGAGTAATAAGTAGCAAAGCTACATTTGGGATATTCCAAACATTTCTTTTCGTGATTGTAATAAAATACCGTTTATTCTTTTCTTATTTATTTCAATCTTCAAGCAAGTCTACCAAGTGTCATTTCTTATTTTTCGTCTCTGTCAATGGTACTAATGGAAATGACTCAAATCGGTTTTGTGATGTGCTTACTTAAGTGAAACGGTTGCATGACAACCAAAACAATGTGTTGGATTATTAGTAGGAGAAATGAGTAGGTGCTTCTACTATAATTCAAACTGACTGCTTGTATGCTTGATTTAAAGTAGTTTGGTTGTTGTCTAGTTACAAGAGAGTTGTGACCAACCTAATAGTAGTCATTTCTTTTATTCAGGAGGACTAGGATGGTAGGGAGAAACAACCACAACAATGATCTGAATGAAGTAGTAAGGCAACTAGCTGTTGTAGCTCAACAGTTAGCTGAGAGGGGTAACAATAACAATCTTGACCTGCTGGGGAGTTGTTTAAAAAGATTACTCAAAGAAAACCTCCTACATACCAGGGAAAACCTGACCTAACTGTCCTTGAAGACTAGTTAAGAGAGTTTGATAAGTTGTTCGTGGCAGTAGCATGTCCTAATGAGTCCAAAGTGAGTAGTGGCTTACTATTTGAGGGGTGAAGCAGACTTGTGGTGGCAGCAGAATGAGCAAACTGTGAGAGCATTACCTAACTTTGGATGGAATGTGTTTAAGTAACAAGTGAGGGATAAAATCTACCCAATGTTCTTGCAAAAGCAGAAAGCTAATGAGTTTCTGGAACTTAATATGGGGAATATGTCGGTGACAGAGTATTACACTAAGTTCATCGAGTTTTCTAGATTCGTTGAAGATATTGTGGCTACTGATAGGCAGAAAGCTAGAAGGTTTGGGAGGGGATTGCCTCTTTCCCTCCAAGGTAAGTTGTCAGGTTAAGTGTTTGATAACTTAGATGAGTTGTATGGTAGAGCAGCGTATCTACATGCGTTGGAGTTGAAGGAAAAGGCTGAAAAAGGCAGAGTTGTAAGCTAGGGAGAAGAGAAAGGAACTTATGACCAATTCTAGACCATTTGGGAACTAGAATAACTTTAAGAAGCAGAAGTTTAACAACCACCAAGGCAACAACTTCCAGAACAATAGAAACAACCAAGGTGGGCATAACTTTCCTTGGGGAAATAGAAACCAACCTGGAGATCATAATCAAAGGATATACCATTGCAAGAGATGTTCTAACAATCATCTAGGAAAGGACTGTGATGGTAACTTAGTCACTTGTAACCTATGCAACAAGTAGGGACATAGGGCGTATGAGTGTTACTCTAAGAATAAAGGGGGTTAAGGAAACAATCAGTTTAAGGGTAATGGACATAACTGGAACCAGAAGAAAGGAGCTCAGGGTAGCAATGGGAATCAAGTGAACAAGGGTACGTAGTTTCAGATTGGAAATAAGAATACCAATAGTGGGAATACACAAGTCAAAGGTGGAACACCAGGGAAACTTAATGTGATGGGGTCACATGAGGCTAATGTACCGAAGGATGTCATCACTGGTACATTTTCTATAAACTCAGTTCCTGTTAAATTTTTGTTTGATTCTGGTGCAACATATTCTTTCATTTCTAAGGCTATACTTCTAAAACTGTTGCATTATCTGAAAACTATAGATGACATAGATATTCCCATAGAAATTCCAACAGGGGGTGTAGTTCATTGTACTAGAATTTTTAAGGATGTTACTGTAAAGATTGACGGGAAAGAATTTATGTCCAATTTGATTGAATTTGAACTAGGAGACCTTGATATAATCCTGGGAATGGATTGGTTATATCGCTATAATGCTGAGATTCAATGCCAGTCACAAAAAATCTACTTGAAAACAGATCAGGGAGAGCTCGTAACCCATTGGAGGTATGGAAAACCCAAGTACACTATGGTCATTACTGTGAATAAATTGGCAAAGTATGTGAAGAAAGGGCATCCTATCTATTTCTATAGTGTGAGAAACTTAGAGTGTGAAGAACCATCTAACCCGAGGATATTGAAGTTGTGAATGAGTTTTTAGATGTGTTTCCAGAAGAAATTCTGGGTATGCCATCAAGAAGAACCATAGATTTCGCTATAGACATGGTACCTGAAACAACACCTATCTCTAAGGCACCATACGGGTTGGCACCTGCAGAGATGAATGAGTTGAAGGAAAAGTTACGGGATTTGTTAGAGAAGGGGTACATCAGACCAAGTGCATCACCATGGGGAGTGCCTGTATTGTTTGTGAAGAAGAAAGATGGTAGCATGAGGCTATGCATCAATTATAGAGAGTTGAACAAAGTAAAAATAAAGAACAAATACCTTTGCCTAGGATAGATGACTTGTTTGACCAGTTGAAAGGTGCAACAATATTTTCTAAGATCGATTTGAGGTCTGGATATCATCAACTATGAATTACGGAAGAGGACATTCTGAAAACGGCATTTAGGACGAGGTATGGACACTATGAGTTTTACTTTAATGCCTTTTGGGTTAGCAAATGCACCTGCGATCTTTATGGACCTGATGAATAGAATGTTTCAACCTTTTCTAGACCAATTCGTTGTAGTGTTTATAGATGACATTTTGGTTTATTCTAAGACTTGAGAGGACCATGCAGAGCATTTGAGATCAGTGTTAGCTACTTTAAGGACTAACCAGTTGTATGCCAAATTCTTGAAGTGTGAGTTTTGGTTGGAGAAGGTAGCATTTTTAGGACATTTCATATCTAAGGAAGGAGTGGAAGTAGACCCTGCAAAGATCGAAGCTGTGAAGGGGTGGCCTACACCCAAGAATGTGTCGGACATTCGGAGTTTCTTAAGCCTAGCCGGATACTACAGGAGATTTGTGAAGGACTTTTCAAGAATTGCTTGACCTATAACTTCGTTGATGAAGAAGGAGGCGTTTCAAACCTTGAAGAAGAGTTTGACAACAGCACTAGTGTTAACTCTACCTGATGGAAGTGGTTCTTATGATATATATAGTGACGCATCTAAGAATGGACTTAGGTGTGTTTTGATGCAAAATGGGAAGGTGATTGCTTATGCATCGACACAACTAAAGCCACATGAAGTTAACTACCTTGCTCATGATTTAGAACTGGCAACAATAGTGTTTGCGTTGAAAATATGGAGGCATTATTTGTATGGAGTGAAATGTAGAATATTCACTGATCATATATAAGAGTTTGAAGTATCTTTTCACGCAATCAGCATTGAACATCGGACAACGTAGGTGGTTAAAGTTCTTTAATGACAATGACTTAGATATCCAATACCACGAGGGTAAGGCGAATGTAGTCGCGGATGCTTTGTGTCGTAAAGCAATCATGGAGTGAACACGACTTTGGTAGTGGCAGATAAGCTTTATAGAGCAATGAGTAAGTTGAACCTCGAGGTAGTACAACATGGAGCGTTGGAAGGAATGCTTAATAATTTGAGTATCCAACCAACGATCTTTGATGAGATCAAGGATAACCAAGTAGGGGATGTGAAATTAGATTGCATAAGAGAGATGATCAAGCAAGGGAAGGTGACAGATTTCAAAATCCATGATGATGGAAGAATACGATTTAAGGGTAGGTGGTATGTACCACAAAAGTGTGAGGAATTAAAGACAAAACTGATGGAAGAAGGACACAATACACCCTTTTTAATACACCCAAGGGGAGATAAGCTTTATAAGGATTTGAAAAAGGTGTATTGGTGGCCTAGAATGAAGTTAGAAGTGGCTAATTTTGTAGCTAAGTGCTTAACCTGTCAGAAAGTTATGATAGAACATAAGAGATCAGAGGGTATAGTGCAACCACTCGAGATCCCAATAGGAAGTGAGATTGCATCTCGATAAATTTTGTCACTAGTTTCCCTAAGTCGAAGAATGGAAATGATACCATCTGGGTTATGGTGGATAGGCTTACCAAATCAACACTGTAGGGAATTTTTCAAACTCAACCTTTTGAGCCTCACTGTGTTCATTCTTTTAGGCATGGCGGCGCTCCAAGGGAAGGAAGCAAGAGATAAAAGAGTCGCCAACAAGTTTTAGGAACTTGTAAACCGTTTACGTGTAAGAAGGCTACACCCCAATCATGATCATGGAGATCGCTAACTCCATAGTGGTCCGAAACCATGACTAGATGTTCGGAGATGATGGTACGAATTCAACCTAAAAGAGATTGAACCCGCCGTAAATAGGCCTTTACTCAATTCTTATGACAATCATGTGCGCTTTTCGATCAACATACATACATCAAGTTAATTCTAAACTTGTTTAATCTACGTTGGTTGATTATTAATGCACAATCAAAACTATTATTGGTGATCACTTGAATTAAAATCATATTAAGCCTAAATCAAATTATTAATTATCTGATTAGGCGTGATTTCAAGTACAAATTCCCTTTAAACCTGGAAGAAGGGGCGTGATCAAGCAATAGCAAAAAATAATGAATAATCAAGTGACATACAATTAATTGACACAACAATCATCATCATAATCAAAATCATCTAAACATCATTAGTAGTAAGTGTTGGGTTTCGTAGTGTCCGACACTACGCGGAATGAAACCTGCCCAAGACCCACACACTAATTAATGTAATTAAACATGCAATCACATAATTAAACAACAAAAGAGAGAGAGAAAGAGAAAAGACGATCTTACCCTCGACACATGCTTCGCTCGCTTACGAGCTCTTACTTGAAAGCTCTAGCTTCGCAAGTGCATAAGCCTCCGACGGCTCGCACCCTCGACCCGACCCGAGCGGTCTCTACCTCAAATGTTATTCGAGGCTAAACCAACAAAATACTAGAGTATTACGAACTTAAAGGTTTCCTCACAAATAAGGAGATGCCTTATTGAGTTCAACTCAAGTGCTTTTTCCCAAACCCAAAACTTGGGTATTTATAGGGAAGGGAGCCTTGATTTCCCATCTCCCTTCAATGTGGGAGAATTGCGTTTTGCATAATTTATTTAAATTCAAAAACAAATTAAAACGCAAATAAATCAACAAGCGTCAAGTGGCAAATGGTGAGCAAGGGTAGTTGAGGACCACTAAGAGGGGGAGGACCAAACACCACTTGCTCCCCAAGCAAGGCCACCAAGAACCGGTCCCCTCCATTAACCGTGAGCTGGCCACGCACAGCTGGCTGGCAACCTGCCTTGGCTGCCAAGGCTGCCCAGCTGGCGCCTAGCACCAAGACTGGGCTGGCTGGCCAGCTCGCACCAGCATGCGCGCAGCACGCAAGTCACGCATGCAATGCGGGCTGCTACTGCTGCGTTTGCTGTGCGATGTGCTAGCGAGGCTTAGCTGCCGCTTGCTTGTGGCTGGTGCTCTAATGCTAGAAAGCACGCACATCCATAGCATACATACGCAAGGCACGACGTTTGCGATGCTCGCATGCTAAGCGCAGCCTAGTTGCGGCTATGCATGCGGCTGGGTGCGATACCCACCACGCTAGCATGCATGCGATTAGTGGCCTCGCCTAGCCTAGCACTCGCATGGCTAGGCCAACGCGAGGCTATGGCTTGGCTCATACATGTCGCTTGCTTGATTCCACGTCTCGTTGAATTCTAAATTCGACTCGACTTGCGACGCTCGGTTCAACGCTCTAAGCTCGATATCCGACGTCTTTTCTCGTAATACTCTATTGTCTCATCTAATCCTTCGGATTGATTCGTCGTCTCGGATCAAGTTACTCGATTGGGGTGCGACCCAAAGGGTTCAGTCTAGATTAAGCTGTAATATTAATTATACATTAATATTACTGATCGGAAGCGACCTCCACCTAGGCATTCCGATCACTTGACCTCACTGAATAATTAGCTTTCTAATAATTCCGAACCCTCTATCGGAATAATACACTTGTTGGAAGGACACCATTCCTTTCAATAAGATCATAGGCATGATATTAAAAGGATTAATAACAAATCCTAGCATGTCACTAATAAAAATCATAAACAAAGCATTATCCTAAACATGATACTAGAAATCATAAAGACATCCTAACATGATACTACTCTAAAATTAAGGGAATAACTAAGGGTGATTGAATTACTCACTTTGATGCCTCATTTTTCTTGCTATTAAAATACTACACACGTTAGTAACCTTTCACGCCGAGGTCGAAGGTAACGTCAAGGATGGCTAGGAGTATTCAAATCTCGTGAATGAGGAATGGTGGATGATTTAGATGAGTATCAAGAATGTGTTTAGGTTAAGGCTAAGAACATGAGAGAAGTGATGATTAAGAATATCAAAAGTGTTGACGATGATTGTTGGTGATTGAATACGGGGTGAAACGACCACTATTTAATGGGAAAAAAGAGAGTCAAAGCGATCAGAAAATATCATAA
Organism: Chenopodium berlandieri; assembly: GCA_034703905.1. NCBI lineage: Eukaryota > Viridiplantae > Streptophyta > Magnoliopsida > Caryophyllales > Amaranthaceae > Chenopodium > Chenopodium berlandieri. The sequence continues at coordinate 57,925,368 of CM068289.1, forward strand.
TTTGGAACGAAATAAAACAGGTTCCATCGCGGCGCGATGGTCCTGTCGTTTTGCGATTGATCCCAGGATGACTAAGCCGTACGGAATTTGATTCCTAATAGTCTTGGGTTAACGAAATATACCCGTACGTCTTTTAATTCGATCGGGATTAGGATTATCAAAAAAAGTGATGTTTTATTCGACTTCGAACTCTTTACTCTTTATCTTTCGGGGAAAGGATAAATTAGGATTGAAAATAACCTTCTAGATGATTCTAGAAGCTCGTAATAAATCCTAATTGGTTTAGGATTGGGATTAAGGTATTTGGACCCTCTACATGATCATTGGGTCGTAGGTAAGGTAGACCTAAGTCCGGTTTGGGCTCGATTTAGAATTTTGGCCATAACTTATTCGTTTTAAGTCAGATTTGGGCTTATAATATATCGTAGAAAAGCTCTTTTCAAAACCCATCCAACTAAAAAATAATTGGACCAGGATCATGGACCAAAATAATCAGATTTGGACGTTTTTGTAAATTGGACCATAATGAATGATTTTGAGGGACACGAAGTGAATGATTTTGGGTTTAAAGACACGAAATGAGTGATTTTGGGTTTAAAGACACGAAATGAATGATTTTGGGTTAATAACATTTTAGGAAAGGTTAGGGATAAGGTTAAGGCTTAAGGGAACTTCACGAGACTCTTCAACTCTTTAGCGAACTCGATAATCAAAGACGTGAAAGGTACTTATCTGAAACGATATCCTTAGGAAATCCATGTAGCCTCACAACATTTTTGATGTAATCCTTCGCAAGTTGTTCCATTTCCATGTCTCTTTCATTGGTATAAACACTGCCTATAGACACCTGATTGTGTCTCCCCAAAAACCATACCCAGTGATAAGTACCTTTCACGTCTTTGATTATCGAGTTCGCTAAAGAGTTGAAGAGTCTTGTGAAGTTCCCTAAGCCTTAACCTTATCATTAACCTTTCCTAAAATGTTCTTAACCCAAAATCATTCATTTCGTGTCTTTGAACCCAAAAATCATTCATTTCGTGTCCTTAAAAACATTCGTTTCATGTCCAAATTATAAAAATGTCCAAACCAGATTATTTTGGTCCATGTTCCCAGTCAAAATATTTTTTAGTTGGATGAAGTTTGAAAATAGCTTTCCAACGATATATTATAAGCCCAAATCCGACTTAAAACGAATAAGTTATGGCCAAAATACTAAACCGAGCCCAAACCGAGCCTAAGTCCACCTTAGCTACGACCCAATGATTATATGGAGTCCAAATATCTTATTTAGGCCCTATATGATCATATTCCAATCCTAAACCAGTTAGGAACATCTAGAATCCTCTAGAAGGTTCTAATTTATCCCTTCCGAAAAGATAAAGATCAAAGAAGTCGACATCGAATAAAACTTCTTATAAAATAATCCTTGTTCTATTCAAATACGAAGATGTTCGGATATCTTCTACAAACACAGTTCCATTAGAAATCAAACTCCGTACGGCTTTGCTATCCTTTAGAACCAGCGCGCGACGCCAGAACCATCGTACAGCGACAGCCCTGGCGCGGCGCATCAGCTCCAAGCACGACGCGACAACCTTGGCGCCTCACATCAAAATCAGTTAAATTTTATTTGAAACTTCTAATTGTCCAGACTCTCTTTTTTCCCTATAAATAGAAGTCGTTTTCCCTTTTTTCAAAACAACGATCAACAATAACCATCATCAAATACCTAGCCACAACTATCATCAATCATCATTCAAAACACCCATGTTCTTAGCCTTAGCCTAGACATATCCTTGATATTATCCTAAATCAGTCACGATGCACTACTACAAATTATGGATAAGAAACCAATGATAAGAAACCACAGTTAGTGGATAAGTGGTTTTTTAACAAAAGAAACCTATTTTCTCAAAAAAGGGGTCTCTTATACATATATTTAAGATACCTCCTTCAAGGAAAAATGGTTCCTTATTTAATTTTCTAAATTTACTCTTATTTAAGGAATCACTTTTATGAAAAGGGGTTTCTTATATTAATTTAATATTTTTTCTAACCCTAATTTTTCATGATCAGTTTCTTTAATTCCCCCTATAACATAAAATTGCCGCCCCCCACCCTTTTTATTCATCCTCTCTTCTCGTTCTCCTTTTTCCTCTTTATCTATCAAACATTCACCTCTTTCTCATGTTCTCTACATTTCTCTTCTTTCTCCTTCATTGAAGCGGCTCCTAACTAACCATTAAAGCGGAACTAGAGCACTTTTAAGTTTTTTTTTTTTTTTTTACAATTTTAATTCAAAATGTCTTTTTGATTTTGTGTTAAATTATTGTTTTTAACGAATTTTTTTATACAATTTCATTTAAATGTCTTGTTTTGTTGTTTTAGTATTATTTTTTTTCCTTTTAGTTTACAATTTTTAAAGATATGATCTAGTTTATGTTTTATTCTCAATATTCTGCTATCACATTATATATTTCTTATTTTTTTTTTAGATTTTTTTCATTTCTTATATGTGTAGACACCTACTTTTGGCCTCCTGTTCCGACGGGAAGTACAATGATGTTACAAAAACTCGTTCTTCATGCTAGGTCAAAGCTGAAGTTTTACGCACTCTGAAATGCATTATGAAGTAAGTTAGAATCTGTATTTGAGACCAAATTATCTTAGTGCCTATTCTAATTAATAATTAGGCCTAAAACATGCTCATACATGTTTAAACTTGATTAATAACGGACCTAAATGCATCAAATGCGATGATTGGATCAAATAGATCTTGCATTGTAGAAAAACAAACCAACCAGAACATTTAACCACCCAATATCCATACAGGGCCTATACATATGGATATCCCTTTCAAAGAGCTTTCCAACGGTACATTATAAGCCCAATTCTGAGTTAAAACGAAGAAGTTACCATCAAAATAATAACCGGGCCCTAAAACCGAAACCCTTGCCCTCAAACAGTCATATCTTTTGATACATAACATATTTTAACCTAATTCTAACGGCATTGGAAAATAGATATTCAAAGATTTCCAATGATATCTTATTTTTCTTAATCCGACTTTTCAATCAAAAGTTATGGAAGTTATAAAAACACGTTTTTGTATAAGGCAAACCGCACCGCGCGCAACTCTCAAAGTCTTCGAGTTGCGCTCGGCATCCAAACGCGACTCTGAGAGTTGTGCGCGCCACCTGACACCGCGACTCTAAAACCCTAAACCTAGATTTCTACGCCTATAAATAGGGGTCTTCGTTAGCCCTAATCACAACAGAAAAATCAGAATTAAAACCCTAGCATTGTGAAATCCCTAATCTCTCAAACCCTCTTACTATCATACTAATTTTCTCCTCTCTTCCCAAATACTCTCCAACCCTAATTGATTTCATTGAAGCCTTGGAAATACGAAGAAGAAGGAAGGTCCATAAACATCCAAAACAAAGATCTAGCAAACAAAGGAGAATGCTAGTTTCCTAAGCACTTAGATAAATCACTTTTCTTTTCTTGTTTTAATAACTTCAATCAACTAATTAGTGTTGTTTGATCACCTAAAATAAACTTTAATTAATTAATTTCACATATTATTCTTGCGTTAATCAAGACTAGAATTTGAATAATTAATTGTTGTTTTATCACTTAAAACAAGGCGAATATTATTTATTTCTTGTTCTTTTCACGAATTTGAATAACAAAGAATAACGACATTCGTTGCAATGTAATCTTTATGTGATTGACGCGTGTAAATAAAATCAACTAACTTAGTTTTAGGTATCACGTTGCATATATTTTTTGGTGATGAAATTGTGAAAAAGGAAGAGCTAGTAGAGGTCGTACTTGGGCTAGAATAGCAATTTTCCCCTAAAGGGAACGTTATCTTAGTACCCTCGCTCCCGAACTCATTTCTGGTACAAGTAGACCAATTTAGGCATGTGTAAACTTATGATTCATGCTAAATATCTCTTGAACCTACTTGGGAGAAAGGCATAAACGATGTTTATGAGTTTTCCTAAAACTCATTGGCGACTCCTTATTAGTTTCTTACAAAAAAAGCGTAATGATATGATCAACTCTAATTCAAGGTACCCCAAACAATCAAGAATTCAAATCCTAACACACCCTATAAAGTATAAAGTCCTAGGCTTTTAAAGGGCCATGAGCATAGAGGAAAAGGATACCCTACGATGGGCACACCCTCCTCACAATATGGCCTAGATTTTTAAACTTCGTTTTTTATATTTGGTTTTCATTTTTAGTTTTTTTTATCATAATAAGCTTCGTATTAGATCTATTAAGAATTGTGTTTTTCTTGTCAAAAAAAAAAAATTGTGTTTTTGAATTTTTTTTTTAATTTTATTTAAAGATTCATGGGTTTTTTTTTTTTGTCGTTCATGTTTTTTTTAATATTGTTTTAAATCATTTTGGATGTAGATCTGTGACTAATTATTTTGAACTATTTTATTTTATTTTTTTTTTTTTTGTTTTTAGTTTTGAATTTAATTTCATTTCTGTTTTTTCATATGATTCATATACTCTACTACTCCGATCTGCATGCCTATTTTATTTTGATATGTGATTTTTTTGCATATTCATTTACAAAGGAGATCTTAAAAGATGAATGGAAGCTATATCAATTCTATTTAGTGATATTAATTGTAATTTATATTGAGTTTTTAGATGACTAGCTATTGTAAATGACTAAATGTTATTCGTTATGTAATTAACTTTATAGTATATAATAATGGTGTAAGAATTTTACATATTTGTGGATGAATATTTTAGTGCATTATTTTCGATGTGAATTTTTTTTAAAATTTATTGTGGTATAGCTATCGTATATACGAAGTATGTATTCGATAATTATATTGCAATATAATTTTTTTTAAATTAAAAACAAATCAAATAGACCCCCTCTATAAAATAGCGGTCTTTTAAGTATATTTTACGAAACCCCTTTTCCGAAAATAAGGGATTTCTTTAATGCTTTTAATAAATCAAATCAGACACGTTTAAGAAACCCTTTCTCCCAAAAAGGAGTTTCTTAAGTTGAGCAAACAAACCCCTTGAAAAAAGGGGTTTCTTAACCTAAGACACCATTGAGCTTAAGACCCGCTCTAAAGTGGTTTCTTAGGCCAATTTTAGGGGGTTTCTTTCCATGTTTTTATGGTAGTGATACTTCCTTTGCGTGATTATTCGAATACTCCAAGCCATACTCGATGTTTCCTTCGACCTCGACGTGAAAGGTTGATAGTTCTGAGGGTTTGGTCCTAAATCTATATTTCAATTCGTATTTACTTTATTGATTTAACCTTCTTGAAGTTTACTAACGTGTGTATCATTTTAATAGCAAGAAGGTTGAGCCATCAAAGTAAGTAATTTAATTACTTAACCATTCATTTGAGTAGAAATCATGTTTATAATGTTATGTTAATTATTCCTAGTGTCATGCTTAGGATGTTATTTTGATTTCTAGTATCATGTTTAGGATAATGCTTTGATTTTGTTATTAGTGACATGCTAGGGTTTGTTATTAATCCGTTTAGTATCATGCCTAGGATCTTACTACTAACGATGTTTTGATGATTTTCTTATGATGATGATTGTTGTATTAATCATATGTTGCTTGATTATCGATGATTTATTGTTATTGCTTGATCACACCCTTTCTTACAGGTTTTAAGGGAATTTGTACTTGAAACCACGCCTAATAAGATAACTAATAATTTGATTTAGGCTTAATATGATTTTAATTCAAATGATCACCAACATTAGATTTGATTGCGCATTAGTAATCAACCAATGTAGATTAAACAGGTTTAGGATTAATTTGATGTGTGTATGTTGATCGAAAAGCGCGCATGAATATCAAAAGAATCAAGTAGAGGCCTATTAGAGCGGGTTTAACCTCTTTAGGTCAAATTCGTACCATCATCCCCAAACATCTAATCATGGTTTTGAACCACTATGGATTTAGCAATCTCTATGATTATGAATGGGGTGTAACCTTCACACTCGTGAACGATTTACAAGTTCCTAAAACTTGTTGGCGACACTTTTTATCTAGCTTCTTTTCCTTGGAGCGCCACCATACTTAAAAACATGACACCACAGTAGGGCGGGGTTGAAAAATTCCCTACACAGGTAAAAGAGTTACGCAGATTTGAAGTATAGGGAAAAGGAATTCCAAGTTGGTGACAAAGTATTGCTTAACTACAGAAATTTGGCCTTTTAGCGACAGGTAAAATCCGTTGCTAATTTCTAAAAATCCGTCGTTGGACATAGCTAGCTACGGATATATCAACAGAATCACTCCGTTGGTAAAACCTTGTCGCTAACTGGATTTAAAGACGGGAAAAAATAATCTGTCGCTAGATTTAGCAACGAAAAAAATTTCGTCTCTAAATTTAGCAACGGAAAAAAAAAATCGTTGCTGGACATAGCTAGCTAAATCAGCAACGGAAAAAAAATCTGTCGCTAAATTTAGCAATGGAAAAAAAATCCGTCGCTCTTATCAGCAACGGAAAATAAAATCCGTCTCTAAATTTAACAACTGAAAAAATATTTTGGCTCTAAAAAAAGCTGCTATTCAGTTTGACCTCACTCAGGTCAACCCAACTCGGCTTTGCATGTAAGGCTCCTTGAATCCCCAATCTCAAGAATTGGGATTGCTAGGAGTCGAACCCGTGACCTCAAAGTCACATAGTGAAACTCTTACCAACTATACCAAATATTATTTGTTTACTTCTACGCACATAATTGATAATAAGTGAAAGAAATATTAGAGACGGAATTTAAAATCCGTCTATAGTTTAGAGACGGATTTGAAAATTCGTTTCTAGTTTAGAAAATCTGTCTCTAGTTTACATAATTCCTCTCAAAAGTAATAATATACATTTACAGACGGAATTAAGAATCTGTCGCTCATATCAGCAACGAAAAAAAAAACAAAAAATCTGTCTCTAATTTAGCAAAGGAAAAAAAAAAACCGTCTCTAATTTAGCAACGGAAAAAAAATCCGTCTCTAAATTTAGCAACGAAAAAAAAAATAAAAACCGTTTCTAATTTAGCAACGGAAAAAAAATCTGTTTCTAATTTAAAGACGGATTTTTTTAATTCCGTCTCTAATTTAGAAACGAATTGAATTCTGTCGCTAGAATTTCGTTTCTATATGGACATTTTTTTGTAGTGATTATAAGGTATCACCAATGAAAGGAGTCATGAGATTCGGAAAGAAGGGGAAATTGAGTCCAAAATACATTAGACCGTATGAGATTTTGCAAAGGATAGGAAAAGTAGCTTATAGATTGGCATTGCCTATGGACCTTAGTAAGGTACATGATGTGTTTCACGTTTCTCAATTGAGAAGATACATCCCAGATAAGTCACATGTATTGCAACCTGAAACCGTAGAACTAGATCAAAGTCTAACTTATGAGGAAAGACCTGTAAAGATCCTTGATACTAAAGTGTGTAGTACACGCAAGAAAGATGTAAAGATAGTAAAGGTTTTATGGTCGAATCAAGAAACTGAGGAAGCGACATGGGAAGCCGAGGATGAAATGAGAAAGAAGTACCTAGAATTGTTTGAGGTTAGTTGAGTTACGAGGTCGTAACTCGTTTTCTTTAAGGGGCGTAGAATGCGGTAGAATTTCGCGTTTTTTTACCTTCATTTCAAGCATTTTTGTGCATTTTCAGTATATTTTGCACAATCTTATACAAATTTTAGAAAGAAAGTCACAAGAAAGGTTACAAAAAGTACAGTATCTATGAGTGTTAAGAGAAAATTTTTGTTAAGTGAGTGAAAAAGTGAAATTTTAAACAAGAGTTTTACCTTTTTTTGTGCTCAAGTTTCGAGGAAGAAACTTCTTTTAAGGGGGGTAGACTGTAATACTCCGTATTTTTATAATATTATGTATATATATTAATTAAAATGATTCATTTCATTTTAAATAAATTAATTATTTGATTATAAAATAAGTGTGTATAAAATAATATGAGTTATTAATTAGGGCAATAAAGTATTTAAATTGGGTCAACATCACTCAAAGTATTGGACTAGCTTATTGGGAATAAAAGAGTTTTTAAGGGGCCCAACAAGTTAGCCCCAAAGAAGATTTCAAATGGGAATAGGATTAATAATGATAATGTGTAAATAAATTTTTTTGTTTTTAAAAGAGGATATAAATACCCCAAAAACTCAAGGATTTCACACTCAAAAACCATTTGTCAGATTTCTCAAAAGACCCAAACTTTTTCTCTCTTTTTTTTCTCTCTTTTTCCTCTCTTTCCGCACCTTTCTCTCTTCCTTTTCTCACGGTCGACAACCGGCGACCACCACCGGCCGCCAGTCATGCCGACGACCAGCGGCAGCCACCAGCACCGATGATCGTCCCCTTCTCTCTCTCTCTCTCTCCTCTTGTGCGGTTTCGGTATAAAGAAAAAAAATCTCTTTTCTCCTATTTTAATTTCTAAGCTTGTTTAATTAATTTAAAGCATGATTTTAATTATATTTTGATTTTTTTTTGGGTATTTGATACTGTTAATTTATTATTAATATTTTCAGATTTTAATTTGATTAAAACCCCAATTTACAAACCCTAGAATTTAGGAATTTAATGTTTATGATTAGGGTTTGATTCTAGGTTGTTGTGGTTGTTAAATTAATGATTAGAACATGTTTTAAATGAGTTTTAAGCCCTCAATGAATGCTAGAATTTAACTATACTCACTACTTTTTAATTATTATGTTAGGTTTTGATTACCCATAACAGGGAAAAGGTTTGTAATGATTTAAATATGATTTTCTGGTTTATTAGTGATGTTTTATATTAAATAAGTATGCTTGAATTTTATATAAGTTATGAAAACTAAGTCTTTTTGAAAGAGTTTTAAGTACCCACTTAAAGAAAAGGTTTTAAGGCTTTTAAACCATTAATTAGGTTAATTAGTGAGGTTTAATAAATATAATAGTTGCTTGAAATTTGTAAGAATAGTGGATTAATTATGATTATGTATTTATATTTATAGGAAGTTTCGAGCTAGGAGTGTGGCCGAGTTTAGGCATTATTCAAGGTATGTATGCGCGTAAAAGTGATTGTGTATGCGTAATATCATGCTAGGAATGCAAAGTATGTAGTAAGTGATGATTTAGTAGCATGTTTGGTTGATTAAATGCTTGGATTTGATGTTGGTTGATCATGAATTTTTATGCAAGCATGTGAATATGTTATTTGAGGCATGATACAAGTTGTTTATGTATGAATCATGGAAGTATGTTTTATTTTAAAGTATCAAGAAAGCATGAAATTAATAAGCAAGGCTTATCTATGTTTAAAAGAGCTAAGATTATAATTATTGAGCATGATTCATAATTTTATTTCTCACCCATACATTATTGGAGTTAAGTCAAGAAGTTAGTTTATTTATTTACTCACTCATCTAAGTTGAGATTGAGTCAAGAAAGTTTATTAGTGTATTTTATGCACCAAGGTAGTAATAGTGCAATCTTTTGCATAAAATTAGGCAAGGAACCTTAATTAAAACAAATAGTATGTGCTCACTAATTGATTCAAGAATGAAATGGAAGTGTATGTTGATGATTGTTATGTTTATTCTTGATTGATTGGTTGGAGTCATCACATGTTAAATTGGTAAATCACGTAAAGTATAAGAGGATACGCACCAAATAGTATATACACCTGAAATTTGAACATATAGGGGGAGTTATGGGGTGTTATATTTAACCATAGCTTCTACAAGGGTACAGGATGTTGTACTTTCTTTTATTATTAATGCGCTGGAATTCTGTCACAAGGGTGACATAGTAGGTGCCAATTGGGGTAGCTCCGTAATTGGAAGCTCAATATTTAAAAGGGCTATTTAAGGAAGGAACCCCGTTAGATGCGTAATCCAAAGCTATATTAGTAATTAATATTGCTAGTTATGAGTCAAAGGTAAGTTGACTTGTGAATTGTATGGCGAGCATGTTTTAATATTATTGCTAGGATGATCATGTTAGTGTGCTAGTTTTATAAGTTCATATGTATTCAGCTTTTGCTGATTCGTACTTTTGTGTTTGTGTTTGGCTTTCCTTTGGATTGGCTCTACTATAACCCATTTATATGGTAAGTAGAGGGGTTGAAATAAGGAGAAAGTTACAGGTACTTGAAGCATGAAGGGAATGAGTGCATAGAGTTACTTGTTATGCTTTCTTAGTTTATATTTGAATTGTTGATTTTATTATTCATGGACTAACGTTGTTATGATTTATTTTAAACTTGCTTTTAAAGGGCAATATTCATATTAGTTCCAATTTGTGAACGCTTTAATTTACTTATGTTTTGAGGTTGTGAACTCAAGTTATTTATTTTTAAAAGTTGGTTTTTAATTTAGACTTCTACTGTGTGACTTTGAAATAGCCTTAGCCGTGACCACGGTGGTGGTAATATTTTGGTTATTTCCTAAAATGAGATTTTATTTAGAGTAAAAAACGTATTTTAAAAGAAGGAAATTTCCAAGGTATTACAGGATTGATTGTGATGAGACATTTAGTCAGGTTGTTAAACCGACAACTATTCGGGTGGTTCTCAGCATTGCATTATCTAAATCATGGCCCATCATCAATTAGATCAGATGTCAAGAATGCTTTATTACATGATAACTTGAATGAAACTGTGTACATGTATCAACCGTTAAAGATCCTGCCTGAACCGATCATGTCTGCCTTTTCCGGAAGTCTCTAAGTGGTCTAAAACAGGCACCCCGTGCCTGGTATCAACGTTTTGTAGATTTTGTGGCTACTATTGGTTTTATTCACAACTAATCTGATAACTCGATCATTGTTTATTTACCACCATGGTAATGCTACTTCTTACATTCTCCTCTACATTAACGATATTGTCCTTACTGCCTCTTCAGAGTCTTTCCGCCGCAGAGGCGGTGCTAGGTGAGGACAAGGGGGGACAGCAGTCCCCTCACTTTTTAAAAAAACAAAAATTAGTTTATATACATAATTTTGTGTATAAGGGTTGATATCAATCCAAACGGTTCAGTGGTCAAGTATCACTTATAGTAGCTTATGGACGCGGGATCAAACCTCCCTGTGAGTTCATTTAAGCTTTTATTTTTGAATAAGTAGTTGACTACAAAATTAAAACCTGCAACATTTTGAAAACAAGTGGTCGTCGCCTACTTGGTATTTGAGATGAGCAAATTAATCACAAATTAATCAAGCCACCGAAGTTCAATTCTTGTTGCAGACATTTAGCTTTTTTTTTTTTTCTAATTCTATTTTTTTTTTAATGTATAAGATAGCATTACTTCATTTTTTTTCTTAACAATTATATATAAACTTATTTGAATAATTTTAATTGTAATTTTGCATGAACAGGTATCCAAATTATGATTGTGAAAAGGATCAATTATGACAAATATTACATTTAATTAGTTATATAATTTAATGGTCGAATTTTTCAAATATTCTAAACCCATAATCTAATACGTTTATGGAGGAAAATTTGGTATATGATGTTGGTATTTTAATCAAGTAGAACTCCGTATTTTGGATTTTTTGACCGTAAAACTATAACTAGTTAAGTATCCGTTTGTTCCAACATTTTTGTCAAACTAAGCGATGTTCATTTGTTCCCCCGATTTGAAATTTCTGGCTCCGCCACTGTTCCGCCGTCATGTGATTTCACAGCTTAGCTATGAATTTGCAATGAAAGATTTGGGTAAATTGAGCTACTTTTTTAGTATTGTTGTCTCTCGAGATAAAAATGGATTATTTTTGTCTCAAAAGAAACACGCTCAAGAAATTATTGAAAAAGCAGGCATGGTTAATTGCAAACCATCTACTACTCCAATTGATTCCAAAGGGAAGTTAAGTACTCATTCTGGTGCTCCGTATGATGATCCTATTTCTTATCGTCGTCTTTGTGGTGCTTTGCAGTACTTGACATTCACTCGACCTGATATCTCTTATGTGGTGCAGCAAGTTTATTTGTTTATGCACGCCCCTCGCGTGGAACATATGGATGCATTGAAACGCATACTTCGTTACATCCAAGGTACGACTGATTTTGGTTTGCATTTATATAAGTCATTCATTTCCTCTATTCTCTCCTACATGGATGCCGATTGGGGCGGGTGTCCGGACACTCGTCGGTCTACATCAGGGTATTATGTTTTCCATGGTGACAACCTGATTTCTTGGTCTTCCAAAAGTCAACCCACTTTGTCAAAGTCAAGTGCTGAAGCAGAGTACAAAGGGGTTGCCAATGTTGTTTTTGAATCTTGTTGGGTTCGAAATTTGTTGCTTGAGCTCCGATGTCCTATTTCGAAAGCAACACTGGTTTATCTGACAATGCTAGTGCCATCTATCTTTCCAATAATCCGTTTCAACATCAGCGCACTAAACATATTGAGATGGACATACACTTTGTTCGTGAAAAAGTTCAGAGGAGCGAAGTTCGTGTCCTACATGTGCCTTCCCGTTATTACCAGATTGCAGACATTTTTAGCAAAGGTCTGCCTAAGATTTTATTTAATGATTTTCAGGACAGTCTCAACTTTCATAGTCCTCCTGTTTCGACTGCGGGGGTGTGTTAGATTATGTAAATAATCTAGTGTATATTATTAGTTTGTATTTTTATCAATATATCCTTAGCCTTAACCCTAGTATACTCTTGTATATATATTGATGTTTAATCAATGAGAAAGGCACGGCAAATATTCTCATATTTTCTCAGTTTTATCATCATTATTGTGTTTTAACACTTGATATTATGCTTTGTAATCATGAGAATAAGCTGCATTTTCATGTTTTAAGTTATTCCTTCTAACTCGATCAAGAGAGTAATTAGGTGTCCTGGATGATTTCCCCTAATTTATTTCCCATTAATGCTATGTCTTGCATGGTACTTTTGTTTTTGAGATAAAATTGAGTGGTGTAAGCCATGCCTTAGACCTTCTTAATATTGTAATTCCCTTCCATAGACCTTAATTGACTTGAATTAGTAGTTGATAGATAAAAATCAAACCAAAAATTACTTAAATCAATCTAGCTTGTTTAAATGATAGCATTTAGTGGATGATGCAATGCCTCTTATGGGTTCGACCTATTCTTATCCTTGCTACTAGTTAGTGAGACCGAGATAGGTTGGTGATGCTCTTACATATTGGGAGTTTCTACTAATAAAACTGATGAAATTCCCTATATAATTCCCTTATGGAGGCTCGGGTTTTGAAAAAAAAGAAGAGGAAGGAGATGAGAAGTGGTTGTCTAATATTACATACCTAAAGTGAGTATGATATAAAAGAAGTAAATTTTGTAAAAAAACCTCCTTATAAAACATTTTTTTTTTTTAAAAAAACCTCCTTATAATTTTATTTTATTTTTTGCAAAGTCAAACCTTAATTAAAAAAAATTTTGCGAAGTCATACCTTTATGCCGGAAAATGAGGTTTGACCCTATTTTCCAGCGTTGACCACCCCAACCTCACCCACGAAACCGCATCTCCTCTTCGAACCCACTAACGAAAATCAAACTCCCTCCTTTCCACCACCTCGCAAATTTAGGGTTCAGGGTGGTTTGAGTGTTAATTTAGGGTTTGGAGGGCGCGGCTAGGGGTGGAGGAAGAGGTGGGGGTCGTTTTGAGGTGGGTGTTCAAGGGCGGGCGAAAAATGGAGGGATGGGTAATCGTGGTGGAGGAAAGGGAGTAGGGGTGGGGAAAGGGGAGGAGTGAGGTCTGGGAGTGAGAATTGGGGTGCCGAGGCGGATAGTGGAGGGGTGAGGGGTGGTTGGGGCTGTAGAGGAGGGTTTAAGGTGGTCAACGTCGTGAAAGAGGTGGGTTTAGGATGGTCAACACTAGAGATGGCAATGGGTCAGATCTGGACTGGGTCCAGATGGACTCGGATCCAGATCCGTTTTTCTACCATGGATCCAGATCCATCGGGTCCAAAAAGTAGAGATTCAGATCCCAATCCGACGGATCCACCGGATCCAAATCCAAAATGGATCCTACACATTTTGCCAAATTTTTTGCGACAAATATAATGTTCGAGCCGAAAAAATTTACTTCAAGCTTTTGTCGAGATGATTAAGTTGAATAATTAAATTAAATTAAAGTTATACAATATTATGCATTTGTAGAAAGCAAAACAATACTTGAGAATAATGTAAACAATTCAGATCTGTTATAGACTTATAGTCAAGTCTATAGTTATTCGATAAATATTTTTTAAAAAAAAAAAAACGAAATGTTAGCCAAACAACCCAGAAATCTCATCTACATAAAAGACGCAATTCGTCATAAATGAATTTACATACTCATATATGCATATATGTGGATGATCTAGAAACAAACTTTAGAGTTTTGACTTTCAATACTATATGAAAGCAAGATTGGGTTTTTAAATACCATTAACATCATTTTCTCCTCCAAATACCACCCGAATGGCGCTGAAACACAAAAACTTATTGAATGTTCACTCGCGCTCGGAGAAGCTACTTGGTTCGCTTGCTGACTAGAATTAAGGTTGCTCGAGGTTCACTTGCCGACTTGAATGGAGGTTGCTCGCTGACTTTAATTAGGGGTAGAGAGAGAAAGTTAGGGTTTAGTTTGGGAGAGAGAAAGATAGAATTACTTGGAGAGTTACACTTTATTTGGATAGAAGGAAATGGGAGGAAAAGGAGGGGGACAAACTCTCTTGTTTGGGTAAAGGATTGAGGTAAGGAAGGGAAAGGAGAGGGAGGGATCCATTTTCCCTCTCTCTTTAATAAGCATAATCCCTCCAAAATTGGAGAGATTTGCAGGGAAAATGGAGTTCACCTCCCCCTCTCTTTCTTTCCCCTTCCTTTCCTCCTATTTCTCTCCTCTTCCTTTCCTTCCTTATTTGCTATCCAAACAAAGCGTTAGAGTGGCTTTGAGACTTGAGACTAGTAGTGTTGGGCCGTATAAATAACAAAAATTGGTTTTCTTATAAATTAAAAACGAGTAAATGGATCTGGATCCGGGTCTGAGAGTTAGACCCGGATCCAGATCCGTTTTTTTACAAAGGACCTGGATCCGTCGGGTCTAAATTTTGAGGATCCATATCCATAAAAAACGGATCTGGATCTACGGATCCGGGTCGAGTCCAGATCCATTATCATCCCTAGTCAACACCATAAAAGGGGTGGGTTTAGGGTGCTCAATGCCGTGAAAGGGTGGTTTTGTGGGTGGGGCTGTGGCAGGGCGGTTTCGTGGGTGGATTGTGATTGTCAACGCCAAAAAATAGGGTCAAACCCCATTTTCCGACATAAAGGTACGACTTCGCAAAAAAAAATATTTTGATTAAGGACTTACAAAAAATAAAAAAAATAAATAAAAAAATGCTTTTACAAGGAGGTTTTTTACAAAATTTCCATAAAAGAATGGAGGTAGTATATCTATCACCACAATCGCAAATAAAATAGTCGATTTACTCCCTCCGTCCCTTATTTACATGCCTACTTTTCTTTTTAGGGGTTTCAAAATTACATGCCTATTTCTATTTTAATAATGTACTTTTTGACAATATTCCCTCTTTTTATGAGTTGTCATTTTTTTTTTTTTTTTTTTTTTTTTTGTGTGTGTGTACTTTTGACATCTTTTTTTAACACTTTCTCTTTCCATCTCTTTAATAATTACCCACTAGTCAACTACCTTTTCTTTCTCTCTATCTCTCTCTAACCACATGCATATTTGTACTTCCCTATCATGGCTTTTAAGTTCCTTAATTCTCGTGTAAAATGAGAAGTAAGCATGTAAATAAGGGACGGAGGTTGTACATAAATGTTAAACTAGAAACAATCTTTGTTTTGAGTTTTAGAAAAAGCATAAAAGGTTCACACTTTATATCTAGCTATATATTGTTAGAAAGTGTAACACTTTAAGAAAATAAAGGAAATTTTTATTTTTTTTTAAAAAAAAAAGTTTTTACTTATTAATAATTGAATATACTTCATAATACAGTATGTCTTGTGTGGCTAGCTACAATGGTGTGATCACATTTGTTTATAAAAATATTCACTATTCTATGTATTCGTTAATATGAGCAATCTCAAGTAATCATGTGAGTAACCTTAATTTGTTCATATAGCAACTCTAATTTATTATACGAGTAACATTAATTAATTAAAAAAAAAATATAAGTAACCCAATTTTCTCATTACGGTATTCCAATATCTGTCAAGGTAACCCCCATTACTTAATTATAATGTAAGATGGGTACACCAACTAACCACATATAAGAATTTGTGCTCATAATAATATGTGAAATTATATCTTGAATAACTAAAATATACGAAATAAAAAGGGGAAGTAGGAACCTACCTTGACTCACATATACCGGCTAGTCTGAACACGCTGAAGATGCCATGAACTCCCCAAGGTGTTGGTGTCAGAAGTCAACCACATGAACATTCGCCAAGGGTAAGGCAGGAGCATTTAAATTTTATTAATGTTATAATGAGTTGTGTCATCACCGATTACGTCATCACTTTCACACTGAATATGCCAGTGCATCAGTGCATGACCATCTCAATTCTTAAAATAGAATTAAGAAGGAGAAGTTGTTATACCTCCTCTGTCCCTATTTTTTTGCCCTAATTGAATGTGTACGATTTTCAAGACGTATCTTAAAACGTCTATATCTTTATTTTCATACACGTAAAAATTATAAAAACGTGATATTAATAAAATGTACAATGAGACGAATCTAACAAGACCCCACTCATGACTATATTATCTTTAATAAATCAACGGTAATTTATGATCAAAATTTTCAAAATTTGACCCAAAAATTTGGCAATGGGGTAAAAAAAAAGGGACGGAGAGAGTATTAAAAAAAATAAAAAATAAAATAAAAAAAAAACATTTGAAGGACTTCCAATTCCTTTAGTAAATGAGTAGGCTTTTTTTTTTAAAGAGAGGCTTAAGGAGTTAAGGACAAACGATAGGAGTAGAGATATTTACACTTGTAATTTGTGTTATTCTGTAAATAAAAAAAATAATAATAATAAAAAAAAATTGTGTTATTATATACATGTAGGTATCTATCTATTACATATTATTAAAGGCGAATAAAAGGGACATTTGGCAGCGTCATATTAAATATTTTCCCTCTAAGAATATTAGCTTAAAATAAAGTATTATTACCATAACGGAGAATTGTATTTAAATAATGACAATTGTTTTACATAAAATTTAAAGTAAACTTTCTAAAATATTAAAGTGCTTATTATAACTATTATAGTTGTTATATACTTCATACTTTTTTGACGGGATATATACTTCATACTTGAATAATTGGTGTGTCGATTCCTTACATTTTTATATCGTTTTTATAATTTGATTTTCATTATAATTATTTAACAAATGTGCATCTATTGCACGGGGTTTAACCTAGTTAAGTATTAGGTATAAACTACATATATTCTACTAGTCTCATGTAAGTAGAGAGGGCGATTTTGTAGCGCACCATCTTGCTAGGTTAGTGTCTTTCGGTGTTGAACAACATTGCCACAAATGGGTTACTTTTTTTTTTTTTTTGAATTAAAAAAAAAAAACTAACTGTAGTTAAGGATTTTTATTAAAATAACACTTATCAATGGTAATCAATAATTTAGGTTTACCAATGATAATAAGTTTTTTTAACGTTTACCACTGATAAAATTAAAAAGTTCGAGTTTACCAAAGAAAATTTCCCTTTTTTTTTAAGGAAAACGTAGATAAGTGCTTTATTTTAACATTATCCATGAGTACATTGGTAACCACGTTGCTTGTGTGATTGCCAATGTACTCATGGATAATGTTAAAATAAAGCACTTATCTACGTTTTTCTTAAAAAAAAAGGGAAATTTTCTTTGGTAAACTCGAACTTTTTAATTTTCTCAATGGTAAACGTTAAAAAAACTTATTATCATTGGTAAACCTAAATTATTGATTACCATTGATGAGTGTTATTTTAATAAAAATCCTTAACTATAGTTAGTTTTTTATTTTTTTAATTAAAAAAAAGTAACCCATTTCCAATCAACCCAAGCCACCTCTCCCCCACCCCCACCAACGCCGGCGCCCAGCTCCACCTTCGATGGTGCGCCGGCCTCCCCTGGCAACGCCCGACCTCCCCCAACCCCGCCAGTGTCGCCCAGCCTCCCCTGCCCCCACCTCCTCTTTTTCTCCTTTTCAACCCTTCCCATTTCCCCCACCCACCGCCGACCAATCTAACCACCACAAAACCGGCACCCTTCCCTGACGACCCCCCTCCCCTGTTTGCCGGTCAAAAACCCTAAAAACCACCCCAAAACACTAGAAAATACCCAAACCCGTTTAGGGTTTCGAAACCAAACCCAGGAAACGGGTTTCGATTTTCTGGTGGTTTTGGGTGGGTTTTAGGGTTTCCGTGGTCGGCTCACAGAGGAGGGGGTTCGTCAAGGAAGGGCGCTGGTTTTCATGGTGGTTTGGGTTGCGATTAGGGCCCGGCGGGTGGCGGTGGGGAAAATGGGAGGACGTGGGGGTCGAGGTAAAGGGAAAGAGAGGAGGTGCGGGACGGGGAAGCGCAGAGCCAAAACGAGAACGGGTTCTGTCGAACTCAGGCGTCGCCGGCTGGGGGTTGGCCGTCAGCAATGGTGTTGGTGGCTAGGTTAGGGGTTTGGTTTTTTTTTTTTGGGGGTTTTATAAAAAAATATTTCTAAAATAAATATAATAAAAAATAAATAAATAACTAACTATGGTATTTATCTAGTTAAAATTTATCATTAATGTTATAGTTGACTTAATATAAGAAATTTAGGTTTACCAATGATAATAAGTTTTTTTAACGTTTATCACTGAGAAAATTAAAAAGTTCGAGTTTACCAAAGAGAATTTCCCTAAAAAAAACCATATATTATAGTTATTTTCATTCTGTAAATATTTCCTCTGTCTCATAATAACTGAGATGTTGAACTTTTTTCACAATTTATGTATTAACTTTGACCATAATATTTTATTAACATAATAAAAATATATTTTATCAAGTTAATGCACTAATAAGAGTAATTTAAAATGTCACCGTACAATATTAGTATTAGTACTATGAGGTTTATGACGAATCTATCCACGGGTTGTTTCTAGAGGTTCATAAATGATCCGTTACCATAAAACAGGGAAGGCGCCTTTGTGGCAAAATACATACGGACTATTATCAATTCACACGAACGGATAGTGTAGCACCACGTGTCTAACAACCATCCTATAAAGTTAATCAGACGGTCAACAAGTGCCCATCACCTGATTATTCTGAATAACATTCAATTTTAGTATTTATAAATCTCCAACCAATCCCTTCATTTTTCTGCAATTACCATTCTCTCTCTCCTCCTTTTCTGTCCCTCTGTCTGATTTTCATTTCTGCAATAAACTTTTTGGTTTCAATCGATCGAAGAAACTTCCATGGCGGAAAAGCACTTCAAATACATCATTCTCGGCGGTGGTGTTGCTGCTGTATGCCTTTTTTTTTCTCTCATTGATTTTTTTTTAACAAATTTCATTTTAAGCTAAATAATTTGTGCAGTTTATTGCAAAAATTGAAATGAACAGATTGTATTTCTGATTGAATCTGAATCAGCTGCTCTTTATTTATTTTTTGTATATTATTGTATGATTAATTTGTTAATTTTGTGATTAATTTGATCAATTTTGCTGTATTTGTTATATAAAACTTATATGAATATTGAATGATATAAGGATTATGCTCGATCTGAGAGTAATGATGTAATCATATAGGCAATATCCCAATAGAATGTTAATGGATTGTTCAGATAACGTATGATTTTAAAAAATGATAAGTGGAACGAAGTTTATTTGACTGAATATTTTTATGTACAGTCAGAGTTAGAGACTGATTGCTTCGTCAAAAGAGAGAAATTTTCATTGTGAATTTGATGATCCTGGTCAATTTTGTACACTGTCATAGAGATATAATCTTGCTGTAAAATTGATCAGGATAAATTGGATTATTGTGCTAGAAATTTACGAAGTTTTTATTGAAAATTTTATGTGTGGTGGTGCGAATGCTATGAGAAGCAGCCGGAACCTAGGTGTTTCCTCGTGTATTATGTTACTGTGTTAGAGATGCACAGATACTAGTATGATCATCAGTTTTTTGCTAAGTGTATCATGCTAGAGTTTTGCACAAATATCATGTATAGAGATACACATCAGCTTCTTGTTTGAGTTTATTATGTTATATAGACAGATTAACATAAGTTTTTTGCTTGGGTGTGTTAGTTCAGAAATGCGCCGTATAATGTTTTTTCATGAACATCAATATTTTGCTTTAGTGTATTATCAATGAGTTTACTCCATATTATGCTATATGAAGTATACTGATGAACATTACTTATTGCTGGAAATGTTCGGAAAATGAATATGAGTTTTTGTTCAGTTGTGTTGGGTTATAGTTACACAGATGTTAAGTAAATGATAAGTCCATGCTGAATAATGACTATTGGATTGGATTAGTACTTTGAAGCGTATACCAGTACACAAGTAGAATCACAAATTTGGTTTTATGTTCTTCAAGGATACATGAATTTGTGTATGCAATTGCTCTTTATTTGGATATTGATGTTTCTGAAGTTGGATGGCTTTTTTTGTGCTTGCAGGGGTATGCTGCTAGAGAGTTTTCGAAGCATGGTCTTCAACCAGGAGAACTAGCCCTCATTTCTAAAGAAGCGGTATGCTGAACTCGATCTTTGATGCTCGTAATACTTTTTATATTGTCATTTAATCCAAGTTGCTCTTAACAATTTCCTCACTTCTTGTTTTGAAATCTCTTAAGCAAGTTATTACGAATCATTTTATCGGATAATATTAGCTATTGTGAGTCGTACTTGTTTGCTGAACTTTTATGCTGAAAGTCTATATACTTTGCGGTCTTATTACAAAGTTGTTTTGGGGTGAGGCCAGCTTGTTATTGGAAGTGCTTCTGACTCTTATTGTAGTTCCTGCTGCAGTCTGCATGATATTACATTGTAGCTCCTGCAATATTACTTTCTTTTCTGTGTTTACTCCTGCGAATTCAGCTTTTAAGAAAGACCTGATGATTTATCTTTCTGTTCCAGGTGGCTCCTTACGAACGCCCTGCTCTCAGCAAGGCTTACCTCTTTCCAGAAGGTGAGTAGATAAAACTTCACTGCATGGCAATTTCTTAAAAATAATTTAACTGCATGATAATTTTGCTGATAAGTCGGTCCAGTTTAAGTTATTGCTTGAGTTTATATTCTCTATACTGGAGCTTTATCTCCACCGGTGTTAATCTTGGACTCTATTTGTAATGCACTTTCACTAGATCCTAAGGTATCCACATTGACACTTTGATGCATCTATTACACAATTGCTGACTTTCACTGCCTATCACTGGCTAAGTTTGATCAATGGATCTACTTTGTTATCTGACTGTTGTCACAAATTTTCATGACATGCTATTGACAATTTAAATTGGGTTTTACAGGTACTGCTAGACTTCCTGGGTTCCATACCTGTGTTGGAAGTGGAGGGGAGCGACTTCTTCCTGAGTGGTATACCGAAAAAGGTATAGCAGCTTCTTTTCAATGATTGTGCTTTCAACTTTGCATGAAGTTAGCTGTTTTTGTAATATCTGAAAGGATTGTATTTTCGTTATTTACTTCTCATGTTTTAAGAAGAAATTATCTGATTTTTCTTGAACTGACCATTTTGTTGATGGTTTTTTTTTTTTTTTTTTTTTTAAATTCTGTTTGCTTTTGCTTGAATCATAATCATATGTATATGGCTGCAGGAATCGAGTTGGTCTTGAGCACAGAAATTGTCAAAGCTGATCTGTTTTCAAAGTCTCTTACAAGTGCTGCTGGAGTCATTTTTAAGTTTGACAATCTGATCATTGCAACTGGTTCTACAGTGAGTTCTGTGACACTCATACTTACTGGTGACATTATGTTATCACCTGCATACTGAATAAACTGTTATTGTTTTAGGTTATCAGATTGACCGATTTTGGCGTTAAAGGAGCTGATGCAAAGAACATCTTTTATCTTAGAGAGATTGATGATGCTGACAAGCTTGTGGAAGCAATTAAAGCTAAGAAGAATGGTAAAGCTGTTGTGGTTGGTGGGGGTTACATTGGTCTGGAGCTTAGCGCAGCACTGAAAATCAACAATTTAGATGTTTGCATGGTTTACCCAGAACCCTGGTGCAGTAAGTCTAAGAGCTATAGTATTTTCTGTTTTAGGTCTTAGATATTGTTTATCATGAATACCTATCATATGGTAGCTGTACTTCGTATGATGAGCCTTTTCCTACCCTTCGATATGAAACAGAAAGATAGCTGATCAGTGGTTCTCATCTTTCATCTTAAATCTTTCTTGTAGTGCCGCGTCTCTTTACTGCTGATATTGCTAAGTTTTATGAGGGCTACTACACCAACAAAGGAATCCAAATTATTAAAGGAACAGTAGCAGTTGGATTTGGCTCTAATGATAATGGAGAGGTATCGATTCTAGTTTCATGACTCATCTGTTCAAGTCTTTTGCTACATGGCTTACACCTATATGATGTGAGTAAATAACTTACTTTGAACAACGATCCGTCAATAATTTAGGTAAAGGAGGTACAACTAAAGGATGGTAGGGTGCTTGATGCTGATATTGTGGTTGTTGGTGTTGGTGGAAGACCTCTTACTACACTGTTCAAGGGGCAGGTTCAAGAGGAGAAGGGAGGAATCAAGGTTGGTTGCTTTCATGAATACTTATCATTGACCTGTAACCTTTTTAGTTTAGTTATTTTCTTGCATAAGTATCTGTCGTGATGGCTGACTGATTTTCTTGGTTGCAGACCGATGCCTTCTTTAAAACAAATGTCCCAGATGTGTATGCTGTTGGTGATGTGGCTACCTTTCCAATGAAACTGTATGGTGATATTAGAAGGGTTGAACATGTTGATCATGCCCGTAAATCAGCTGAGCAAGCTGTGAAGGTAATGCTCACTTCGTCTCTTAAACCAAAAAATGCATTAAATTGTGAAGGTAATGGTCACTTCTACTCTTTACTAAAAAATGTATACGATGTGTGAAGGTAAAGGTCACTTCATCTCTTTACCAAAAAGTGTATAAAAAATGTGAAGGTAAAGGTCACTTCATCTCTTAACCAAAAAATGTGTAAATATGTGAATGTAATGGCCACTTCATCTCTATATCAAAATATTTATAGGAAAAGAAAACCTTGATTATGTATCTGGAGTCTTGGGATTGTAAGTGGCTTCAGATTCTATTCAGAATATCAATAATGTGATGATTACTTCATAGCATGTGAATTTTATTAACATACTATGTATTATGATAGATTTCCAAACAAATTCTAATGGGTATCTTAGTAGATTTATGATTTTTTTATTTATTTTTAATTATATTTTTTTTTTTACTATGGACTATGTAAAAAGTGACAACTGATCACATAATGAAATTCCTACTTTTCCCCTTTTTTCGAGTTTTTGGGTACATGCTTATTTAACTTCTTGGTGATAAGCTTTGTGGCATGGATATATCAGTCGTTCTCACAATTTTATGTTGTGACAGATTTCAGTGCATTAATTTATGTTTATGTTACAGGCCATCAAAGCTAGCGAGGAGGGCAAGTCCATTGAAGAATATGATTACTTGCCATACTTCTATTCTCGCTCCTTTGATCTATCATGGCAATTTTATGGTGATAATGTAGGAGATGCTGTCGTCTTTGGTGATAATGACCCTGCATCATCATCCCACAAGTTTGGTTCTTATTGGATTAAAGATGGGAAGGTTGTTGGAGCATTCCTTGAGAGTGGAACCCCCGAAGAAAACAAGGCCATTGCTAAGGTTGCTAGAGTGCAGCCTGTAGCTGAGAGCTTGGACCAGCTGTCTAAGGAAGGCCTTGGGTTTGCCTCTAAGATCTGAACAAGATGAATATATTACAGCTCAATTGTGGTGGTTGTGTTTATATGACACCCCGTTGCTAGACACTATTCCGTGTGGTTTACTCCTGGAGATATGCTGCTTAATAAATTTTGGTTTGCCTCTTTGAGTTGTTAGTACATACTGCAGCTTGCTAGTGAATTTGACATTGAGATTTGAAAATTGAGAATGAATTAAAGTTTATAGATGACATTCTTGTTTTATCTTGCAATAATCAAATATACAGGTACTTACCCAGCGCATCATTAGCCTTGCTATGTGAACTCTTCTCAATCCCTTGACCACAGTTTAGGTAATTTGCGGTCCGCAGCCAGCTACACTATAATGATTGTCCCTTATTTGTGCTTAGCAACGACCAATAAAATAAACTATATTGTCTCTAATTTATGCTTAGCAACGAGCAACAAAATAAACTATATTGTCTCGTCAAAAAAATAAAAAAATAAATAAACTATATTGTCTATAATTAATGCTTAGCAACAAGCAACAACATAAACGAGAAACATAATGATTCAATTGTTCCAAATTATCACTGATCTGGTTCATTGACACCGGATAAAAATATGTACGTATTACATATTTCCTCTGTCCCAAATTAGATGACTCATTTCTTTTATCACATTTGCCAATGCAAAAGTTCAACCGAATATATCTTTAATTATTATTGTAAGAAATACTAAAAATTGAATTATAATTAAGTACACAAAATTAATCTAACAAGATCCTACAAGACTGTTCTTTTATACCTATAAATCACAAATGTTAGTCAAAGCAAAGTTAATGAAGTACTCCCTCTGATTTTTTTTTTATTGCAACTTTTGCTATTTTAGTCCGATCAAAATTAAATGCAACTTTTTATTTTATTTCTATTTTGGGTAAACAAAAACCAAGTGGTGGGCCAAACTTTCTCTCTCTACACACTACTTTACCAAGTGGTGGGCCAAACTTTCTCTCTCTACACACTTTAATCACCTTTAATTAACCCTACTACTACATACCCCTTAACTTTTGCCTCGTAAACCGCAATACACACCAAAGTTGCAATTAAAAAAAATCAGAGGGAGTATATGTTATTAACCTTCAGTTACAATTTACCAATGGTTTTATCTTTATATTTTTGTAAAATCATGTACTACGTAAAATAAATGTTAAAAATAGTAAGCTAATATTGAGGTCTGTTCCAGTCCCTAAGCTGGCCATCGGCTTTATGGTTACTATCTACTAATGTTGATGTGGTATTGTGGTAGTAGAATGTAAAATTTCAAATTATTTACCAAAAAACAGCAAAATGTACCCAAAGTTAGCAAAATGTACCCGAAATTAGCAAGTAAAATACAGCACTTACATTACAGGATCCAAAAAAGTAGAGAAATCCAGCATTCTTTGATTCATTTTGTTTCACAAAATCTCCACTGTTTCAACTAATAATAAACCCTAACTACACTCTGGGTAAAATGCTAAAAATGATCGCAAAACTCTAAACCGAGAAAAAAATTGGCTCCATGTAAGAGGCATGCTTCTAACCCACTTAGTCAAAGAGACTGAAGCCCATGTCCTGCACAAAGTTGAAAGAAAAAGGTCAGCTGAGGGGAAATGTGCTTAAATGAAGCTTATACAAAGTCGAAAAACCAGGAATGAAGTGTAAGATGCTAATATGCACTCAATATAAATGAATTCAGGAGGTAGAAATATTACATCATCGGATTCTTCTTTCTCTTCGACTTTCTCCTCTTTCTTAGACTCAGCGGCAGCTGGAGCAGCAGCACCAGCGCCAACAGTGGCAGCAACAGCAACACCAGCAGCACCACCAGCAGGAACAGAGGCCAACTTTTCCCTACCAGCAGCAACAAGCTCTGTAATGTCCTTGCCGCTCACTTGGGACATGAATAATTCAATCCTCTTGTCATCGGCATCAACACCAACTGTAACACAAAGTAAAATAGCAAGTTAAACAGAAAAGCACAAATTACAACCGTTGAACTATGAACCATCACCTCACAGACATAGTCTGGTTTCGAATTCCAAAAAAATTGCAACTAGTCTGGTTTCAAATTTCTAACAAATTGCAACACCAATCATACAATTCGACATCAGAACAAGCAGCAGATTACGAAAACCTGGGATGAAATTGAGAATAAACCATAATATCGTCCCACATTGACCCTTATTCAACAGAACACTATTTATGTTCCTCTACAATTCCAGTGGAGCCTATGTTAAATTCTCTTTTATATTTTCATCAAATCCAATTCCTACCACTCTGTAAAATACTTGCCTTTCTCTATTGATCAGTTCAAAGTTAGAAACACGGGCAATAAAGTCAATAAGCTTCATCATCAATTCATCCCAAAAAAATTGTTCATCATTCTCAATTTATTGCATTATTGTTGTCATATTCTCCAATCATAAACAAACAATAAACCCAATGACGAAAAGAAGTAATCAATCCAGTGATCTAAAACAGATGGAATCTACCCATTCATACAATTTATAAATTTTATATGCCAACCAAATATGAGAATTTACAGACAATCCTAGGTAATATCAAACACATTGATCCTGATCATTCAGACACCAACACCAGAATCAATGGCCACAATCATTAGACAATCCAAGTCTTCAAATTCAACAAAAATTAAAATCACATTTTCCTAATTAGAGGGAAAAATCAATCAAACTGAAATAAATCCTTAGAATGTTGCAAACCCAATAATTTGTTCAACATTTATACATCAAGTTACTAAAATTATGGCACAAATTCTTGGCAAATGCACTAACAATCATAACTAGCAGTAGGATACGATCGAAGAAAGTACCTGAGTTGAAGATAGCCTTCAAATCAGCGGCAGAAGGAGCGTCATTTCCTCCCAAACAGGCAAGCAAGTAAGCAGCGACAACCTTCATCTTCTTCCTCTAATGGAAGTGCTGAAAGAATTGAGGAGAGAGATGAAGAACACACAAAGGATCTGCACAAATTTTGAGCTCGAGTAAACCCTAATGGAGTTGCAGAGACAAATATATAGTAAGTAGGGTTTTTGTGTTTTGGGTTTTTCTTCATTTTTCTTAATTTGGGCTGTTATGGTTTTTGCATTGTCATTGCTTTCTCAATGGGCTTTGGCTTTCCGTCTTTCGTGATTTATTGCGACACTTCATTTTAAAACCCCTTCAGAAAATACTTTCTCTGTTTTTAAACACTTGACTTTGTGAATTGCAACACGGCTCTATGGCACGCATTTTAAGTTCGAGATTGTACAATGTAAACCCTTTTCTAATCCTAGTGATAAATAATTTGTAAAAAAAAAAACTTTCGTTTACGTTCAATAATCGCTACCTAAAATTGCGTGTCTAAAGACTGTGTTACAAGCAAAAAAAAAACAAGCAAAAAAAAGTTTAACACCTTGATAAACAAATTTTGTTAATTAAATGGAAAAATTGTAAATAAATCAACAACTTTTATTATATACGAGCCCACGGTTGTTGATATAATTACGAAAATGCCATGTTGATTGAACATTTTTGTTGATTATTTACAAAATTGCCACTTGATAAACGAATTTAGTTTATCAACATGATAAATCGGGGCTCCATTTTTTGTAACCAATGCAACATATGTGTTGTTAACTTGTTACTAGGTGTCAATTCAGGTCATTAGGTCGAGTTTGGTCGGCTCAAATCGAATTAGGTCTTAGTTTGGATTTTGAGTCACACTAAATCATTGTGCTTGCGCTCATGCAAGTTAATTTTTGGAAGTTTAGGATCTGTTCGACATCACAATAGTTTTTAGTTTTTTGGGTTTTTATCTCTTGTAATTTATATGATATTTTTTTAGTTCACATGCTTTAACTTTTGACACAATTTACAAAATACACTTTGACTAGTTTTTGTGATTTTCAATTATGGCAAAACATGTAACACCCTAGAAATTCTTTTCCTTTAAAATACTTGTTTTGCCCTTTTTAAAATACGAATTAAGAAATTCTAAGACATTACCACCACCGTGAAAAAGGCTAAGGCAATTATCAAAGATACACAGTGGAAGGCTCGTTTTAAAACAATTCAAAATAAAACCAACTTCAAAAGTCAACCAAACGAAAGTAAAGTTAAACAAAGTTAATTTACAATTTGGAACCATTGTAGGCCTTTTTAAAACCAAACAAATACTTAAAAGCATTACGTTAGTCTCACAAGCATATATATATAATAATCAAAGCAAATAAACACATCATATCTTTATAGGAACTAAACAAGATTTGCTTTTCACTCATGCCTATCATGAATATGTTTCATCACCTAAAAAACTTTTCTTTACTTTGCCCCCACTACTCGCCATTAGATATGGGTCGTTGTAGGGTCAAGATCAAGACAAGGCTAAACAAACATACAAACACACAATCAGCAATGCCGAGTACATAAGCGTAAACTAATCACACTAACATGCTTTCATCTAACATCACACAACTCACCTTGTTGCACCTATTTTTCAAGCACACAACATACAACACAATCAATGAATAATTAAATTGCTTATTTAGTTTAATTACGCATCGAACGGGTTTCCCACCAAATCCCTGCCCCAAATAAATTGAGGTAAACTACACCGGGAGCTAACCAAGTAGGCAAAAGTGTCACATGAAGTGACTGGACGTCCTGCGCATAAAATAAAAAGGAAAATACTACGTCCTGTACTCCCAGTAGAAGTTAAGATCAAATATAAAGTCACATAACTCCCCCCATATGTTCATACTCGAGGTATATACGTTCCAAGAGTTTTGGTGCGCAATCTCTTTCACTTTACGTTATTTACATATTTTAGACTTGGTGATGACTCTCAATCCACAACACAATCAATTAACATAAATCATTCAAGTAATAAAACATTCCAATTTAATTATTGAATTATTAGTGATCATAAATGATTAAATGTTGAATCCTTTTTAAACTACCTCGGCGTTAAATAACACCTTAAGCACATAATGTACCGCAAATCTCATCCCTCGATGATTAAAACACTTTAAGTGCACTTAGGCACCACATTTCCTTTATTTCCGGTGTACTAAGACACTTACTAGCTCAATTCCCATGCCTATAGCATCAATAAAAATTATATGAATTATAATAAAATTCCCTTTTTATATTGCAAACCAAATTAAACATTTAGTTTAATCAAATGAGTCTTTAAACATGCTAATAATAAAAGTGTTGTTCAATAGCAATATTCCAACATCACCAATTCTAATAAATAATTATTTCAACCAATCATGCTTCACCAATATTTCACTAAAAATCATTCCAACTTAATCAATTCAATTCAATTCACCAATTTTAACCAATTCCTAGCATGATACTAATTTAGAATCATTAAAATAAATCCTAGCATGCTTCTTCACACTTAAATAATATCGAGTATGCGTACGTATCTCGAATATGATCTCAAAATCGCCACGACTACACGAGATCACTCACTTGGAAGTCTCCTACAACCCACAATTTCAAAGAGACATTAATATCTATTCATATTAAATTTCCAGCAATATATACACTCTTTAAAACACTTTTAAAACTTTTAAAACATGCTGAAAATTAATTAAAACCATCTATATTCGCAATTAATGGGTAATTGAGATCCCTTCAAGAAAACTTTATTCTAACCTCTACATAAAAATTTCAGCATTATAAAAACTCTAAACTTGCTGTAATTTAATTTTAAAATACTAATTTCAATAGTTTTAATCAACCTTCATTAAATTCCATCAATAAACATCAATTTAGAAACCTAGGGTTTATCAATTTGGGGCCTTTTCAAATAAAAACCAAAGTTGAAAATTATGTGAATTAAACATCATTAAAACATTATAAAATCATCACACAATACCCACAACAATAATTAATCAAAGCAAATTAAAAATTGAAGCAATTTTTTTTCCTTGAACCCACGCATGCACACAAGGAGGGAGGACGACCACCACCGCCTCTCACCGGCTGCTGCTACCGGCGTGTGCTAGTGGTGGCCGGACGGTGGTGGTGGTGGCAGTCGGCCACTCACGGTGGGTGTGTGTGTGTGTCGTGAGTTGTGAGTGAGGGGAGGGGAGAAAATTAAGGGGAAAGAAAATAAGAGGGGAGAGAAAGAGAGTTTACATTTGGGTATTCTCCACCTTGGACAAAGCCTAATTTGTTCATAAGGTGGGTATTTATACCCTCTCTCAAACCCCTCCTAACTTGATTTCCCTTTTTACCCTTAATGATTCCCATTCCCATTCAACTTGGTATTTGACTTTCTTTAAAATTCCATTGACTTTAAAAATTCCTTATAATTAAATATGCCCAAAAGTTTCTAAAAAATGAAATAAAATATTTCCAAAACCAAATAAATAAATAGAAATGGGTTTTTAATTAAAATAAACCTTTTTAAATTATTAAAATACCATAAATAATTCATTTCAAATTATTTAAATACATCATAAAATAATACATTAAATTATTATACATATAAAAATACGGGGTATTACAAAACATATATAGTCATATAGGGTCTTGTTTAAATCGTCTCAATACGACTACTATCCCATTTCTTATTTGTTGTAGCAAATGAATTTTTTACGTCTCTAATTATAACACCTCAAGTCAATATGAGTCCACTAGTATATATTGTCCTCTTTGGACCCTAACCCGCAAGGATTTGCTTTGGTGCATGACAAGAAATCCTACCCAAAAGGCCTCTACTAGGTTGAGGTATCAACTAACCCCCATATAAGGAAGGCTTCGTTCTCCTCAACTTCCAATGTAGTAATGTAAAACTCAGGGTATATAAGAAAAATGCATAAAACACAAGGCTACGTAGTGTAATTTCTTAATGATATTAATTGTATTTTTCTTATTTTTGTTTTGAGAAAAATATACAAGTATATAAAGGTGTGAGGCGAGGCGGGTATGGCTAAACATCCATCACCCTATGGCGAGTATGGTTTTCATTCTCACCCCACCACCCGCCAAACCTGGATCTCTGCGCCCTAAGGAGATCTCGTCTCTGAATTTCCATAGAAATTTGAACTGACATATTCGACAGTTGGCGTATGGTGGTTCGGCAAACGCAGTCTAGAAGACGAGAAAGTGAATGGTCGGGAAATATAGAAGCAAGGAGTGAATGGTTGAGGAATGAGCACGAATGGAGTGAAGACAAAGAGCGGCAAGAATGAACTAGAAATTCGACGGTAGAGAAAGTATTATGTGGGTTGACTCACCGTGAGTCTTATTCACACAATACTTTTCCTTAATCGAAGTATTTAAAACTTCTTAGTGTTCATAAAATTAAGGTCATTAGTGTTCATTAAAACTAGCCAAAACCAGTTTGTAAATAGTTAATAAAATGGAGTTTTTTTTGTTGGGGGATAATACTTTTACATTATGTATCAGTAATATCATCAGATACCATGGTTGGCTGGCTCCTCCCCATGGTTGGCTTGCACTAAATACTGATGGTGCGGCAAAGGGTGCACCTGAGCCTGCAGGGGGTAGTGGTCTTATTCGAGACCATGCAGGTAAACTTGCATATGCTTTCTCTATTAAAATTGGGGTATGCAATGCCTTTATGGCTGAAGCTAAAGCGCTGGAGTATGGCTTAAACCTCGCTATCAGAATGCAAGCTACTAGGATTCAAGTGCAGCTTGACAGTGAGGCATTAGTCCAAGCTCTAAACAGAGATGCTGATTGTAATGGTGAAAGTGTGCACATACTCACTAGATGCAAGAGGATGCTAGAAGATGCCAATTGGAGAGTGGAGGTAAATCATATTTATGGAGGAAAAAAGAGCTGCTGATTGACTAGCTAATCAAGGAGAGTCGCAGACCCCTTAGCATTAGGGCATATGTTGCATGAGGATGTAGTGGGAGTGGCTTGGCCACGGGTTGTTCCTTAGTAATTTTGTTTTATTTTTCCCGGGAACTTGCCCCTCTTTTGCACCAAAAAAAAAATAAAAATAAAAACCTATAATTATATCTTTTACGACGTACTAAAAGTCTTAGTTTAAGGGTAGAAAACCCAACCAAAATATAGACCGAGTATGAATACATAAATTTATCTTTTATACTTCGTTATTACCTCAAAATCTAGAAATGTGAAGGCCTTGTCTAAAAGAGGAGTAGCGTGGAGAAGTCATGAGATTTGGAGAAGGGATTCGTTTCGATCTAGAGTGTGAAGGCCTTATTTAGAAGAGGGGTAGCATTGGGGAAGTCTGAATATTTGGAATAGGAGACCACCAAAAGAACTCCAGGCCTCCGATTCTCCATTTTCATCAAAAGAACATCCGTTGTTTTTGAAACTCAACAAGATCACTACTACGGAGTAAATGATATCTCTAGCGCTTGGGTTTGAAGGATGCTAAGTTGGAATTACAGAGCTCCAATAGATGTTAAGATCTAATCTAACAGCAGTCATTCCATTGGGCTGCAAAAAATATTGGGTAGCTCTATTAGTGGTTAAGTATTGTAACGGCTTCAGTAAAAGTCCCAATATGGAAAGGTAAAATACATTTTCTTGAAAATCTGTAAAAAAAATTGCTAGTATATTAGTATATGATATGAAAGACCATTCAATTCTATCAATAAGCTATATATCTGCACGCCACCTTTTCATATAAATGGCTCAATATTACCCATTTTTGTAAAACTTGCTTAAATTCCGAGGGATGAAGGGCAAGGAACAGCAATTAGAATTGCACAGGCAGCCACAAAGTTTGGTTTGTCAATACTCAATCGCAGCTAACAGTTCAGCTTCATAGATGCGAAATCGACTGCCAGTTTTATGGCCTCCTCAACATTTGATGCATCAGTACCCTGAAGAGCAAAAATGTCATTTCATTAGATTTTTTGTTCTCCAGTAAAATTTAGTTATAGCGTATACATATAATCAACTAAAGTAACAATTTTGCAAAGCTTAATTTCCTAGGCATATCTCCTGATTAAATTTGCTGAATAGACCTGCTTGGTGTGCTTGCCTGAGCAACTAGTCCCAAAATAGTTCAGAGCAAGAAAATAAATGAGCTGGAACCAGGACAGTCTCTGACCTGGCTTGTTTCCATCTGAACTCTAGACAACATCAGGCTTCACAATTACAGATCGTTCTAATCCTAATACTATGCACATTCGTAATACTTCATCTGTTTTTTTTTAAATAAATCACTTGTCATTTAGGAGTGTTTATTTTTTTAGACACGTCACTTCTATATTTGGTAACTTTATATCATATTTTATTATTTTTCTCTCTTCTCTAATACCCCACTCAAAATATTTTATCATTTCTCCCTCAAGTGGGAAAGTATAAAGACAAAATATTTTATCATTTCTCCCTCAAGTGCGAACGTATATCTCTCTAATGGTCCCCATTGTACTTTTATTCAAATATAAATTAGCCCTCCTATAACTCCATGTAAATGCAAGTGATGCATTTAAAAAGAAAACGTAGGGAGAACACCATGAATCTCAACTAATATGAAAATCATGCTAAACAGCAGAAATCAAGCATTCATCACTTAGAAAGAAAAAGATGTTGCTAACCTGGCCTTGAGCGAGACCACCTTTTCCTTTACCGCCCTTTCCCTTTAGCGGACCCAGAGCAACTGTTAACCATTCAGACACTTCTAACCCCTCGCATTTGTTATCCTTGCTGGGAACTCCAGCATAAACAATAGCCTTATTTGCAGATTCATCCACACTAAAGACCATGACTGGTAACTTCTGCTCACCCCAATAAAGCAAAGTTAGTAAGCATCCAATGCATGTAAAGCCATAAAAACAGAGGCAAAAACTGCAATTGCCACAAACCTTCTCCTGTATTACTTCCTGTATAGCTTCCTTGAGGATTTTGACAGCAGAAGCATCTACACCAACATCAACACGAGAGGTGCAAAAGGTCTTCCCCTCTGCAATAGCAGCCTCTGCCTTCTCACTGGCAGTCTCAACTACCTTTTGACGGTTCTCTGCAGCCAATCTTTTCTGTGCATTCCGCACTTGGTCCTACCACAAACAAGGACATAAACATGAATCTGTATGCAGATGGTCATTGAGTTGGAGAACAAGCAAGAGAAGTTGGTATACTTAATCAGAACAAAGACAAAACCTGAAGCAAGGAAATCTTTAGCCGAATGTCACTTTTCTTGGCTGTTGGAATAGATGCTGCATCTACACTGCTTCTCAGAGCAGCTACTTTCTAAAACAAAAGAGAATATACATTATCACTCATCAAACAGCACAGATATCTATAGCAGGAGGCTCATATAATGACAGCCACTAATAAAGTACAGCGCTGTGAATGCTAAGATCGATTTAGTGTTAGAAGAAACATATAATGATATTTCAAACCAACCTTCTCTAGCAGGCTTGCTTCTATGTTTGATGCATCAATCACTTCTTGCTCAAGGGAGCATGCCAATTTAAATGCTTCCAATGCAATGTCAGATGTAACAGCAGTCACTCTACGAATTCCTTTGGCAATTCCCTCCTCAGATAAAAGAGCAAATGCCTTGGCTTCTTTTGTATTAGATATATGGGTTCCTACATAGTCCACAATACAAAATTTCAGTAAAAAATAATTCAAATCTTTGAAAAGGAACACATAAAAATTCAAGAAGACATTATACCTCCACAAAGTTCAGCAGAGTATTGCGACCACTCTTCTTTTTCTGGATCAGCCAAGAGATCTTCCACCTTTTTCCCAATCGATACTATTCTCACAGGATCAGGGTATATCTGCAACATTAAGCAGTCGTTCACTGGGTATATGATAATGAAAAGAGCATACTGAAACATTAATGTAACATCAACACATGGTTTCAAAAGAACAGAAGCTTACTTCCCCAAATACAGCCCTAAGACCATTTACACGCTTGGCATCAGCAAGTGTTGCCTCTTTTGCATATACACCTAATTCAGCTTTAATTTGTTCATTCACTATGCTTTCTATTTTCCTCAATTCTTCACTTTGAACAGGTTTGCCTGTTGAGGAAAGCAATGGCTTGCAAATTAATATAAAATTTGGCGGTGAGGCAAACAACCTACTAGTACTAACATCACCGAAGAGTCATTACCATGAGAAAAATCATATCTTAATTTTTCAGGAAGGACAATAGATCCCTTCTGGTCAACATGAGTCCCAAGAACCTCCTGCAAATCCACAAATGTACAGCATTTAGACAGGATACGCAAGTACGCAACTACAAACAAATACAAGTTAAATAGGAAGCAACCTACCCTGAGAGCAAAGTTTAACATGTGAGTGCAGGTATGGTTGGGGGCAATGAGTTGACGTCTATTATAGTCCACCTGTACAATTAAATTATAAACAAGTGAGAAGGAAAAGCAGAACAAGGGCTACAGGAATTAATAGGAAGAGTATCATAGTGAAAAATGCTACCTTGCAAGTGACTTTATCACCAACAGATAATTTACCAGTTTCACTTGAACCAATATGTAGAACGAAACCACCAAACGCTTGGACATTAGTTACTTTAAAACTACCATGTGGGCCATCAATTGATCCAGTGTCAAATATCTGAATCAAAAGAGATCAACTTAGAGACTTGAACATTGGTACAATGTTTGTATGCATATAGTTCAATTGAACCACTAGATAACAAGAACCATATGCATTCAAACTTTTAAAGTTATAAGTCATGCAATATAAATAAGATAAACTGTCAGTGTATCCAAACAGATAGGACTTTCTTATCAATTACTCAATCCAGGAGCCGGAAAATGAAATCTACAAAATATAACATACTGAAATCCGCAAAAAAAAAATCTCTCCTATTCTCTCACCCTGCCACGTTAGGTGGTGATATAAACCAATATATGCCACAAGATAACTTCAGCAATTCAAGCTATTATCCTAGAATTTAGAGCAATTTCAAATTTGTGTGTGTTTTATAAAGCACAGAACTCATCAGCACATAAATCACTCCTCTTCATGCAATAGTAAAAGTCTTCCTTTAATCTTACAAGAAACATATTTTACATCTTCAAGGTGCAGGAGCATCTATATTGAATCCTTTAAAATGAACAGAAACGACAGAGCAAAAGAATATCCAAATGCACTCCCTGCTAAATGTAAGCCCATTCTTGATGTAACACCAACTCTATATTCCTTCAGCTGTAAGCCTGTAACAGCACTATAAAGACTAGTCTTATCAGTTTTAGTCAGCCA
Organism: Chenopodium berlandieri; assembly: GCA_034703905.1. Classification (NCBI taxonomy): domain Eukaryota; kingdom Viridiplantae; phylum Streptophyta; class Magnoliopsida; order Caryophyllales; family Amaranthaceae; genus Chenopodium; species Chenopodium berlandieri. Next base: position 57,961,551 of record CM068289.1, read on the forward strand.
AATTACACTCAATACAACACCAGACACAAAATCTAGCACCAATATTTATCTTGGTATAAACATAAATTTACAAAAAAAATATATTAAGCAGCAGCTTTTAATGAAGTATTTACATTGTCAATGAGCATAAAAGCTCTCTGTTTCAACAAAATATTGTGTATTAGCGCACAGAAGAATTGAATGGCTTTACTGTAAATATAAAATAAAAAAATAAAATGAATAACAGTTAATTTAAGATCATGTGAGTGCCAGTTGAAATCGAATGGAACACCTATTACTCAGATAATATTTATCAATAACCAGACCAGAAAGTGATACATGGTTGACCAATTGAGCAACTAATTTTTACTAGAAATTTAGTATATATCTTTACCTGACCACCTTGCTCAGCATAGAAACTTGTGGACTCCAGAACAACACCAATTTCCTGGCCAGCTTCAGCAGTATCCAAAAACTCAGATCCAGTGTATACAGCTCGAATGGTGCTGTCATGATCCTGAAATACATGAATTTGCGCAAAAAAATTATTTTATCAAGTTCCACTTTATATAAGTGACGTAAGCCACAAAGTTTCTAACTTCCATCAACAGAGGATAATACTTGAATAATACAATGAATAAACTAACCTTGAACCAGATGTACTTGCTAGAGTCGTCGGTGGTTGGAACTTGATTGACATGTAACAATGCCGTAGCATTTGCATCCATTGTAATTGCTCCACCAGCTTGCTATAGGATATCAAAGTGACGAAGTAAGCTTTACATAGATATCCATCCACTCATAACATAGAGAAAACTGCATAATTATTGTGTCTCATGAACTAAACTTTCATAGCAATGCACATGAGGCATGAAATTTGAATTTTAAAATGCAGGTTTCCTATTAACATGATGTAATTCCAGTTCTGGTCGCTAGGCAAAATAACACCTTATTTTGAGCGCTTCTTGATCTTTCCCTTGCTTCCGCCATAGCATCAATAAAACCTTTAGTATCAACAGTTAAACCTCTTTCCTCTGCCATTAACTAGAGGGAAACAAGAATCAGGAGTCAAAAAGTATAAAATGGAATCATTGCATTTGTATGTAAGCAATAAAAAAAACACACCAAGTACCTGGGTCAAATCTAATGGAAAGCCATATGTGTCCCACAATACAAATGCATCCTGCAAGAAACAATTTAGGAGTCATTGACAGCTCTATTATGTAACAGCCATTTACTAACTTGTGAACCCATGGCCTCATTGCATAACTGCAGACAAAAGATAATAAAATATTTACCATATAATCCATCACTTTACAACTTCACCTTCCTCCCCCTCTAAAAAAGGTGGTACTATTATTTAAAATCAATCATATAGCCATATACTGTCGATGTGACACTTTGTAGCCGGGATAAAATGGTGTTGGATAATCCAACAGTAACTCTCAAGTCTCAACTGAAGTAAGTGTTTTAAGATTAGTGACTACTCAAAACATTAAGTAGGATTTTAAGTCTTGGATGTAGTCACAAAACTACTTTTGTGGGCAATGCGGATGACTTTGTGGTTGACACTTGATACAGCCTAATTTATGGTCATAGTAAACTCATACACCTGCACAAGGTAGTTCTGTTTACTTGCGGAGCAGAGGTACTGATGTACATGCATGCTGTATTGCTATAATACTACTACCTATGCCTATGGCTATCAGAGAAAACTTCCCCATAATAATAGCTCAATGAAAAACTTCACCACTAGTTGACTCCAATATGGTCAAGTCATAGCTGTAGTACACACTAAATCCCAAGCAATTTAGAGTCAAGATTAGTGAAACTGTCTCAGACAGCAGCAAGATAATATCTTGGGGAGAAAACAGAGGTTCAGAAGAACTACAGAAAAATTATAGAAAAGTATATTTAGCAGCTGGAAAAACCTTCATAAAAATATCATACACAAAAACAAAGAGTGCAGATGCCAGAAGAGCACCCACAGTAGAAAAGGAGCAGACGCAAATACCAAAGGAAAGCATTCTACCTGGCCATTCAATGTCTTCCCATCAACCTCCTGGGCAGCCTTCTTAAATTTCTCGATTCCCTGGTTACATATTAATCATCATTTGTAAGAGTTAAAGAGAGCCTAGCCATAAATGCAAATAAACTACTACAGCATTCAGCTAGACCTAATCTAATCTGGGATTTAAAATTTTGTTTTTTTTGAAATGGCAGTTCCTGATATCCTTTAAAGACTTTGACCAAGTTATGTACCACCACTTGATTGTTAATCATAGAGGAACCCCCCTTAATTCTATAGCATAGACAGCAATATAACACCCATAAGCTGTTTCCCATCTTATAGCTTTGCCACTAAGCAAACATATCTTTGCAAGCAACTTTTTTTCTCACCTTAAGCAATGTTTTCCCAAAACTGGTCTCTTCAGCTGCAATAACATCTTTGATATGTTTCTCATGCTGCTTCAGCTCCGGAAAAATATCATCCATCAAATTCACCAGAGTAGGTACAAGCCTGCAGCCAATCAAGCGTTCACATACTACGTGTTTGTAGGAATAGAATTAAGTGTAAAATGCAGCATAATTCATGAGAAGAAAACGAGAAAAATGATAAATTAGCTCAAGCTAGAAGAATGATTGAATAAAAAGTATGTTGTTCTTTCTTACCCACTAAAAAACCCTTCTTTGGCGTTTAGTACTTCACTTCCATAACGAACAGCACGACGAAGAATGCGCCTTAATACGTATTCACGACCTTCATTACCTGCGCTACAAGAGAAATCTTGTGAAGTGTCTATGCATGTCATGACAACTATTTTTCTTCAAATCAAATAAAACCCAAATTAGAACCCAACACAAGAGACATAATCCTATCTACTACTAAATATGTGATTGTATTCTGAAATGTACTCAGGTCCATCACTTTATTGCCTCTAGTTTGGCACATGAAGCCTTAAATGTCCAACTATGCACGATAATCAAATTTTTTATAGCTAGCTTCAGATTCCAACCAACATAACTATCAATCTACCATGATTAGATCAAAAAAAATTTAGGGCTAAGTCAACAAACCAACAATATGAATATATTGTAATACTTCTGAAGACCCCCAAAAAACGGCAACAAAAAAACTACTAGAATAATCATCAAAATCGCAATGCATGAGACGCATAACTAAATTATTAACTATACATAGGCCCAAAGATACTAATTTTCTCTTCTAAAGTGGCAATCATGAGATCAATATTCCCTGACCAGACAGGATTTACCAACGAATTGTTTATTTACTTTCTAATTTAATACATCTAAGATGAATAACTTCAAGATCACAACAGCAAAAATCCAAGGCAAAGTAGAGCTGTTTGATAGCATATACCAGGTGTTCCAAGAGATGGAATGTGAATAGCTTTGTGCATGTTTAAGACAAAATCTAAATCATCACCAAAGAATTCAATCCAAACTTCATGAATTCTGATCATCTGTCATCTAATTTCTAAAATTACAATAATAATATATTAAACTTCCACATGAAGATTCAAACACAAAAAAAAGATTTGTCATTATACAGTAAGATCAATATTTAAAGATAGGTGAGCACTAAAACCATGTTTCAGACTATACCTGGACAAGCACCATCAGCAATTGCAAAAGAGAGAGTTCTTATATGATCAGCGACAACCCTATAGGCCATATCAACATTGTCTACATCATCGTCACCAACTTTTCCAGAATAAGTGCAAGCCCCAGTTGCCTGAATGCAAATTGAAGATGTGGACAATAATTAGAGCTCATAAAAGGTTGATATCTCAATCAAAATCATTGGTGTTCACGCTTCACTAAGATATATCCAACCTAGAATATGATTAACTGATGCAACCTGCAATACAGAACGCTCATGCAGAACTGAGACCAAAACTCATCACAAATGCCACAAGTAAAACAGAAAGTCTAAACATTGACCAAGCTCGAGCAGCAAGGAGAGTTCTTTTGTAGCAAAACTCAGTGGAAAGCCAAGCATTTCAAAATGCAGAAACAATCATCAAGAAGACCAGCTTTAACTTGCTTCAGTAGAACTACAACTGTTGCTATTATGCCCACTTCCTCTGCCCCCCTAAGTAGCTTTAACTTGCTTCAGTAGAACTACAACTGTTGCTATAACATGCTGATAATAAAATTCTTGACCAAATAGGATAAGTGTAGCCCACTAAGTAGATTCTGGACCAGCATATAACATGCTGATGATGAAATTCTAGGCCAAATAAGATAAAAAGAAAAATACTTTAATTCGTTTCAGAAGTTTGAAAAGTAGGTAATCAAGCAATTAATTACAAGGCCATGCTTCCAGTAAGATTACTAATTCAGTAGCGCATGTAAACCCCACAGCCTAAGTAGGTGGGCATTCATGTACCCTTAGCACCGACAAGGCTACCCAACACTGTCCCAACTCCCACATATTTCAGATTTGATTTCTTAGTTCTAGTAATAACACTCCCTTGTCTTCCTTCTAATAGTATCCTTTTAATTAATGAACAGCATAAATAATACTCCCCAATTCCCCTCCCCCCACCCACCCAAATTAAATAAATAAAAGAAAATCAGTGTGTACATCATCAGTCAATTACGGATCAGCAGGCTTATTCTTTCAGGTAAAATAATTTTAGTTTTCTATTAGGGATCAAGCTCAGATGGCCCCTATAGAAGATCTGTCCCTGTACATGAAAACAGATAAGCACAACAAGAAGTCAAAAGTAGGGGAATGAAGTATTCATCAGCTGACAAATACACTTAACTAATAGTCTATCAACAATAAATTATAACAGCCGTGAAGATGCACCATTATAGGAAGGACGGAAGACTATGGTGCTTAGGCTCCTCATTGCAGCTCAAGTATCCATATGTCACTTGAAGCTCCTAAAATGGAAATGCATGGTTCAATTTTCAATTAACATGGAAAGATTAACAATTTTATTCTTTTATATACATGTATAATAGAGGATCTAAAGAAAAGGATCCTTTTGCTCATCTCCCATTGTAACACTAGACACTTGTAACTATGTACCATTATCTATAAGCTAAGAGTTCTCTATGCCAGCCTCTTGGATTCATATCCAAGTCTGATACTTGTACCTGAGTCTGAGCATAATAGCAAAGAGCTCATCAAAAACTTTTCTACCATATAATGAGTCTGAATAACTTAAACTTATCAAACACATTGGCACAGAAAGATTAAGTCCAACTACCAGAAGGATGTATTCTCAAAAACAATCAAATAAAAGAACCTTAGCTTCAAATGAAACCTAACAATAAATTTGCTTAACAGTCATCGGATTACCTGCTGAATAGCATCAAACAAGGGCATGAAGACATCTGTATCATAATTACTCATCTTATTCTGAAGAATCGATGTCAATCTTTCAAAACCCATTCCCGTATCAACATGTTTTGCAGGAAGGGATTTCAGGGAACCATCAGTTTCCCTGTTAAACTGTAAACCACACCCAAAAAAAAAAAAAAAAAAAAAAACATGTATTAGCAGCAAACCAAATATCTGGGGAAAACAAATCTCTGAAATGAAAAAATTCCTTTGTCATGAAGCATGATAAAAAATCTAAAGATAGGCAGCAGATTAGTATCAATTATCAAAGACCAGGAAATTCAACACTTTCAATAATATAACAACAGCATATAGAGTACAGAGTATGATTTTTTTTTTTGGCAGAATTTACAAGACACAAAACAAGGCCTACTCCACAAGATATATTTGGCAAAAGCATACCTGAATAAATACAAGATTCCAAATCTCTATACATGTAGGGTCATCATTATTAACCAGTGATGCAGCATCACGATTCCCAATCCTATCAAAGTGAATCTCAGTACAGGGCCCACAAGGACCAGTATCGCCCATCTCCCAGAAGTTGTCCTATTCCATACAAACATCGGGCCACATAAATTAGAACTGAAGTACAAAGCAAGAACCAATAATCAACATCTACAAGCCTAACTCAAATACAACTATACAAGGCATTCAATTTAAGTTATGCACAAGTATTAAATAATGTTAGTTACTCCATTGGTATCATTTGTATTAAGAACTGACAAAGTGCATTAGTATTTACAATTTACAAATAACAGTGCATTGATTTCTTAACTGACATTATTTAATGAGATAAGTTTGAAAGGCGACCTGATAATATGAAGCAGAGAAAATCACATGGTTTCCATTTAGGAATGTCCCAAGTTATATGAGGGAGTTCAGGATGACATCACTTAAAAGGTAAAATTTCATGTACTTCCCATCTTTAGAAATATGTCATTTGAATTGAAAACATACTTCTTGGACTAATTAAAGAGCTTGCAGAAATTCTTATATATATTCTCGGAACTCCTAAATATTTGTGCAAAAGTGAGATTGTCAAATAAAAAGGACGAATGGAAGATAAGAAAATTTCGTCCCCCCTTCAAACTAATATTTAAGGAAATTGACCTGAATTATCTAGCCGTAGTTGCGCTAGTCAGGCAGTAAAGTGTAAAGCTTACAGCAACCTAGGGTGTCACAATATAAATTACAGTCATCTTTGGCATGTCAAGCGGTAAGGAAAGTAGAGGGTTGGGATCAAGGGGAACTCAGAAGAGGTAGAGGAAAACCAAAGATGACTTGGACAGAAAGTGTTGAGGATATGAAGAAGTTGGGTTGCAGAAGCATATGACATTGGACAAAAGGGAATGGAAGGAGAGAATCATGGTTAGCGAGTGCGGGAGATAAAATCTTGGTTCATGTAGCTAACCCCATCTTTGGGATTAAGGGTTTGATTTTTGTTGTTCTGTATACAAAAATTAATGCATCACCTTATCTTTTGTCTACTTAGACAGGTGGGTTAAGAAAAAAAAATGATTCATATGACAACCCATGACTCGTAATTTACTTAAAAGTATTACAAATTTACATGTGCTTATTTATCATACAGTAGTATTCTACCAGTTGACCAAATTCAAAACCCCTTTTTAGGATTCAATCAGCAACCAAAGCCGATTAGTATATAAATTGGCAGCTACCACTATCGGGCAACAATTTCAATTGTGTGATACAAGTAGGAACTATAGCTTAACTATAGGAACACTTTATACAGATTACTTTAATAAAGAGGTTGAAGGTCCTAGCAATTGGCCTAATTAATAATCAATTGAGTCGAATTGACCATTCACCTATGACAGCTAGGAACAGCCGGGTGGGTCCAGCATTTCAAGAATCAAACCCTCAAGACACATCATAAAAGGGGACAGGACACTTCGTGAAAGAACTTTCCATAAGTGCAGAAAAAAGGTTTTTTGGACCTTGTAGTAATAACTATTCTTCTACATCCAAAATTACTAGTTTAACTCGTAAAATTACGGAGATAAAATTCTGTTAAGAGTTAAGAAAAGACACCTTGCAACCAAAAGGCAACACACGCTCAGGAGGCAAGTAGTTGAGCCAAATATCCTTGGCCTCAGTGTCAGCTGCAAGTCCTGCTTTCTCATCTCCACCGAAATAGGTAGCGTAAATTTGACCAGCAGGGAGGCCATAAACCTGTCAGCAAGATGATAGGACATATTAGACTTAAAGGCCCACTCTTATAAACCAAAACAATTTTCACAATATGCTAACAACTTAACAAGTAAGTAGACTTTAGAGCAGCATAGAAAAACAGGTCTAAATACTTGCCTTGGTCAGGAGTTCCCAGGCCCATTCAATGGCCTCTTTCTTAAAGTAATTTCCAAAGGACCAATTGCCAAGCATTTCAAAGAAGGTATGATGATAAGTATCCTTCCCAACATCATCGAGATCATTGTGCTTTCCACCAGCCCGAATACATTTCTGAGTGTTGCATGCACGCTTTAGTTCACTCAAAGGACTGTTAGGATCAACATTCCCCAAAAAAATTGGCTTGAACTGATTCATACCTGTTCAATCAGACAATTATGTTTTTTATGAACCTTGATGTCTATGGCATGTTCATTAACAGTGTGTTTGGATAAAGAAAGAGGAAGGAAAAGAAGGGGAGGGAGGAGAAGAGGAGGGGAGGGAAGAATGGTGAGTTTTCCTTCCAAATCTCTCCATAGTTGAAGGGGTCATTTTCTTACAATTTAATCCCTAAATTTCTCTCCCCTCCAATTCCCTTCCTTCCTCATTTGTTGTCCAAATGAAAGATATCATATCTCTTCATTTCCCTTCCCTTCCTTTCCCTCCATTTCCTTCAATCCAAACGCACCGTAAGTCATTATCAACACTAAACAACCAGCATATGTCCCCAACTTATAATTCAAATACATCAACAAGACTAACACTTTGTTTGGATTGAAGAAAATGGAGGAAAAGGAAGGGAAGAGAAATTGAGGGATAGATAATCTCTCAATTGGATAACAAATGAGGAAGGAAGAGAATCGGAGGGAAAAGAAATGGAGGGATCAAATTGCAAAAAATTGATCTCTCCAACAATGGAGAGATTTGGAAGGAAAACTCTTCATTCTTCCCTCCCCTCCCCTTCCCTTCCCACCCCTTCTCCTCCCTCCCCTTCTTTTCCTACCCCCTAATCTATCCAAACACACTGTAAAAGCTAATCCTTTTGCAGCCTGAAAACCAGCATATATCCTCAACTTCCGCTCTCCCCCGCCTACTGCCTCCATGCTTTCTCCACCCCCCCCCCCCCCCCACATCAACCCTCCCTTCTTTCCCCAATTTCTTACCAACTCAATATTTGATGAATTCATTTTTTTTTAATTTGATAAATAAATAAATTTAAGAAGTCTGGGATGGTGTTGCTCTACAAAGCAAAAACAGTCCAATTAAAAATCTACCACAATCCACAAACACTTAATCGCAGCAGGAAGATGAAGAATCCATTTCAAAGGACCGAAACGGTCAACCCGAAACGTAAGATGTGTCGCACACAATCACATACCCATTAAACCTAATTACCCAATAGAAAAATTGAAATTCCACAACAAATTACAAATCAAATTCAATATTCAAACAATAATAAATAAATAAATAAATAAATTAGAGGAAAGAAAGAACACAAACCAGCATTAGCAAACAGTAAAGTTGGATCATTAACAGGAACAACAGGGCTTGATTTCCAGAAAGTATGGCTTTTGTCTTCAAAAAACTTGATGAAAGTGTCTCGAACCTTCTTAGCAGGCCATTCCAAGGAAACCCCATCAACAGATTCTGAATGAAGGCCCATAACTTGAACAGATGAAGAAGAAAAGGTGGTTTTATGAGATACCCAGAATCTGAAATGGGAAGGAGTGAAATAAAGAGGTACTGAAGGAGGAGAGAGAGTGGTGGAGGCTAAAAGAGGTCGTTGACGTTGAGTAAAGTTGGAGATGAAGAAGCTAAACCCTCCTCTAGCATAAGCCCTCATACATTAGATTTTTGTTTTAAGGTTTTGTGATGAACCAACTGTTTAATGAGAAATTGACACTACAAAATTTATACTTTGTTGTTTTGTTTAGTATAGAAACTTGCCCGTGCGATGCACGGTTTATATATATATATATATATATATATATATATATATATATATATATATATATATAATTTAGTTTTTATAATTGGTACATTTTTTAAAAAATGGATAAATATAAAAGAATTATGTATTTTGTATAAAAATATCTGTAATTTTAAAATTTTATTTTCATCAAAATTATGAAATAATATCTGTTCAACTTCGCGTAATACATATTTCAATGTAGGAGTTTATTGATTAATGTGATACTTAAAATTATTTCATTGTTTAAGGATAAATTGATAGATTATAGTTGTAATGTAGAAGCTTCTAATATTCAAATTTCAAAATTATGATAGCTCTCCAAAAAAAAAAAAAAAAAAAAAAAAAAAAAAAAAAAAAAAAAAAAAGATGACATCATCCTTACATTTAGGCAGGAAAATTTTTATTATGAGAGTGACATGTGAACAGTGATGACATCAGAAATGTTTTATTTTATTAATAGTTAATAGATGTGTTTTATTTTTCGGTTTTTTCACCAAATGCCCATGAGTAATTCGTTTATTCACCTTACACCAATGAAACTTTCCGAATACATCATATCCCCTCAAGTTTGACGACAATGTCACCAAATACCCAAATGACTAACGGACGTCAACTCCGTTAGTCATTAAGGGTTATCTATGCCACGTGACAATTTCTAATTGGTTTTCTTTTAAATTATTGAAAACTTAAAAATTTTATTTAAATTAATAAAAAAAAATAAAAAAACAAAAAACCCACCACCCCTTAGCCTAGCCACCTCCGGCCCCGCCCCCACAACCGCCACCTAGCTAAGCCCCCCGTCGTCGACGCCGTTCCTTCCCCCAGCCCTGCGCTGGTGTCGCCCCCTTCCCCTAAACCGCCTTTACCCTTGAAAAAACCTCTCCCCATTAGCCCTTCCACCCTAGCCGAAAACCACCACCCCAAAACCCCTCACCGACGGCCCAGACCCCCTTTCCCCACGTCGCCGCCGAAAATCACCACCCCGAAACCCTTAAACTCCAAAATCAATACCCCGGATTTTGGTTTTAAGGTTTCGATTTTTGTTTTAATAAGGTTTCAGCGTGCTGGTTCGAGGGAAAGGGGGCAGAAATGTTGGGGGCGTGGCTAATTAAGTTCGGCACATGGAGGGGGTTTGGGCCCCGATGAATGGTGATGGAGGGTTTTTCGAGGGAGGGAGGGGTTTTCTAGTAAAGGGAGGATGGTTCAGGGGAAGGGGAGGGGCGACGGCAAGGGTGGGGGTGTCGAGGTGACGACAATGCTGAGGTTTAGGGCGGAGCGCCGATGAGGAGTGTTTGGGGTGGGGAGCAGGTGGCTGGCTGGGGAATGATGGTTTTTTTTAATTTTTTTTAATTTTTTATAATTATAATTATAATTAAATAATTACTTTAAAATTTTAATAAATAAAAAAAGAAAACCAATAATATGCTGCCACATGGCACAATTAGCTATATAGACTAACGGAGTTGACGTCTGATAGTAATTTGGGTATTTGGTGAGTATGGTGACATTATTGTTAAACTCAGGTGTATATGGTGTATTTGAAAAGTTTCATGGGTATATTGTGAATTAACGAATTACTCGAGGCTATTTGGTGACAAAATCGTTTATTTTTTTCAGGGATTTTTTAAAAGGTGTGTTATCTTTTCAAGGACTTTTTTTTGGTAAAAGTACGATATTTTTAAGGGAAATTGAAAGATGCTTGTGGCTTGCCCCGTTAATATCTCTATTACCTCGTATGTAAGCCAGGCGCAATTTATACTATGAACCCCGAAGCGGCATGCTCTTGTACACCCCCTTCCAAAACTGAGCAAAACACAAATACAGTCCCTAAACTATTGTATTTGTGCACTTTTGGTCTCTCAACTATCTAGTGTGCACTTTTAGTCCGTCAACCACCCATTGTGGTGTTTCCAACCAAATAGTTTAGGGACTAATCCTAGTCAACAATAGTTTAGGGACCTTAATTTGTTATGTCATTTTCCTTTTTTTTTTCTACAATATTGATTTTTTCATCAGCATTAGTTAAAAAATAAAAAAACAAAGTAATCTAATTAAGCCTTGTGCGTGCGGTAGCAGCCCCTCCCCTCCTCCTTGTGCATGCGGTTTTGTGTTAAAAAAAACTTCTTGCTTTTTAATTTAATCAAGCCCCGTTTAATTATTAATTTGGATATTGGATGATGAGTTTATGATGATTTTGATGATAGTTTATATAAAGAATTTTCTGATTATGTTTTATGAAAAAGCCCCAAATTAATGAAACCCTAGGTTTTTAAATTGATGATTATTGATGGGAATTTGTTGTGGTTGGTTTTAGAATATTGAAATTGATGTTTTAAAACTAATTTTCAGCAAGTTCTAATGGTTTTATATTGCTGTAATTTTAATATAGAGGCTAAATCATGAGTTTCTTGACGAGTTTTTAATTAGCCATTAATTGGGAATAAAACTAAGTAATTCTAATTAATTTCAGCATGTTTTATGACTTTATGAGGCTTAAAAGTGTTTTTACACATGTTTATATTGCTGGAAATTTGCTAAGGATAGATAGGTATTAATTCCTTTCAGCCTGGTAATTGGTTGTTGTAGGAGAGTTCCAAGTGAGTGATTTTGTTTAGCCGTGGCGATTTTGAGATCGTATTCAAGATACGTACGCATACTCGGTATTTATTAACCGCGTAGAAACATGCTAGGATTTATTTTGATTCTTTCCAAGTTAGTACTATGCTAGAAATTGGTTGGAATTGTTGGATTGAATTGGTTTTGTGAAATTAAATTGGATTTGATGATTGGTTTGTAAGGCATGATTATTTGAAATGAATTATTGTTGGAATTGATGATGTTTTAACATTGTATATGGACCACACTTTTATTATTGGCATGATTGAGAGCATGTTTAATTAAACTAAATGTTTAATTGAGTTGGGAATATTGAAATGGAAATTTATTATGGTTCATATAATTTTTATTGATGCTTTAAGTATGGGAATTGAGCTATTTAAGTGACTTAGTACGCGAGGATTAATTTATATTTTGGTGTCTACGTGCACTTAAGGTGTTTATACACCGAGGAATAGGATTTCTAGTGCCTACATGCAATACTGAAGGTGTTTTTATGCCGAGGTAGTTTAAAAAGGGTTCAACATTAAATAAAATGTGGTCATTAATTATTCAAGAATTAAATTGGAATATTTTGATTGCTTGAATGAATTATGTTTGTTGGTTGATTTATGGTTTGAGAGTCTTCACCAAGTCTAAAATATGTAAATAACGTAAAGTGAAAGAGGTTATGCACCAAAACTCTAAGAACGTATATACCTAGAGAATGAAACATATGGGGGAGTTATGTGACTTTATGTTTGATCATAACTTCTATTACGGATACAGAATTCTGTACTTTCCTTTTTATTATGCGCAGGAATTCCGCCACCTTCGAGTGGATTATTTTATACTAGCACGATAAGCTCCCAAGTTAGTACCCCTTAAATGGGGCGGGTTTGGGGGAAACCCATTCGATGCATAATTACATTAAATAAATGATTAATTGTCTTGTGGTTTGTGTTATTAGTTGTGTGCTGAACTCCGAGACAAAGTTAAGTTGAATGTTGCTAGGATGCATGCATGTTAGTGTGTTTCGTTTACGCTTATGTGCTCAACATTGTTGACTGTTGTGTGTGTTTGGCCTTATCTTTATCTTGGCCCTACGACGACCCATTTCTTATGGCGAGTAGTGGGGACAGAATAAAGTGAAGCTTTTTAGGTGATGCGGCATATCAATGTTGGAAATTAGTGAAGAGTGAATCTTGTTTAGTCTTTATGAGAATATGATTTGCTTTATTATTTGTTTTGAATATTAATTATTTGCTTGTGGAGACTAACGTATTGGTTTTAAATAATGATTCAGTATTTGAAAGGGCCTATAATGGTTCCAAGTTGTAGGTTTGACTTTGTTTGATTTTGGTTTGACTTTACTTTCGTTTGGTTTGACTATTGGACTTTGTTCTTATTTTGAATGGTTTTGAAAAGAGTCTTCCGCTATGTCTTTGATAAATGTCTTAGTCGTTATCATGGTGGCGGTAATGTCTTTGTTATTTCCTATTTCGTATTGTAAAAGGGCAAAACATGTATTTTAAAAAGGAGGAAATTTCTAGGGTGTTACAGATGCTATTCGACTTATGAGGAATGAAATTGGGAGTTATGATTGTTTAGGTCATCAAGGGATGTATATAATGTAGTTAGTAAAGTGAAGAAGAAGAAGCTTAATGGTGGTGATACAAGTGAATTGTTAAGGATGTTTTAACGGGAAAATTTACTAGAACCTGTAACATCCCCAAATCTCCCTCTACGGAAATACTAGTATAATACGTATACTTATACCGTAGCGATAGACTTAGGCGTATTACTGCCGCGTGATTACACAAGGCTACTCAAAATACTTAACTCAATAACAAACTTGCAGCAGAAAACTAAACTCTTCTTTTATTAATACTTATAAAATAGTAATAACCATTGTCATGAGTACTCAAAAATAGAAACAGAGACCAACATTCTTAACTAGGTGAAGAATATCCCGGGACTCCCAAATGCTCATTTATTGACTCCACCTGAAAATAGTCAACACTGCTTAACATTAAGGTAAACAGGGCGAACCAAAACAAATAAGAAATATGGATTAGCAAAATATGCCAAGTACGATAAGTGCAAGATAAGTAAACTCAATTTATTTGCAAACATGATTTTAAAACCAATCATGAAATTCCAATAATTAATTCAATAACTCAAACTTCATAATTCAAAACCAATTCTCAAAATTCTCAAAACAATTCCAAAAACTCAATAATAATTTGAATAATAATTCAAGTGATAAAAACCAATTCCTTTTTAAAAATCCAATTCCTCTCCTAAGTGTGCACACCCCCCAAACTAGTATCTTTATATTGAAATGGTTGTTCTTGAGGAAAGACTAGGTCATACAAAGTCCATATTCTTCAATGAATCCGCATAGTGGGATTAATATAATAATCATGCTTGTAAAGCTTTTATAAATAAATAATTCAATAATTCTCATGAAATTCCTCTTTGAATAAAATCAAACTTTATAACAGAATAACTCAAAAACTTCTTTTGTATTTAATTCAACAAGCTTTTAAAATTAAACCTTTTTAAAAACTCTTCAAATCAATCCAACATTCTTTTTAAAAACCAAATTTCCTTTAAACATAATAAATAATTTCAAACTATTCAAAACAAGATAGAAATCTATTCTCAAACATATTTATTAAAACATGAATTCTCAAGGCTAATTTATAAATCATAACTTAAAATAATTTAATTAAAATCACACAAATTAACATGCTTATTAATTCAACAATTTCAAAGGTATCTAGCCACCTAAACGTACCTTAATTCCGAATCTCAATCAACACTTCGCACTTTCAAAGTTCAATCTCGAATACACCTTGCAATTAACATAACCATAAGGTTATCACAACTCCTTAGACATAAACTCAAATATAATGTGCATGGACTATTAAACTCTTTTAAACAAAATATACTTTAATATAAAAATTATAGCTTTGAAATAGGTATTTATATTTTAGAAAACTAACCATGAAGAAAATAAAGGCAAAACTTGCGTTGAAAAGAATAGGCAGAACTTTCAAAGGCTATAACTCCTTCAATATAACTTTGAATTGGGTGATTCAACCTTAAGGATTTTTCAAGAGGAACTACTACCGTGAAGTAGCAAAACCCCAAACTGACCATAAATGCCCGAAAATTGACTCTAAAGATATACAGACTGATTTTCTTTTAGAAAAGAGGAAAAGAAAAGTAGAAAAAGGTTGAGGGAAAAGAAGAGTAAGAGAGAAGAAGAGAATTGAGTTTTGGTGTGAAGAATATGAGAGGTATGAGGGGGTATTTATAGGCTCATGAATGAAAGAATTAAGGTAAGATTTTATATGAAGAATTATAGTAAATGTAGTTTAAGGAATTATTCGGAAAAGAGAGTTTAAGAGCATCTCCAATGGTATACAAAGAGGACCTGCTTGCAAATTAAATAAAATAAAAAGCTTGTAGCTTACCATTGGAGTGACAATATTGATGTAGCTAGATCAAGCAACATTGCTCAAACAAGCTACGTTACTTGATTTTCTAAACAAAACTTCATCATCTTATATTATGACATGTGTATGATAGAAACTATTTTATGATTTATTTATTTATTTTTCCAAGCTACAATATTCTATTGCTCACCATTGGATCAATTTGTAGCTTAAGAAAAAATAGCTTGAAATTTTGATGTACCAAGGTAAGCTACAAGCCTTTGTAGCTAACCATTGGAGATGCTTTAAGAATTAAGGAAGGTTTAGTTTATGGTGATTAAGAAATAAAGAATTAAGGTAAGCAGCTTGATCATGAAATGGAAGATGGCAAGTGAGCTTGCTTGGAGAATAATCAAGAAGGATTGAAGGCAATTAAACTATATGATCAAATCTTTGTGAGATGGAAAATAGGAATTAAGGAAATAAGGAAATTTAAAGAAGATAATATAAATACAAAACTACCAAAATAATTAAACCAAAATTAGCATAAGGTGGCCGAAAATATTGATTCTATTCATGCTCATATTTTCGGACCTCATTTCTTAGTTTTAGGAAATATTTTGCTAGATTTTAAGGATTAAAAATGATTGTGTAAATAATATATTTTATAGAAAATAATTAATTACAAAAATACCAACTTTAAACTAATTAATTAATCATGAAAAATCAGATTTTCTATGCCTAGAAAATCTGAAATTCCTAGCCTAATTAAATAGATTTTCGGCTCTTTTAAAATAAATAAGAAAGATATAATTTTTGCTTAACTAAAATTTTCGATATATATATATATATATATATATATATATATATATATATATATATATATATATATATATATATATATATATATATATATATATATATATATATATATATATAGAATTGGGATCATGTGAGAACCAAGTTCTATAATTTGAACTAGGAACTGATCGTGACCGTTGATCGCTCTCAATCCAACGGTTCATGCTTCACCCGCCTTTTTCAATTTCATTAAGGGTATTTTCGTATTTTCGGCAGTTGAATGACCTCCCTTGTTTTTCCAGGTGCCGCTTCATTTTCTCTCTCTCTTCTTCCGCACTTTCTCTCTCTTCCTTCAAAATCTCTCTCCTGCGATTTCTTTTCCTGCGAAATCTCTTTGCATACCAAATTCATTCAATTTGTTCTCAAATCTTAATTGCCTTGTTAATTCTAATCGACTAAGTTTTTTTATTTTGTTTTTCTTTGTTCTTTTTATTTAATTAGGGCTTGTGTTTTCGAGTTTTCATTATTTCAAGTTTGAAATAATTAGGGTTTTTGCTATTTTTTAATAGATAATTGTGCGTTTTGGCTTATTTTGATTGTGATTTTGTTGCGATTTTTGTTGAGTGTTGTCACAAATTGCTGTCCAGATTTGATTTTGATTGTAAATTTGTAATTTGGTTGTGTATTCTCGTGATTTGTTTGTATATTTGTGATTTCAATTACTAAAATTGCGGTTTTATGAATTGGAGTCTAAAATTAGGATTTTGGTTGTTTTAGTTTGAGCAATTTTGTTACGATTTTGCTGAGATTTTGTTATGGGTTTTGTTAAGATTTCTCGGAATTTTTGGTCCTAGGTAGAAAATTTAACTTCACTTTTATTGTATATTTTGTTTTACTAGATTTTAGATTGATATTATAGAAATCAATATGATTTTTTATATTGTTTTTGTTTTCTCAATTTAGAGTGTAATGGCACATCTATTTACTTTTAACTTTATATTCTTGACTTTAATCTTATGTCTCTCTTTAATTTTGTGGTTTAATTTGTTGGTATTGTATTTTGTATGTGTGTAATTGTGTATTGGTAGCATATTTTGTAGGTGCTTAAAGTTGTCTGGAGTGGAGTGAATTTGGAGTTGTGTATGAGGACCTATATAGTAGACTACTCTCTGTATAGGTGGGTGCATTTGGATGGGTTTGATTTACATGTGCAACTAGTGTAGAGGGTACAAAGAAGGTGCTCTCATAGTCTTAGTACTCTAGTGTACTAGCAAGTTTTGTATAGAGGGTATATCAAGTTGTTGTCATACTCTCAGTTGGTTGCACAGTGTGGATGATATATATCTCTTATCAATGTTCAGTTTTAGAAAATGGTCGAAATTGAGCCTCTGTCAATACCATTTGGCCTCTCACAAATTATTCCTTGTTTCAGTATCTTATACTTCGTATATTTTCGATCTTTGCAATTAATTATATCACACTATTTGGTTATATTTGTGTGATCGCATATCTCTTTTTCTTGAAAATGAGTGGAATGTTTATTGATGGATTGTTTTGCAAAGAAAAGTCTGGGATTGGCTTATAAGGCTGTTATGTTTTGTAAAGAAAAGTCTGGGATTTCCATGTTAAAAGTCTGGGAATGTATATTTTGCATCTCATTTTGCAAAGTCTTTCATGTAAGGCTATAAAAGTAAATTAGTGTAAGGATATAAGGCTTAATTGAGTGCCAAATGAATCCTTACACTAGCTTATAGCCTTAAATAGATACTTTTATAGATTAATTTGTTTGCTTTTAAGAGTGTTTGGTTTACTTTTAACTAATTTTCCTTTACTACAAATGTAGCTCAATTCTTTATGTTACTTTGCTTTACTACAAAAGTTTACATATTTTTCTCTAGATTTTTTTTTTTTTTTTTTTTACTTTTGCGATTTTTTAATTTACTTTTGCAATTCTTTTCTTTACTTTTTATTTACTTCAAATGTTTATATTACTATATACTAGCCTACTAGCTCAATTGGTAGAGCATTGTGCAAATTCGCAAAGGATGTGGATTCGAGTCTCACGTAGGTTAATTTATTAGTTGAAACTATATTTGTATTTGTTTAATTAGTTTTATACCTGAAAAGTAATTTAATTTACTTTTTACAGTGATTTACTTACTTTTAATTTGAAAACCTTTACTTTAACCTCAACTCATATACTTTTCTTTTGGTTGATTACTACTCATTTTTAGAGAGATATAAAAGGAAATGACTCAGTTTCTATGCTCATTCATCACTTTCAATGACTTCACTATACAAATACAATTGAATTTTTTTGATTTTTTTTCTTAATTTACTTTTGGTATTGTATTGTTTACTTTTAATTTGAAAACCTTTACAATGAGCTCCATACTACTTATTTCTTATAACTTCTCCATCTTGTAAAGTTATGAATGTCAATAACTTAGAGTTTTTATGTTAATAAAGACTCCATATTCATCAATAAAAAACCAATTAAATTTTTGTATATATCTTTGTGCTAATTTTATTTATTTTTAGATATTTTTTAGTTACTTTTAAGATATATTGAATTACTTTAGAGTGTATAATATTTACTTTTAGAGATAACCTATGTAGGAATTGAACCTACACCTCTATGCATCCGCATAGTTCTCTACCACTTGAGCTAATAGGTTTACTTTAAAGTCATTTTTATTTGCTTTAGATTAGATTTAGTTTACTTTTAATCTAGAGATAACTAATGTAGGAATCACTAGTTTGAACCTTATTCATCTTCTGTATTTTTAAACCTAAACCCCAAAGGCAACTAGGAGCAAGATAGGGTATTCATTCTCATTTTCACCCAGTGCACTTTTTAAAGAAGTATTTGCCACTATTTACTTTTGATTTACTTCTGACATATTTTGCTTTACTTTTGATTTATTTTAATAATTATTTTGATTTACTTTAGAGATATATTAATTTACGTTTTTAGTTTTTCTACTTACTTTTGGGATATTTTGATTTACTTTTGATGTATTTTGAATAACTTTAGAGTGTTTTATAATTACTTTTTAAGATAACCTATGTAGGAATTGAACCTACACCTCTATGCATCCGCATAGTGCTCTACCACTTGAGCTAATAGGTTTACTTTAAACTCTTTTTTATTTACTTTAGATTAGATTTAATTTACTTTTACTTTAGAGATAATTGATGTAGGAATTACCTTATTCAACCTTATTCATCTTTTGTATTTTTATGTAGGATCATCTTTTAGTGCAGGATATAGAGTTGTTATGTTATTACCATGTCTGAAATAGATGGCTTAGGCTTTTCAGGCTTAAGTGCTGGAGCAGGAGCGGACTTGGGTTTTTGAGGCTCGCGTGCTGGAGCAGGAGCAAGAGCAAGAGCAGGCTTAAGTTTGTCAGGTTGGGCAGTTGAGGGAGGAGCAGGCTTGGATGGAGGCTTGATCTCGATGCTCTTAATGGATTTTCCAACTATGCAGCAAAGCTTGTTTCTAATCTTCTCAAGACTGCAGCAAACCACGGTGATTGTCACCGTGTTATTCTTTTTATTGAACACTTGGTCTCGTATTTCTCTTGTCATTAAATCAAATCAAATCATATAACTCAGTCCAATTTCATTCATATACTTCTTGAATCATGCATATAATTATCATAAAGTATAGCATAAGCATAATGATCGATATTAATAAGAATAATGAAAATGATGAAGTAAGAAGGAAGAGACTCACGAGGGAATTTGCAGCATCTGCCAAGTTCTTCAGATCACATATATCTAATATCTTTAATCACTATCTCTGTTGGGGTTCTGCCAGGGGTCTCCAACCATATAGCTTGACAATTTCAAGAGCATCACATTTTAACTCAATGTGTTTAAATCCAAGCCTCTTAGCAAGCCTCACTCCCATCCTTGCTGCCAGAGCCTCAACGAGCTTCACAGATTCAACAGCAGATCTGCCACAGCAAGCAGCTTTGTCTCCAAATCCCGAATGCAGACCCCCCGCCTCACGCTAATCCCCTCCATAACTGCAACATCTCTGTTCACGCTTACCCGCCCATCAGCCGGATGCACCCATTTCTCACGAGATAAAACCAATCTCTCCCCTATACTCACCTGAACAGACCCAGCTGCCCCTGAGACAGCAGATGCATAGAGTATGAAGTCTTCCACGAGCTTAAATAAACCCATGACACCCACCATCGCATTCTGCCATAGAGCCTGATGAACAATAGAGTTGCGGTAAGACCAGGTAGCCCAGGCAAATTACTTTTGGAATATTTCGATTTACTTTTAAGTATTTTGTATCTACGTTTGCAAATTCTGCTATATTATAAGACTTAAACTAACAATAATTGATATAAATTATAACCTTGGGACTTCCTCCAACCTAGCTATGTAGGATTTACTTGCTTTCATTCATCGTAATACTAACACTAAGTCAATATTCCAAATTCAGTATGTAAGAATAAGTACTAAGAAACCATAAGCAAAGAACAATTTGCTCATTTGACAAATGAGCAAAGAATAATTTGCTCATTTGATAAACGAGCAAATAATTGCTTGGTCATTTGAAAAATGAGCAAATTATTGGCTGCTCATTTGACAAATGAGCAAGATTTATATCCATAAGCAAATAAGACCAAAACATCTTATTATTAATGATACTATAATATGAAAGACTTACATTATTCTTCTTCAAACCTGAAGGCCACTTTGACAAACCCATGTATGTTTCCATAAGCCTCATCAATGCAACTCCACAGTGCAAAGGATTAATATCTGTAGACTTCCAAGGAGAATCAATCGCAGCATACTCCATGCGCGTTTGATATCGCTTGACAACATAATGTTAACATACAATTGCAAAATGCACTTCTCTGAAAATAAACACATCAAATGAGCAAACATAATAGATATTTCTAAAATCTAATCATTTTACTGAAATAAGCAAACATAATGTTAATAGACATTAACTTTTAAGTCGTACCAAATTTTTTAAAAGCTGTGTGTGATCTCCGGAATCTTTACTATAATCAATAACCTATTACCATACTGTGAGGTAGTGTTGAAACATACCAAATAATAATGATCTCTTTCGTAAACAAGGAAGAAGAAAAGTTGAATGTCCTTCGTTGAGACAACAGTTTGGTCGTATAACTTCTCAGCAACCTCACGAAACATAGCATTCCGATGACTAACATAATCAATCTCATAATGAACAAGACACTCCTACATGTTTAAGAAAAAAATAAAATTAAATACAACGGGAATACTGTAGAATAATTCAATAAAACAAAATAAATGAAAGAATATGAACTTACAGTAGCACAAAGCTTAAAAAAGAAACAAGAAAGAGAATTTGAGTCTCTAAATTACTCATTATAATTCGGAATACTACACAAAGCATTAATGATTTTTGAATCAATTTTATTTTGAGTATAAAACTTTTCAAGTTGAAATCTCATGATTTCAACATCATCCTCTCCATTAACTTTGGATAAAAATACTTGTTCACTACATAAAGGAATTAAGAAAGTTAGTATCACTAAAACAAATGGGAGTTGGTGTACAAGATAGCAAATTCTATAATAAAAAAAATAATTACAAACGATTTTTATCATCATCAAACAGAGCTTCCAAGACACTTTTCTGAACTTCTGATAATGTACAGTAAATGTTGATAATCCGAGCCTTAAAAGGTGATCTAAGCAGCATTGATGGTTGAACTTTACGCTTCTTTAGAACAGGAACATCAACAGCACCTGCAGCAGAAAGACCAACATCTCCACTTAGAGGAACATCAGCATCAGCAGCAACTGAAGGTCGTACAGGAACATCAACATCAGCAGCAACTAGGTCGTACAATGGTTAGGGAGTTCTCCAGATCATCACTATTTTGAGAACCAAATCCTAAACTGAAAGTAGGAGTTCCAAATCCTTTTTTAACTGAAGATCTCAAACTATATCTAATACTTGAACCTCCTTCAGCTTTTTCAGTTTCAACTACAATAGCAGGACCTTCAATTTCAGAAAGACTATTTGCTATCTGAACACTTTCAGCAGCAATCTTTGTAACATCAATGGCTTCTGTTACGGTTGGACAATCAACCCTAGCAAAGACTGAGGATTCAACATTCTTCTCATTAGCTGAAATCTTGGAAAATTTATCCCAAGCTTCAATGACGGTCGGATCTTGCCAATACTCATCGTCTTGGCTAAAAGAAAGGCTATGATTTTCCGACATAGCTTGGGAACTCAATCTTTGCTCGTCACAAATACCCATGGCATCTTCCTTTAGCTTTCGTATTTCTCATTGTGAGGAAAATACTTGACAGCTTATTAATGCTTTTCATTAAAGTCCATGTATGCCAACACCAGTTTAGTCGAAGCTGCTGCAAGATCCATAAGACATTTCAAGAAAAAAAATAAATAAATAACATAAATATAAATCAAAAGACTAAATAAGAAATAAAAAAATCAAATAATCAAAGTCATATATAATGAGCAAATTAAATTTAATTACACAAATCAATAGTGAAGTTTATGCTCATTTAACAAATGAGCAAAAAATTAATTGCTTATTTGACAAATAAGCAAAGTGGATATGAAATAAGCAAAGTCATATAAAAATGAGCAAATTAAACTTTATTTGACAAATGAGCACTAAAGTTTTTTCTCATTTGACAAATGAGCAAAAAATTAATTGCTCATTTGAGAAATGAGCAAATATTTTTTTGCTGATTTAGGAGGTCCATTGATGCGCCATATAGAGGGCCACATTGCATCATTATCCATCTGCTGCTGCTACTCAACACCCACCAATTTTTCCAACCAGTAACCAGACTTCACAGAACATCGAGTCAGAACGGATATACGTTGAAAAACAAACTACATTAATATTAGATCTACATTGAAATATTAACAATCATATAAGTACCTTCTTTGGATCTACTTCAACATCTTCGTTAGTTTGTGGAGCAGTTGGAACGGATGTTTCCTAAATGCAAAACATTAAAAAAAAAAAAAAAAAAAAAGTCAGAATAAGTTGGGACTATTTGTGATCATACAAATACCTCAACAAATTATAGCCCAAGCTTATAAAATTAGATCTGACAAATTGATACTTATTCTACAAGCAAAGGCAAGATTTGTTCCAATATTATATAGAAGTAATATAAATGAAAAGACTAAATATCAAATGAGCAAAGTGAATATGAAATGAGCAAAAGTCATATAAAAATGAGCAAATTGAACTTTATTTGACAAATGAGCAAAAAATTAATTGCTCATTTAGGAGGTCCATTGATGTGCCATATAGAGCGCCACATTGCATCATTTTCATAAAGGCAAGATTTTTTCCAATTCAATTCTACAAGCAATGCCAAAGGCATAGAAAAGCTAAGTATTGGTTGAAAGTGAAATACCAGTTTTGGTTGTTTGCTGCCAGAAGGACCAACAACCTTCAGATTTTTATCACAAAGTCCAAGCCTCCCCTTAGAAATTTCCAATTTCTCACGACTAGACAACATATTGGTTGTCCAACCTTTGAGAACTGGAGTTTCTCGTTTGGCTCTAACTTCCTCAATGACAAATTGATCAACATATAAAAGCTACAAACAAGTAAGATAGGAAAAATTAGTACATTAAAATTAAACAAATAAATAACAATAAATACATAAAAAAATTTTAAAAAAAAAAAACTTAGAAAATACCAGCCCCACCCCCTACTGCCATCTACCCACACATTTCAATTCAGTAGCTGATGACAATTCTAATTTTGGAATCTAATTTCAGAATCTGATTTCAGATTCTATTACAGGTTGTATGTATGTGTGTATGTGTGTATGTGTGTGAGTGTGTGTGTGTGTGTGTGTGTGTGTGTGTTTTCTTGTTAAAAAGTGTAATGATACTTTTATATACATATAAGATTTAATATTTTTAGCACATCCCCTCATTATTTATCAATTTTTTGCTCATTTAGCAAATGAGCAAATAGTTAGTTGCTCATTTGTCCAATGAGCAATTATTTAGTTGCTAATTTAACGAATGAGCACAAATTTAGTTGGTAATTTAACGAATGAGCATATAGTTAGATGCTCATTTGTCAAATGAGCAAACATTTCTTTAATCATTTATTAAATCAACAAGCATTTCTTTGCTCATTTGTGAAATAACCAATCAATTATTTGCTCACTTGGCAAATGAGCAAATATATCTTTACTCATTTGTCAATAAGCAAATAGTTCGTTGCTCATTTGTAAAATGAGTAAACAGTTCAAATAAACGCTAGGAATACCACAAGAAATAATAAAGATCCTGGAAAGTATCGAGTAGGAAGCTCATCCCATTTCATCTTCGCCTTCACAAGAGAATCAAGGATAAACTTCGACCAATTTAAATCCTTGATTTTATCAACATTAGTCAAATATCTGATAATGTCATGATTAACAATCTTGTTTTGTCCTCCTAACATAAAATAACAAAATTAAATTAAAATGATCAAACAAGAATTAAAATGAGAAAAATGAACAAAATGAAATTAAAATGATCAAAATGAAAGTAAAATGAGAAATATGAAAATGAAAAGACTACCTGACATTAAGTGGAAACACAAAACCCTAAAAAAATTGCGTTTGAACATTGGCCCAATTGATTTATGATCCTTCAAATACATTGAAAGCTCCCCAATGTTGACAATAATGAGTTCTTTTTGAATTGTTTTTTCCATTGGGTAATGACTTTATCATCCTTTGAAAAAACATTTGCATCCATCTCCATGCCTCCAACTGGCAGCCCTAGGACCTCATGTACATGTTGTTCTGTAATTTTGAAAGACTTGGAATTAGGAATATTTAAGGAACAACTCTGAGAATCAAAGTGCTTGACCAACCAAAAACCCAACTGCAAAGGCAGTTGGGACACTTTCAAAAACTCCAAGGACCCAAATCCTATAGCTCTAATAGCAATCAACTGATCTTCCGAAAGCTTCTTAGTAACATTAACGACAGATGAAGGCGACATCCTATTACGCAACGTCCCATAAACAACAGACTTCGATCCTTGCACTTCATCAACAGCATCCCCTAAATTCAATCCTCCATCTTCACCATCAGGATCCTCGAACTTCATATTCTGTTTTTCTTTCATTCCTTTTTCAACCTTTTTTCCTTTACCCTTAGTAGTGACTAATTTGAATCTCTTCTGCTTGTTTTCTGACTTTATACATGCACTGAGCTTCTCGGACTCTATAGACACTATAGCCCCCGGTGAACCAACATCGGCAACACACTCCTTTTCAATAGAGTTCATGCTCATACAAAATCATAAAAAAAAAAAAAGTAAAATATCACATAGATTTTTTTTTTGGAGGTGTAGTGAAGAGGATACTTTAGGGGAGGGTCTGGAGTATGTTATGATAGAGAAGCATGGCTGATAAATTATCTAATGAACAATTGTCAAATGAGCAATCAATATTTTGCTCATTTAGCAAATGAGCAAATAGTTAGTTGCTTATTTGTCAAATGAGCAAATACTTAGTTACTCATTTGTAAAGTAAGCAAACATTTCTTTGATCATTTGGGAAATGAGCAATTAGTTTTTTTTTTCTCATTTAGCAAATGAGCAAACAATAACTATTATACTGACCAAGAAAACATAAAATGAGCAAATAAGAAAACACGTACATTTTCCTTTCCAAAGGTACATCCGTAGAATCTTTAGCATTGGTAGAATCAGTAGCAACCGAAGAATCCATAACACTGAACAGTTCTACAATTATAAAAAAAAAACCCGAAAAAATGTAAGCTAACTAAAACAAAGGAAAAATCAAATTAAGAAGCAAATTTGTAAGAAAACCCTAAACCAAGATCTTCTAAATGAGGAGACGTGTTTAGACCCTACATGGCTGCATAGCCTAAATATCACAAGGTACATATGAATGATATGCATATTTCTCCTTTTAAGATGCTTATTTATCACAAGGTACAAATGAGCAAGTAATTCTTTGCTCATTTAAGAAATGAGCATTTAACTTTTTGATTATTTGCTAAATGAGCAAAGAATTACTTGCTTATTTGATAAATGAGCAAGGAATTATTGCTCATTTTGACAAATGAGTAACTAACTATTTGCTCATTTGAGAAATGAACAAATATTTAGTCACTAGAATCAGACTAAAACATTTGCAGATTCTAATTACAACACACCAGAGAAAGTCCTAGAAACAAATAGATACATTTCCAAACATGAAAATACACTCATCAGTAAACAAAATGCTTGGGTACTCATCTACTTTATTTGTTGTCTATAAGTCTGTTTGGCATTATTAGAATCATAAACCTGTTATTCATCACTGTCAAATTTAAGTTATTGAGCCAGCTGAAACCAATAACACAGGCAGAGATGCTCTGAAGGCAACTTAAAGGAAAAATCTAATGCAAGCAAGTCGGAACCTTACTACAGTCATAAATAAACTTCTGATCTCCATAAATCAGAAACTGAAGATTTGACGAGGATAAAGAAGGTAGTAGAGCAAAATATAAATCTGTTGCCAACACTTAGTTTTGAAGCTACAATAAACACAGGCACTCACAGCTGACTAATGCACAACTCTGATCTAACACAATGCATTTTTAAGACATAACTGCTAGTCTGCCAGACAAGTATATGCATGATAAATAAAAAGTCTTACAGAAGAATATGTCAGCTGCCTGAGGAAACAATTCAATCTGGTTGTGATCATAAATCATCAGTTAGAATTTCAATTTGATTTATAGAGTGCAATCACAATCAATAGGTGCTAATTACAAGGTAATATATTTGTTAATCATATACTTTCTTATTTCCTAGTTTCCTACTAAAAGACACAGAGTTGGCATTAAAGAAATTCTCAAGTCTATTCTGTCGTGCACACGTACCTACAACAACACTAGAATTCTCACCAGGTGTGATCTTCTCTTCTTTTATCCTCATCTAATTAGTATCAACTGCAATTCATTAGCCTCATCTAATTGCTTGGTCTCGGAATCATGTACTACTGGGAACCAAATGTTAACAAATGCAAACCTTATAACAACAGTGAGTAAAACCAAACACTCATTTCATTCCTACTGTCTAGCCAAGTTATCACAGCCAACAAAATTGAATATCATACTTCCAGTAGCAAAAAGTATGTGAAATTACTTAAATAAAGCTAAACACAAAGTATTTTATTGAGCAACAAATAGAAAATGAGCAAGTAAATATAAAAATGAAAAAATAAAAATAAAATGAACGAACACATGCATTATATTTTTCTTGAAGACCAATTAGGGATGATTCCATAGCATTTACTTCTAGGTTTCCAAAAAAAACAAAGAAAATGTAAGATAATTACTCAAATGAAGCAAAATTAAAACTAAAATCAACTAACAAGTACTCAAATATAAATCGAATAGAAATCGCCAGGAAAAAAAATCGAACGGAAATTGAACCGAAAATCGCCAAAAATCGCAAAAAAATTGACAAAAACCTTAAGTAATCAAACTAAAATCAACGAAAATCAAACTTTAATCAACGAAAATCAAACTAAAATCAACGAAAATCACCTTGACAAAGAATCAATGAAGTTTGAAGCAGAATTGATGAAGAATCAAAGCAAAGGAAGAGAGCAGTAAGAAAGGGAGCAGAGAAATTGAAGGAGGAGAGAGAAAATGGCGCGTCGAATGAAGGAGGAGAAAGAAAACGCTTGAAAATTGTTTTTAAAATTATGTTTGATTGGGATAAATTGTAGCCATTGGATGCAATTGATCCAACGGTCGTAATATATCCTCACATATAATAGGGTTCTCATATAAGGGATCTGGTCTCATATGATCTCATTTATATATATATATATAATCTGGTTTTTGAAATAAAATAAATGGATAATAAATCTTATCTAAAATCCAAAATAATAATTAAGTTTTAAAAATGTTTTTAGCGCCAAAATTCAAATAGAATATAATTTATTGAAATACCCTTTTTAGAAATTTATTAATAATGATTTAATTAGAAAATACATCTCAAAAATACGGGGTATTATAAAACCAATATGAATTGTTTGGACTTATAAGTGCATGATACTACAAATCGTACTAACATATATGACTTGATTTGTGGACCTTTTTGTGAATATGAATCACCACACTATGAATGTTATGTTTGGGATGAGTTTTCTTTTGGATGAGAAGACAAGATTCCTATTATGCTTTTTTATTTATCAATTTAGTTTTCTATCTCTAAACTTTGGACAGTTTTTAAATGGCTACAACAAAATTGTAGTCATTGTATTAGATCAAATCTCATCCCTTCATATAACCGTTGATTTGAAATTTGGGATGACTTTTTAAGTTTTTTTTTTTAATTGAAAAAAATAAATAAAATAAAGTTCTATCAGTTTCTCCTTCATCGGTTTCAAAAAAAAAAAAAAAAAAATTCTCCTTCATCAATACTTTGTTTTGCTTTTCTCTCATCCGGAATCAAATTTATGTTTTTAAATTTATCTCCATCTTTTTCTGGATTACTCTTATTAATGTCACAATTTCTTGATCGTGAGAATGCTCCTTCGATCCTTTCCCTCCTCATTTTAATTTAACGGGTTAGAGCTTCAAGTTTAATACATACACCATGGATTTGAAATTGTTATTCTAGATCTTCAATACCATACACCATATTTATATACTTATGTTTTTTTTTTAATTTTTTTTTATTGAAAAAGCAAGAATAGAAATTTTCGTTTATCTATATTGTACTTCGTATTAAATATGGCATAATCCTTCAAAATCTTAATAAAGAGATAAAGATTACAAAAGAGAGAAGATCATGATCGTCGATCAAAATACTGAATTGAAGGAGAAACTAATTTGAAGAACGTGTGCTTTTTTTTAATTATTATTTTTGGTTAATTATTCTTTTAAAAAAATTAAATAGTTATTCAAATCAACGGTATAATAATCAAAATAAATAAATGGTTGAGATTTTATCTAATATAATGATTACAATTTTATTGTACCCACTCAAAAATTATCCCTAAACTTTTACTTGGAATTTTGATCTTCAATTTTTGCCATACAAACATAAAAAGAAAATAAAATCAAGAGAAAAATCATCATCTCAAGGATAAGATTTATTTATTGAAAGCAACTAAAAGGTTTTTGGGAGCTTACCACCGGTAAAAACGCCAATGGAAGCCCCTACAAAGATTCACAACTGAGACCAAGAGGAAAGAGATGGTAGAGATGGAGAGAAAAGGGAGAAGAGAGAAGGAAAACCTTAAAAAAATTTGAAAAAACCTAGCAATGAAGGCTATGAAAAACCTCCCAAGGGAGAATCCTTAGAGGGAACAATAAAACCCTCTCAGGGAGAAAACCTAGAGGGAATCAATTTAATCTTAAATTAGGGTTCATGATTCAAAGATTAAATTTAAGGTTTTACAAAATTGGGGGATTTGGGGCAATTGAATCGTAATACTCAAAAAGTGGACATCCTCAATCGGAGATTTTTGTCGAAAAACCAAGAGTGGTAATGCTACTCAAAGTTTTTGTAGTAGTTTTTCAAAAAAAAAAAAAAGGTAAATGGTAGTTGTTCTCAAAAAGTGGTCATTTAAATGGTAGTTTTTGACATAATTTCCTTTTTTAGAGCATCCATTTGACCAACACATTGTTTTAGGAGGGAGAGTTGAGTGATGTAAAATGCTATGTTTGAAGCTAAGGGTTAATAGGAAATAAAAGATACGGAGTATAAGTATTAATATGAAATTAAAATTTTCATTCTTTATATATAAAGAGAGTGATTTAAAGTATATTTACTCCCTTGGTTCCTTATTACTTGAAAATTTGATTTTGACACTATTTATATATTAAAGCATTATTCACTTCACCTTCATAAAATGATATAATATTGAGTAAAAATAAAATTAGTTTAAGAAAAATAATTTCAATTTAGTAAAAATGAGTTCAGTAAAAATAATTTCAGTTCTACAAAAATCAAGTTCTTTAAGGAAAAAATATAATAGAGAATTAGTAAAAATAACTTTAGCTTAGTAAAAATAATTTCAATTCGATAAAATTAATTTCAGTTCAATAAAAATTAATTAAGTTCAGCCAGTTTAGGTTAATTAATTTCAATTCAGTAAAATTTAGGTAAAGTGAACAAGGCCCAAGTTTACTCCGATTACATGTTTTTTTTACCAATAATTTATAAAAGTCACACATTAATGTGCAATATGTTGTTAGATTAGTCTCGAACTCTCGATGTATATCATCAAATTTTATTTTTCGCGCTAAATAATTACACATATTTAAGGTCATCAAACTTGTGTATTGGCACGTGTGCCACTTAAAACTACCTAGGAAGTTTCAATTCCCATATTTTTTTTAAGTCAAACAAACAAGCCTAATATGAACAAAAAAAAAGTATCAAATGAGCAAAAAAAACTACCTTTAGATGCACCCAACTCTATCCCAATATACAGGTGTTAATATATGGCAATTTAATAAAGATAATTTTGTATATAATATAATCAGAAGTTTTTGCATGCATCGGGTGTACATGTACATTCGGTTATTGTATACCAAAAGTTATCCATATTATCACAAAAGTTACCCTTAGTCCCATAAAAATTATCGTTATTACCGTGTTTATTTTATTCTCACAAAATTACCCTTAAACTATCTAAAGTTACCCATATTATCCATTTACATTTATTCTCACAAAATTTACCTTTAAACTATAAAAAATTACCCATACTGTAATAATTTTTTTTCTTTTTCTTCCTGCCACACTGTAAATTACTATACACCAGTCTGTTTACAACATTTGTCCAATACAATTTAGGCAATAGATTTATATAAATTTAGATAAGTGTCTTAACAGAAAGAATGCGTTATTGGGTGAAGCAACAAGAGATAAACTTGCCAAAAAAAAAAAAAAAAAAAAAAAAACCAAATTAAAAATGAAATTATTCCCCAACAAAAATGAAATTAAAAATAAGAGTGATAAGTTTAAGGTATGGGCAATGGCTAAAAATAAAAAAAAATAAAAAAAAACTGCTATTCACAATGGCCATTGTTATTGAAGTTTCAACCTTCAAATTGAAGAAAGCAAAATGCAAAGTTTAGTCTTAAGTTTAACTTTTGCCTGCTGGTTTATTAATAATCAACATAAGATCCAGAGTATCTAAGATCTACAATTTTTCCACCAAAATTATGAAATGAATCATCATCTTCGTCATATATAAAAAATTAAAAACAAAATCGTAAACACAAAAATGGAAGATTCACTTACAGTTACATTAGCCTCTAATCATTGATTCACTTACAATTACACTAGTCTCTAATTCTAACTCCGATCTTTTTTATTAGAACTAAGAATTATATAATTAGATGGCTAATACCTTACTGAGTTACTGGGGAAGATGAATTCTGCGCAATGTATTCCTATAGTTGAAACTAAACGTCCTACAAACTGCATTTACAAACAGAGTGATTACTGGGGAAGATTATCTCTAATTTGTTACGGCCCTGTTTGGCAAAGCTAGCGGTAGCGAGTAGTTTTTAGCAGTCGAGTAGCGGGTAGCTGTTAAGGTAGCGACTAGCTGTTAAGGTAGCGACTATCTGTCAAATTAGTAGTGGGTAGAAGTTAGTTGTCAAAGTAACGGTTGATAGCATGTGTGTTTGTTAAAAGTAGCTGTTGCATTACTAAAATATATTAATAAAAATAATAACATAAATTGTTACAAAAGAAAGTAACCAAAAATTAACAAACGCTACCCCCTACTCTTAAACCCTACTATTTTTAACGTTTGAGAAAAGCTACCTAAACGCTACTTCTACCGCTAATCGCTACTCACACCTCTACCTTGTCAAACACTCTATTTTTTTTTCTAATAGTGTTTTGACTGATCAAAACGCTAACCGCTACCTCAAACGCTACCACCAAACAGGGCCTTAACTCAGTGTAATTTGATGCTACTAGTTTTTTGGATTTAAAACTAATATTTTTATAAATTTTATTTATTTTACTAGAATTATGTAGTCAAACAAATGAATGACCATGATTTAAAATTGCATATCAATGGTCCATTTTTGAGATTACAATTGTGGCCATTGTAAAATTGTCCCTAGGCAATATAGACTGAGATTATCATGATGAAGAATCATGCATTTAAATTGTGGTTGTGCATTTGAGTACACCATATTATATATATGGATCTATCTAGATTCCAAATGTGGATATGTTAGATTTGTTGTACTCTTTGTGTATGAAAATGAGATCTCTTAAAAGAGAAAGCAAAAAGTAGTCTAAAGAGAGTGAATGAATGAAGTGAAAAAATAAGTGGAAAATGATGAGTGGCCATAAATGAAATTTCAAGGAAGTGACCCCAATTGAGTTAAAGACTAAACAGTGCATCAGCTACGTTTTTGGACGATCGACATGCCACAGAAAACGAGTACTCGTACAACACATTATACATGTTTAACAAGTGATTTTTCAAGAACTAGCAGTGTCTTCGAATTTGGGTTCACTACTTGTCTACTTGTGCAGTGTTCCCGTGTTCATTACCTTTTTACTTTCATCAAATTATTTAATTGCATTATATAACCTGTGGGCATGCATGCAGCATGCAGTTACACTTACGACCTGTTTGATAAGTGGCTATAAATAATGAATTTGATGATGGCAATGAGAATGAGTTTGTATGTGTATAGATATAAGGAAAATCAAGGTTTATTACCATGGCAATGCTAGATCACCTTTAAGTATCCATTTTTCCTTATAAATTTTCATTCCACCTGTCAAGTGGTAATGAAAAAACATAAAGAAAACACATGCTTGAGGAAATGAGGTTGAAATTGCATTATCTTGAGGATTACAAAGTTAATTTCCTTTTCAATTTACACTTAAAATTCATTTTCATTATCACTATTTATAACCAGTTATCAAACAGACCGTTTATATTTTTAGAAGTGGGTACAGATGGTATTTCACATCCTCACCGATCAATCTCCGATTCACTTGAGGTCATTGAGGGTGAGATTCTCTTACCTTTCCCCCTTCACTCCAAAGAGACACTAATCGCTAACTATAGACTTGTGAGAGATTAACATCCGATATGACGCATTGTCTTTACCTAAAAAAATTTGTAATTGTTTTGAAACACCCCATAATTTCATATTCCTGTTTATACTTATTTTGCAAGGAAAATTTTCTATTCATCTCATTAACCCCATATTTCCCTTCTTTGTCAGTAGATTACAGTTTGTGCCTTTGTGTAACTAATGTATGATTAGAATCATAAAGAATTTTGTTGAAGGGAGTGTATTGAGTGTGTTAATGAGTGTGTGAAAGAATTTTGACTTATGTATGAGTGTGTTAAAAATAAGTGAATAGTATAATTCTTTATACAAATTACAGGAATCGCAACACATATACAAAGTGAAACATGAAAAAAATAAAAATAAATAGTAGGTATATTGCAAATTACAAGTGTGTTAAATAGTTGAAATCAAACGGTAACAACTAACCAACCATGACGTATAAAAAAAGGTGAACTTAAACTCCTAATGTCTAGCTTGAGAGGTCAAAGTTCCACCATTTACTCATCTAATACTATTCCCTACATTCTTAGTTATGCTTTAACCATTTTTCTCTCACGAAAAATTTCCAAACTCAACCAACAAATAGGAACGAATTGAGTTTAATTTTTTTTTTCTTTTTTATAAATCTAGTGACACTAATATTCGTACTTATCATCTCAAATCCTCAATATTTTGTAATTTTAAATTTTTAATATTAAACTCCAATAATTTAAATAATTATAGCATATGGTTAAAATACAGAAACTAATTCAAAATATTATCCAAATGTAATATTCCATTACTTTACAATGGTATTAGGTTGATGACATCTTTTAACTTACAATTAAATTCATAATATTCCCTAATTCCTACTCATTTCCTTCCAACTTTTCCAAGTCACGCAAATCTCACCCACCCATCCATTCCAAGTCATCCAAGTCAATAAATTAAGACAAAATTGCAAAAAATTAACAAATTATATTCATATTATATTTATACTTTAGTACGTAGTATAACATAATCCAAAGAAAAAACAAAACAAAGAAGAAGCCAAGTCAAATCTAAAAATCTTTGCTGGACCATACCACAGACGAGTCAACCAATCAAAATTTTTATTTCATTTATTAAACTAGATATTTTATTTTTAACATTAATTATTTAATTATTATTTTTATTCATAAAATAAACACGCGCGACTAACAAGTCTACAACTAACCACTACGAAATTGCCAACCTGTTTATAATAACTGCTTATTAAATTCAATTTTAATTTTTAAAAAAATACGAAATTTCCACGTAAGCCTTTCCGGCAAACCAACCCACCCTTATTTAATTTTTATTTATTTATTATTTTTTTTTTAATATTTTCTCTCCTCCTTCTTCCTCCATAAATTCCGATCATCTCCTTTCTCTCTCTTCCACTCACAAAATAAAAAAAAATCAAAATAAAATTAAAAAAAAGCAAAAATGGAGGTTGACACTCGGAGTACCAGTAATGCGACGCCATTTACCTTCACAAACCGTCGGAAATGCAACCTACAAGAGACCGAGTTACCACCGAGTCAAAGCTGGGTTGACTCGTTGGATGAACAATCTCCAGTGAGTTCGAGCGTTGGTGCGGCGTTGAAGGTTCAGAAGGTTTACCGGAGTTATCGTACTCGCCGTAGGTTAGCTGATACCGCCGTTGTTGCCGAAGAACTCTGGTATAATTACTTGTTATATTGACGATTTGGCAATGTATTGTTGTTTTATTTTTGTGTGAGGTTATCAATGGCTGTTTTTTGGTAGGTGGCAAGCGATTGACTACGCTAGGTTAAACCATAGTACAATCTCCTTCTTTAACTTTCCTGAATCGGCGGCGTCTCGTTGGAATAGAGTTAGTTTGATTGCTTCCAAGGTTTTCATCCACTTCTTTTTTCTGTTTTTTCTCTCAAATTTGTAATTTACGACAAAATTATGTGCCGGTCAGTTAGTAAATTACTTTTTCTGTTGTAAGGGCTGTGTATATTATTTTCCTTTTTTGGTCGATGTAAAAACGACTGTAATTGAGATGAAAATTTGGAGTGTTGTTTAAATTTGGGTGTTATATGTTTACAGGTGGGTAAAGGTTTGTCTCAGGACTCTAAAGCGCAGAAGTTGGCTTTTCAGCATTGGATTGAAGCTGTAATTTTCAACACTTTAATTTTTTTCTCTTTTTTTTTTTTTTTTTGGAAAATTTTTGACCAAATTATTGATTTTGTTACTGTATTGTAGATTGATCCAAGGCATCGTTATGGACATAATTTGCATCTTTATTATAATGAATGGTGTAAAGCAAATTCTGGTCAACCATTTTTCTATTGGTAAGCATCTGACTATCTGAGT
The DNA here is from genome assembly GCA_034703905.1 of Chenopodium berlandieri. Taxonomy (NCBI): domain Eukaryota; kingdom Viridiplantae; phylum Streptophyta; class Magnoliopsida; order Caryophyllales; family Amaranthaceae; genus Chenopodium; species Chenopodium berlandieri. The sequence continues at coordinate 57,997,383 of CM068289.1, forward strand.
CAGGAATGTTCTGTTATACAGCGTCTTTTTCGGGGATTAGATTTGGAATATTGTTCTTTTGGGATATCTTTGTAGATGAGAATATATATTGACAATGATTATTAGATGTGCATTGTTTTTCTGTGCCATGTTATGATACAATTGGAATATGGTGTTTATGGACATTGCGTCTTATACGGTCTGGTGAGGGGCTGATGCACGAGTGTAGGGGTTGGGTTTCTCTCTGCTCTGAATGGCTTACTCAATTATCGGAATCTGGAAACTATCTGTTTGTGTATGCTTAGAAATTGGTTGAGTTGGAACGCTTTTTTCCTGCTGAATAAGAGGAAAACTATTGATTACCTAGGAACTACATTTGGTAGTTGTTTACATGTATTATATGGTGACATTAACTGTCTTTTGCTTATCTTGCTTTTAGTGTGATCTTGTGTTAGTTATTCTGTTTGGTAATGAGAAAACATCCCATGAACATGACATAGTTCAATCATAAATTTCGTATGATTTCAAAATTAGGTGATCATGAGTATCATGTGTTCCTACAGGAAGCTAGGATTGCTTAAACAGTGTCGTTAAGTTTTATGCCTTTTTATACATGAAAGAATGGGTTAGGAATCAGGTTGGTTATTGTGTTTTTGTAGGCTGGATGTCGGAGATGGAAAGGATTTAGATCTCAAAGCATGTCCCAGATCGAATTTACGTGAGCAATGCATCCAGTATCTTGGACCTGTATGCACTTCTGTTAATAAAGTTGACTAATGGAAGAACTTTTATCTTTTATAGTGTTAATTCTCTTATGTCTGTTATTGACTTTATTTGGTATTTGCAGCAAGAGAGAGAACATTACGAGTACATTTTTTCTGAGGGGAAGATCATCCACAAAGTCACTAGGGAGTTGCTCGAAACAAGGAAGAAAACATCAGAGATTACCAAATGGATATTTGTTGTGAGCACCTGCAAGAAATTGTATGCTGGTGAGGTAAGATCTCCTAGAGAGCTCAATAGCAAAGGGTTGTCTTTTATTGATTTATATTCTTGTTTTTGTTTTGGGTATTCACGACCACTGACACCTTCCAAGCTTATTGCAGAAAAAGAAAGGAAAATTTCATCATTCTAGCTTCTTAGCTGGAGGAGCTACTGTAGCTGCTGGTCGATTTGTTGTGGAACATGGTACTCTCAAGGTACACTTTACTTTCGTGATGGGTTTCCATATCACTTTATTATTCCAGTCTGTAGCTCATGTTTCTGAGGTTTTCCGGTCTTTTGTCCTGTCTTTTTCTTTAAGGATATGGTTAATCTTCAAATAATAAATTGTGTTATTGTTGACTCACTTTATTTCCATCATGGGTTGAATCAAAGTGATGGTTTTTGGTTGAGTATATGTAGCATCAGAGTGATACAGCTCATCATAGGCTTGTAGTTTGTTTGCATGGGCGTGTAGGATAGTTTGAAGCTTGGTTCTCTGCAATGTGAGGCACATGTGACTGCCACTACAAGGCAAATATGTGTTGGGTGCCAGAAGCAAAGTTGCATGAGTGTCCAACTCTTTGGCATGTTTGTTCTTCTCTTGGCTTCTGGGTTTTTTTAACTCCTCTTATTGAGGGAGATTTTCACATAAATTACTTGTGTCTTTCAAGCTTTGTTTGATCTTCCAAAAAAACTATTTAGATAGCTTGCTGAGTTATCAATTTATTTGTTATGTATGCCCAAACTATACGCTACATTCTCCACCAAACTTTAGAATGTGAATTAGAATAGTAGAAAGTCCATCATTTCTCCAACTTAATCTGTATCATTATATTAGTGTTTTAGAGTAATATAGAGAACATTTTTATTGTGCAATGGGCACAAATTTTGCAAAACTATTGAGGTTTGGATGCTTATCCTGTTGGATCTGCTTTGTAACATGTGAAAAAGAGGCCAAGAGGAGGAAGGGGGGAGGGGGGGGGGGGTGTTGTTCTCACAATTTTTATACAGGCAAACGTCATATTTTTTGTGGTATGTATCTTATAAGTTTAAAGCACAAGCTACACTGAACAAAGGGTTGCATATAAAAATGAAGACATAGCTGAAATCCTTCACTCTTTGAGCTTCCTCACAATGAAAAAACAAATCAAAGCACGTGCTGTTTCACCTCTGTCAAAGTAGATATGTTTTGAGAGGGAACCTTGTGTCCTTGTCGGATGTTTTGTGTAGAATATTATTTACTTTTTAAAGCTAATCCACACTTTGTTAGTTGGCACTAGGACCTTCATGCGAAGGCCAAACAAGCACAAATGGGAATCTAATGAGAGAGATTACATGCTCATGAATAATTATGTGAATGAATTCTATATAAGAATAAAGATCCAAACTTTTGTCTTCACATCAAAAGGTATTTTACAAAGTTTAAAACACCTGGCATATCAAAACACCTTAAATTCTGCAATCGTTGATCTTGAGGGATTGAAGATTTTGGGAAGGGTACACCCTCGGTCACACAAGAAGCATCATCAAGGAAAAAATGGAACAAATGGGAAGACCTTGTAGGAAAGTGGCCCCCTCTTTTCCATGTATCATCCTCATTGAAGAACCTATCTTTCTGTAGGAAAAGAGAGACACATCACACACGTTGAATTAGCTTACAAGTGAAATCATGAGTATAGTAATGGAGCCAACATAGGAATTTTAATGGTTTTGCAGAAGTCCATTCAAAGTTTCGGGGTCTTATGCTGCGGGATATCGGTTTCTAAAGGGAAAGCACTACCATCATTACTTCACTATGATATTAGTGGACTTCATGTTACCAAAGCCACTCTACCCCTTATTCTTATATACTTGCTTACTCTGAATCTAACACCTGACAAAAGACATAATTAGTCCAATACAGACATACAGTGTTAATGCCAGCTAGGCTTTACATAGGGTGGTTAATCCTAAGGCCTGAAAGGTACCCAGAAATTAGGTTGATGTTGCAGGATCTCTTATACTCTTAGTTGAAAGATGTAGAAAGGATCTTATTATCTGAATACTGAAGAGGAAACAATAGAATACTTCCCCTGCACTGCACCCTATTCTTTATAGTAGAGTATTGACTATAGATATTTGCTCCCCTCCAATTCACTGGTACTGGTATGGTCTTTGTTTGCTTCTTTGCTGGTTTCAAAGTCTTATGTCACTCCGATAAGTGTAGCAATGCAATTGTTATATCATGGACTTGGGACCATCGTGCACATCCTGATCCTGAATTGCACATATTGTTAAAAAATCATGAATGTATAGTTCAAAGATTGCAGACATATTTGCCATGTTCGTAATTTTTGAACTCTGTTTATTTGCTGCTGAAGTATATGAGAATTACTTGTATATCTTTGGAACCTTTAAACCATGTGTTCCTCTCGGATTTTGAATGAATGACTATTGACCAATGACCACCATAGGATCCAAGGTGTGCTCATTTCTGTGTTTGTGCCTAGGAAATTCGCTGTGGTCTGTGCTATCATCAGGCATGAAGCAAACATTTAGTATGGTTCCTTTCTTAGCGAAGCAGAGAAGCGTGTTACTGTTGATATTTGACTTCTTGAATTAAAATATGTTTGTTATTGAGGATCTAAATCCATTCAAGTCATTATTCAACACTACATTCACTTTGTAATAGTTTGTTCTAATACTTTTCTGAAATCTAATTTTTAATCAACCTTATTTTGCAGTCCATCTCAGCATATAGCGGACATTATCGTCCATCTGATGACCGCCTTGATGCCTTTCTTTCAGTTTTAAAGGATAATGGTATAGACCTCAGTGAAGTTGAGGTAAGTCAGTGGTTCTTTTCCTCACTTTTCTTGGATGTGTAGAGAACTGGTTAACATCTTACATCTTGGCTTGAACAAGTGATATGTGTGATTTATGATATTTGCCAAACTTGGAAATAACTTCTGGCTCTGATGAAAAAAATGGATGGAAATGTTACTCTTAGAATTGTTGACATTAGCAATTCCTAAATTTTGCATATTCTACTTTCAGATTGAGCGACCAGATGAGGACTACTCTAGTTACGGGAACAATCAATCCAGTAGTGTGACCAAAATTGAAACATCAGATTCTGAAGTACCTGACAGTGATATTTCTTCTATAGCCAACGAAGAAAGTGTGAAACAAGAACCTTCTATACTGGAGCAGGCTGAATCCCGAAATGAATACAGGAGAACATTGTCTGGCGGTCTTCAAAGTCCAAGAACAGAGGTTCCCAAAGAAGCAATACTCGAAAGGATCAATTCCAAAAAGATAGATACATATGAACTGGGACATCAACTATCAAGGACCTGGTCAACTGGGGCTGGCCCTAGGATTGGATGTATTGCTGATTATCCCTTAGAACTCAGATTCCAAGCACTGGAATTTACCGAACTTTCTCCCAGAGGGCTGCCTCCTCCTTCACCACACAGGCGTGGAGCTGGCTTTGCTCCTCCTATGCCGTGATCATCATTCTAGAAATACTTCTCTGATTGTTGGAATCGTGAGAAGTTTCGTACTTAATCTATGCACAACCACCCAAAACAACAGGAACAAGAAGAAAGTCTCCAAGAAGGAAAACTTATTTTCACAGAATAAGATAAAAGCTTGGAAATTTTGTCCTACTTAGCAGTCCAGGGGGTTCTGTACATCATGATCATGTTGTGGATTTATTTTATCTAACAATTGCTTTATATGTTTTCGGCAAGAGAAATGATCTTGTTAATCCCTTTAAGTTGTACTTCCACTTGCTCTTATGAAATTAGAGTTTGTATGGGATTGTTAAATTTTGGAATACTAATATCATTTCCCCTTAAGCCTTATCGTGCTTTTTGGTGTATGTGTTTTAATGTTATGTAATCCATCTATCATATAATTGGATTTTGTTACTGATTTCTGTAGTAGTATTGTACAATGTGATCTATTTTGTACGACAAGATATGAGCATGTATATTGTGTTGCTGTTGCTGCTGCTTTGGTTTCTCGTCCTTGGTGTCTTGGCGATCACACAATCCTTACTCAAAGATAGTACATCTCTATTGCCAAGTTAGTAGTATTGCATCTATACTTTTTTTTTCTTTTTTTTTGGTAAGTAAGCAAATACATTAATCACCAAAAAGAACTGTACAAGCAGTTACAATTTACAAAGCTAAGCCCTAAGCAAAGACAAAGCTGCTAAGCAAACCAACTCTCTTCACACTCCACCACACCCTAAGGCCACTCAACCAACAACACAACAGGTTCAGATCCCATAAGTGCCACCTTCTAGGAACGGTTCACCTAAGGGAGCAAGAACCAGCTAGTCACAAGCAGGCCTGCTACCTTCCAGGAAGGCAACAGAACAGCCAAGACTAGAACAACGAACAACAGAAACAATAACCAGTAACACTAAACATCTAACTCAAGCAACCAAAAGCAACAAAACCAAAACTCAAATTCTGTTTTTAAGTTTGAAGAGCCATTTGCAATCTTCTGTTCTCCATTTTTGTTTATCAGCTGCTGAATCCTTCCTGTCACCTCCTTTTTTACATTTCTGACCAGAACACTAGGAAGCTGTACAGATTTCTGCCAAAAAGCTTGATTTCTAGCCAACCAGATATGGTACACCATAGCAGTCAGAGTTGCTAGAAGTAACTTCTTTTGGATATGATTCTTTCCCTTCCTGTTCCATTTCTTCCAAGTACTCTCGGTACTAAATTGCTGATCTTTGACCTCTAGCCAATTACAGATATCAATCATACATTGATTGTTGTACTTACACTGGAAAAAGAGATGCTCACTGGTCTTAGGAAGTTCTCCACAAAGCAGACAACTATCATCATCACAAGCCCCAACTTTAGCCAGCTTTTCTCTGGTTCTCAGTCTTCCCAAAGCACACAGCCAGGCTATGAAGGAATGCTTAGGGACATTATATCTATTCCAAACCCAAGAGCCCCAATTCACCTTGTCCATGGTACCCTGCAGCCACTTATACCCATCAGCAATCCTATATCTCTTAGATAGCCAATTCTGCTCAACAAAACCATCTCTCATTTCTTCTTTCACCTTACATAACAACTTCCAACCCCAGCTAGCATGTTTTGTGGGAACATGGTTCCACCATTTGATCCTTAATATAAACACAATGTACTCATTTAACCCATAGAGAGTCTGTTTTCTTTGCAATCTTCCACACATAGCTCCCCATGGCAGCCTTATTCCAACTTATGCAGTCTCTAATGCCCAAGCCACCTGCTTTTTTGGGTTTGCAGACCCAATCCCAGGCTACAGGTGGAACCTTACCCAGAACAACATTACCATCCCAAAGGAAAGCCCTGAGCATTACATTTATAGACAACAACAAACATTGAGCCCAATATGTACGCAGGCTTATAAGGACATAGTTGATCAAAGTCACCGTTGCAGCATAAGACAAATGTCTGCTCTTCCAGTAGTGCAACTTAGCCATCATCTTATTAATAAGTCCATCATAGTCAGAGCTAAACTTCTAACATCAAGAGGGATGCCTAAGTACCTGCAAGGCAAAGAACCAGCCACAAACCCAGACATATGCAGAATTTCATCCTTCACTCTACTCTTGACACTTCCAAAATACACTGTTGTCTTATCAGTATTAGCCTGCAAACCCGACCTAGCTTCAAAAGCCTTCAGAGCTCTGATCAAGAGAGAAATAGACTCCTTATTGCCATGGGAAAACATCATTAAGTCATTGGCAAAGATCAAATGATTCAAAGCTAGGGATCTGCATCTCTGATGAAACTTGAAATCACTCTTTTCCCAATTTTCCTTAACATTCTACTCAAATACTCCATAACAATCACAAATAGCAATGGAGAATTGGGATCTCCCTGTCTTATACCCTTCCTCCCTTTGAAAAAACCATGAAGACCTCCATTGATCATCAGAGGGAAAGAAGGAGTAGAAATACATTGCATAATCCAATCTTTGAACTTGCTAGGAAACCCAGAGTATCCACCATACTCCCAATAAAGCTCCAACTTACTGAATCACAAGCTTTCCTCAAGTCAACTTTAATAGTGCACCTAGGAGCTTTACTTTTATCATTGTACCCCTTAAGCATGTCTTGACAAATAAGAATGTTGTCCAAAATAGATCTTCCTGCCACAAAAGCTGCCAAACATGGATCGATAAGACCAGGTAAAACGTCCTTAAGCCTTTCACAAAGCATTTTAGAAATAACTTTATAAATCACATTACAACAGGCAATATGTAATATTCCGTATTTTTATAATATTTTCATGTATATAAATTATTTATTTTATTCAGTTTTATAAATTAAAATGATTCATTTCATTTTAAAAGAATTAATTATTTAAATATTATGTAAGTGTGTATAATATAATATGAGTCATTAATTGAGGCAATAAAAATATTTTGAATTGGGTCATATTTATTTAAATGGTTGGATCAACTTGTTGGGAAATTGAGGACACTTAAGAGCCTAACAAATTGGCCCTAGAGGAAGAAGTTAAGGGGAAGTAGGATTTAATAATGGCAGTCTTGTAATTATGAGTTTTTGTTTTAAAAGGGGAGTATAAATACTTTAAAACCTCAAGATTTTTCACTCAAAAATCATAGTTGTCAGATTTCACAAAACCCCAAAAGTTTTCCTCCTATTTTCTCTTTTCTTTTTTCCTCACTTTTTTTTCCTCTCTTTTCCCACGCCTCTCTCTCCCTCTTCTCCTCCCCTCACAGCCGACAACCACCGGCACCACCACCGACCACCGGCAACCAGCAGTAGCAGCAGCAGCCGGCCACCCTCCTTCTCTCTCTCTTTTGTTTTTGGTTCGGTATTGTTACATATTAAAAAAAAAAAATCTTTCTCTTCTTAATTTGATTCTAGTGTTTTATAATTTTAAAGCATGATTTTGATTATGTTTTGATATTGATTTTGGGTATTTGATGTTGTTAAATTATTCATATAAATTTCAGATTTTTATTGAATCAAAAACCCTAATTTATAAACCCTATAATTTGGGAATTTATTGTTTATGGTTAGGGTTTAATCCTAGGTTGTTGTTGTTGTTTAATTAATGGTTTAAACATGTTTTTAATGAGTTTAAAGCCCTCAAATTAATGCTGGAATTTAATTATACACAATACTTTTAATTATTGTGTTTGGGTTTGATTACCCATAAAAAATGGAGAAGGTTTTAATGATTTAAATATGATTTCCTAGTCTATTAGTGATGTTTTATATTAAATAAATGTGCTGGAATTTTATTTAAGTCATAAAAACTAAGTCTTTTTGAAAGGATTTAAAGTACCCACTTAAAGAAAAGGTTTATGTCCTTAAATTGGGCTAATTAGTAAGGTTTAAAGTGTATTATATTTGCTGAAAATTTGTGAGAATAGTGGATTAATTATAGTTATGTATTTTTATTTATAGGAAGCTTTAAGCTAGGTGAATTCTAGCGAGTGTGGCCGAGTTTAGGCACTATTCAAGGTATGTATGTGCACAAGAATATTTGTGTATGTGTAGTATCATGCTAGGATTGTATAGTATGATTTAAGTGATGAATTAGTAGCATGTTTGGTTGACTATATGCTTGGAATTGATGTTGGTTGAGCATGAATTATTATGAAAGCATGTGAATGTGTTATTTGAGGCGTGATACAAGTTGGATATGTATGAATCATGGATATATGTTTTATTTTCAAGTATCAAGAAAACATGAATTTAATAAGCAAGACTTATGTATGTTTAAAAGAGCTAAAATTAGAATTATTGAGCATGATTCTTGAATTTATTCCTCACCCATTTAGTATTGGTGTTGAGTCAAGAAGTTAGTATATTTATTTACTCGCTCATGTAAGTTGAGTTCGAGTCAAGGAAGTTTAGTAGTGCAGTTTATGCACCAAGGTAGTAATCGTGCAATTTTGTGCACAAAACTAGGCAAGGAACCAATTAAAATAAATAGTATGTGCTCACTAATTAATTTAAGAATGAATTAGAAGTATTTGTGGAATATTGTCATGTTTATTCTTGATTGATTGGTCGGAGTCATCACAAGTTAATTGGTAAATCACGTAAAGTATAAGAGGATACGTATCAAAACTTTTGGAACGTATACACCTTGAGTATGAACATATGGGGGGAGTTATGGGGTATTATATCTAACCATAGCTTCTATAGGGGTACAGGACGTTGTACTTTCTTTTATTAATATTATACGCTGGAATTCCGTCACAAGGTGACACTATTTGGTACTCGCTTGGTTAGCTCCCAAGTGAGGGGTCCCTTATATATTATTAAGGGATAGTTAAGGAAGGAAACCCGTTCTATGCGTAATCCAAAGCTATTATTTAATAATTAATATTGTTAGCTATGAGTCAAAGGTAAGTTGACTTGTGATTGTATGGTGAGCATGTTTTATTTATCTATTGCTAGGATATTCATGTTAGTGTGGTGCATATGTACTCAGCTTTTGCTGATTCGTACCTTTGTGTTTGTGTTTGGCTTTCCTTTGGATTGACCCTACTATAACCCATTTATATAGTGAGTAGAGGGGTTGAAATAAAGAGAAAGTAACAGGTACTTGAAGCATGAAGAGCATTAAAGGAATGAGTGGTGAGAGTTACTTGTTATGTTTCTTAGTTTGCATATTTTTGAATTATTGATTATTGTTTATGGACTAACATTATTGTGATTGTTTTTAATTGGTTTTTAAGAAGGGCAATGTTGAATTGGTTCCAACTTGTGAACGATTTAATTCTACTTTTGTTTTGAGGTTGTGAACTCAAGTTTTATTTTAAAAGTTAATTTATATTTTAGACTTTCGCTGTGTGACTTTAAAAATTAGTCTTAGCCGTTATCACGGTGGCAGTAATATTTTGGTTATTTCCTAAAAAATATTTTATTTAAAGTAATATGAGTGTACATTTTAAAAGAAGGAAATTTCCAGGGTATTACACAATAGGTCTAAACAGAGCAACCTTATTAGCATTGTCCACCTTAGGAATCAAGGTTAAAGTTGTGGCATTGAATTGTCTTAGCATCTTCCAGTACTGAAAAAATCTAGCACAACTTTAACAATATCAGGCCCTACCACTTCCCAAGAAGCTTTAAAAAAACTTACTAGAGAAACCATCAGGCCCAGGAGTTTTATCATCTTCAATGCTCTACACAGCACTTTTTCCGTAAGCTTCACAAAAGGCCCTGCACAAACCCTCACCTTGCTCAAGACTTAACACAACTCCTTCTACAATCATTGAAGTATGAACTCTACCAGAATCAGCAGCCTCAGTACCCAGCTAGCAGACCCTGATAATTATCCAAGAAAGCAGCACATATATTGTCAGGATCAGAAACAACCTCTCCATGATCATTCAACAGTGCATAGATGCTATTATGCATCCTCCTCTTCCTAATAGAAACATGGAAGAAAGCTGAATTCATATCACCCTCCTTCAGCCAATGAGCCTTAACCTTTTGCCTAAGGAACTTATATCTTGCAGAATGAGTATGCCTTAACCTTTTGCCTAAGGAACTTATATCTTGCAGAATGAATGTGCCTTAACCTTTTGCCTAAGGAACTTATATCTTGCAGAATGAGTGCCAGAATATAAGTTCCTAGCCAGCTTCTCCTGATCAATCAATGCCGCATTCTGAGGATCATTCTACAAAGCCTTTTGAGCATTAGCTAGATTAAGATCAGCCTTTGCATCAGTAATTTAATTCAACACATGATAACTTATCTAAATTCAACTATTTCAGCCTATCTTTCACCTTTTTTTTTAACCTTTGAACCACCTAGAACATGATTCTTACATCCCAAGCATCCTTAACCTCTGTCATAATCTTAGGAGCATCAATCCACATATTATAAAACCTGAAAGGTTTTTTAGTCTTGAATCAGTGCCAAAAAATCGAATGACACAAGGACAGTGATCCATGAGCCCCTTAGGATGAAAGATAACCTGCATAGTAGGGTGATCCTGCCCCCACACATCATTCACCAATATTCTATCAATTTTAGGGCACACTCTCCCACTTTCTTCTTGCTTATTATTCCAAGTATAAAACATGCCACCCATCTTCCAATCAACCAGACCACTGTCATTCAAACATAGTCTGAAAGGTTCAACATCCTGCAGAGAAACATGAGCTCCAATCCTCTCATTTACATTCAATAAACTATTGAAGTCACCCCCCACAATCCAAGGACCATTCACCATGCCACTTATACTTCTAATCTGACTCCATAATTCCTCTCTACCAGCTGCATCATTTAAACCATAAACCCAAGTACAAGCAAACTTATACCTAGAAGCTTTATGAATAACCAACAAATAAGCAGCTGCAACTCCACCCTAACAATGGTAATCTCAAAGACCTGAGGGAGCCAAATCACCCAAATTCTACCACTATCATGTTTGGCATGATTAGTAGCCACAGACCACTCATTTCCAAACCTCTCAAACACCTTCCCAAACTTCTTACTCTTCACCTTCGTTTCAAGGAGTCCAACCAGTCCTAACCCATGTTGTCTAATAAACTACAAGACATCACAAGTTTTGGTAGACTGATTTAGCCCCCTCACATTCCAAAATCCTATTCTATCCATCAATGGTATGTGAACACTCCCCCTCCTCTAGTACCCTAAATCTGTTGTCACTCACCCCAATTCCATTCACTCCAACATCCATGGTCTCCTGTTGCTTCTCTTTATAACTAACCCCATTAATACCTTCATTGGCATTATTCTGATCAACATCAGGACCATTCTGCACTACTTTATTCCTATCCTACCCTGCTCCAACTTGTTTATTCATTTTGGTCTCCATTCTTTTTTATTTCCCTTCTGCTTTTGTTTTCTATCCCTCACAACATGATTTGGGCGATTAGGCTCAGAATACCCCATACCCCTACAATCTGTACACATTGTAGGCTTCCATTCATACACCACTTTCTGCACAACAGTTTTGCCCATCTCATCTAGAAATTCAATGTTATCAGGCAGCTCACCATTGAGTTTGACCTCAACCATCAACCTAGCATACTCTAGTTTCTCTTTATTGGAAGTAGCTTTATCAGTTTTGATAGGCCTACCCACAAGAGAAGCAATCTTATTAGAGCATTAAGCCCCCAAAATTTCAGATCCAAATCAGGCAATCTGATCTAAATAGGAACCTCAGCAAATATGTATTCTGCCAAATCAATCCCTGAATACCATTGCTTAACAATGACATTCTTCTTATCAAACAAAATAGTTCCCATATTCAAAGCCTTATCCCTCCCCTCTATAGGTTTGAATCGAACCAAAAACACACCATTAGATCTCATTGAAACCTTATTTACCCAAAATTTGCCTCAAATTCTTCTAGCAAAGCCATTCATAGCATTATATGGTGGTTTTGAGCTCAACACATAGCAAAATAAGGAAGAATTCCAGAATTCAACTTATGATTGAACATCATTAGCTGTGATTTGCAACTTAGTGGAAACATTTTCACCAGATTTCGAATTAGTTCTAGCCTCATTACCCAATCCATCCCCAGTCAAATTCAACCCCTCATTAGCCACATTACGAAACAAATTATCCCTCCAAGAATTTCTACCAGCAGAATTAGTAGCAGTAGATTGAAAAACAGGGTTTCGCAAGTCTGGGTTCGCAAAATAGAGCATCGAGAATCTAGGTTTGCACAATTTGGGGGAAAATTTTGTGAACCAATTCCAGAGCTCAAAGAGGCCTCAGCAATCATTAATGGCGTGGATTAACAAAGCCATTACTAGAATTTCAAAATCAGAAGCTCGATTAAGCTCACCTTCAATGGAGTTCGAGGAATGATGACTTACCTGAAGCCATTGATTGAACTGCTCCTGATGTTTCTCACAGACCTCCTTATTCACCTCCTGCATCGGTATCTCCTCCACCATTGGAGATTCCAGCAAGCTCTCCACCGAAACATCATCCGATGCTATGCTCTGTTCCTTCCTCTTAGTGTAGTTCCTAGTCATGGGTTTCAATTCGATTTTTGTTTAGATTTCTGCTTCTTTGATTTGGAGTTAGAATTCTTGCTCCCCTTAGTTTTCTTACCCTTAGCCATGGCTCAATCCGAGGACTTAAAGGTTCGAAAATGGCGGGTTCAAGCTTTCTCTCTCTAGGATTTTCTTAACTTGCACCGAACTTGCACCGATTTCATAACTTGCACCGATTTCATTCCATCTATAATTGATATCTTTAACTTGCCAATCAACAACAAAAAAGATAGCAGTAAACTTGCTTTCTATGTTCAACTATAAATGTGTTGCAACTTACAAGCCATACGAATAATTTGCAGAAGTGCACCAAGAACCGCCTTTTTCTCCTTACAACAGTTGCTTCACTTGTTGCATAGCAGAAATTCAGTCGACTATCAATTACCTTCGCAACAAGTGATTCTGCTCTGTACAACGCCCAATTCACACTGTTATGTTAGCATTTGTGAAGGGAAAGGAATGAGAGGGAACAAAAGGGAAGAGAAAGGAAGGTGAGGGGAAGGATTCTCTTGCCTTAGCTTACCTTATGTCTTATCCAAAACTTTTTGGATGGGGTGATAGCGGTGGGGGCCTGGGTTAGGGTGACGGCGGTGGGAAGCGGTGCCGGTGGTAGCTGGGTTAAGATTTTAGGGTTTTTCCTTTTTTTTCCTTCTTTTTTTTAATCTAATAAATAATTAACACGTGTACAATGTGGAGCCTACAAAAGATTTTTTGGATGGCAAAGTTAAGTGGTGGTGAAATCTAATTTTTGGGTTTTCTTGGTGGTGTTATATATATATATGTGTATATGTATATATACACACACACACATATATATATATATACATATATATATGTAGATATATATATGTACATACATATATATATATGTATATACATATATATATACATATGTATATATATGTATATTATATATATATATGTATATGTATATATATATGTATATATATATATATATACTATATATATATATGTGTGTGTATATATATATATATATATATATACACACACACATATATATATATATATATATTGTATATATATATATACATATATATATATATATATATATATATATATATATATATATATATATATATATATATATACATACATACATACATATATATATATAGAAATGGGATCATGTGAGAACCCCTCCTCTATGTGAGAACCCATTATATGTAAGAACCCATTATATGTAAGAACTAATCTGGACCGTAGGATTAAATTTGATCTGACCACTCAAAATGAATTGGTTAGTAATGGCACTTTTGTAATTTTTGATGCACACTTTCCCCTTTCTTTCTCCTCATTCACGATCGTAGGTTTCTTTCCCCTTTCTTTTTCTCTCTCTACACTTACATCAAACAACTCTCTCCTCTCATAACTTTGGGTGCAAATTCCTTCAAGAAATTAAGGTTTACTTCAAGAAATAAAGGTTTGTTATTCAATTCTTATGATTCAATTCTTTCTATTCGTTATATTCTATTTTATATATTCTCATGATTTTTGTTGCATTTTTTATGCGTTTTTTCTCAATTTTTCCTTGATTTTTGTGATTTATATGCTCTTTTTATGTTTGATTTATGCTTGATTTTTTTATTTATGTTCGATTTTAATTGATTTTATGAGATTTCTGAGCGATTTTTTTAATCGAATTTATGTGATTTCTGAGCAATTTCATGAGCGCATTTTAAAGCCATTTTTTGATCAAATTTATGCGATTTCTGGGCATTTTTTTTGGTCTATTTTTGTTCCATTTTTTATTGTTTTGTTGCTTTCGATTTTAATTTCATCTTCTTTCTGTTCAATTTTTTTTTGTACGATTATTCAGTTCGTTTTTTTGTTTGATTATTCATGTATTCTGATCGAAAATTTATTTGTGGCTAGGAATGTAACAGCATGGTTAGGAACTTGTTTACTAACTACAATTATTGTAGGTGTCATAGCAGATTCATACTTAGGAAGATATTGGACTATTGTTGTATTCTACACGATTTACTTGTAATTTACGGATTTTCCTTTGAGTATGCTCCTTACTTTCTATGTTGATCTTTAATTTTGAATACTTTGGCATCTATTAGTTCTAAACCATAATTAATTTGAATATGTTATCTATTTTTCTTTTGGTTTGCTAATCATCCTAGATATATTAACCTTTTGCAATTCTTGCTACCTCTTCAGATCAACTATACAGTTAATATGGTGGTCTTTCATTTCGGTTTAATTAGCAGCATTTGGTTACATTAACAATACTTGTAATTTTACCTAACCAAGTTCTTGGCTTTTAACATGCCAAAACCAAGCACCGAAGATAAATGACTTGTTAAATTTGGGTAATTGACAGTCTTTGGTTGGTGGACTAGTGCTACAAATACTCTGTTTCACTTGTTTAATTACATGGCCTTTTACTTTAAGATTTTTTCTTGGTAATCATAGCAGTTTGCTGTGACTGTAGTCATTTTATTTGATGTTCATTCATTAGATATGGTACATAATTTGATGTTTTGTACTTCCCTTCAGTTTTTCAATGTTTAATTGACAATTGATACTACTCTGTAATGAAAGTCTAAAGATGTTCTTACCATGCTGTTGAAATGGAGTTGGGTCGACTAATTGTTTGATTGGTCTAGATTATTACTAGTTATCTTGAGTCCAAGTTATTATCTGATCTCTTGGACTGCTCAGTTGTTGATCTGTTGTAGTTTTCCATTGATGATGTTGTTTCAACAATGTTCTGTCATGTGAATTTCAAAGCTATTTCTAATACATAGTGCATTTGATTTGACATTTGTCTGCATATAATATACTATTCTTCAATATTTTGTAACTCCATTGACGTTTTTTTTAGTGATTACTCGGGTATCTTTGGCTATATTTTTGCTCTTGTTTTATCATTTAGGCAGCAGTTCGTCTGGTTTTGGTTTTACATTGAATTTATGAATTTGATGTAAAAAGTGATGCTTTGACAAGTCTAACATTTAACAAAAAGAACTGCAGTTATACTAGTATAAGCTTAACTATTCTTGGTTTTTAGGGAGACTAAAAGGTAGTAGTGTTACCTCCAACATATCACTAAACTTTTTAGTAGGCAATCCACACCAAACATTGAATTTGAAACTATTGAGGCTTTATATATGCTCAACCGTTAGTAGTCAGTAAGTAGCCAAATATATGCTTCCTGACTGATTATGTATTCCTGTAAAGAATATTGGAATTGTCTTGAGGTAGCCGTTGAACCTCTGCACATCAGAAGCAACACCTAAAAGTTTTTACTAAGAATTCCAACTTCTGAACTTTTTGACTAAAAAAAAATAGTAGATTTTGATTCTTTGGGTTTGTGGATTATACCTTTAGTTGTCTTGATGAGAGTGATTACTAATGTAACTTTGTATATGTTTTCGTGGAAAACCCTTAAATCATCTCCTTTCAGATTAATTATTTACTTCGCATTACTTATTATTATTGTTATTTAATTTATAATGGGATTCATAACCTGTCGGTTTCTTTCCATTTCTTGCTTCTCTGTATTTACAGAGCATGTTGAGGAATTGCAGATTCTTCACTATGAAGAAGGTCAGAAGTACGAACCGCACTATGATTACTTCCTTGATGAATTCAACAAGAAAAATGGTGGCCAAGGGATTATTGCTACTGTTCTAATGTACTTGTAAGATCTCTAAACCAACACATTGGGACCATAGCTCACTAGAATTGAACTCATGCTTCACCCATTGAGTGTGTTCTCTTTTCCACTTTTAAGTTTTGCTGGTATTCTCAATGCAAATCAAATGTTGAAGAGGGTGGTGAGACTGTTTTTCCAGCTTCTCAGGGGAATTTTAGTTCCCTGCCTGGGTGGAATGAGCAGTCTAAATGTGCTAAAAGGGGCTTATCTGTAAAACTTAAGATGGGTGATGCCTTACTTTTCTGGAGCATGAGGCCTGACACGACATTAAATGTATGTTTAGTTTGTAGTTGTAGTCATTTGTTAAATTAGCACTAAGTATTTGCTCATTTGACAAATGAGCAACTAACTATTTGCTCATTTGCTAAATGAGCAAAAAAGTGATTGTTCATTTCCCAAATGATCAAAGAAATGTTTGCTTATTTTCTAAATGAGTAACTAATTATTTGCTCATTTCACAAATGAGCAAACTAATGTTTGCTCATTTTACAAATGAGCAAAGAAATGATTGCTGATTTAATGAATGATTAAAGAAATGTTTGCTCATTTGACAAATGAGCAACAAACTATTTGCTCATTTTACAAATGAGCAAAAATGTGCAAATACTTTTTTGCTCATTTATCAAATGAGCAAATACTTTTTTGCTCATCTATCAAATGAGCAAATAATATTTTGCTCATTTATCATATGAGCAAACAATTATTTGCTCATTTGACAAATGAACAAATAAAGTAGACAAGTACCCAAGTATTTTTTTTTTTACTAATGAGTGTATTTTCATGTTTGGAAATGTATCTATTTGTTTCTAGGACTTTCTCCGGTGTGTTGTAATTAGAATCTGCAAATGTTTAGTATGATTCTAGGACTTTTTCTTGCGTGTTACCATTAGAATTTGGACATGTATCCATCTGCTTTAAAAGTTGATATAAGTTATAAGTTGCTTTTGTCCTCTTTCATCCTGACTCCTTGTTGAGTCTGTGAAAAGAGATGAAAATCATGCTCTTAGCTGGTATAATAGTAAGAGCAAACACAACATACTACTGTATCACAACATATCATATACTACTCACAAAGTTACAAGCAAATATCATTTGTTCAACTGCCCAAGATCGAGTCTCATTTGCATCAGCACAAACTAAACAATTTTGATCATCAGAGCCTATCTAGCTTCATCAGAGCATTAATTTGTCAAATGAGCAAAAAAATTCAATGCTCCTTTGTCAAATGAGCAAACTATTTAATGCTCATTTGTCAAATGATTCTTGCTCATTTTGTCAAATTAATGCTCATTTGTGAGTGTGTTTGAATGTTTTAAATATGTTAGCCTACTAGCTCAAGGGTAGAGTATTGTGCAAATGCACAAAAGATGTGGGTTTGAATCCCACGTAGGTTCATTTATGTAATGTGGAAACACAAGTTTGTATGAGAGTTTAGTTGTAACGAAGTTTATATAGTTATAAATCATTTCAAACCATTTTTTTTGCTCATATAATATAGTACGAATTTGATTTTTTTTTTAATTAATTTTGTTTATAGAGTTAACCTATGTAGGAATTGAACCTACATCCCCTATGCATTTGCATAGTGCTCTACCAATTGAGCTAATAGGTTTATCATATGTTTTAAATCATTTTCTATGTTATAAATTTTTAATCAGCTCATTTGATAAATCAACAAGGAATTGTTTGCTCATTTGATAAAATGAATAAAGAATTGTATCAAATGAGCAAAGAAATACTTGTTGATTAAATGAATGATTAAAGAAATGTTTACTCATTTGACAAATGGGCAACTAACTATTTGCTTATTTAACAAATGAGCAACTAAGCTTTTGCTCATTTGTTAAATTAGCAACTAAGTATTTGTCAAATGAGCAACTAATTATTTGCTCATTTGTTAAATGAGTAAAAAAATTGATTGCTCGTTTCCCAAATGATCAAAAAATTGATTGCTCATTTCCCAAATGATCAAAAAAATGTTTGCTTATTTTACAAATGAGTAATTAATTATTTGCTTATTTGACAATTGAGCAAAGAAATGGTCGTTGATTTAATGAATGATTAAAGAAATGTTTGCTCATTTGACAAATGAGCAACTAATCATTTGCTCATTTGACAAATGAGCAACTAACTATTTGCTCATTTGCTAAATTAACAAAAAATCGATTGCTCATTTTTCAAATGGTCAAATAAATGTTTGCTTATTTCTACAAATGAGTAACTAATTATTTGCTTATTTGACAAATGAGCAAACTAACGGTTGCTCATTTTACCACCCACTTGATGCTAGCCTCACCTACCCTGTAATACACCACATGCCCAACTGCCTAACGCACTCAACAACAGCTAGTGAAACAGCATCACACCCATCACAGATAGCCCACACCATTCACACAACGCCCAAGGCCACAACAAATAAGTCTTGCTGCTTCTACCAATAAACAACTCAACATACCAAAACATGCATTACTTATCCAATTACATAGGGTTCAATTACATTATAATTACATTAATAATTCATTAATTTAGCAAATCCATACAACACAACAATCCAAAATTACAACAACTACAAACCAGGATTATCAATTGTTTACAGCAAAATTCAGGTTCTGATTTATATTAACAACGCAAAATCAAAGCTACTTTACTTACAGAAAAAGGAGAATCCACCAACAACCTACTAATCTGACGAACGAAATAGTCACACTAGCTTAACCAAACTTCTTGAAAATATGAACACAAACGCCATTCAGTTTGCTGAGAAAGATCACTATGATTAAAAACATGAAATACCCTTGAAACAAAAATCACTGTATGTTCTAGATAGATTTGCAGTCTTCAGTCTGACACCCCCACATTTCCAGTTTCCCACTATGCATGCACACATTCAAATAATAAAAATCATTCGTATAGATAATCATATCTAATTAAAAAGCATGTTTCATTTGAGTTTTCCTAGATTACAACTGTTGTAATGAAGAAGAAAGAATCTCAAACAAGAACATCTCAATAATGGCAGACTACTAAATCAGAAATTGTTCACAAAATTTGTAATCAACACTATTTGGAAGAATCAATCTAACCAGTGAATTTATTGAATTCTATCATAACAACAATGGTAGGAAACACAATCAAAACACCAATAATACTTGCAATTGTAAGTTTGAAATTCTGAATCTCTGTTTAACATGAAGTATGAAGCAATATCAGTACATATATGTAGACTAAATATATCATCAACAACCAGATTATAATATTCTCGCTTACCAATGTCCGCAAGCATATACTGTATATATGTACACTTACATCTTCCAAGAACAAAGCAGCAAGGTGTCTAATTCTTGAAAATTTGCTAACTTGCAAACTCGATACCAGGTATTTTCAGTGACTCGCTATAGAATGTACAAAGAATACTTTTTAGCACAAAGAATAACATGAATTGAAATTTAATCCAGGAGTCCATCATATTGCACTACAAACTTATAACAATCATTTTTTGGTTTGTATAGTATGCTCAATATGATTATAGTATGTACAATTCTTGCTGACCACTACTAAAATTCATATTCAAAAATTTCCAGAATACTAAAATCGAAATTAAAAAATGTGAAACCCAAAGATTTGTAATCGAAATCGCACAGTCTTGATTTAAAATTCGAATAAATCATAGACAACAACAAAAATCAAAATCAAATTAACTTACAACAGCAAAGGATGATGAAAATTTTGTGATGTTTCGAATTTTCCCAATCGAAAATTGCATAACCAGATTTTAGCAAAAAACCCTAATTTTCAAAATCGCAAAAACATGTTTCAAATCGATCAAATTCAAAATTTAACTGAAATTTACATACCTTAACAGATTATCGTGAGAAATTGATGAGCAAAAGCAAAGAAATTGAAGAGCGTGAAAATCAGAGAACCTGGAGGAAGAGAGAGAAAATCTAAAGAGGAGAGAGAAAATCTGAGCTGTTGGTTTGATGTAATCTAGCGGCTGAGATTTGTCCTCACATAAGGTATGAGTTCTCATATAAAGGGTGGTTATATATATACATATGTATATGTATATGTATATGTATATGTATATGTATATATATATATATATATATATATGTATATGTATATATATATATATATGTATATATATATATATATACATATATATATATATATATATGTATACATATGTATACATATATATGTATACATATATATATTGGTGTTATAATCCAAATCGTGACATTTTTGTGGTGTTATTTTGCAAAAAATCCAATAATAAAATGAAGTTGTATTGATAATTTACAGATTACATGTATTTATAGAGAGTACAAAGAAGATTCTAGACTAATTATAGCTAATCAATTTTCTAACAACCTATCTAATAACCTCTTGATTTGGTGGACGTTTTCTAACAAACTTTTGCTGATGTGGAATTCTTCTAACAAACTTTTGTTGAATATTCCGCTGACTACTTGTCCTGGTGCTGCTTGAGTGCTGATAGTATAAACCAACACCCTCCCCCCAAACTAGGAGTGGGAATAAAATTGACCATTCCTAGTTTGGTAAGAAAAGTTTGCTATTGAGAAACAGGAAGTACTTTGGTGAAAACATCTGCAAGT
Source organism: Chenopodium berlandieri (assembly GCA_034703905.1). Classification (NCBI taxonomy): domain Eukaryota; kingdom Viridiplantae; phylum Streptophyta; class Magnoliopsida; order Caryophyllales; family Amaranthaceae; genus Chenopodium; species Chenopodium berlandieri. Next base: position 58,018,681 of record CM068289.1, read on the forward strand.
TGATTCTGAGTAGGCAAATAGCTCAGCTGTAGCAATCCTTCCATCACTTTTTCTCTTGTAAAATGACAATCAGTTCGATATGCTTAGTCCTTTCATGAAAGGCTGGATTCTTAGCAATGTGAAGAGCTGACATTTTATCACAATGTAGAGTTACAGGCTTCAACCCATCAACTCCAACCTCTTCTAATAGTTTGACTATCCAAGTAACTTCTGCTGCCGCTTGAGACATTGCTTTGTATTCAGCCTCTAAAGAAGACTTAGAAAGAGTATCTTGTTTCTTTGACTTCCAGCTTAAAGGAGAACCACCAAATAGAAGAATGTATCATGTGACTAATCTTCTAGTGTTGGGATAAGCTGCCCAATCAGAGTCATCACTACAGGCTAGTCAAAAGCTTTAAGTAATATGCCTTGCCCTGTAGTACACTTGACATATCTGAGAGTATGTTCAAGGGCCTTGACATGTGGTTCTCTAGGAGACTGCATGAATTGACTTAGAGTTTGCACAACAAAAGCTAAGTCAGGTCTAATTAATGTGAGTAAGAAAGTGCAGCTTCCTAACATAACATCTATATAGAGCTGAATCTGAATACAAATCACCGTCTTCAGCCATTAACTTAACACTAGGAGAGGAGTAGATGTGTGCTTAGACAAATTAAAAGGACAATCTTCAAGCAACTCTTTAGTGTATTTCTTTTGACAAAGAACAATACCAGATGAGCTAGGTATAACCTCCAGCCTAAGAAAGAAATATAACTTGCCAAGATCATTGATGCTGAATGTCTTGTGCAAATGTTCTTTTATATGAGTAGTAGAATCAATATCTTTTCTTGTGAGAATAATATCATCCACATACACAGCTGCAATGGTGATATTAGATCCTTTCTTCTTCAAAAATAGAGAATAATCATTCTTAGATTGAATAAAACCCTGAGATTCAGCTCATAGTGAGTTTAGCAAACCATTGTCTACTTGCTTGCTTAAGTCCATACAAAGACTTTTTGAGTCTGCACACCTTGTTTTTCAGGGATAAGAATTCCATCAGGCATCTTCATACATACCTCTTCATGCAGATCACCATGTAGGAAGGCATTATTGACATCAAGTTGAAAGATATCCCATTTCCTTGATGCTGTCAGAGCTAAAATACATCTTGCAATTGACATTTTCACAATAGGTGAGAAAGTCTCTTGAAAATCAACCCCATACTTATGAGTAAATCCTTTAGTAACTAGTCTAACTTTATATATATCTCTCAATAGTCCCATCTGCATTTAGTTTGATTCTGTAAACCCATTTACAGCCAATTGGCTTCTTGGCTGTTGGAAGATCAACAACTTCCCAGGTTTAAGTATTTTCTAAAGCCTTTAACTCCTTTAGCATTGCTTTTATCTAGAGAGGATCATTAGAAGCTTTTCTTTAACTAGTTGGTTTAATGTACTGAGAATGAGCAGCAAGAAGAACCTGTGACTTACTATCAAGTTGAACAAAAGAAACTAAGTTACACCAATGAGAGTTAGCTAAAAAACTGCAAACAAAATCATCATAAAAGGAATTAGGTTTGTGAGGTCTTGAGGTTTTTCTTATTGCTGGTTGGGGATCAGGTTGAGGTACTGCAACAGGTTGAGAGTTTTCAGTGTTATTAGAAATTGTATGAGAAGAATTTGTATCAGACAAGGAATATGGAAACTGAATATCAGATAAATCTGACAAGTCAGTAGTGTGTGGTAAGAAAATTTGCTTTAGGTATATGGAAGAAATTTGGTTTTGTGAGGAAAAATGGAAGGGAAAATGTTTTTCAAAGAATAAAATGTCTCTGGAAACTATGATTCTCTTTGTAACAAGATCAAGTACCCTATAAGCCTTCTGTCGAGCAGGGTTTCCCAGAAATACACATGGATTTGCCCTTGGATCAAACTTGGTTCTCTGAACTTTTGATGTAGAAACATAGCATAGACATCCAAAAATTCTAAGATGTTCTAGGTTAGGTTTCTTATCAAATAGTTTCTTAAATGGAGTGAAATTATTGATACTTCTCAAAGGCATCCTATTCATCAAATATGTTGCTATAAGAGAACATTCACCCTAATACTTCGTTTGAACTCTTGATTGAAAATAAAGAGCTCTTGCAATTTCTAGCAAATGTCTATGTTTTCTTTCAACCAAACAATTTTGTTGTGGTGTGTCACTACAAATTCTCTGATGTTGTATACTTTTTTTAATAAGTAATTTTTTCATATCTCCTTCATATAACTCCAAGGTATTATCAGTTCTTAAAGTTAGAATTGTCAACTTGAACCGATTCTCAATAAATGCTAAAAACTCCTTGAATATGAAAATTGAATCAAGTTTACTTTTCATTAAATGAGTCCAAGTAAGGAACATATTACAACCAGAATGTGTAGATGTTTTGTAAGGTCCCCAAACATCAAGATGAATCAACTCAAATGGTCTAACAGACTTTATTAAACTAATAGGAAAAGAACTCCTAGAATGCTTTGTCAATGGACAAATCTGACAAAGACTTTCTACTATACAACTCTTAGTATCTAAAGAATCATTCATCATCTCCAATCTATCAAAAGTCATGTGTCATAATCTGAGATGCCAGAGCTTTGCTTCTTCCACTACAATGAAACACCTACCTTCTGATCACTTTAATGTTATTCAATCCTGTATTACTTCCTTCTTCCTCTTACATAAGAGTCTTATTTAAACTGTATAAACCATGTTCCAATCTACCCAACACTATTGGCTTGTTCAGAGATCGAAAGGTCCTGAACCAAACATTCATCAGATGTAAAACTCACTGTAAAGCCATTGTCCTTGCATAGTTTAGGTATTGAAATAAGATTAAATTGAAAACCAGGCACATGCAAGACATTCAACAACTCAATTTTCGAATCTCGCTTAATAGATCCAACATTCTCAACCATAACTCTACTTCCATCAAGTATAGTAATATAGAAATTGTTATCATGCACTCTATGATAAGATGAAAACATCTTCAAATCTGAACACATATGGTCAGTTGCTCCACTGTCTAATTAATATCCATCAAATTTTAAATGAAGCATTAAGACATAATTTACCTGTCAAATGAGCACTGGCAGCAAGACCAAGTGAAACTCCAGAATCTTGATCTTGCTTGTCAGTGTGATTGTTGTATTTGTTGAGTACTTCCAGAAGTTGATTGTATTGCTAAGTAGTAAGAGAAGCTTAAATCATCTGATTAGAATCATCAGAACAATCATGTTCTCCAATTTCAGCTGCTGCAGCAATCTTCTTGCCTTTATATAGCTTGTGTTTAGGTGGATAGCCATGAATCTTCTAGCATCTATCCATAGCGTGACCTGACATCTTGCATTGATCACAATAGAAACTTCTCTTGGTGCCTGAATAGGCAGGAAATCTGGATCCACAAGATCCTTGATATGCTTGCTGAGATCCTTAATTTGCTGGTTGCCTGTTGTTGTTGTTTCTTCTTTCTCTGTTAGCATTTACATAAAGAGCTGATCTTGCATCAGTCATATTATTTTTTTGTGGTATGCAAACCTTTGTGAGCTTCTTCCTGGAATAACAGCATGTAAGCTTGATTGATAATACGAAATGGCTGCATCATCAGTATAGTACTCTTCACTAATCCATATTTGCTGCTTGTTTTCATCAAAAACTGCATCAATCTATTATCCAGTTGAGACTTGAAGATCTTCTGTGTTAGTGTACAATTACATCCAGTACATACACAAGCTGGAAGAGGATCTAATCCATCAATCAAATCCCAAACAACCTTGATTCTAGTTTAAAACTCAGAAATATTTTCATCTTCTCCTTGATTCATATCATACAATTGTTGATGCAATGAAAACAATTCTGTTCCAGATAAATGACCAAATCTCTCTTCCAAGTTCTGACATATTTCTCTTGCAGTCTTAAAGTATAATATACTCCTAGCTATAGTTGAATCCAATGAAGCCAAGAACCAAGAAATTACAAGATTATTGCATCGATTCCAAATTCTTAGATTAGGTGAATTATCAGTAGGCTTGTTAAAACTTCCATAAAAAACACTAGTTTATATCTGAAAGCGCTATAATCATAGCTCTCTTCCAATCACTAAAGTCATTTCCAAAAAAAAAAAAAAAATCAAAACTAACTTTGTAGTCTGAAGATCTGACGAACTCAAATAGTAAACACTATTCGGATCTTGAGTAACATCATTATTTGAATTACTTGAATTATTAGGCTTCTCGATCAAGGATTTTGTACAAAAATTGAATGAGAAACAGATTGAGTTCAAAGAGTTCTGGAAATTTACCAGAAATTATACTGATCAGGCATACAGAAGCTGATTCTTTAGCTGAAACTCTGGAAAAATTATGCGGAAAACACAATTTGCACGACTTCCTGCTCTGATACCAGGTGGATATCAATGATTTCTGTAATTTCAACAAATGAATCAAACTAAACTTGTTGAAGAAGAAAAGATGAATTGAGATATTTCATTGATATTTTTGTAGAGAGAAAATGCAAACCCAAAATTTCGGGAAGAAAATAAAAGAAAATTTTGCAAAATAACATCACAAAATTGTCACGATTTGGATTATAACATCACAAAAATACTTTTATTATAACACCACAAAAAACCCAAAAATTGGATTTCACCACCACTTAACTTTGTCATCCAAAAAGACCGTTAAGTGGGCCCTACACTGTACACGTGTTAATCATCTATTGGATTAAAAAAAATTAAAAAAAAAAACCCAAAAATCCTAACCCAGCCACCACCCCACCACCGGCGCCGGTTCCCACCGTCGTCACCCCCACCCAGCCATCGTCGTTACCCTAACCCAGCTCCCATCGCCGTCTCCCCTACCCAAAACCGTCGCCAAACCGCCAAAACCCCAACCCAAACTAGCCCATGCTAGCCGACAACAGCAACATCACCCCCACCACCGTCGTCGAACTCCTCTCCCCTACCCAAATACGTCGCCGAACCGCCGAAACCCCAACCCACACCCACACCCATATCCAAACCCACAAACCGCCCTACTCCTCTCACCCTCACCTGAATCTGTACCCGTACCTAGAAACCAAATCGGGGTTGAGGTTGGGGTACGGTTAGGCTGGTTTCGACGGTTGGGGTACGGTTGGGCTGGTTTCGACATTTAAGGGTGGTCGGCTGGGCTGGTTTCATCAATCAAGGGTGGTCGACTGGGATGGGGTGAAGGCGATGGGGGCTAGGTTGGGGTGACGGCGGTGGGAACCGGCACCGGTGGTGGCTGGGTTAAGATTTTAGGGTTTTTTTTTTCTTTTTTTTTAATCCAATAAATAATTGACACATGTATAATGTGGGGCCCACTAAAGGTTTTTTTGGATGACAAAGTTAAGTGGTGGCGAAATCTAATTTTTGGGTTTTTTTTGGTGGTATTATATATATATATATATATATATATATATATATATATATATATATATATATATATATTGGTGTTATAATCCAAATCGTGACATTTTTGTGGTGTTATTTTGTAAAAAATCCAAAATAAAATGAAGTTGTATTGATAATTTATAGATTACATGTATTTATAGAGAGTACAGAGAAGATTCTAGACTAATTACAGCTAATCAATTTTCTAACAACCTCTTGATGAGGTAGACGTTTCTAACAAACTTTTGCTGATGTGGAATTCTTCTAACAAAGTTTTGTTGAAGATCCTGCTAACTGCTTGACCTGCTATTGCTTGAGAGCTGAGAGCATAAACCAACAATTCACTTTGCACAGCAACAACTGTGTAGTTTAAGTTGAATATAACTTAAATATTCCGATGCGCTCAATGCGCGCAATGTGGTTAGTTTTTGGAAAGAGTTTTTGCAATTGGCCCTAATGTCCTATGCTTATTTGCATAGTATTTTACTATAACTATTTGCATATAGGCAATAAATGTATTAGATGTTGTGTAATCGTGCAATATTTTTCAAAACTTCAGTACCTAATTACTCTAATTTAGATTTGGTGAGGAAGCGGTAAAAAACTTATTATATCTAATTAATTTAGATTTAGTGAGAAAGCAGTAAAAAAATAAATGTCCGCACACTATTCATAAAAGCTCTTTCATACTTTTCTAAAGGTAGAGATATCGTCTTCCAACACTTGTAATAATTTAACTTTCATATTATCCATACATTAATTTTACAACCCTCTCTATTCAAACGTTTTTATAAAGTTTATTGTTGGACTATAGTTAAACTTGTATAGTTGTACGACACTACATGGGGCTGGCAGCAGCCCGACTATGGTGGCCCAATCTTGCGACATTTTTTTTTTAATATGGCCTTGTAACTTTAATGATATATACTACTTAACTACAATATGTAACACTTTTATTTTTTGGGATTAGTGGTCAGTAAATTAGTTTATCTTTTTTTGCATACAAGTTTTCCTTCACACTTTTCCAAATTTTAATTTATTTATTTTTGCTACATATTGCTTAAAACTTTTCCTTAGCTCCACTATTCTTCTCGAGAGGATTAATTTTCTAACTCTTAAAATTTACATTGATTGAATTGATTTGTTTTCTTTAAATCTTGCTTTATTTTTAATAATTTCTATAATTTAGTGAATCAGTAAAATGCATGTGAGTTTTTTTTTTTTTTTTCTTTTTTTTTCTTTTTTTTTTCTCTCTCTCTCTAAATTCTGTGGTATAATGTTTTTTTGGTTGATGATAAATAAATTGAGATTATTGTTTTTTGAAGTATATTTATGAATATATATTTGCTTTTAATTTTATCAACTTATTGACCCTAATAGCTTTTAAATCCTGGCTACGTCCCTATATATGAACAAGTGTATCAATCAAATTATTGGAAATGTCATGAAATAAAATAGAGTATGTTAATACTTATATGTGTCAAAAACAAAAAAAAAAAGTACTTGTATAGTTTTAAATTGGTTAGACAATGGCTAGATTGTACCATTCCCTACAATGATTTAATAGAAGTATTTATGTTTCTTAAACAATACAAAATTGCTACAAAGAAATTTATCTTCCTCATTTGGAGTATTTGGAAAAAGCGAAACTCCATTATCTTTAGGCAAGACTCTTTTGATATACCGAGAATTTATCACCGAGCGCATATTGCGTTCACCGAGTGGCATTATAGAACTCTCACAGATACCTTTTTTTTCCTCGGGGTCTCCTATCCAGAGACTCCCCCCTCCTTTTCTACCCATCCTCCTTCACCTAATTCCATCATGGTTTCTTGGGAGGCACCACCCCTCAACTTCCATAAACTCAACTTTGACGGCTCGGTTCTCAGCAACTCGGCAGCAGCATGAAGCATCATCAAAGACAGTAGCGGGACTTCTTCTTGAGCGCGTACCTTCAATCTCAGCAACACCAAAATCTTCATTGCTGAGGCGACAACTCTTCACAAAGGTATTCTTTTGGCCCTTGAGGTCGGGATAAAAAGTATTCATATTGAGGGCAATAATCTCCTTATCATCACTCTCTCAAGGGCACTTGATCAATTCCCTGACAGATTTATCTCATCATTAGAGACATATGCACTCTTCTCACCAAATTTGATAATTGGAGCATACGTCATATTTTTCAAGAGGCAAATCGGACAGCTGATTGGATAGTTAATGTAGGTAATGTAGTTAGTGATAGTATGAACATTACTCCTTGTAATAACTCTAGTCTCTCTACTATTCTCTCCTTTGATGCATTAGGAGTTCTCCTCGTGAGGAGGGTCTCCTAATGCCCTCTATTTTTCTTACCTTAAAAGAAAGAAGAAAAAAAAAAAAAGTTTAATGAGTATAACAAACCTAAAGGTTGGGTCTATCTTTTGATTTCTCGATTAAAATAAAGTGTACTAAATTGTTGTCCAAAGAAAGTAAACTGAAAGGAGGGCACAAAACTCCATGAATGCCGCCACAAATCAACCATCTGGAGCTCGTCATATCTGTTTCACCGCTTTAAGACTTTGATCTACAGCCATATAATTTGCCAATTTCTTGTTCTTCTTTAATTGGTTCCCAAATTTAACTAGTCTTCTTTATAATTGATTGAATAGAAATACTGAAATATTCCTTTAAATCTCAAATTAACATAACGTTGTATTACTTAACTACTATTTTGTTTAATTTTAGTTGTAACAATTTGAGGGCAAAAAAAAAAACACTAATACTTTTTTCAAATAATTGCAATTACTTACTTTGTTCTATAATGATTGATATTCAATTTTTTTTTAATTTTTTTACAATTCATATACTAACTCGACTATACTTTTGAGTAATGTATGAAAATCATTAGTATGAAGTATCACATAAAATTCTTATTATAAGTGAAAGCACACTCCATTAGATGAGATCTTTTGGAAATTAAATTGACGTCCTAAAATAAAATCGTGCAGGTTACGTCCAAAGCAGACAATACTATACTAATGTGAAGTGAAGGCGAACGTGCGACCAATAAGATGGATGATTAGGGCCAACAAGTTTACAAAGTAAATTATCTTGCAAAACTTATTTAAGGGTAAACAATATCCTAAATGAATCTGCTTTGATTTAATTTTTGCGTGTCAAACATTGTAAAGTGAGGGCGAAGGGGGCGTATTCGGCACTAGCTTTTGAGTAGCTTTTAGTGGTTTGACTTATTCAAACCATTACTTAGTAAAAAATATTAGTGTTTGGCAAACGTAGTGGCAGGAGTAGAGTTTAGTGGTTGGAGTAACTTTTGTGAAAAGTTAGGTAGCTGGTGGAATTTTTCTTCTATATATTTTTAGAATATCACAGCTAATAGCTAGTTTGCCAAACACTCATATTTAATTATTCATTTTCACAGCTTACAGGTAGTTGACAACTACACATACAGCTAACAGCTAGTATCACAACTAACAGCTACCTCTATCTATCGCTATATTTTTCCGAACACGCTCTAAGAAAGTTTCACCAAATATAAATAATTAAGAGAAATTAACCTACTATTCACAAGGTGATAAATTAAATCTCAATTGACTAATGTAGATATTTTTATTCCGATAATAAGATGTGTCCTAGCGAATCGAAATCTTAATGAGTTTACTGTACTTATCTACAACTACGTGTTAAAAGCTGTTTGTATTTGTAATACAAATCTATTACTTGTATTATTGTCACCAATGTCACAAATAATAAAATAATTATTATTCTTGCACAGTATACGAAGCCACCGCCAACCCATTGTAATGAAACAAGCAACGAATTGAAGCAAAAGTTCTTTTTTAATTTGTGTACGTACCGTAATGAATATGTAGTAAAATTTTCTTTCACTGCATTTTTGTTTTTATGTCAAGAGGTTTCCTACAATTTAAAGGAACACTGTAAGGGTTAACTAAAAGTCTAAAATATGTTAAATGTATAATATTGGAATATATGTTTTGAGATTTCCTATAGTCTAACTACATATGAGTAGGGCTGTGCATCGGTCTAAAATCGGACCGGTCGGACCGTAATCAATCGGTTTGGGTTTCGATCTAGACCTGTTTATTTCGGTCTGGTCTGGTTTTGGACCGGAATGGACCTGTTATATTCTTTTCTTTTCTTTTTTTTGCATTTTAATATCTTTATACATACATTATTGTTTAACGTCTTGTTTTTTGTTTGCTTGCTTTTCTATTTTGCACCTAGAATTTATAAATTACAAGTTTTGTACCTAAATTTTTTAAAAATTTAAACATAAAATTTAAAATTTTCACCCAAAAAAAAAAAAAAATTACATTTTCTGGTCCATTCTGGTCCGGGACTGAAATATTCCGGTTTTTACCCGGACCGGACCGGAAACCCGGAATCACCAATTTGTGAGGACTGAAGACCGACCTGGAATCCAACGGTCCGGTCCGGTCCGGTTTCCGGTCTTGGTCCTTTTTTGCACACCCCTACATCTGAGTTATTATATACTTCCTCCGTTTCTTTTTAGTTGACACGTTTCTTTAGTTACGTTTGTCAATGCACAACTTCAACCATTAATATCTTTAATTACCGATAAACAAAAATTATAAAAAGTTGATATTTTGAAGATATGTATCGTGACAAATCTAACAAGATCGCATATGACTATATTTTTTATTACGTATAAAGCACAAAACACGATCAAAGGGGAGTAAGTTAATAATGCTAAAGTCAAAAAGTGTCAACTAAAAAAAAATCGGAGATAGTATGATCATAAAACTCATTTGTCTACTCTGATCTAATTATGTGCAGTTGTGTGCACCTAAGGAAGGTAGGACATTGTCCATCTTAAAACCACTACCATGCATCCTAGCTAGTTAAGTATGCTTTCACTAAAACAAAGATGCCCACATTGTTTGTATAGGTTGCCCCATCAATTCCTCTTACTAGAAGTGTAATTCGGATAATTGGTTCATGTTCGGTTATGTCAGATTGGGTTAAATTGGGTCATGTCTAGTTCAAATTTGAGTAACTGTTACAGTAAATCATTGTGTCCACATAAGTTGAAATTTGAATCGAATTAGTTTTGAATCAGGTAGAATTAGATTGTGTTTTCTAAACCTCAATCTCTTACACAAATCATGTATATTCCAAAATTGAATGGATCTATCGGACTACCCATGACCGTAGTCAACATATCAAAGTTCTGTACATAAATTTGCTTAGTGCTTGCCAAAGATCCTACTGTGGGTTATTCCACAGATTAATTTGGAATGGATTGGTTAGACATTCTGTATTAGGAAGCTTGGTCTTGACTCTTGTACATGGTATTCAATTTTATATATTCAGCTCTTCTAATCACATCTAACAATAAATTAGAATATGCGTAAAATTTAAAACAGGGCGTCCCTATTACTCACTGTGAGAAACGTTTTTGTTTCTCACAGTGGCAGTTTCGTAAATAAAATGTACCACTTTAGTCACGGTGGTACATTTTATTTACGAAATGGATGATAAATTTGTACCATTTTAGTCACTGTGCTATATTTTATTTACGAATCTGCCATTGTGAGAAACAAAAACGTTTCTCACGGTGAGTAATAGAGATTTACTGAATTCAAAACGTTGCATGTAAGAGACATACAAGAGGAGGTTAATAAAAAGAAGTAATAAAGAGATAACATTATCCGAAGATATGGAGAGAGAGGGGGTAGCATGTTATGGAACAACAAACGAAGAAGTGTGCCAGCGTGGAAAAAAGGACACGTGGCGGCGAGAGATAGCCTGAAAGTGCCAACAGTCCACATGTGTCAACATAGAAATGGAGTTATACACCTGGCTTTTCCACCCGCCTTTAACACCCCGACCTTCTGCCGCCCAGCAGTCATCACCATTTTCTCTCTCTTCTCTAAACAATTATTTTATTTTTCCATGCTACCTCCTATAAAAACCATACATTTTTTGTTGCACCATTTATTCATATATCATCATCCTACCTTCTTTTGTCAATAACAAACAATATTATCATCATAATATCTTATCATATGTTATAATAGTATTTATATACATAATATACTTATTTGTACCTAGTCATATAGGTTTTGTGATAAAGATCTGAAATAAATTAAAATAATTATGATGATGAGTTCACATAATAATAATGATGGTGAGTCTAGTGGTTCTTCTTCTGGAGGAGGATCCGGAGAGTTTGAAATAGCAAGGGTTTTGGCAAGTTTAAGGAAGAACGATAGCGCCGCTGCGGCCGTGGCAGTGGAGGTGGAGGAGGAGATGAGAGGAAGCAGTGGTGGCCGCAGCGGCGAGTCGGTAGGACAAGGTGGTGGTGATGGTGGTGGTAATAATAATTGTTGGGGGAGTAAAGGGAAGCGGTGGATGAGTAACAAGCGTGTTAAAGAGTCGTCTTCATCACTTCATTCTTCTTCTCCTTCTGTTTCTCCTTTGCCTTTCGATCTTAACGTGGTACTTTATTTAATCTTTCTCTTTTTCTTATTCTTTCTTTCTTTCTTTTTTTTTTTTTTTTTTTAATCTTTTATTGTTACATGCATGCAATCTATGTTGCACTAATTTTTAACAAGTTGAAATTAAATGCGAGGTACAATAGTTTTATGATAGGGACATAAGATGTAAGATTTCCTCGTACTTTGTATATATGACGGTTGCAAAAACTATTTGTAGTAGACTTGTAGTCATATTGTAACAGTAGAAAGTTATAGGGTGACAAGTGGTTGTTTGAGCATGAAATATGTGGGCTCCAAAGTGCATCGGTTGAGCAATAGTGTTAAATTAGTTGATACGTTTTGACTTTTAATAATATTTAAAAAATTGACTTTGATTACCGTTTGTGATTTATAGATGTGATAAAACACAATCATATGAAATTTTATTAGATCTGTTTTAATGTATACTAGCTTAATTAAAATTAAATTTCAAATGGAGGAAGTATAGAGTATAGACTATAGAGTATAGACATAATAGTTTTTCACCATGCTTGTGATCTCAAAAAGTAAGAGATTTTATAAACTTTTTTTCTCAAGAGTTGACTTATATAGTTAATGATTGACCTGTAAGAAGGTCTAGTCTAAAAGGATCTTTATCTTTTAAAAAAAAATAGTATTTTTAAATAATTAAGAAGATTGTTTTAGATGAGACGATCTCAGTTTAAATCAATATGAACTATTAAAAAGATTAACCTTTCAAATAAATGTAACAGGTGAAGTCTATTTAGTTTGGTTATGTAATTTAGATTGTTCTGATGATGCCTAATTTTTTTTTATTTAGTGTGTGACACTATAATAGTTTGTAACGCGTGGTTGGTGCATCTGGGTATACCATGTATAATTAACTAATAAAATGTGAAATACAAAGTTACCTTTGAAAATAACATTGAGATGATTCAGACAAATTCTAAATCAAAACTAGTTACGTATAGTTCATAGTTGTGATAATGCGTAACTACCAGTCCGACTTCATGTGTATAGCACGGGTTTGCTTTTAATATAATAACAACCGTGTAAGAGTTTGTCGTAATTGACTACTCTACTTTCATAAAGGGTTCCAGATTTTCTGAGTACATCACTATGTTCACTGTTTTTAATTAGATCTTGTTGTAACTTGTAAGAGTTTGTGGTAATTAAAATTATTTTGCAACACTACGAATGATAGAATTATACAGTGCAACTGTGCAAGACTGTTTAACATGTTTCATTTGTGTAGGATCAGCCTAATATATTTCAAGAGGAGTGTCTAAGTCTTGATGTAAAACCTGAAAAGAGCTACGAATCCACTGAACGTGGCCGTATTTGCAATTCAGCGCATAATACTGGGAGGTCTAGGCATAATCTGACTGAGGTATATGACAGAGGTCAAGACATAATGGTGATCTAATTAACCTTTACTTCCATGATTGTTTTTGACAGTATGTAGCGATCTAGTTTGCCTTTATATTCACATTCGTAATACGCTGTTCTGAATGATTTAGGCAGAGAAGGAAGCACGAAGAATACGCAGGATATTAGCTAATAGGGAGTCTGCACGACAAACTATTCGCAGGAGACAGGTATTTCTTTTTCCATAAGTATTGTATATATGGCCTCTTTTCATAAGTATCAACTATCAAATGTATATATTCAGAAATACATGCATGTTTAAGCTTAGGCAGGCTTTTGTGGTTTTGATCTCTAAATCTCAATTATTCACTTAATGTTTGTTTCAGGCTTTTCACGAGGAACTTACAAGAAAAGCCGCAGAACTAGCATCAGAAAATGAAAGATTAAAAAGAGTTAAGTAATTCTTTTTTTTTTTTTTTTTTTTTTTTTTTTTTTTTTTTTTTTTTTTGCCGTTTGCTTTATGACCTTGGTACAAAAAGTGTATCTCTATAGTTTCAGCGTATCTCCATAAACTGACATCGTTCCCTCGGTTTCTTGCATCTTATCTTTAATCTTCAAAAGAACAAGGATTTGGCTGTCGAGGAGTTTCAGTCTCTACAAACTACCAACCAAAAGCTAAAAGGACAGGTAGATATTTACAACATAACATCAAATAGCACAAGATTTTGTTACATGCTTTTGATATAAGTAAGGTTATAAGGATGTACTTTACATTTCATTAGTGTTATGCAGTTATCTCAAACATTAGGCTTCAAACTTGGAGAGAATAAAGGTGAAGCTCAACCATCTTGTCCCGATACTCATAACGTTAACCCTCATTCAGCAAATTGGGCACAGTTTGTGTACAAGAAGTTATCTGCAAGCCCCTTTGTAATCCCTGCATCTTTGCCGCCTTCAGACTTGAACGTTTCAAATTTAAGTCCTTGCAGCTTCTCCGAGCAGGAAAATCCTCGGAGTATTAATGGCCAAAATATGCCTTGGTGTATATTACCCTGCCCTGTATTCCTTCCAATACATGATATCAAGAATTTTTCTTCTTTACATATGAAAGATAGTGATGAAGGCACTTCAGTTGACTCTAATCATGTTCATAGTCCATCTTCAGATTATAGTCCATCTTCAGTTATACGTTGCGTACACAACTGTCAGTTAGTTAGTCCTGCAGATAGAATAAGTAGTGGTCTTCCATCAACACAAGACGATTGCAGAAATGGTTTCCATCGATTCCCATTTGGACTATCTCTAGACGGAGGGGGTCAAAAGATGATACCGTGTTGCTCAAGAGGTGATTTTGCTCTAGAACGAGAGGATTGTGTCACTCCGCACACACTAGTTAATACGAATGTTTCTTCAGCAGCATGTATAGAGTCTGCAAGTGCTTTAACGGAAAAAAGGAAAGAGCGTGTTCTAAAAACAAGGGAGAGGAATGTTGCAGGAGCAGAGGCCAGAAAAAAACGGAAGGAGCTGATGAAACTAAAGAGCCGCCTTCACTGCCAATTAATAGGATGAGAAGTAGCTGAGAAATAAACTATTGAGCTTGTATTTTAGTGTTTCTAACTAACTGATGAATTTTTTTTATCTCTTGAAAGGATAAATGGCTTCTTTCCTCTCGGAACAATGCTCGACTGTAGAACTAATGCTGCGCCTTTCTGGTTGAACCAGGCTAAAGTGTCTTGCAGCGGTTAGCATGGAGTTGCTTCCATGGGCGAATAAAAGAACATTTTGTATGAAGAGCTTTGTATTAGTAGTACCATGGTATTGTAAGCGTTTAATGGCTTACAACAGTTGGTATGGATTATGAACATTTTGTATGAAGAGTGTTGTTTAGCGAAGAACATGTTTATGTAGTTGTTCAGTTTACGGTTGTTGTTCAAAGTAACCGAGTTTAAGACTTGAAGCAATTAGTTGGTTCCAAGTTTATTTTGCATATAGGAGTTGTTCTTCATAAACTCTGCTCTGTGATTTTTGTATATTAGATGTTTAACAAATTTTGTGATGTTGGTTGCTAAATCTACTAGTTAGGGGTTAGAGACTACATATAAGTGACCTCTCTAGAGATTTTCAGCTATATAACAACTCGTTGCTAGTTGAACCACCTATCCCAGGTTTCCGCTTAGCCCATCTACAACCTCACCCATGCTCACCAAGAAATACAACGAGGGTGGAAGGTGGAGCCTGTGGAGGAGCTTACCACCCTGACACCCTCTTGTATTCTTTTGTTATTAGTAATTTATTCTTAAATTTTATACATTATTCCAATGCCAGTTCAAATTTACAGACCAAAAAATGTACCATTAACGACTAACTAGCAACCTACAAGCCCTCAAAACACTACATTACCAATTCTAACTAGTTTCAAAAATCCGATTTCTCAATTGTATGGCCGGTAGATCACAATAGGGCTTCTAACTCTATGATTAGAGCTAGACTCAACCCACTCTAAGAATGAATTATGAGTGTAGATTGTAGGTTCCCACCAATCATCTAAGGTTGAAGTAGAAGTAGGATCAGTTACAGTCCCTTTAACCATGACGTTGAAAGACCTTTTCTGGCGCGCCTTTGTGAATATCAAGACATCAGGAATGACTTTGATAGACACACCCTTATTCGGCGATGTCACTTGGGCTTTGTAAACTGCTGCACCGTGTCCTACATAGGTTACAGTCCGATGAAAGACTCCTGAAATTCTTGTGGCATTAACAGCAAGTTGAAGGTGCATCGAAGGATAGTTTAGGCCATCAGCCCCAATGCCTTGTTTGAATTTCGAGCAGTTGTAGTGGTTTGTACTGTTTTCTGTTCCATGGATAAGGGATAGCGCGCTTTCATTGTAACCTTCAAAGCATAGGTACCGAATGTAATCCTTTGGTGAGATGTCGTAGACTAGGCCTGGATGAACTGCATCAACAGGGTTAAGCAGCCTGGCTCCTGAGTTCAATGGATCCTCTGAGCTATTACCATTCACAGGTTTAGCTGCAGTACGTACACACAAAAAAAAAAAAAAAAAAAAAAAAAAAAAAAAAAAAAAAAAAAACTGCATTGGTTTGTGATTTAACTAAATTATACAGCTAACAATTTCTAGTAGCGAAGACCTACCAGTGGTCATGAGAGCGGACTTGATGGCAGCAGGCGACCAGTCAGGATGGAATGTCTTAACATAAGCAGCAGCACCCGAGACATGAGGACAAGCCATGGAACTACCGGTAATGATGTTGTAGACATTGCGTCGTTTGTCCTCATCATAATCTGTTATGGGCGCCAGTTTTGAGAATGCAGCAAGAATATCCATCCCAGGTGCACTTATATCAGGCTGTATCATTCATTTACACCAGTAAGAATTTCATATCATCATATAAATCGTTCCACTTTCCAGAAATAGAGAATTATATCAATTGTAAACTTGTTGTACATCTTGATTAAATGATTTTTTTTAAATGGAGTTTTTATGTACAATATTTTTTATGCGCGTGCACCACATAAGTAATGCACCTCTCACAACTCCTGAAACATATAGACTAAAAAATCATCGACTTAGAATATTGATTGCACCAATAAATTTGCTACCTTGAGGATGTTTTTAGCTTGAGTTTGTGGACCTCTTGATGAAAATTAAGCAACCATAGGAGCTTTTGTTGTATGAACAACTCTTGTTTTGTGTATTACAGCTTGTGGTGACCTGAATTTTCAATGTTATTCAACTTAATAAAATGCAAAAAGCTCAAAATGTAGCATGTCACGCACAAATTGGACTAAATTTAGCATTTAAACTTGTACCCTCATCTTTTTAACAAAGATACTAATGGTAACCACTTAAATGGATTCTAATACGTGAACAATTGGAAAAATCCTTAGAGTAATACAAAGTATAATTTTATAAATTTACATGCACGTCCATGATTAATTTTACATTGAAATGACGGAAAATCATAACCTAAAAAAAGAATATTGTGTGAATAAATTAGCGATAAAAATGGTCAAAGTAGTACTCTGTATGAGTGAGTTGAGTCGAGTAAACTTACTTGGTGGTGTTAATGTATCGGCCAATATGTTTACCAGCCTCAGCAGAAACAAAAGAAGCAGGGATAAGAGTGGTGTAAGCCGATTCAATGGGGTCATCAGCAGCAATGATGGCACCTGATCCATGGGCTACACTCACGGTCCAATCTGCATACGCATAACCCAAGCATAACAATATCTTCCCCTGAGCTTTTTTCTTCGATAGAGTATCCATGTCACATGTGCTGTCATCCATTAAAATTTAAATGTCTTTAATTTATGTAATTAAAATAGGTACTCCATCCGTACGTATTTTAAATAATATATGAAACGACAGGAAAAGAAGCAAAAATGAATTAGTTTTGCTTGATTCATTAATATGATCTGAACTAAACTCTATCATGAGAATGTCAGATATATTTCGTCTTTTTTTAAGTGTCTCAATTTGATCAGGCACATTTGCTGATCCACAACTTTAGACAATAATATTTTTAATTAGTATAAATTATAAAAGGTTGATATGAAGAAATTATACATTGAAGAAACGACACATTGAGATGATAATAAAGAATCTTATTAATCAGATAACAAAAAAAAAAAAAAAAAAAAGGGTGAATTAAACCTAGCCTAACACCGAACTTGGTGTAAATAGGCAAAATATGAAGGTAAAACACTAAAAAAAAAACAGAGGAAAAATGAAAAACTATTGACTAATTGACAATATGAACTCATACCTTAGATTTGATAAAGGACTCAAAGTGCGGTTCAACACGGTGTCATTTAACGCGAAAATGGAGCTTGTCAAAGGATACATTCTTTTCTTCGGAGAATATGTATTCACTGCTATCCCCTGTTCCACAAAACGATCCAACATCAATAACATCTTATGCAATAAATAATAATATATGGCTTGGAAATGCTTTATAAAAGCATACATTTTACTATCCATACAAAATGTGTACATGCAATATTGTAACTTAGGGCTGTTGACGTAGGAAAACATATTTCAATCAAAGAATACGTACGAGAGCTTGTGTGTTAATAAGCAATTTACATAATGAGTGTTCACGATACATCAGAGTGTATCTATCTCTATATAAATAGTTTGGACGGTAAAATTTTTTACAAGAAGTTGAAACGTGTACAATGATTCATATGCATAACTAAGCTAGTGTAAGGCAAAGAAATAAAGGACTTACATCGAATTTCAAGCCATTTCCAAGCTCTACCAAAGTCTTAAATTGTCGATCCAAATTGGTAGCAGCAACAGTCAAAACCCAAGGAGCCACATTGCCTACAGTCCCTCTATAAGGTCCGTCATTTCCCGCAGCACAGACTGTCAAAATCCCCTTCTTCGTGGCGTGAAATGAACCGATGGCTAAGACATCTTTCGAGAAGTTCCTCACAGGACCGCCAATGGAGAACGATATGATATCGACTCCATCAGCAATTGCATCGTCGAATGCAGCTAAGATGTTGGTGTCCGAACACCCTACACTGCCACACACTTTATACATGGCAATGCGCCCACTAGGCACCCCGCCTCGAACTGTTCCCTTAGCTACACCGTATAAGCTTGCTCCCTCTACGGACCTCCCTGCTGCTGTTGATGCTGTGTGAGTTCCGTGCCCTTCGTTGTCGACTGGGGTGGGTTTCATTCCTGTGTCTTCTCCTAGGTTGTAGTACCTTGCTCCTATCACCTTCCTACGAAGTATAACTTAAGCAAGTTATGGATTGACCTTACCTTAACATTTGACCCTTATTATAAAATATTTCCCTTATTAAAAAAAATCAGTTCACTTAAACGAGCATATTTAAAAAGTTAAATTGACCTGTTACATCCGGTGAAATTTTTGCCCGTATCACATTTTCCCTTCCACTTGGTCGGGGGAGGACCATATCCTTCGCCATTGAAGCTTGGCGCTTCAACATAAATCCCTATGAACACAAAGCAAGTTTGTACCTTGTACGTACCATAAAAAATATATTTCAAAGAAAAAAAATAATGTACAAATAGTATAATAACATGAACCTGTGTTATACCAAGTACGAGTACATGACAAAAAAATGTCATTTAAACAAAAATGAATCAGACAAACAGCATAAAAATAAAAAAATAAGAAGTAACCTGTGTCCAACAGCCCTACGATAACGTCACTTTCCCTTTGAAGGTTACGTTGCTTCAAATTTTCAGGCATTCCCAAGAAATCCCATGATCTTGTTGTGAGAAGTTTTCGTATCGTGCTTGGAAATACCGATACTACATTGCTTTTCTCTGCATTTTCCAATTCATCAAGTGTGTATTCCATTGATCATATATATGTGTAACAATATATTAACCACCCTAGCTAAGATAACTAGTCAGACATGAAATTGAAATCCGTCATATTCTTAAGTACCTGATAACCTTTGTGCCTCACTAGGCAATAATCTTGCCGCAAATCCGTTAATACTCCTACCATAGCTATGTATCTTAGCTGCCTTGGCCACACTTTCACTGATTTTTTTTCAAATGTAAAAAAAAAAAAAAAAAAAAAATGTTTCTTAAATTGGGTGATTGTTTATAATTGTTGTTAATGTATTCACAAATATATTTGTAGAGGAAAAAAAGAACATACTCTCCAATGGTTTCAGCAAGCAAATTGTGATGATGCGACTCAACTGCTAGTTGTTCAAGTCCGCTTGACAACTCCCCCATGTATACTATGTATGGCTATCATTATATCAAAGTTAGTCCAAAACAAAGAAATATAAATCATATTAGTTTTTTTGTTATCTCAGTTTTAAATTTAATCAATTTTAATTTTTTTGAAATTTTAATGGTAGAATTTTTTTTTTTTCCTTCATATGTATAGATTGTTAAATGTGAAAGCTTATCTATACTTTTATATATTCCTCCATTTCTTTTTAGTTGAAACATTTCTTTATGCACAAATTCAACCGTTAATATCTTTAATTATTACCGATAAGCAAAAATTATAAATCACAAAACCCCTCATGACTATATTTTTCATTACGTATAAATCACAAAATTAAACACGGTCAAAGAAAAGTGTGTGAATAGTGCTAAAGTCAAAACATGTCAACTAAAAAAAACAGATGTAGTATTAAAAAGCGTTCATGTGCCACATCATTCCATCCTTAACAAGCATTGTGCCATGTCATCTATCACTCAATCATGGATTTCAAACACTAAACCTTAGGGAAACAAGATCACACTCTTACCATTTTAGCCAATAATAAAAATTATGTCATCTTTGTAATTAAATACAACTATAAATGGTAGGCACAAAATAAAAAATAAAAAACCTAGATATGCAACTCGGGATAAAAAAAAAAAATTAAGAGGAATATAATCAGCATTTTCCAAATAATGGAGAGTTAAAAATTGTCTTCCTATACTTTTTGTTAATTAATAGCATTTTTTTTAATGTTAATTAGTAACATTATGTTTAACATTTGTGCACAACAAACTCAAACAACCTATGCTTTAATCAATTCATAAATCATAATACCACAATTATAATACATATAGTTGACAAAAAGGATATATATATATATATATATATATATATATGAAAAACAGTATGATAAAAAAAATTCATAAAGAAAAAAAATTAATCAAAGTTGTAACCCGGTGCAACACTCGGGCCGTACACTAGTTAACTATTAAAGAGAAAAAAATGCAACCTATTAAGTGCAAATGATTTACACGACACATTTCATAGTTTACTGTGTAAAATGAGGAAAATGCATGCAAATATATGATCAAACACTGTTTTTTCACGTAATTTTTCACAAACAAACCAATTTTTTTACCGTTTTAAATGGACAAGTAAACTGATCATTCACAAATTTCTCAACTTTTAAATTTTTTAATAGAACTTAGATATTTGTACCTAGACTTTCTCTTTGTATTTAACACACTGAATTTTCGATAAACCTTGCTGAATCATGCATATGAAAACAAAATTTTAAAAATGGGTGCGTGACATTAGTAAAACAAATAGTAGTGTGTATTGTTTACTCCAATAGTAAGTTGTAATCGAATTCTACATCTATAAGAGTTACACATTATTTTATTTTATTTTATTTGACGGGAAGAGTTACACATTATTATTAACCCAACAATAATTAAATTAATGACATTTAGTGTTATATATAATATATAAGAACATTATCAAATAAATAAAAATAACGTAAGAGTACTTGATGAAGAGTTTTCACATTAAACTATCATATAACTATACTTAATTGCCAAATTACTACTTCCAATCACAACAAGAGATACTTTTTAAAAATACGAAGTAAATTTCAACAAAGTAATTACACAATTTAAACATGGTGATTGGTCAATGTCACAACCAAATGTTACAATTTTGGTGCTTACATACATGTACATACCTTTCTTTCATTATTATTGTGGTTTGATCCCTTGATCAACGTAACTCCAAGATTTGTGAAGAATAAAAGAAGAACAAAATTGTTCATTTTTCTACTCTCAGTCTCTTACTTTTTTCTCAATACACATACAATCAGGAAAAGTGAGAGGATTTGTTTATGACTAACTAAGTATTGATATTGATTTTTTTAAAAAAAATGGAATAATGGTATTTATAAGAGTTGACGAGGCAGCTGAGTAGAGTTAATCTTGGCTTTCATTCAGGATCGAAAAATAATAATAATAATAATAATAATAATAATAATAATAATAATAATAATAATAATAATAATAATAATAATAATAATAATAATAATAATAATAATTTACTTAAAATGAAGAAATCAGTCTCCCCTTGCACATCGGAAGGACTGTTTCAGAAATTGATATCTGCTAAAAATCAGTATTAATTTGTTGAATGTGGCCCATAATCTAATCTAGCTAATACTCCATATTATAGTACTTTATACATGAATTGGGCATAAAGAATTGAAATAAACTACTCCAAATATGAAATTTAGGACATTGTATTTTATTTGGAACAAAATGTTATGATTATGATATAATCTTATACGAATAAGGAGTAATTGTTAATTTTAAACAGATCAGATAAATGCAAATTAAATATTAAATTTTAATTATATATAAGATATATCAATAAAAAAAATAATGTTACTGAAAGTATTTTTTTTTTTAAAAAGTATTAGCTAAAAATGAGTAAGAATCGAGATATGTACGTACTACTGTACTAGTATGAACAATTTCTATAAATGATACATTTTTTTTTATTAACTAAAACTAATTATTAGCTCGGGCGATGTCCCGAATCATTATAAATTATGATCATGTGAGTTTGATCAAACTTTAATTTAAAGGGATTGATTTTCAACGATATTAATGAGTGAATGAAAAAAAATAACATTTTCTCTTAATTTTGCATCAATAGAATGAATCACATCTTTGTTATTTTGATATCCATACTATTGATATTATATATCTCACACTCTATAACTACATTTTTATCATTAAATACACATGTTTCTTTTTGAAAAGGACTTAAATATTTTAATACAACATCATGAGTGATATTATGTAACTTGTAATGAAATTTCAATTGAATAAACAATGCTATAAAAATGACCAAGTTGTTTACATATAATAGATAGTTATTTAAATTGAAAGGTTAAATATATGGAGTTTTTCATGTAAAATAAATTTTATTTATGCTTATTGTTAATTATTGCTAAATAATAAGGTATCTATTATTAGAGTGCTTGAATAGACACAATATATAATAATATAGCTTATATGAAAGGTCTTATGAGGTTTGCCATGTCATTACTTATGTGGCTCCAAGTCATGATGAGAGAAGATAACACATGTCAATACCATGTTGTCCCTTTGAGTTTTAATAATATTATAGATGATACATTAACATTGAGTTATGAGACAAAATAAAATACTGTATATAAATCGAATATCAATAAAGACCCAAGACCCATGCATTGCATTAATATAATAATCGTCACTTAAATTTCTTTTTGACACAAAATATAGTGTTAATTACTTACCCCTTAAAACAAAAAAAAAAAAAAAAAAAAAAAAAAAAAAAAAAAAAAAACTATACTTGTATGAAGAACTATATATCATTACATTTATTTTTCAAGTGATTTATTTATTTTATTTTTTATTTTTATTTTTTTTTATGTTGTTGTTCCCACCCGGTTTACCTTTTGGGCTGATCTGGATTTGGAGCTCATTTTTGGGTGGTTAAGGTCCAGTCCCCTCCCAATTGTTGTTGCGAGGGATTGAACATGCGATCCTTCCTACCAAGTGCATTCCCAATCACCACTGCACCAAGCCACCAACAACTAATTGGTTTAGGTGAATTAAGATTGATTAACTAAGGAGTAATACTAATTAAAACAAAATCATCTAAAGCAACTTCTTTGGAAAGTCTGTGGTAAACTGGTAACAATCGTAGGAAAGAAGGTCAATTTGTTAGACAAAACAGCCATAAAAGTTTTTTAAAAGAAAAAGGAAAATTTGTCAAAAATAAGCCAACCTTTGCATGGTTAGCTCAAAATAAGTCAACCTTTCGATTAACTCAAAATAAGCAGACTTTTAAGAGGTATTTTTCTTTTAATGGGCCAAATGACCTACAACCTACCAAACAGGTCATTCTTTTAATTAAAAACACTTTATCAAATTTAATTAAGTATTTAACTATAATTATATTAAATAGACAAATCATTTGGATAAAAACAAATAAACAATTTTTTTTTTTTTTAAAAAAAAAAAAAAAAAACCAGCCACCCCCTTCCCTAGTATCACTGCTAGCTCCTGCAAGCGATCGACGTCGACGACCACTTCCATCCCTGGCGCCGACGACCACCTCCATCCCTCGGCGCCGGTGACCCCACTCCCCACCCACGACACCCTACTCCTCCCTTTTACCCATTCCCGGTTTCCCCTCCCACTACCTCGACACCACCCATTTCCCCCTTTCAAAAATTGCCCCCTCCCCGTCCCCCACCTAAATCGACCCTCCTCCCCTTTCCCACCCAGATTCATCACCCCTAAACTCAACCCCCGAAACTACCTTAAACGAGTTTGGGTTTCGTTTAGGTGGTTTCCGGGTTTGGGTTTAGGGTTTGGATGTTGGGTTTAGGGACGAGAATGGGGAAATGGAGGGGATAGGATCGCCGGTGACGGGGGAAGGAGGTAGTCGTCGGTCGACGGCCACTAGAAGGGAGAGGGGAGCTAGCAGTGGCCAGTGGGTGGTGATTGGATTTTTTCGATTTTCAAAAAAAAAATATTTTTTTGTTTATTTTATTTATTTGATATTATTATTTATTGTAATTTGATTTTTTTTAATAATTAATCAATAATAAAGAAAGGACCAACCACATAATGACACGTGTCATTATTTATCTTAACAACTGGTTCACTTTTAATTTAACAGGTTTTGACTCATTTTGAGAAGATAGCTTAAAAATCGACTTATTTTGAGTTAATTAAAAGGTTGGCTTATTTTGAACTAACCACGTAAAGATTGGCTTATTATTGACAAATTTTCCAAAAAAAAAAAAATACGGAGTAGAAATTTATAAAAACTATAATAGTACAAAACTTTAAAAGTGAGCTACACACAATGTTCAAAAGTTAAAAGAAAAAGGAAAAGTAAAAACACTTACCAAAATTGTTTGATTAGGCAGATGGCTAATCCATTTAATACCAAGAGTAGATTAAATTAAACTTATATGCAGCGGTTTTACCATACATGTGCAAAGTTACCTAAAATGATCAAAGTTACCTAAAATGATCAAAGTTACTTCAATATATTTATATATAAACATTATAAAATTTATAGATAAAGTTACACCCTTTGAAGGAGCTAAAATCGAGCTGGCAATTTTTGACACAACACGATCGAAATCGACACAACACGAACACAAAATTATTGAGAGAAAACACAAAATCGACACCACGAAACTAACCCGAACACGACCTGTTTAGATAAAGTGGTTAAATTACGCAATTATCCTACATTTTACAAAGTTTTTTATAGATTTTGTGAACATGAAATTGATACGAGGTCAAACACGAATACGACACGGCATGACTTTTGCCAGTTCAACTTGAGAGTGGGGAGTCGGGGAGTAAATTTTTTTCTATGTTAGATAAGAGAAGTGGAGACCTAATACTGAAGGGCAGAATAATTGCATAGACTAGTATCCCAAATTATATACAAACCTACCACTCTACAAACAGAAATTAAACCTCGGAGTTTACCTCCTTAAAAGTTTCTTATCAAACTCAGGGGCAAATATCTCCTGACACCGCACTATTCCAGCTGCTCCACCATAGCACAACCATTTCTCACTTCCCTTATTCATGTTCCATCTCACTTTATTCATAGAGACTGCCTTTGGAGGGAAAACTTCGATTTCAGCAACTGCTTTGGGCTCTGGTTTTCCATCAACATTATCCCCATCTCTATCAGCACATACCAGTGCTTGATCATCACTAGCCTTTCTCGATTTGATTGATTTTCCTTTTCCACCTTTCACACTCGTCTGAGCCTCATTTGTGTCTACACCTCCAGCATCATCACCGTAACACAATGCTGCATTATTGTGGGAAGTTGCATTTATGTAGATGACAGAATAGTCCCAGATACAAGGAATAAACAAGATGAGCAGCTTACCAAGAACCTGATCATCTGGTTTTTGGCCTTTTCCAGTCCCTTTTCTAGTCCTTTTAGCCTGATTTAAACCCGTTGCAACAGTTCTTGCAGGTCTAGGCGTATTTGCCCATTCAGTTGCTGACTTTCTCATTGGCTGTGGAGAACTTGGTAATTGAGTGTTCATAGTGACTGCTGATTCTTCACTTGAAAATGAACTGCAGATAAAATGTGGGGCCCGATTTCTCAATGGATCTTTGTCCACTGCTTTATGTGTTAGCTAGTAACACCAAAACAATAAGGATTAGCTACAACGGAAAAACTTCTCTAATATAATTTCGAAAGAAAAACAGTTATTTTAAAGCAGCTTCCCTACCTAAACAAAAGAGCCTTTAAAAGAGAACAAAATCCAATTGTTCAACACTTCTACACTAGTGCCTAAGATTTCAAGGCCAAGCTTCTGGTTGAGCTAGGAGGACCCTGACACTACAACTTAAGCAAACACTAATGCCTAGAAAACTGATGAGTTCCTTAGAAACCCTACATAGATTCTTAAAGCTCAAAGGAGAAGCTCCAACTGGAACTTCTGAGTTCAAATAACGGGTAGACAGAACAATTCACTTGATCAGATCACTCTTCTCAAGCTCAACCAGATCTGACGAGTTCTGGCTAAGTTGATAAGCAGGTGAGTCAACTTGACATGATTGAAAAGGTAATGATGGCCATTCACAGAAAAACAAGTATGCTGAGATCTACACACAACAGACTGGCATTTTAAACAAGCATTCATCTAGAACATTTCTTTAGAAGAAGAACTATTGAAGAGGGTACTATAGAGATAAGATGTAAACAGCATTCGACAAGACAAAACTAGTAGAGAGGAGGGTTACAGAAGATCCACAGTAGAAAACACTTCACAAAAATAGTAGTAAAGACAACAAGATAACACTAGAAGAAATTATTGAAGCAAATCAGTGAGTTGAACAGAAAACTTGGATTATATAAGTGTTTACTCTTCTCAGAGGAACAGACAACTGCAGATAAAAGTGAAAACTAGTGATGGGATGTCTAAATCATGTTTCCAATCAAGGATCAATACATAATAATCTAAGTAACCATCAAAAGAACAGAAAACAGCAAGAATGAAGTTATTGGTAATTGAAGGTGCATCTTACCTGAAAATAGAGTACAGTTCCATCTGCACAGCAATATGCAACCATCCCTACGTAAGAAAATAATGTCAATATTGGAGAAGGATAGCTGCACAAACATCGATATATCAGGCTATATTGGGAAAAAATGAGGCGAGTGCTTATGAGTTATGACTAGCTAGTTTACACCTCTCTCATTTATCATTTTTTCTCAATAAAAATTTAAATTTCACTACATTTTTATACAAGTTTTTGCCAAGTATCCCTCCCTTGTAATCTTGTACTTCCTCCTCTTCATATTGGATGACACATTTCATTTAGGCACGTTTGCCAATGCATATATTCTAATGCAAATATCCTTGATTACATATTAACAAAAATTATAAAATTTAATATTAAAAAAATAGATGCTAAGACGAATCTAACAAGACCCCATATGACTACTTTTTCTCAGCACGTAATCACAAAATGAAGTCAAAACAAGTTATGTGAATAGTGCACAAAATCAAACTGTGTCATCCAATTTGGGTTGGAGGAAGTATATCATTTTTTTTCCAAATTATGTTTTAAGAAAATTTACCTCTCCTCCATCCCACCAACCTCAAATGCTTAAACAACTATCAATCTATCATAGAGAGCCTTTGAAGGTAATTTCTTATAGTTCCTCATTTCCTTAAAATTGCAACAATTTGACTGGCACACTTGCCAAAGCATAACTTTGACCATTAATATCTCTCATTTCATTGGTATTTTTCTTTTGCTTTTCATGACTCCTAAGGAAGAAAAAAGGGAGAAGGGTAGACATGGTAAAGCAAGTTGCTTGTGCAGGTGTCATTGAGTTACATGGATAAGGCTTTAGTGGAAAGTAATGTGTTGATCTCTAGAAAAGAATTGCAAGTGTTGTGAATATAATTGTGTACGAGTTCACCTGATCCTTGTATCTGTTTACAATTTGTAGTATATTTGTGACATTTAGATCAATTAGTTTAAATTTTTATACGGTTATACTGCTTTCATAAATGAACTTTGAAAGGATCTAGGATTCTATGGTAACTTTTTTCAATGATCATGTAAAACTAATTTGGATATCACCATCCTAAGCATTGGCTTTACTTAATACTTCCTCCGGTTCCTATAATTGCAACAGTTTGACTTTTACACTATTAATTTTGACCACATTTTTTCTAATATGTACAAAATAAATGTTAAAATGGAAGATGTCCCTCTTATTCTTTTCAGATAGGTAGGATAAATGACCTGACCCGTTATGAGTCCTCCAGCCAAGCCTTAGAGGCCCAAGTCCCTTTCTCTCCTCCCTCTCCTTGGGCCTCACAACAGAAGAAGAGAATGTATCACACTCAAATTAAGGGAAAAAGGAAATTTAGGGAAATAAAAAAAACAGGAAGTATAAATCACGTATCGCATGTGTTGAACTCTGATGAAAATATACTAGTAGGAGAAATCTTCCTGATTGACATTTTATTTAACCTGGAAGTGGTCAGGGGATTTATATACACCATTTAAGAAAACAGTAACTTTTTTTTTTTTTTTTTTTAATAATTTATATAATAAGAAAACATAAAGAGATCGCTTGACCCAGAATGTTAGGAGCATGGGAGATCTTTAAAGGCGAATATTAAGCAAGTATCCATCAACTCCAAGCTATAGATTAAAAAGTCTGAGGTGCATAAGATGAGTTCAAAAGATCTAGTTATGATGAAATTAAAAACTTGCCATAAAATATGAAATACGGAATCACCTGTTAGTCGTGACACATGAATGTTCCAAACGGCAAATGCTGAGCAATGATAACTGTGCAATCCTTGTTGCTGCGTTCCACTAAAAGGCTGTCCAGTAACAGGAACATCATATGCAGCTCGTGATATACTAAGCATCCGTAGTGTTCCATCATCATAGGATACAAGTACACATCTTGACAGAAAAAAAAAAATATATATATTCATGTAAATATAACAGAAAAAAACAATAATATCAATGATTGACCAATACTCTATATGACAAAGATATAGATTACATCAAATATCAACACTTTGTTTGGATTGAAGGAAATGGAGAGAAAGGAAGGGAAGGGAAATGTAGGGATGGATCATCTTCCATTTGGATAGAAAATGAGGAAGGGAATTGAAGGGGAGAGAAATGGAGAAATTAAATTCTAAGAAATTAATCTCTCCAACAATAAACAGATTTGGAAGGAAAACTCATAATTCTTCCCTTCCCTTCCAATGGGAAGCTGGTATTGGCTGGATGATCATGTCAAGACAAGGGCCAGAGTTCAAAAGTAGGCACAAGGTGTTGGCAACTTTGGCAATTCAAACTGAAGTTCTTGCAATTCTTAAATTTCGAACATTATAACCTCACTTGTATTTGATAAAGCCCCGTACAAACCAAACCATCAGCTTAGCTTAGTTTTCAGATATGTTTGATTGATTCTGGACAAAAGATAGTTGGGTTTGGAGGACATCACCGGCAACGAACAGTCGGTCTCCTTTTCATCAACTGGTGACTTATTTGGCGACAGTCATGAGCGTTGAGGAGAGAAGTAGGGGCCGGTCTGAATCATTGAGAATAATAGAAAAGATTCGAATATTATTTTACCAGAATCAAGAAGTTGTAAGAATTTTTCAGATTTTGGAGAGTTTTGTTTGGTTAGTTCATTCTCCATAGTAACAAAGGAAGAATTGGTTCATATGGGAAACAGACGGACACAGGAGTAATTTTGGCAGATGTGTGAGGTGAGCCTCTTCCCAATTAATTTGTGAGTCCATCTCACACAATACACTTTAACTAAAAGATGAAGGGAAGGGGCAACATTCTGTAAATAATGTTTATGTAAAGTTGCAAACATTATATGTAATGGATGGAGTACTATACCATTTGTTATGAAAAAATATTCCTGCTAACCATGTTAACAAAATAACAAGTATACCAAACCCCAGCCTATGAGCACTAGTGTGGAGATACGTTGGATGGTATTACACCCTTTTTCAATGTTTCAAGAAATCAGGGTAAGAAAGTACTAGAAACAACATATCAACAATTATGAATCGATCATGCTACAAGAAAGGGTTTTGGATGACCAGATTTACTCAGTCTTACCCTTGCTAGTCCAAAACAATACAAAGATCAGTTTTGACAGACCCACATAAATTATCTAATAGGACAAAGTAGACAAATATTTTCTCAAAAAGAAAATAATAACAAAAATAGTGCAGTAATAATAAGTTTATAATTCATCTACAAATATATTCCATCGAAAATTAGTAGAACTTTATCATACCTTGGATCAGGCACCCAATCAAGACCATATATGAAACGTTGAGAAGGATTTGCATCCCACAAAGGCCGGAATGGATCACTGCAGGTAAATAGAAGTACTCACGGGTTAATTAGTTGCAGACTTGCAGTATATATAAGAACTAGAGAAGCCAAGGCCCAGAATTAAACAAAGGGAAAATTTTAGACACAATATCTCTCCTATGTTTTCACTATTTGGAGGGAAGTGAGTACTGAATTAGGAAGGTGCACTTTAGACCCACAATAAGGTGGCACATACAAGCTATCACAAAATATCTTTCTACCGTTATTGCAAAATGAAGAACTTAAAGGTTTGAAGTTGCTACATTACCGCAAATCCCAAAACTTCAGCCCTCCATGCCCAGCAGTGACAATAATATTTGAGCTCTCTGGGTCACTAAAAATGAAAGTGAAGATAAAAATGAAGTCAACATGTATAAAAAAAAATAAAAATAAAAAAAAAAAAAATTCACTGGCACACTATAACAAAAAGAAAATTATTTTTTTTAAAAAAAGTTTCATTAAAGCAGTATGCTTCTAAAATATTGCGAAGTTGCTTGCTAAATTCTGATCAAGTGTGTCATGGAAACAACATTTCTGCTATTACTCATCAATAAAAGTGGTTCAGCTTTTGTCTCAATTAAAGTAATCACTGCCCATCTCTACAATATTTATCCTGCTTCAACTAGGAAGGGGAAAAAAATATCAATCGAATACACTTACCCTTCAAACGGGGCCCAAGAAAGGGCTCTAATAGGACTTGTCTCTGCACTAAAGCACAACAGAGGTCTGGCATCTGTAGAGAAAAGCAGTGTTACAATGCAAACAGGAAGGTGAAACTGAATAAACATTAGCTCAATCCCCTAGCTAACTTAGCCCTATTGTGGCAAACTTAAATTGCAAATTAGAAAAATAATTATCTAATTTGAAATTAACGAGGAAGGGAAAGGAAATGATGACAGGAGCCTAGGTCAATCACTCATAGTAACTGTACCTTCAGACTGAACATCTACAGAAAACTTCCACAGAGCAACCTGCAAAAAGAATTATAATTAGAAGCACCAATAATAAGAACATACCCAAAAAAAAAAAAAAAAAAAAAAGAGGGGGTGGGGGGTGCAGTAATCATCTATTCCTTTAGGAGAGACTTGCAGAATAGCTAAAAATCATAATCAACCAATTCAGTGCCATCAATATAAAATTAAGGGGGCACTTGAGCGAGTAAATAGAGAGTTTATGATGAGGTGAATGCCTAGTCATTGACATGTAACACAAAATTGACTGAATTCCTACCACTCCATCATGACATCCAGCCAATAAAAAATCGTGTGGAGGGGAAGCCGACCATTCCACAGTCAGAGGCATACTGCAAATTTGACAAAAGTTAAACACAAGCTGCCAAAAAAGCCATATACATGAGAATACATACACTTAAAAGTTGTATATCTTAAAAAATGATGACTAATAAATGTCCAGCAATATGTATAGCAAAATCACCATCTATCTACTACAATAACTAGCAAGCCTGTTTACAGTCTACAGATGTCCTAATTTACAGAAAATAGAAAGTTATATAAATTTTATAACACAATCCCCTTTGCCCCTCATAGCTACAGTACACGTTGAGTCTATGCATGAATGATATGATGCTGCTGGATTAAGTCAGACTTTCTCTATCCACCTACCCCAAAAAAATATAATTGATAAATGATATAATAAAATCAGAATAGGTCACATAGCTAAACAGGTTTGCATCACTTTTTTATTCATACAATTTTGGAAAATGGAGGTTCAGTTAGCTACACATAGTTCCACAAATCATAAATTCTGATCCTTAGTGTCCAAAAGCATTTCTAAGATCTTATACATTTATAAAAGTATAGAGCATTTCGTTTACATAAAAAGCTCTCATACCTCGCAAAGCATAAATCTCAAGAGACATTCGACATTATACAATTTGAAGATTGTCAAAGGAAAAAATATACATAAGAAAATTTATAAAGTAAAAAAATCTCACCATCCATATAAATTTCTTAGGGGTTTATATATATACACACACACACACACACACAAACATCAGGTGTAGTTTACCTCTGTCTATCATCATACTTCAATACGGAGCATCGAAATACTGGCTTCAATTTAGCAAAACGAGGATCTCGAGGATCTATGCCTTTTGCATGTCGAGATGCATAAATACGATTAATTACTTGAGGAGAAGGAATTTCCCACCTGCAAATGATGTAAGAGATGTAACTAAAACTAAAACAAGACTGTAGAAGTAAAGTGTTAAGATTGCCAGTTTTAGAAGTTATGAAAAAGGAGAATGTTACAACACAACATCAGGCATTCCAGAAGCATAATACGTATAAATGAGTGTAAAACCGAGTTGATTATTCAATACTGTGGTGTCATATTAACACAACAACACACAGAAGACATTACTATGTGTTTGGTAAGGGGGACACTAAAGACAAGGTTTATAGAATGCAGTTCATGATAAGAGAATATGATATGAACTAAACAGAACCTAAAACAGATATCACAAGCAGGGATTTGGCCTCAATGAACTCATTAATTACTGAAATCCGCCGATCAAAATAATATACGAAGTAGTAAGTTCTAATTGAAGAAGCTTTTGCCCGCTCAACAACTTTTTTCTAGACTAGAGTTATGTACTCCAGCATAAGTAAAGCTTTACTTATGGATCCATATCCACCCTACTTTTTTTTTTTTTTTTTTTTTTTTTTTTTTGGATCGGAAGAGAACGACTACTTTCTCAATCAACAGGAGGTCAATTTTCACTGTTTATATAGTTTAGTCTAAATCTTTTCTATAATTCAAGTTGGCTGGCAGTCAACTAATTACAATAATTCTTAGCTGGAGTGCTATTCACTGACTGAACTGATAAGATTCAATTGTATCAAACCTCCAGGGGAATTGACGTGGTAAAAAATATACATTATTTTTGAGTTTTGCAAGCTACCCAACCATTCTTATTGGGCATTTTTAACACATCAACCATTGGACATAGTCATTTCAAGATTTCTACTATGTTAAAGAATCATGTGCCACAAATCAATTATAAGCCTTTAAACCACATTCAATTTTAGTTAGGAATGTAGTCAGTGAGGATCAAAACTTCTCATTAGGCCTATTGTTCATTGAACACACAGCTCTTTAACGCGTTGTCTTGATAATTCAAAATTGACACATGCAAAATTAAATTCTGCTGAGGGGCAACTACTTTTTTCTTGCCTGTACTCACTGGCCATGTTCAAAGTTGCGGATCTAGAACATGACTTAAACTTTTGCCACCAATATGGAAGAAGGGACCACCCATTACGATCACCAAGAACTCAAAAAAGTTGCACCGTGATACTGTATGTCCTAACATTTGTGCAAACCAAACAAAAGAAGGACAGGGGAGATAATATTACAGAATTGAGATAATAGCCTGATTTCTAAATGCGATAAAGAAATTGAAGAATCTCAAAAACATCACTAAACTGTATAAGCAGATGAGAAGGAGATATAAGATACTTACACTTCCACAGATCCATTCCCAAGAACAACAGCAAGATAGCCCATCCTATGCTCATTAACAGACTCATCAGCATTAGGGGGCCGCCATTTCACGTCCCATGCAACTTTTCCATCATGACCCAGGCACAAGACAACTCTAGGAAGAACATCATCCTTTAGGACATGACTGTCACCAGAACCAAGACAACTGTCACCCACGACATGTTCTTTCGATACCATATTGTCTTTTTGACAGAGGTTTTCTTCTATACTTGCTAAAGAAGGTCCTTCGCCCAAATTTTCTGTTGGCAACCCAATGTTGTCATGTTCTAAGTTATTACATGTTTTTGACTTGTTTCTAGACCTTCTCCTCAACACTGCAAGAGTGCAATCCAGACCAGTTCCAAGTACTCTTTTACTGGTACGCCTTTTACCAGTTTCTTCAAGAGGCCCTGAAGTATTCAATAAGCTATCTTCAGTTGGGGATATATTCTTCATACTTTCTGGAATTTCAGTGGCAAGAACTTGAAAAGACGGCCCTTCAGAATTGGATATTCCAGCAATTTCATTCATTGTAATAATATCATTATGAACATCTTTCCTTTTTCTTTTCTTTACTTTTTTTGCAGAAGGATCATTGACTATATATTCATCCACAGGAGGCACATTTAATGAATGCTCTGGAAGCTGAACAGCCAGAGCTGGAATAAACTGGCCTTCAGAATCTTCAATTGAAGAACTACTTATTGGATTTTTTCTAGCCTTTCCTCTGGGTTTCTTTTGTTTATTTTCTTCCTTTGAAACCATAACATTTTGATGTTTTTCTTTTGATCGACTAATGGGAGTTGATATGTCCTGGGAGGAGTGAGTACTCAGCATGGTATTTTCTGGAAGCTGCACAACAAGATCTTTACTGATCTGCATTTCAGGATCAGTGGCAGGTTTCTCTATTGGATTCTTTTTAGGTCTTCCTCTAGGCCTTACAGGTTTGCTGACATTACTCTCTCCCTTTTTTGCAGCTTTATTCGTTTGATATTTCCGTTTTATGCTCCCTACAGAAGCCTGCATAGCTTCCTTTTCTGTAGAGTTTAATAGACACCAAATCTGAATCATCCCTCGTCCATTAAGGGGATCTCCTAGCTTGTGATATGTTGAATCAGGAGGATGGGCAGCAACAGCAAGAAACTGACAGACAAGACAACAAAAAGAAAATGAGCCCTGTATAAGAATGAGATATTGAGAATAACATTGTACTCAACTTATGGGGCTTGAGACTCCTGAAAAAGCATGGCATGGTGATTGAAAATCTTTTCAATGTTTTAGTGCTCCACCCTCACTTTTTTAAGTTTCATTGAAAGAAATACGCCATAAAATTAGTAGTTTAGTTTTAAGCATTGGAGCAGAAAAGGCACGACTGAATTAAGTAGAGTAGTAGTTTTCTCAAACCTTTTCATTTGTTTTCATCACATTTGTGAAAAAGCGTGACTAAATTAAGCAGAGTAGTAGTTTTCTCAAACCTTTTCATATGTTTTCTTCACATTTGTTTTCCTTCCATTCTTTTCCCCTTTCTTTACATCTCCTCTTAGCCCTCTTTTGTAAGATTTCCTCAAATTTTATTAAGTATCCTCATTTCTTGAGTTCCACTCTACACTGCCCTCGTTTCTTGCTACATATGTTTTCTATTGTCTGACTTTCCCCACTTTCAGTTTCCCACTTTTTAAATTTATCTTCTTTGACTTATCTCTTTACTTTTCTTGTTTCAATTTTCGAGAGCAGTTTCTTATGACAATTCATGTCAGCCAACTCCAAATCATTCTTGATTTAGAATAACAGCCACAAGGATTCCTCACTGGCAACATACTATGATCGTGAAAATAGAATTGCATACATGCTTGTCAGGCAAAAAGGATGAAACAAAAGGTGGAGAATGTAAACAAAGCAAAAACCTATAAGAAATAGTACTTAGACCATAACATGCTTGCTTCCTACACATCAGTATAAACCAAGAGAAGAAAAAAACTTACAAAGAAATATTACAAAAAAAAAGTAATTGTAAATAGGAAGAAGTGTGAGGAACCATGCTATTACCTCACATTTTACACCAGATTCTATTCCTTGATCAGTCCTAGGACACCAATCCAACGACCAAACTAGTCCACCAACATATAATACAAAGTCTTTCCTGCAACAAGCTCAAATTTAGGGACAAATATTGCATATTTAAATGCAATAAAGTATGAATATGTACATAAAGGATCTAAGGCATGCAAAAGCACCAGAGACACAGCAGTTTTGCTTTTATTGCTTTAGACTAGGCAACTATAGTGATCCATGTTTGAGGCGTGCTAAAGCTCATGCCTCGTAAATGGTAGTAGCTCAAGTCTGATAAATATAAATTTATTGTCCAAATCTTCAATGTTATATAATATAAATAACACGTCACTATGGAAAACGAAGTTCATAACTGAGTTGCATAAATATAATTCAGGGTAAATTTTTTTAATAAAGGACTGTAAAATCATCAAAAAAAAAAATGTACACCTCACTTTGCCTTGCCCCTCACCTCATATCTAAACTCTAAGAACCCTACCACCATAGTGCACTTCATGCCTTTTAAAACCAAGCAACTAGCAATTGTTAAGCTGTAAGGCTGTAAATAAGAAGACTATGATATAGACTTTAGATATCTTTAATACGGAGTAATAAATATTTAACATATGATCAAATAAAAAGCAGCACTGCACTAAAATAACATACTGGCCCGTATCCATTAAAAAAATACTTCATAATTCTCTAGAAAGTTGAAGACTTGAAACTGTATTATGCCATTCACGCTCAAGTTCTTTAACATCCTAGATAGATATTGCCTTCAGTAGGTCCACAAAGGTACAATAGCATGTGGTCTCACTCCTTCATTTAGGTTCAATGACGAAGTTATATTGGGACAGACAAATTACAACAATACGTGACTATTATATATAGCAAACCTGGAATCAGTAGACAACACAGCACCAGGAACTTTCTCCGCCTGAAACGCAAAAGATAAATAATTAAATACAACACCAGGAAGTCATTGCTTGACAATGCAGTATCAAAGTATTCTGCGAGCAAGGATTACCTCCGTATCACACTTTGGCACCATAGCAGCTGAGAATTGAGATAAAGTTATATCATTACGAGCTTTATCGCCATCGGGATGTCCTATTTCAGAATCAAACCGAATAGTTTTTGGTTTGTAATTGAAATACCTCCATTCACTACACGCACACATATAAGGTTTCATTATACAGGAATGCGGTAAAGAGGAGGAAAGAACTAGAAAATGTGCATCAACTAATAAGGCAATTATTCAATCGCATGTCACCTACTCAAAAACCCATATCAAGGTCTCTAACTCAAAGCATAAAAAATAAAAAAGAACAATTCAAGGCACAACACATTGTGTTCAATAAGGTTTCATTATATACACCCCATCTTTTGGAGTTTTCGAGTCGTACACACAATCTTGTTCACAAGTTAGTCAAATTCTATCTGTTTCAATTCTCATAAGCTCTATAATTTACAGCATATTCGCCGAAAAACTTGCTAAAGCCACATACACTTATCGTACACAGACCCTCCGCCTTAACCGCTCAGCCAGGTAATTCACACACATTATATAATTGCATACAATATCCTCCATCTTTCAAGTCCAGTCAATTTTTCTACACTAACAGTACAGTATTATTCATTTATTCCAAAAAATAATCTCATCATAATATGTACCCATAATTAAATTAAAATTATTACCTGAGGTAAGTAATTGTAGATGCTAGGCGTTGAATTTCGGCATCAATGAAACTAGAATTTTGACCTCGACCGCAAAGCTTGTTGATTGAATCAATAAACCTAAAATGATTCTCAATTGAATAATCAAACATCGAAACTTTGATTTCCGAATTATCGTCGGTAGTAGTGGTAGTCGTAGTTTGAGTAGTAGTCGAGTGATTGAAAGAAGGTTCAGGTGTTGCTTTAGTTTTTCTCGCTCTTCTGTTGGTTTTCTTTTTCTCTACTTTGTTGGTTTTCTTATTCCCTCCTCTCTTGGTTTTGGCTGAGATGGAGTCACTGAAGTCGGAGTCAAAGTCGGAGTCGGAGTCGGAGTCGGAGTCGGAATCCATAGCTGAGAGAGCGTCTGAGCTTGAAGACGAAGGATCAAGGAGTTTGAAGAGAAGGGGAAGAGAGGGAAACGGGAGAAAAGAGAAATTTGCAAATAAGTTCACAATTGTTTATCTAGTGGCACTTCAAGTAGCGGTTTTGCCTATGTTCTTACGACTTTACCCCTAGATAAACATAAACTCTTTATCATTGGGGCTCCCTCCATCTTAAATTGGGATTAATTTAGCATTCTGATGTATTATTGAAGTTTGCGTCATATATATTGACAATTTACTTTCTTTGTAATCTGGATATTGGTAAAAGACTTAAGCTGGAGGAAACAATTTAAATGGATGTTTCATATGGATGCAGCCGTGTTTTTCATAACTTAGCCTTACCCTTAGTAACGAGGTGACAATTGTTCAGTTTGTTGAGAATGGCACGAAAAGGGCTGATGGAACAAGAGTTGAGCAAGTTGGATGTAACAAAACTACATTCGCTTTCACCTGAGGTCATTTCTCGTCAGACCACCATTAATATTGGTAATATACATTTGATCATTAATGTACTTTGAGAATTGCATTGTTTATCTTGTAAATTTGAAATATTCTCGTCATGATATTCATTATTACTCCGCATATTCGTAGGAACTATTGGTCATGTGGCTCATGGAAAGTCGACTGTTGTGAAGGCTTTATCTGGTGTTCAGGTACATCTCTGCTACTTTATACATGGTTTTGATGGGTGTTGAACTTAATACTGAAATTTATAGCCTGATGATGATGGTTTAACATAAGTAAAATATTTTCTAGTCACTAACACATTGCATTTTAGCCAAAAATAGACAAAGTATGTATGAGCTGATCATTTGTATTTGTTTTTACTCTATATATTAATGTAATTTGAGCAGTGAAGGTTATTCTTGTTGTTAACTGGGATGTTGTTTGTTTTGTTTTGTATTTCTTCCTATTATGCAGACTGTACGATTCAAGAATGAGCTCGAGCGAAATATCACTATCAAACTTGGCTATGCTAATGCCAAAATTTATAAATGTGTTGACGAAAGATGCCCTCGACCCATGTGTTACAAGTATGCTATTTGTTTTACCTCAACAATCCACTGGTGTGATGATTGTGATGATGCCTTTCGTTTCTTTTCCTTTGACATCTATTATCCTCTCTCTTATTCGGAGCTTATTAGCTCAACAATCATAAATTGATGGATTCTTGTTGTATAACTAGTAGAGATGGATGCACCCTGTGGAAACCACCTATTCTATTGCGGTTGTTTGTTGAAGATGAATGATTTATCCTAAAGTTTCTTTCATGGTTGCAATTTCGGATTTGCTGGTGACATACTGGCCAAACTGTTTTTGCAGGGCATATGGAAGTGGGAAGGAAGATTCCCCGATGTGTGATGTACCTGGATTTGAGAATGCTAGGATGAAGCTTCTGAGACATGTGTCCTTTGTCGATTGCCCGGTAATCTATTGCTGCTACTAGGATTTTGTGTTCATAACTTTGGTTGATTGTTTGCTCGAGAATTGTGTCGATCTTATGAATTCCTATTTGTTTTGTTTCTCAGTTTTGAGTCTAGTGTTGCTTGGGACAAGCAACAATTTAGCTTTGGAGAATTCGATTAATCATGTTTATGTAGGACATTTTGGGTATTTTTAGTTTGCATTTATAGTTTAGTTGTATGCTTTTATGCTATGAATTTGATTATCTTTGTTGGAGCAATCAAACTTTATTTTTTCTTACCATGTTCTTGTAGAAAATTAGATAAAAAAATCCTATATTATTGAGTCATGTGGGAGCTCAATGGTAAATATCTAACATCCCAACCTTAAAGTTATGAATTCAATTCTCATATCCCAACCTAGTTTGGGTCCTACCCCTTCTCTAGCCTCATTTGGGCTAGTATATGTTGACTAGGTAATAATTAGTCTGAATTTTGCTTAAGGAGGTGGAGCTAAACTAGCTAATTTATAAGAGTTGTTCCATCTAAAAAAAGTATTGCTTAACAACTACAACCTTTGCACTTTCTCGACTTTGATTTGGCACACTAGTGTCCTTTTTCTAAATAACTGACATCAATATTGCTGTTTATTGAAGATTGGATAGCATGCTATGTTATAAGTGGATTATCTCTAGCCTTAGACCTTGAGCATCTCCATTTTACACCAGTTTTGTGTGATTTATGTATGTGAAATTCTTAATGACAGGGTCATGATATTCTGATGGCTACTATGCTTAATGGAGCTGCTATTATGGATGGGGCCTTGCTTCTTATTGCTGCTAATGAGAGCTGTCCCCAACCCCAGACTTCTGAGCATCTTGCTGCAATTGAGATCATGCGACTTAAGCATATTATCATCCTCCAAAATAAGGTTGATCTCATCCCAGAAAATGTTGCTTTGAACCAGCATGAAGCTATTCAGAATTTTATTCAGGTAACTTGTTTAGAATGTTGAACTCATTGACCATGGTCCAAATTCATTTAGTTGGAACTTGGAAGGCTGAAGCATGTTTCAGTGTTTCTGATGCGGTATTGTTTTCTTTAGGGAACTGCTGCTGCTGAAACCCCTGTAATTCCAATTTCTGGTTAATTGAAGTACAACATCGATGTTGTGTGTGAAAACATTGTCAAAAAGATTCCTATCCCTGAGAAAAATTTCGTCTCACCACCAACTATGATTGTGATTCGGTCTTTTGATGTTAACAAGCCTGGGTATGAAGTTGATGATATACGTGGTGGTGTTGCTAGTGGAAGTATTTTAAAGGTTCCCTTCTTTCTTTTATTATTAACAAATTTTATGAGATTTGCTGTCTTATCAATTGTTGGCTGGTGATTTTGTTTCGGCATCACTGTTTCTTGATATAGTTGGTGGTGCTGGAAATTTAAAATTCAAAAATATCTTGTGCGCAGGTATGCATTGGGGTTCAGGGAGGGTTTTGGAAAACTCATATTTCAATTATCATTATGCAAAATTTTCAATCCAATTGTCCTTTCCAATATTATGTATCCACTCTGCTTTGCATTCACAACCTATTGATAATCTGGCCGTAGTACTAATATTACCGTCAAGAAGTCAGTATTCTGAAATGTTGAAAAAAAAATTGCTCTTCTGCTGGATTTTACGACACACTAATTTGTTGCTAAAGTTAGAAATATCATATCATGATTGGAAGCCTTTGGTTCAA
Organism: Chenopodium berlandieri; assembly: GCA_034703905.1. Classification (NCBI taxonomy): domain Eukaryota; kingdom Viridiplantae; phylum Streptophyta; class Magnoliopsida; order Caryophyllales; family Amaranthaceae; genus Chenopodium; species Chenopodium berlandieri. The sequence goes on from CM068289.1 coordinate 58,059,965, forward strand.
TCCTTTTTTTATAAGTTTATTTTTGATACTATGCAGTGTTACTGATTATATCCCTGCCCCATGTCTTCTCATTATAGATTATTAATATTTCAAATGACAACCTGAAGCTAAGCTACTTCATCTGCAAATGTTTGTTTTGAGATTAGTGCATTTGTTTGATTTGATTTATATATTTATTGAGAAAAATAGGTTGCAATTCTAAATGTAGGCCTTTAGGAATTAGTAATAGACATTATCTTTGTGATACTTTGAGAAATCTTCTCATTATATTCGCTTTTGTATGCAGGGTGTCTTGAGGGTGAACCAAAATATTGAGGTTCGACCTGGAATTGTTGTGAAGGGTGATAGTGGCAACATTAAATGCACACCCATATACTCCAGAATTGTTTCATTGTATGCTGAGCAGAATGAGTTACTATTTGCTGTTCCAGGAGGTCTTATTGGGGTTGGAACAACCATGGATCCCACTTTAACCCGAGCTGATAGATTGGTGGGTCAGGTACTCGGGGAGGTTGGGTCTCTTCCAGATGTATATGTTGAGCTAGAGGTAATTTTTTTTGCCCTCATAGCATAAGAATATGTTCATCACTGTTCCCTGTGCTTGGACCAATGTTTTTGTGAGTGTGACTGTGTGTGTCTCCAGGGTGCTAGTAGCCTTTGTGGGCTATATGTTATGATATGACATAGGTATAAAATTTTCCATTTGGATTCTGTTATCATTTATGAATTCCGAGAACAGTTGAGCTATTTCTAGCTCAACTTTTTGTCTTGTGGTCAACTTTCAATATCATATTCACCGCACTCCTGCAGAGTACCAATCACCATGTTTTTCTTATATTTCTTTTTCCACTATGGAATGTATTCTGGATTGCCTAGGATCTACTTAGGTACATAGGTGCCTTAAGATGGTGCAGGTTTGAAGTTATGTTCATATTGGGATGTTTTACGAGGGGGGAGGGGGAGCTCTGCTCTACCAGCAAGATTTCATTGGCTGACTGTTTAGTTACATTCTTATTCTTCATTTGCTATTGCTGCTACTGAAAAATAAACGTGTGTTTTTTCATCTACAACAGTGGTACAACTTTTAACATATTTTTAAACTCCTTTATTATATCTCTGTTAGATTTTTGGTTCTGAGCTGACTCTCTATGCCTATGTTAATTAGACACGGCTAATATCGCGAAGTGTCCGTGTCGGCACAACACTTCACGGACATGGACACGTGTCTTATTGTCCGATCCTTCACTGTGCACTCGGATACTTCCATTAAGAGAGGAGAGGAAAAATGAGAAGAAACATGAAAGAAAAACATATCTTGTTGGAAAACCACCATTAATATAGAGAAGATGGAGAGAAGAAGATTGCCATTTATTAGGAGAATTTACCGAGGAAAGAGTTATAATAAAAAAAATAGGGGTAGACATAATGAAAAATTTAAAGCTTTTGTAATATATAATTTATCTATATAAATTTAAGTGACGTACTACGTTTCCCCGTACCCGTGTTCAAATATCGGACAGAGTCTCCGTGTCCTAAAATTTTGGAACTTGTCGGATCGAACACTTGGACATTTGTTCGTGTCCGACACCTGTTCCCGAGTCCATGTTACATAGCTCTATGCTGCAGGTGAATTTCTTCTTGCTTGGACGGCTGATTGGTGTGAGAACAAAGGGGACTGAGAAACAGGGAAAGGTGACAAAACTGAAAAAGGGAGAGATTGTTATGTTGAACATTGGCTCCATGTCGACTGGTGCCCGTGTAATTGTTGTCAAACATGATGTGCATCTGGCGAAGTTGCAACTTACATCTCCAGTTTGCACAAGCAAAGGAGAGAAAATCGCCTTGAGTTGGCGGGTTGAGAAGCATTGGCGACTTATCGGATGGGGACAAATTCAAGCAGGTGTTACCCTAGAGATCCCACCTTGTTCTCTCCGAGCGTGAAGTTAACAAGTGATAAAGAGAAAGATGGCTACATAATAGAAGTTCCGTTGTGGAGGTATTAATTTGGGTACTACTCGTATAAGTCGTAGTAAATTGAGATGGGAGTAACCAATTCTTATGCTCGATTTTTTTTTTTTTATATTTATTATTTATTTACATATTGCAAGATAATATTTTCACCTAATGGCTGATGCTATTTAAATATTTCATACATTAATGTTTCGGTTTTATAACTACATTGTGGGAGAAGTCCTAATCAATACCAGTAGTTTTTTGAAGTTTGAACATTTACATATAGTTCAAACATAGACTAACATCTTTATACATAAAAGTTTGATGTTAGCCAAATTAAAGCAATCTTCATACTTAGTAAACTAGTACTGAACATTATTAGGATAATGAGAATAAAAGCTATAGCATGGAGTCTAGCAGTAGTTAAGCAGAAGAGCTTGCTTCCATCTTTTCTTCATAGATCTTGTTAATGCAATCCAGCACAACGAGTCTTATGACCAACAGCCATATTAATTCCCAGAGCAACAAGCAGTTCATGTGACATAATGTTATTGACTCTAGCTTCTTATATGCTTGAATCCTACATGCTGAACTGTGAAATAAGATTAGCTACACCATTGGTAATTGAAGCAAGATCTTATAAGTTCATGATGGATCTTCACCCCTATAGTAACTAGCATGACCTTTAAGGGTAACGCACCTGTTTCAACTTCAATCCTCTCGAATTTGAGCTCCTTAGCAACCGAAATTTTTTTCTCTAACAGCAAGCAATTCAGCAGCAAGGGGAGTGATGTTATAATACTTGCTAGAGAAACCTATGATCGGTGAGCCATTCTTCCTTCTTATGACTCCGACACCACCAAGCGACATCGATCATTTTCCAAGCCCCGTTGGTTTTGATTCTGAAGAAAACAGGTTGAGGAGGAATCCAACCCGCGGCATTGCTTGAATTAGCAACTTCAGTTCCTTTCCCCTGCAATATATGGGTAGTATTTATAATCAATTATAAATCTACTAATATAAAATCCTCACGAGAATGGAACATTTTAAATTCAAAAAGGATCCACTGAATAAAATCTTCTAAGTCAGTAAATTTGAAATCAGAGTGGCAAGTATGAGATTGAATCAAGTGTCTAATATCATCAAGGTACCAAATACCAAGCACCATTCTTAATAATATTCGAAACAAATCAACGAGCTTTAGAATTAAGAACTTCCTTATCAACGAGCAATACAAGGGTTGAGCTCCAACCCAATGATGATACCAGAGAGAAGTAGATTTACCATTATTTCCCTCCATATTTGGGATTTACCACTTTCTTACCTAAAGATGACAGACCCCTTTCTCTTAAAATATCCCTCCATATTTGGGATTGGAAATTATTAGGAAAATGATCAAGGAAATCTGAATTTCTCAAATCTCATTCAAAATTTTGACCCAAAGTTTATACGGTTAATTTAGATGTCCTTCCTAGTTTGGCCATAAAATTGACATTCCATTTTCTTAATCTTCTTACCAACAAGGCTCATTTGGTAGACTTCTTATCTCCAATCCTATAGGTCTATGGTTTAAATCCTATTAAGTGAGGGTAATTGGAGGTAGGGATTCTCTTACCCTACTCTCAAGTGTCTGGCCCACAAATACCAAACCAAAAAAAAAAACCATGAGAGTTGAGATGTGGTCAGAGTCTTCCTAACCTTAAAAAAAAAAAAAAAAAAATTCTCTTACTCTTCTTATACCTAAACCTCCAATTTCCATAGGCTTGGTGATATGGTTTCCAACTTAATCTAGGACCATAGTGTATATTATCAACCTCGTTTCACATAAATTTTCTACAACTTTTCTCAAGAGTATTTGCGTAGGAAATTTGTACTTGATTCAATGTGTTATGTATTCGTTAAAGTCGATTTTTTATTTATTATTTTTTTTTTCAACATGTCTCATATCATTTTATTATGAATTAATTAATTATTCAAAAAAAAAAATATCTATTTCTTTTACATTTTTTTTAAAAAATCAACCAAACTCCATTATCTTACTTTTCATATATACCTTTAATCTCAGTCAAAATTAAATTCCATTAAGCCATTTTCTTATTTTATTTTATTCATATTCCTAAAAGCATGAACAATCGCCAAACTTTTATTTATATGTATCTTTTACATTGACTACAATAACTATCAACTAGCTAGTCTTAGACTCTTAGTATATTTGCCACTGGTTATTTCCAAGTCACTTACAACTCAAAAGGTGGAAACAACATTTTAAAAATGAAATATCAAGTGTGAACAGAATCTTAGACACTCATACTATATTGTTCCTTAAAAACCTCCTGTAAGCACTTAGATCAAATATTAGCTGTTATATCTGAATGATACATAAGATTCCTCAGATTTGCATACTTAGGAATCAATCCAGATATTTTCATTTGGCATTATTTCAAATGTTCTTTTTGAAACATTAATAATTTAATTTCCAAAAATAATACGTGTTATTCTTCTAAGATGTAACCAGTAATTTCTGCTATCTAGAAAAGCAATGAGATGTTTTTTTCTTGTACACAATGTGACTGGCAAACCACCATCAAAGGTGGCCGTAAGGCCGGGGGCGAACCGTGGAACATGACTAGGGAAAGAATTTGCTAACACAAAATGAAAATCTCTAAGAAGTGATAGTGCAACATATTTGATTTCCATGAGTGCCATTTCTCTGCCTAAACAAACCCTAGAGGCGGCTTGAAACACCAGGTACTTGTATGGATTTTGTGGGATGAACACCCCATCTTCGTCGAGCCATCTTTCCGGCTTGAACTCTAAACAATTTTTACCCCATATTACTTTCATCCTACCCATAGCATAAGGATGGTAGGTAACCCTAGTTCCTTTCATGACTTTAGTATTCATCATGTCAGGTAAAACATCATTGTTAAGAGCAAATTTAGAGTCAAATTGAACGGGAGGGTAAAGCCTCATACTCTCGAAAACAGCCGCTTGTAGGTAGGTTAGTTCACCTATTTGATCATACATGGATATACCTTGCCCTTGTCCAAGTCCAAGGACTCTATCTGCCTCTAATAAAATATCGGCTTCAACTTGTGGATGTTGTGCTATTAACAAAAAGAAGCTTGTTAAGGCCGAGGCCATTGTGTCTCGGCCTGCAAGCAAAAAACTAACAATGATGTCCCTAAGATAACAATCATTGTCCTTCACACTTTCCATAAATCTTGAAAGGAGGTCTTTTCCTTGGATTAAAGAGGTGCCTAGTTTTTTTTGCCTTTGCTTAATGACCTCCATGGCTACAACATCAATGACCTTGACCGTGTCTCTTAGCTTCTTCTCTTTTCCTATCCCTAGGAACCTTTTGAGCTTCCAAGCTATTGAGCACACCTCGAGTGCTCGTTCAGCTGAGAGCTTGGTTGCTAGGTCAAATGAAGTGGAGAAGTCTTTGAAGGGACCAACAAGTTGTTGTAATGGTTCAATTTTCACCCCAAAGGAAAACTTAGAGATTGTACCTAGTGAAAATGCCCTGAATATTTTTTGTAAGTCTACTACTTGGCCCTCCACTTTAGTATAAAGGTAGGGCATGAGTTGGTTGTCTATTTCTTCCTTCACCACCTGAAACAATCGCAAAGCTAAGTTAGAAAATATGCAAGTTTAATTAATCATACTATTTCAAAAAACAAAAATCATACTAACTATTTTTTCTATGGAGGTAATTAAAATTAGAGAAATCTTTCAATGTTAAAACTACTTTGTCTTACTCTACAATGTAAAGAATACTAATTAAAGGCTAGAATATACATAAATATCTAGCATATATTACTCAAGTAGATGTATGCAATATACTATATATGTTAGAAATAAAACTCGTACTATTAATTAGTCGGGTACACCTTCTAGAGTTATAGGTCCATCCCTAGCTAACTAACCTGGAAGGAATATGACCGGACCGAGCACTTATCAAGCTCGAGGCTAGCCATCTTCCTTTGGAATCTCCATGCATCGCCATCAACGTTGAAGATTCCATGCCCTAGAAGATCACCCAAGATTGTGGAGTAGGGTTTACCTTTAGGATAGTTGTTAAAATTGGTCTTTAACATGTACTCGACGTTGGAGGGGTTCGCCGTGATTATGTTGTCTAGGACATGGATATGGATTGTTTTGGATGGCGAGTTTTGTAGGAGATTAGTGTACCAATCACATATATTTGGAAAATTATGAGACCAACTTGAAGTCACATAACTATAACATATATCACACTTACAATGGAAGTACCTCCTTTTGATAAGTAGTATATATGTTAACAACATAGTTATAATAATAAGCAAGAATAAAATTACAATAATGAAATTATAAGATAAGAAGAAGAAGAAGCCATGAATTAAATCATACCAGCTTAAGGAAGATTCAAATTCCATGAATTAGAAGATGATAAAGAAAAAGAAAAAAATATTTTTTTGGAACGAAATAATTAGGGGAGTTTTGAATAATTAAGGTAATGAAAAGGCAATATAATTAGAGAGGTAAAGACATAGAAAAAGGAAGAGATGACAGCAATTATATGCTTTAAAACATAAGTAGTGATTGATACTGTATATTATTAATCAATATTTTGCATCAATGTGATAGTGTTGTAATACTCATTACAAAAAATTTATTTTGGTTCACTACTTTAACTGCTTTAATTGATGATGGTGCTTCCACTAACAGTCTAGCAATATTATATGCTCGATTAGGGGCACGTGCACTATATTACAAGTTATGACATTGTCAACGATTGAAAATATAAATATTCAAAAGATATAATTTAAAATCCATATAATTTTACAATCTGATTTTTGTATATAAAAAACATGTAAGGTATAAATAATACTCTCTTCATTTTAGAATAAAATAATATTTTCTCTATTTTGAAATAATTGACACATTCCCTTCAATACACATAGTTTAACAAAATAACGGGTACTTTAATGAAAAATAAAATTAGTACATGTGAGGGTGGGAGAAGTTAATGGAACATGTAGGATGAAATACATTTTTATTAAGGCGATCCTTTTTTCTTTATAATAGTGTGTCAATTATTTTGAAATAGCTTAAAAAGACAGTGTATTAAGTTATCAATTATAGAGACACGGTATCTACGGAGTAAATATAA